>BNCR01000017.1:14167702-15367702 GCA_014656515.1 Oryzias celebensis | reverse complement strand
TTCAAAATTGCTCGCCACTTTTGTTGCACTCGTCATGTTAGCTTGGGGGTGTGAGGGGCTGTAGGCTCACAGGAAAGAGTGTCAACAGATGGGTGATGGGAAATGAGGGTGTGCACGCTCGATGTCAACAGTCCTGCCCACAACTCAGAGGTGAATTTCTAATGATCTGATGCCGCCCCGCAAAAACTATGTCTTAGAAAATGACACAGGTTCTTTTGGCTAGCCCAGCCAAAAGAGCTGGACTGGGGCCTTCACCTCCTCTTCTTTTTGCCTAGGGCACCTAGCAGCTCAGGGCCAGGCCTGCTTGAACATCTTGAAAGACACCTGTGGGCATTTCTTTCTGAAGCTTTTATTTTAACATTAGTTAGAAAATTAGGACCATAAAATGAGTGCATCTTTTCTTCCACTGCCTGTAATGAACTTAACTTTTTAAAATACACTTTTACACTAAAAATAGATATTTTAAATACTTTTTAAAATTTTCTTTTGCTTATTAAAAGGTTTCTGAATTGGCGCTTCATAAAAAAAGTGAACTGAAACTACCATTAAAATTGCACCAGAATTGCCTGGTGTTGCATCAAAAAAGAGGAAACAGAAACCACAGCAATGTCACTGAATTAACTGCAGGACAGAACTTTCTTCTAACCGGTCATACCTGGAAGAAAAATGGCCTAAAACTTCCTACTGACCACAATGTTAAACTAAAGATACATTTTCTTTTTAAAAAAGCAAAACTTAACACATTACAATATGGACTGATAAACTTAGATTCAATATAGTTCCATTTATTATTACACTTACTGCAAGTTGTGGATAAAGCAGTATTTAAAAAAAGATTAGACTTTGCTTGAGACTCTTAAAAGAGTTTGGGTTTAGATTCAAACTTGTACACTGATTTTTCTAATGAACTAGTTTATTTTCTCTTCTGGTCTCCCTGGAATTTTCAGAAACATTACTTCAAGTGGGCTTCCATGAATACAAATAAAAGCCTAATTAATTAATATTTTTGTTGTATATTTACAGGCCATCCACAAAACAACCTGAGCCTTTATTTCATCTAAAAAGCACTCCAACAGTGTACCGAGAGGAGTTTGTTTAATTATATTTATTCATGTTTTAACAATTTTAACACTTTATCATTTGTAAATTCTTGTATTTTACGACTGACACCATTTTTTATTTGCTGTTAATGAACTTGTCTGTATTTTTTCGTTTTTAACGTATAATGTAAGTGTATAATGCAATTTTTTGTTGGAAATTCATTTGTGATCAATTCTTGTTTTTCATAAATAAATGAGCACTGACCAAAGAGCACTTGCATATTAGATTTTGTTGTACTAGTGACACTGACAAATACAGTATCTACCTATCTATCGCTCAGTCGTACCTGGATCAAGGTGTGTGAAGGTGCCTATGACAAAGTCCAGAGTGGACACTGCCAGCACAGCCAGCAGCAGCAGCTGCAGCCTGACAATCCACTTCACGCCTGCCAGGTTGATTCCGAGCAAAGCCAGCAGTACTGCTGCTGACATGCAGCGCACCACCCACTGGTTCTGCAGTCCCAACAGCTCCGCCACAGACTCAGAGAAGCCTGTGATGTACATGGCTCCAGCTACGCACTGCAGGGTTCAACGGAAGCAACGACGCATCAAAATAAAAAAATATGACCTGCATCCAAACCTACAACTAAGTGCGTTCAGAAAATGATTATGAAACAGTCAAGTGTCACTCACCTGTCCAAACACATAAAGTAGACCAACAGTACCTCCCACTCTGCCCCCGAGGACAGTGGAGATCATTGAGTAGACTCCTCCACTGCCAACACCGCAGTGCTCACACACTCCAATCCCTGACATGACAGTCACTAAAGCTACCACCGCAACCATGGAGACCAGGAACATCCCCAACAGCACCCCGGTGTTTCCCTGTGAAAAAAAATGACACAAAACATGAGTCACTGCTGGGCTGTTAGGGTATTCCTCTGTACTCACATGTTGAAAAACTGTGGATCTAATATTTTCATTTGAAGTTCTGCTATTAATTTTGCTTCATCTTTTGATATTTATACTTTAAGAATATCTTAAATTTACCTAAAAAAAACAAAGCACACTTTATTGGTCTTTTGTTTTGTTAACAGTTAAATTGCTCTTTTGTTTGTAACACAGTCAAAAGGAAAAAACAAACAAAAAAAAAACAATACACTACTGACCACCAGGTAGCCAGTCCTCAGGAAAAGCACAACCCCAAAGATGTTGATCATGCAGGTGGTGAAAACCCCATCCCAGGTGCCAAAAAGCACCGGCTCCCACACAAACAGCTTGATCCTCCACCACGGCTGACTGGACTGCTGGAAACCCTGCAGACAAACAGCAAAGTTCTTTCTCTGTATGTTTGTTGTTTTTGAGGGCTGTCATTTATATGGAGTCCTGGAGAAGACATTAAAAAGACAAATTGTTCCCTCGAATCAATTATTTGTGGCAATTAGTAATTTTCGCCCAAAAATTGCCATTTTGTGGCCAAGATTTTGTGAACACAAAGCAGTGTTTCGTGGCCTCAAATTAGCTTTTTTTTTTTTTGCATTTTAAGTGCACCAAGTAGTTTTTCTTTAGTACCATCAATTCCTACTACTAAATTTTGGCCACTAAATACTAATTTGTGTGCAAAAAAAGGCTAACGTGCAAACAAAATGCTCAGTTGTGCTCACAAAATGCTAATAAAACCCAAATTTACATTGTTGTCAGATACATTTCTCGTTGAATACCCGTCGGCGACAATAATCTGTTTCTGACATGCAAAATGCAAGGGGAAAAACAATTTCCTCTAGCTTTTAATCAAAAACCAAATTAAACTGTAAAACAAAAAAATATTTATTTGCAAACGTTAGGGACAATGTTAGAAACTGACTCCTTTTTTAAATCAAAGAAAAGTCAACTCAGTTTTCTAACAGTTAAGCTAACAGCTAATTTTCTCTATTTATCGCCAAAACTAGAACATTGTGAGGCCTCTGCCTCAAAAGGCTCTTTTACATTTTGTGGAAACTACTTCACAGAGAACAAAGAATCAATAAAAACACAAATTGAGACCAACGTTAGCTGTTAAAGATCTTTTTTTTTTTTTTTTTTTTTTTCAATGGGGGGCATGTTCTAAACCATAAAAACAGATTTTGGCCAAACTGCCCATTAATTTTCAATCGAAGGCTAACTTCAGGTTTTTTTTTGTCATGTAACTTTCTTCAATTTAAATGAGTATTTCTTCTCACTTGCGCATCCTCGTGGAACAGATCGTGTATGTGTGCGCCGGCAGCAGCTGACTCCCCCTTGAGAAGCTTGGCTCCATCGTTCTCTTGTTCCTGGCTGAACACGGTCCATCCAACGGGTAGGGAGTCCATTGCCAGCAGATGTTACCTGTTGAGGCCTAAATATGATGAAGTGTGTCATGGAATTTGGTTCCTTTCTCCTCTAACCTCCGATGACACGCGCTTGACTTTCGGCTCAATTGCCTGTTTCTACCCGTAAAATAGCCGCCGGCGCGACAGGAGGTCACCCGGATCCCGAGGGTGAGAACCACATCCACTGCTTTCGCAGGGCTACGACTAATTACTGGTTACGTCACGGATTAAGCAAATTTACGCCAACTCCAAGAAGAACACGCAGCCCTTTCAAGGAACTGCCCACCAAGGTTAGAAAAGGACTGTAATTATAAGTTACATAAATACAGAAAGGAAAATCCCAAACAACCGTATTGAGTTAAAAATGATTAGAGTTTAATAAAAGTAAAAAAAAAAAAAAAATTCTTAAATAGATTGATAAACATAGATTAATACATCTTTTAAGACATCAAAATTTCGTAACTTACCTTTCACAGCCACATAACATTGGTGGAAATGGGGGAAACATGAAAAAAGTAGAAATTCAATGATGAACAGCCGACACTACTGCGTGTTCACAAAAGCGTCAGCTTTAATAAGTCACTGCTTGCATTTCCAGGGTGTGTTGTGGCATTTACACAAGGACACCGTGTTAGCTTTGGCAACAAGCCCGGTAGCAGGCCTGTTTACCGTTGAAAGTTGGAGGAAAAGAAAGAAAAAAAATTAATTTGAGCTATAATTACTCTGAAAAACTTAAAAATCGGGAAAACTAACAGCTATTGTTGGGCTTTAAATGAGGCCTGCTGTAATATAACTTATTCATTTTTTTTCTGAACCGCTTTATCCCTTTCGGGGTCACGGGGCTGCCGGAGCCTAACCCGGCTACTCATGGGCGAAGGCAGGGGACGCCCCTGGACTGGTCGACAGTCTGTCGCAGGGGCCACCGTGCAGCCTTTAGATAAAGTGTTCAGTTATTTATTTGATCAAAACAAGCGGTAAAGTTTCATAAAATTAACAAAAAAAAAAAAATTGAAATTCTCTGCTGTTTTCAAGCTGTAAACATTACAAGTCATTGGTTAAAAATATAAACAAATGCAGTTGTGGTAGAGGATTATAGCTGAAGAATTCAAACATAGCTAACTAAACATGCCAGCACAACATGAAGCCATTTTAGCTCACAAATGTGAATAACTTTATTCATGAAGACATGACACACAACAAAAACAATTGAAAATCAGATTGCTTACAAATCATAATATATTGCAAAAAACTAATCATACAAGGTTACTTGACTGATTATTCAGCTACAATGAAAGCTGCACATTATTCATAAAACAAGTTCACTCCATGAGACCATGTGATTTACCAAACTTTAAATTCTCCATCTGTAAGATTTTGACCCAAAGGACAGATTAATGAGGGTACATAGAGTGACTCCATTTGATTTATTTTACATTTCAGTGCCTTAAATGACAATGTTTCAAAAATATCTTTTTATCAAAAACTTCAGATCATTTTACAAACATTTTATCCTCTAGCTTACACAAGGACACTTATGGCCATGAGACAAACAGTTAATTTAAAAAAAGAAGAAGAAATATATAGAAATGTTCATACTTAATCTGTTTTACATTTGATCAGTTATTTAAAAAAACAAAAATGGATATCATATAGCAGAATTTCTCATCTGCTCTGTGCTTTTGACACATTTAACCACACAAAATAGTAACTTTCTGATTTCAATTTTAAGGGGTTTGGCTTTAAACCAACATTAGTAAATACAGGATAGAGGAACTTTCAGGAGCCAAATCCTTTTTTTTTTTTACGTTTACAGTTAAATTGAACATTCAGCTGCGCAAATGTACAAAACCAGAAGAAATTAAATAATGTATTTTCTTTCTTTTTTTTTAAAAAAAGAGACGTTTTGTTTTAATACAGCGCACAGGAGCTTGTCAAATTTTAAATCTCAAATGCTTAATATGACAACTTTCTAGATAAAAAGTAAAACAAACATTTACAACATATTTACAGCAGGATACGTTTGCTTTTTACATTCTACAGGGAATGATATATGATTTAGGAGACAGAATCTGATAAATAACGTGGTGATAATTGTCCCTGCTTGGAAGCAAAGGTGTAACGAGGGACGCAAAACACCACTTTCAAACTGCACGTAAGGAGCTGATAATCGCACATCAACATTGCCTGTGTGTATGTACAAATGTAAAGCATTTATAATGAAAAAGACCACACTCATCCTCCACTGTGGTTTTGCAACTGCACGGTTTCAAATAAGACCCGGAAAAAGACAGAATCCCATTAAATGGGTCACATAGCATCTGTGATCATAAACAAACTGCAGAAAAACCATTTAAATATGATTTCCACCCAACAGTGCATAATAGTTACAAGATTTTTCAGTCTAAAACTTAAAAAAAGGAAAATATTTAAATAAGTATCCCTCTGTACAGTATATTGCAGTGTGAATTGGTGAATAGGTGTGATTGTGCAACATGAGATACAAGCAGAAGTTTGGAAAAAAAAAAACACCTGCAGCTGCAGGAATGATTGTGAGGAAGTGCTGAAATTAAAGCACCAGAAAGAAAGAAAAGGCACAGAAGCAAAAAATTAATAAAGTTGTAAAACCAGGCTCCACATTCTCAATTTGTGTCAACAAAGTCAGCTTTCACAACTACTTCACAACAACTAAGTACTTCAAACTGTGGCAGGAGGAGCCACATGCATTCAAAGGATAAAAATAAAAACTGTGGTTTGGAGTTTCAAAATTCAAATCATTTTTATTCATTGATTAGTTCAACTGATTAGTTCAGCTTCTTCAACGGTTGCAATCATGCAGAGGATGTGCAAATTTTGCAGAAATTAATTCTGATTTTAAGTAGTAAATTTAGAATTAGCCTGCAAGTTTAACAAATGTGCAGCTTTCTGAAACAACTCATTTGAGCGAAACAAAAAGTTCTTTTTTTTATATAAAGTTTTAAAACAGCTTCGTCACATTAAAAACCCACTTCAACCATCTTTTGATCTGTTTTTAAACTGTCCCATTGGTATTCTAATTATGACTGTCGTTATTTAGGAAAAAAAAAAAAAACTATTATTTTTTTAGGACATAGTTTCTGCAGAGCGGCTGGAGTTCCCCTCAGATTTGTCGGCGGAACTGTTGGAGCAACCTTGCCCCCTTCCCCACTATGTTCCATTTTCTACACAACAAATACGCTCTTTTTCAAATAGTATTTATATATATCCGCCATCATCAGAAATGCCACAAGAACATTTTAAAAACACCAAAAACACAATTTTCATTGGAGTGGGTCTTTAGGATTTATATGTTTGCATAATGCTAAAAATGTTTGAACATTATATGCAGCCACAAAATTATCTTGTCAATGCAAAAAAAAAACAAAAAAAAAAACAGGAAATTCCATTCATTTCTGTTTCACAGATCCTTGAAAAAAATCTCCGTCTTAAAGTGAAGAATGATTGTGCTATTGTGTTGTGATGGTCTGCCTGAAGAGCTAGAGAAGGTAGATGTTCTTGAAAGAGTCCACTGTCCAAACAGGTTAACAGCGAGGGGAGGTAGTAACAATATGAACAAAAAGGCATATAGAAATTCTGCCTTAAGTTTTAAGTGGAAATATTGCAATATTAAGAGTGAATACGTTGCTTTCTTTTCTTTTCTTTTCTTTTTTTTTTTTTAACAAGGTCTACAGACAATAGTAATAATTAACCAATGGCAGTAATATGAATGAATCTCTATATTAAACTTTGGTCATATAATCTCTAAGTGTACATTCCAGAACATTTTTTTACCCCAAGGGAAATCCTAATTATAGTAGGATTGTGTTAGTCTATCAAGGTTACTGTATGAGAACTTAAAGAAGCAGAACATAATTCATTTTGCTCAAAGAAAAGGGTGATAGTAGGATGAGTTTTGGCAAGAGGAAACAAAAAGATGTAAAGTGCTGCTGATATGACCTCCGCCTTCGTTTCCTTCAACCAAATGATTCGCTGGTCGACACATCCGGGGAGGAGTTCAGTTGAGACCTGTTCTCGGTGACTCGGACTAAAGGAAACTCGGAAAAGTCTGTGCTGGGTCCTCGAACGCTTACCTGCCCGTTGGCGACAGTAAACTGCGAGGACGGTCCGGATCTTGATGCATGGAAATGCGATTTGAAGTTCTGATCAAAAGAGCTTATTTGGAACGTCGGGAGGATGCCCTGCGACGAGTCAGACTTTTTAGAGGGCGAGACCTGGTCCAGAAAGTCATCCTCAGACGGCGACACCGCAGAGGGAGTCGTGGTCTCGTCACCTGAAAACGAAAAGGAGTGCTGGGAGTCTCCGACCAGTAATCCAAAATGAGGTTTTTCCAACGTGGATCTCAGCGGAGAGCTCATCCCTGATTTAAACCTACCGGGGGAGGGAAACTGCTTCTCTGTGGAGAACAGAGGCTGTCCAGCTAATGTTGGGTTTTCAGAGACCAAGCTAAGGCTCTGGCTGGTCAGGTAGCTGTCATTCTGACTTGTCCTCTCCAGCGCTTGCTGGAGAAACTTTGAATATTCCTGTAAGAGACTGACTTTCTCGGTTGAGGCATGTGGCTGGGCGCTGGAAGCACCCAGGCTTTCCATTGGGCTGCTGTCTGTGACGTCAGAAGAGTTTATAGATATGCTTGATGTTACCTCTGTGTCAGCCACGCTAAAAGAAATGTCTGATTGCCCGTTAGCTTTGTTGGAGTAGTGGTCCAGTAGGGTCTGCAGCACTTCATCAGGGAGAACGTGCTTCTCATGACTTGCTTTCAGGTCTGCGTTGATTGGCTGTGGATCCAGAATGGTGGCAGGGACAGTCTCGTCGATGATGGTCGACACAACGGTTTGCGTGATGGCGGGTTGGCAGGATATGCTGCCGTAATCCCGGTTGTTGTTGGTGCTGGCCGCCGCAGCTTGAAGGTAACGTTTCTTCTTCAGAAACTGCATTGCATCCTCGTAGTTGGTGCTGCTGGCTGCAGGTTTTGTTGGTCTCCCTTGGAGAGTTTCAACTGATTCAAGCTCTGTGTTCCCTTCCACCTCTAAAAGTCCTTGCTTTTCCACTATTTCAAAGGTGTATTGCGCCACCTTATCGTTGTTGTCAAAAGAAGACAAAGTGGGCAAGCAAGGTGTGTGCTCGCCCGACTGCTTCAGAATCCTCTTTGGAACTTTTTTCAGCACTATTTTAGGCGGAGTTGCCTCTTCTGCAGACAACTGTCCGTCTTCATGTTGCCCGGATGCTTCTTCAGGAAGCTCCACAGCGTAGTCTGCAATCACATACTCGTGTTTCACCTTGGAAGAACCAGCACACAGGGATGGGCTTTTGTCTTGACTCTGTTCTTCCTTCTCCACAGCCTCCCCAACGGTAAAAGTGTGGTCCGTCGGACCAAATGTTGAGGCGCCTAGACTCTTCTCCGCACACTTTTGGCGCTTCTTCTTGGGGAGAGAACGCTCTTTGGGAAGAAAGGGAAAACCTAGGGAGTCAGCTTCACGCAAAAGTCCAATATCAGCAGCAGCTTTGCTTGACTTCCTTTCTCTGTTTTCATGGCACATCCGTCTGTGCTTCAAAACCCTGTCTGTCCTGGAGAAGTACTGAGGACACAAGACACCAACAAGGAAATTTACAGTTAATTTGAAAACATTCAGCTTTTTATAACAGAAAAGTTTTTCTTTGAACTATAATTTTATCATCACTGAAACTAATTTTGTGTTTAAAAAGTCAATAGTTTTCTATCTAATTTTCTTAAGCTTCAGTGTTACATTTCAACAACTTCTGCACACTTTACTATAGTTTTTGAATAAATGTACTTGCACTCTGCTCTCTAATTCTTATTTTTGATCATTTTTCAAAGAAAGGTTGACTCCTGTCTTTTCAATCTAAAACTATTCATAAAAACAAATTTGCAGGGAGGAAAACTTAAAGATAAAAGCTAAGATGTTGTTTTTCATAATATTCTGCTTTCCTCTTTAAACTGGTTGGGCCTGATTCAGGAGTGTAGAACCACATAGGAACGTTCTGTCAAGCCAATGAAAAGATGCAACAGTCAAAAGTCAGGAAGTCCTCCAGTTCTGTATCATAGAAAAATGGTCGACAATAAAAGTAAAGTTTTTTTTTAAAATGATAAAGTAAAATAAAAAATCTAGATCATGCTTGCGACCTGTTCAGTGTGTAACCTGCCCTTGCCCAACAATAGCTACGACAGGCTCCAGCAGCCCATGACCCCAATAGGGACTCAGAAGATGGATAGATGGAAGATCTATCCACGTAACTTAGCAGGAGCTGCCCTGTTTCTATATAGCAGACAGCATTTAAAGGCCACGGTCAACCAAAAGGTTGAAGGTAACTCTCAACCCCTTCACGCCACGTACTAGTAATTTGCAATGCACCATTTAATCCAAAAGTCCACTTAATTTAGCATCACCTTGAATAGAAAAAAAATGCCTAAGAATATTTAGTATACAATTGGAAATAAAATCAGACATAAAGGGGTTAATAATCATTCTGAATTTTTAATTTAAATAATGTAAACTTAATGACTTCAGCTGCAGTGCCGACCTGTCAGGTTTGTGTTCATCAAGAAAGGTGCCAGTAGTCTGATATTAAAATATTCTGCATTTATTCTTATAATTTTAGTCATAGGGCAAAAACCTAATTTCTGCATCGTGATAAAAATAAAATCTTTAAGTCATACAGTGCGATTTCCTGGATTCTTTTTTACATTCAGTGTCTCAAGAGTGTCTATGATGAACATTACAGACCTCTCTCATTTTTTTTCAGGTGGACCAACTTCAAACAACAGCAGAATCTCCAAATCCTTTTTTTGCCCGAGAAGTAACAAAGCATATGTATCACATGCATTTACAGGATAGACTTTTTTTGCTTGGCTGCAATAAACACATTTTCTAAACCTGCTTCAAGGCAGATCTGACTAAACATTTGCTCTGAACAGCTAAAATTGCTCTAACTCTGAGAGCAGTAACTGGTACCTGGTGGCAGTAATCACACTGGTATGGCTTCTCTCCACTGTGAGTCCTTTTGTGTCTCTCCATGTGATACTTCTGGATAAATCTCATTCCACACTCGTCACAGCGGAAAGGTTTCTCACCTTCCCAAAAGGACAAAAAAACAGCTTTATTAAAACTAAAGAAACAGATAAATCCAGAAAAATATCTCATCTTTTCACCAATCACCTGTATGGATCTTCTCGTGTCTCTGCAGAAGGTATTTCTGAATGAAGCGCATGTCACATTGGCTGCACTGAAAAGGCTTTTCACCTGTAGTAAAAAAATAAACATTGATGAACATTACAATCCAAACTTCTCATTTCAAAGCTATGCATCAATAAAAGTGCATTTGTGGGGCTTCATACCCGTATGAATGAAGACGTGTCTCTGTAGGTGGTAGTTTGTTCTGAATGCAGCATTACAGTGAACACAAATGTGACACTTGGGGTTCTGTATGCCTAACATTCCCTCTTCATTCATGTTGAGAATCTAACACAAAACAAAACAATATGGAAACACTTTAGCTTATGAGAAATCCATTCAAAATCCCTAACAAAACTAAAAGCTGTGTTGGTTAGAAAAAAAGGTAAATATAAACAACGTTTCAAATAAAAGTGGACTTGCACCTTTGCTGGTGAACGCTGCTTCCTCTTTTTCTTCTTGGGAGAAACAATCAAATCTTTAATAGCTTTTTGGTCCTTCTTTTTATGGGCAGCTGGGTCAGACAGCTTCAGTTCCTGCTTGATGTTCATCTGTAAATAGGAAGACAATGAGATAGTCAAGAGATTTAATACGGCAGATGACCTACTTTAGGCGCCCTTCAGCCAGACGCCCGTTTAACACGGGTCTGGCAGGTGAAAATAGCCAGGTGGAGGATAATCAAACAAAGCCAGGGTGTCTCACCGAGGAGTTGCCTCCGGCATAAGAGAACAGAGGGGAACCTCTGGTCCTAAAATAACTGTGATACACAGAGATAAGAACTGTGTGTGGCTGTTCTGCTGGAACATTTGCAGATCTGTCTACTGATTCAATATGCGTCAAATGTTTGTTAGGTTTTTATCAGTTTGAGGTTGCCTGGAGAAAACATTTTAGCAGCAGCAGTTAGAACGGAAGCTTCAAGAAGGTCTCTTACTGGGTTTTGATTTTTAACTTTTTTACTCTTTATATGAGCCATTCTTTAACTAATGTCTTTTTTATAGATTTGGGGGAAAAAACACAAAAACTTTTTAATTCCCTTTGGAAAAAATACCAAAACCTGTTTTGCAGTTTCTCTTTCCGTTAAGCTCAATAAAAACAGAAAACAAAGATGTGTGTGAACGAAAGAGGGGAAACTGACACAGTTTGGCTTTTCTACTGTACTGGCATCCACATACGTGGACAAGACATTTTGGGTTATATTACCACACTAGTTTATTTTGCTTAACTGGGGCGCTGTTGAAGAGAAACAAAAAAGGCATATCAGACAAGAGCTCAGATTTTAAGAAGTCAAATAAAAATGTGATTTAAAAAAATGTTTGCACAAATATGAAAACATTTGAAAATGCTAATAACCTGCCAAACATATCTTTAATTAATGCAGGTTATGCCTAAGTCACATGCAGGTTTTTGGGCTGACTGGGACCGTGGAGGGTAGTAGATAGTTGCAGCTGCATCCCAAAGGGAACTCGAGTGTGTCCTGCAGTTCCGTTGAGGCTCATGCAGATACCTCATGGGGTGTCATAAAAAATGGAACGTACCATTGATGTGTGTGTGATAAGTGTATTGTATTTGTAAGAATTATTGAAGTTACACACACTTGCTGTCTTAGGGTGTCCTTACGTAGCACTCTGGTTGTTAGTGAGGTGGAGGTACTGGTATCTTACTGACCATACACAATGCTGCACGCACGTGGTGTGCAGGTGATGAGTAGCATAGGATGCCAACAAACTACACTATGATTGTCCAATTTCCTCATTTCTTCTAGAGTCAGCCTGTATGGGGGTGGGGTGTTGAAATGAAAAATTTGTTTGACGGGCAGAAGTCTCACTTTCTTCGTCCTTAATTACCTTTGCATGTTTAAGTGTTCCCAACGACCTTTTGCCAGCAGCATGCCCTAAAAAGTGGCTGAACATATTTGTTCTATGGGCTCACTGAGTGGTCTAAGAATTTTGTGCGAACACCTGCATGCCCCATACAGGTTTGCCCATTTTTTTTAGCTCGTATCTAAGAGAAGTTGCAACTATGGCATTACATTGGTGTTATATGGAGCTGACATTAAAAGGAGTTTCATGAAAATGTTACTTGTTTTTTGTTCATTATTGAACTAAGGTCACTCGAGAAAAAAAAAAGAAACGTTTAAAATGAAGCTCTAAGAAATCATCCTTTCCAACAAGGACATCCACACAATCTGTCTCAAGCTACAGATTATGATGCAGTTTGACAAACTGTAAACTACATGTAAATTCTCAATGCAAAAAAAAAAAAAATACAATCAAAACTGCTGTTTCAGAAGCAAGAACTTACTGGCACATGCAGCAAGTACGGCAACTTATTGGTGAGTTTTAGTGGGAAATGCACTCCCACCTCGCCTCCTCCCTCCTCCTCCTCCTCCTCTCCACCATTCTTTGTCCCCTCCTCCTGCATCATCAGCTGCTCAGGAGGAACAAGGTCATGAGTAACCAGAGAGTTTCCGGTCAAGTCCTCATCATCGTCCTCTTCATCCTCGTCTTCGGCCAAGAAAGGGTGGTTGGCCAGGGAGCGTTCCCCTAAGGTCATCACCACCAGCCCTCCACCACCCAGGCTAACTCTGCTGCTTCCATCTATGCCCCCGCTCCCACACTTCAGCAGCATGCCCTCCAGCTTGTCCTCCGCATTCATCTTACATTGAGTATGTCTTGAGCCTACAGAGACGAGAAAAAAACGTTTCCACATCAAAAACACTCATTTGTGAATTTTCTGTTGGTTTGACACAAAGTCTCGAGACCAAAATCATTTATTTAAAATAACAAAACAATATGATGTCTGATAGAGATAAAACTGAGCATAAAACCTTATTAAAGAAGCAAAAATGTGAAGGACAGGCTGCTTGAACAAAGTCCACAGCTGCCATACTGCCTAAATCTCTAAATTTCCCTTTTTTGTTCAACTAGCCACAAAAACAAAAGTAAGCAGAAGCTAACTTCTTCTAAAACTGTAATTACACAATTTGTCATTTCAATCTTACCCTGAAATATGGATGTGATGTCAAGCACAATCAAATTCATAGATACTAACATAAAATCATATTTGTTTAACTAATATTAATTTCAGCGCAGTTGCATATTCCTAACCTTAACCTAAATTATTTATACTTAAGCTATAAATCTATGCTCATGTTAATTGATACAATTCAGATTAAAATACAATAAGTGTTGCTTATTAATGTACAATAGCATTTATAACACAATTCCTTACTGTTACTGAAGCATGAAAAGAACAGTGAGCTAGCCTGGCCTGGTTTCAATGTCAATATTTTTTTATACAACTTTCTGCTTCTAGATATTTTCAATCATTATATGCAGAAATAAATACGTTTTATTCGATGCTCGCTACATTACATTTGAATGTGTTATCCCACAAAAGAGAACTATGTCAACATTGTGTCAACTTTTCTGTAACTGGGTCAGCTGATCCTGCAATCTTATCTAACTAAATAAGCTACAGTGTAAAGTGATGCAAATCCACCTCAGCAGCTCTTTAAAAGGTGAGAAAGTGATGAAAAATTATATTGCTAGTAAACACACATTAAAAGTTTGGTTGGGTAACTTTGATAAAAAAAAAACCAATCTGTTACCACGTTAACCAAATGATACAATTGTAAAATTGTGTGTATTTTTACTAAATATTCACCACCGAGTTTCAATTTATTATTCGGAGTTTTAGTGCTAGAACTCGACAACTAAATTAACGTTAGCAATCGCTCGGGCTTCACGCACAGCTAGCTAACGTAGAAGTTAGCTGACAGTTTGATGTGTGGTTTCAAAGTAAAGAAAATACAGACTGACCCGGTAGACACTGGCACAGGTAAAATGTCTGTAACAGTAAAAACACGCAAACATCCGGATGTAAACACACTCAATGTGCCACCGAGGTTATCTGCTTTGAGACTCTAGCAAGTCAACAAGCTAACAGCGCTAGTGAACCCTAATGTCGCATTTAAGGCAACTTCCGCTTCACGAGAAAGAGGAGTATGGCTCAAAAATAAAAGCTTTTTTTAACAGGTCAGATTTTTACTCGTTAGCTAGTAAAAAATGACCTAATTACACAAATATATTTAAAAATTTGAACAAAAACTTAAAATATGCTTTGTATCAAAATACAAATGTGATTTATTGGCTTGTTTCAAGCACTGATTGTAGAGAATACAACACAATCGCACAGGTATATCAAACTAATTACAGAAATAATTGATTAAAAAAAGAAAATGAACATAGATATAAGAAAAAAAGAGAACAGTGTAATTAGTCATAATTTATAAATAGAGATTTTTGCAGTGACAAATACAATACACTTAGGTCACTTTAGATTCATTAAATATAGGAATTATTAACTAGTCAAGTAAAGTTTCCTTTATTGCTTATAAAGTAGTGTGGAAAAGTCAATCGATAGTATCTCACACCTATTGAATAATTTAATTTTATATATTTACATACTTGTCATAATCCCATTCTGATTAGATCAAGTGAAGAATTTTGTCAACTAACAAGTTAAAGTGCTTTTTGATTATCTTTAGAAAATATGCTTTCATGATTTATGTAAACAATAACATGAATAATGTAATGACTAATCCAGAAATCATCCCTACTCACTGCAGATCAGAAAAGTGCAACAAAAAGGTTCCAAAACCAATATTTATAATACTACAAAAATAAAAACACATAACACATTTTATGACATTATATGCATAAACAACATAATAAATGTAACAAAAATAAAACCAGTAAAACTATAAACCAGGCAACGAAATGTCGGATGTATAGAATGTAACAGATAATATATTATTCATTAGCAGCATTTATATAATTTTGAAAATTACATTTTATATAAATAGATGATACAATAAATTTCTAATAACTTAACAAAAAATCATTATGGCCCTTAAGTGGACCATTAACATAAAAAAGATTATTTGTGGCTCATCACCTGAGTTCAATCTTAGTCTTACTTTGAAGGATTATACCGGAAGTTGTTTTGCGCTTGTTGAATTTCGTGGCCTACTTGAGGCTGATTAGCTATCCGTTAAAAAAATATTGGTTTCGTTTGAAATTACTGTCGGGTTGCTTTTAATATGAATAGCTGTTGTGTTATTTTAAGAGTGTTATTTTGTAAATAAAATTGGACCTTTTATTAAATAACAAGTAGCCAAAACAACGCTGTTGATTCACTCGTTTGCTCAAACTTATTAGCATTGCTACCTGACACACCGCTAGTATCCTCATACTCCTAATAGCCCTTCCACAATACACAATAATTGGCCTCAATGGGGCAAATGCAACACATGAACTATTGAAGCTACGCTTTATTTTCTTACCTGCACGTCTTAGACTCGTCAATCCGTCATGATTGGTATGCAGAACTCCAGTGCAATAGCGGTGTGCAGAATAATACAAATTACCATTGCGTTTTTCCTCAAGACATGGGAAACTAATGGGAGGGACTTGTCGCCATCTAGTGGTTGACGTTGGAAACTGCAAGTGATTAAACCGATGCGCCCCTTTGCAGTGATGGTCAACCTTGGAGTTTAACACCTACATGTCATCTTCCCCTGAGTTTCTACTTCATTTTATTCCCTTTCTTCTCCTTTAACGCATATAATAAAACACATTTAGTTGATCAACATCCTGTTTTTTTAATTTATTTTTTTCTCCGATGTTGCATGGTCACCAAGCAGGCAAGATTAATTTATTTCTGTTCGTGAGATTACCAGAAATTCAGACTGTAAACAGTTTCATTCATAAATAAATGTTGATCCATTCATGACACTCTTACACTATGCAAACAAGCATAAATTCGTGCTATATTCTTCGTGCGTAAAAACGATTTCTCATTAAAACAAAATCCCCATTCCATTCCGTCGTTTCTGCTTTCTGTCGACCCTCATGTCTATGTAAATATGAATGCCATCTGTTGCATTATATAGGAGACTGTTAGGGTGAGTTCTTGTTGATTAAAGCGAACAAACGCTGATTTTATTTGAACAATTTGACGATAAATCGCTCCGATTTTGAAGGTGTTGAAGAAATCCCGGCTTAGTTTCACCGAAGAAACCTTTGCTGACACAGGCTCATGATAAAAAAGAAAAAAAAAAGATTGTCTGTCATGCAGCCGTCTCACACCCGCACACGCTGCTGCAAAGAATACTAATCATCAACCTGTTTTCCGCCAAGTGCAGCAGCGCGATGCGCAACTTTGCCTTCAGTCATGGCGCGCGTGAGTTCATCCTTCCCTTCACCGGGGATTTGCTGCGCGCTCACAGGAAAGCACCTCTGCCAACAGCTGCAGTTTCTGCACCCCGTGAACCCTCTCATCTATTAGGGTTTCCATCGTGAGCAGCAGGCATCCCGCTGTGCACTCTGACAAGGGAAGCCCCGCACGCGTTGCGCGCCTGACACGCCGGGGCTACACTTTCACGCACGGAAAGTGCATTCGCGTGCGAGGGTGTGTTTGCGTGTGTATGTGTGGCAGTGTGAGGCAGCCTGAGGCTCTATCTTCAACAGTTGCCACCGAAGCGCAGGAGAGACAACAGACTGAAGACGCGCAGCCCCACGCCGCTCTGCCCGGCTCTGCTCCTGACATGCAGTCGCTCATATCTCCGGTGACCAAGGCCATCCTAGTAGCGCTCTTCATTTTCGCCATCCTCCTCATTCTGTATGTGATCCTGTGGTACATATGCAGAGACGTGGACTGTGACCACGGCATTTGAGGATTTCGTTGAAAAGGAGCGCAAAGGGAATACCTTCATGACGCGCAAAGAGGCAGACGGAGTCATCCTGTAAGTATTTTCTTTTTACTTCTTACTGATACTTTTTTAAGGGAGGGGTATAATGTGCAGAGGTGAGCGCCTCTGTTTTGTCGGGGCGCATCCTTTCACCCGTGCGTAATTATAAATGCGCCTTTGGAGACACGCTGGGTCTGGAACGCAGGCAGAGCCTTTCCCACCACACCACTCCCCCCAAATTCTTCATGAGTGGAGCAGCCACTTAACGGAAGGAAATCCTTAAAAATGAAACAATGTCACTTAGTCCACGCACCTGCTGTTCCTCTCTGTACACTCTGTACACTCTGTGCACCCACACCTCAAGAATTTCGGATCTATTTGACGCACGCCAACTCTACACGAGATTCAAACCCGCAACCTTCTTTTCTTTGCTTTTTTTGTGTGTGATGGCATTCTGCAATTAAAACGTGTGAATCAAAGGTGCGCGCGTGGGCGACCGTTGCTTCACGCGGGATCGGTGACATTGCGGTAAAGCGCGTGGATGTCTCTTAAGGTCAAAAACAACTAGTGTTTACCTCGCGTTGCCGGTTCCTCTGCCTTTAAAACACACACACATACACATCTGCATCACTCGTTCAGTTCATTGGTCTCTGTGGACGCTTTCACGCTGGCATTTCACGTCCATCAGATAACGGGATTATCTCCATGCGCGTCTTATTCTTAATCTGTCTCATTCCATGTTTTTTTTTTCCTGTTATTTATTTATTTGTTTTGCACCCTTATCACAAATGTTCCGCTGAAGCTTTACGCATAGCGCAAATCTATTCCCCCTGCCAAGCTTAGGAGAAGCATATATTTCATGTTTACTCTGACAAGAGCTTTTATTCTGCAGTTTGCCTGTCTTAATAAGAGACCCTCTCAATATTACAGGCACGTGTGCCCCCAGTGCACGCATGCACGCTGACACACAGCCTATATAGACGTTAATATGTGACAACGATGTCGTTCATGTTTGGTTATCTACAGTCATGAATGCGCACAAGTGGCACATTTAGGCACATGAGAAGGACACATGAAGGGCATTTTTGTTCTTTATTATTAACTGAAGCAGGCGTGTGATGAACGGCATGCATACCAAAATCCACTTATCTGTGTCCTTCCATGCAGAATTAGTCCCCTCTCGTAGGAGCTTCATAACATAAATTGATGTTAACACACCTTAGTATGACACACAAAAAAAAAAACCTACATAGGGAGAGCAGGCTGATGATGGTTGATTATTCAGTATTAGTCCCTCTCTGCATCTCACTCTAATATTTAACCCACTTTTTTAACAATAAAAAGCAAACATGGGATATTTAACCATCCAAACTTTTGTGGGTACTTCAGAAAACAAAAGTTTGATAATTTTTCAAACCTGATTGGATCTAAAAAAGTTTTTGCTCAAAAAAAAAAGAAAGAAAGAGAAGAAAAGAAAAGCTTCAGTGTGCTTTGAGGAAGAATCCCCACAGATTCTCCTACATGTTGCGAGGACTCTTCATACAGCAAAGGAGAGCCTTGAAGGCGGATGCCCTCTTTGACCAGGAGAACAACATTATTTTGCCTCACAAACATGTGCGACCAGTCTGAGTCACCCTTCTACACTCGCACACATACCCACACACATCCACACACAACTACAAGCCCGCGCACATGCTGCAAATGACTGTGACTCTATCTGTGCCAGTAATGACAAGATGAGAGCGAAAGGGAGCAGAAAAGGTGGATGAGAGCTGCTCCTGATTTTCCTGTCCTGGATTGCTGTCTGTGCACTGGAAAGATGAATGGCTTAGGAGGAAAAGCAGCATGTGCAAATAAATATTTATCTCATTAAGCAGTTAGTCTTTGGAAAACATCATGCTGCAATATGCAAATGTGAATTCTTTTTTCTTCCATTCTTACCTTGTCTTATCTTTGTCAGATCCCAGTTGTTCAGTGTCAGTTGTGTATGATCTTTTGCAAAAGTACTCTATTTCTTTAATATCTTTCCATTTCCCTGTTTCACAGCCTGAATAATGTTTCCGATTTTATCTGACAGGCCTACAAACGTAGGTTAATGAAAAAGAAATAAATCAAAGATATTATTTTAGACAATATGTCTTATAAAAATGCAAAAATATCTATAATTTTGCTTTGCAACATAAATAACATATACAAATAAGACCTAAAATATATTTAACGAGAAACCAAAAATGAAGATTTGATGATGACAATTCTTTTCAGAAGTAATCACATTTTGAACTATCTGTACATTTACATTTCTTCCTCCAGGAGTCGCTTTTCCAAAGCTTATCCAAAGCT
Organism: Oryzias celebensis; assembly: GCA_014656515.1. Taxonomy (NCBI): domain Eukaryota; kingdom Metazoa; phylum Chordata; class Actinopteri; order Beloniformes; family Adrianichthyidae; genus Oryzias; species Oryzias celebensis. The sequence continues at coordinate 15,347,997 of BNCR01000017.1, read as the reverse complement.
TGTCCAAAGCAACTCACCTAAAAAAAAAAAAGGTCAATTGAGAAAAATATGACACTAAGCATCTTTCTTAATGACAGAGCAACTATAAAGAATGGAATTTGACCCTGAAACCAACAGATGGACAGGAGGCTGCTAAACCCAGTGAGCTACAACCATCACAGCTGCAGGCACCTGTACCTTCACTGATGATGATAGATGATAGTGGTGGACAAACTTAGGGATTTAGTTGATCTTGAAAAGGGTGTAACTACACTAAAGCACAGTGGTGGTAGTATTATTATGCAGCAATGGTCATGTACAGTGCCTAGAAAAGATGTTCGAAAGCCCTTTAAGAATTGAGGCTGTGCTTTATCGTATTTTTAAATCAAGACTTCTTTAAAACAATGTTTTTTGCTCATCTTATTTTTTATTGATTTAAATGCAAAGCACGTCAACATTTAGACCTAAATCTCATTTGATACATGGAGAAAACTTCTTAAATTAATATTTAAGCACACTTTGTTTAAAAGCACCTCCCATAATTAACTGAATATTCATACAGATTATAAAGCTTTTGGACGATCTTGGAAGCAGAGTATGAGTTATTAAAATGCTGAAATGTTATTACACCCTGGGAGATCTGCACTGACTCCAGACTAAGGCCATCTAATATGTAGCGATAAAAGTAAATTAAGTTACGAGTGATGGAGGGGTTTTGTCCGCCTGCTTTGGAATAGAGCTGCACAGACTGAAGGATTCCTGTAAGCGTTGGTGTGTTTTTCTGTTTGACCAGCATAAATTTCACAGTTTGAAAGACTCCTCCGAGTCTTGTGACAAACCAGGGTAAACCCCACCGCTCTTCTCTTGCACATAAGAGTAAAAACTAAGTTCCTCATTATCAAACCATGATTGGTCCTTGAAAGGTCAAGATTTTCCTGGAAGACCTACAGAGAGAGGCTGAATTGGTCACAGAGCATAAAAACAGGACGGATGAAAGACATTCTCCTTTATGCTGTGATCCACTCGTTTGTTGCAATGAAAATGTTCCCTATCTGCAATTAGTCAATAACTAATTGATGTATTCAAAAAATTAGCAACAGTTAACATTAAAATGACCACAGAAGAAATAGCATGGCACTGCCAGGTACCTTCTTACTGCTTCCACATTTAAAAAAAAGGAAGGTTGCGGCAACGTTGTAACCAAATCAGCAAGTATGCAAATTATAATAAAAGTAGATGTTTTGTCTGTTTGTTGCTCTGGAGGATTTGCACAACACAATGAGATTTTGTTGTATTACATTTAGTCTGGAGAAAAAAAAAATATTTGGAGTGCATAATTTTGTAACATAGAATATTATCCAAAAAGTGAACACCACAGTGAAGGTACTACAGCTCGACTCGTAAATATACTCTACATATAAGAACTGGACTGAGTGACTGTGATGTCACCCACAAATAAAAAATTACTTCTGGCTGCAATCAAATTAAGTCAGTTAATTCACTAATTTTTTGCAATACAGACATGTTCGACGTGAGACCACATACTTTTATTGAAGCATCTGATTGGTCAATTTATAACTTAATTAACTTACAGAAAACAATATCATAATAAAAGTTAGGATAAGCAAGAACGTGTTTAAAAAAGGAATGGTTACTCTGACAAATACAATGACTAAGTAATAGTTATTCCATTCCCAATAGAAATAGAAGAATTTTGGTTTCTTGAAGCTAGCGGGTACTTCCTGTTTGAAATGCAAAGGGGACGGGGTTTCTTAATCCAGATCTCATATTTAGTAAATTTAGTAAATGATCACATTCAGTCAATCTGAAACGCATGCTTTGGTAAAAAAAAAAAAAAAAAAAAAAAAAAAAAGAAAGTTCAGACTGTTCAGACATTGACTCACACCCACAAACAAGCAAACAAAAAAAAAAACTAGAGGTTCATTGACCTTGTAAGTTTTTCACTGTTGACAGTAATTTTGGTGCATTCTATTTTTTTTCTTGTTACTTTGAGGCTTTAATTTGTTAAAATTTTAGCAGTTGTTAAAGTAACAAAGAGCACACAGCAGAGCAATAACTGTTAGGACACCAGAGGATTTATATCAGGGGAAAAGAATCACTGTTTTAAAAAAAAATTCAACATTAAAGCAAAACAAGCGAGTGGAATAAATAAGAGCAGGAAAATTCTTAAGCTCAAGCAAAGCTTTAATTTCTTAAGACAGATTTTCAAACAAAAAGTAAAAAAATGTTCATTCTGAAGGTCAAATTAAGAACAGCTGATACAGTCATCCAACTTTTAATTCCACTTATTCCTGTTTAGGGTTGCTGGGTTGCTGGAGCCTATCCTAGCTGCTGTCTGAGCACACTCAGTTTACCAGTACATTGCAGGGCCACAAATATAGCTGGCATATCTAAAGATTTCAAAGTATTCGATTCCAAAAAACTAAACAGAACCATTCTCTTCTTATGATCTTCCAAAATCTATTTTCTGAAACCACAATATTTACACAACCAGATGAGGGCCAAACATAAACCCAAGACTGTGACTTCCAAAAGAGGTCATGAACTCTAACCTGGTACAGTTTGATTTGACTAACTGGAGCTTCAAACAGCTTTTTTGTCTTTAAACCATTCAGGACATTCAGTTCTTCCCACCAGCACCCCCATCTCCTTCTTCAGGCACAGTAACTCTTGAGAGGGAACACAATTTTCCTAGTTATTTTATATTTTTTTCAGAAACAATGCCGGCTCTTATTAAACCCCATCCTTCTTCACATCCTTCCTGAAAGCATTGAAGTCAGGTTAGGATGACCCAGTGTTGCATTTATGGCATGTCCTCTTTGTGAGGGTCTTAGATCCTCTCAGCACTAGAATCCACAAACACACACAACACCCACACCCCCACAAACACACACACCTCAAAGCCATAAAAATAGATTGTGAGTGACTCAGCCGTTATGTAAAAGTCCATCTCTGATAGGACCGCCTGGGGCTGTTTATGTCAGTTTAGCTTGACGGTGCTGGAGCTGAGCTGACACATGTCTGCTGTGTCCGAGTTTCGATACACACTCACCCGTGCACATTCCCCACTATATGCCTGAAAGCTGTGCTCAGCCCTGTACTTGCTTCCTTTCTCAGGCTTCACTCTGCTGTGTCTGCCCCCCATCAGGACAAAGTTGTGATACAGTCAGTGCAACTTAACTCCCTCTAGCCAAAACAGCTCCCATCATCTGCATTTATAAAGACAAGGGCGGAAACACCAAGTTAGACATAAATCCCACCTTCAGGTGGACAGATTGAATGATATTTGGCAAAAAAAAGAAGCATTCCAGAAATGAAAAGCACGAGAAGTGTTATGTGATGAGATCATATCTCAAGTTATCAAAAGCTCAATGAGGTGAACAAAAATATTATGTCATTTAAATAAAGTTTTCAGCTTAAGGGTCTTTTTGAGTGTTCTTTTAAACAACTTTCTAATTTGCTTTAATAATTTGTCTTTAAAACTGGTGAGTGCAGCGACTACGAAGGGTTAGAATATGCAGAAAGATGGTTCTGGAAATGGAGTTCAAAATTTCTGCGGGCACAAGAGAAAAGCTCCAAACAGGATCCGTTCCTGCTCCTGTTGCCGCCTGCTCAGATGCTGTTTGGCTTGACTTAAAAAGTCGGTTGCATCTGGTGGAAAAGGGAGCAGATGGACACAGGAAACAGAGAGATAGTGCTGAGGGTTAAAATCTGCAAACTAGTTAGCTGTTGTTGAACTGAAAACAAATCTGCAAAATTCACTTTTGCCACATTTATCATAGTTAAGTGAAAATCTTGTTCAAAATTCTTATTCACAGTGAGCAAAAGTGTCCCACTCCAATTATCTTTTGATCTATTGTAAAAAGCGTTCCCGTGTGCCTTTTTTAGCCAAAATAAAAAAATGTGTCATTTTTGAGGACATAGTTTCTGTAGAACTGCAGTAATTGTGGGCAGGACTGTTGGTGCAGAGTGAACCCGCACCCTTCCCATCTTCCATCTGTTTACAAACTCTATTGAAATAGTGGAGCTCTCCAGCCGTACAGTTTTGAGCCAGATGCCAGTTTGGAAGAGGAAAACCAAGATTTACACAGATTTAGTCGTCTACAAGTGGATGCATCAAAATTCAAGGAGCTTGTGGCTTGCCGTAGTAGCTTCTAGGTCACACCTACAAGCTTTATCCAATGGCATTTTGTTGTCTGCTCCTGATTTTACAAATGCAGAGCAGCCTGAAATCTGGAGCAAACCTCTTTGGTGTGAACACAAGTTTATGAGCACAATTTTAATACCTGAAGATCTGTATGTTATTGTAGCTTTAAACAGACAAATGCACCAACAAGGAAGATTTGAATTGTCTGTGTTCACTTCATTGTGGAGTGAGAGGAGGGTTGGGAGCAAAAGATGAAAGAGTCTCTTCACAGTCCCTCCTCTGTGACAACAGGTGCCAGACAGAAAGAGAAACAGAGACTCACAGACTGTTAAATTAAAAGTGTTTAATACTCTGCGTGCACACACATTTGCACAGTGCCTGTGAATGTGTGTGTGTGTCAGTGAATGTGTGGCTGAGAGTTAATGAAAGTCTTAATTGGTGCTACAAGAATACCTCCCTCTGCTGCTCATTCTACATCTACTAATAGAAAGACATCGACTCCCTGGAGACTGTCAGAAAAAATGCTGTTGGAGAGTATTTGATGAACACAGTCTGCACATTTCTGTCCCACATAAACCCTGAATGCACACCTAATACTTTTGTGTCTACTTATATTGAGACTTTAGGCAGTCAAAGAACCATTTTATTGGTCCATCTCCTACTATCATGTTTGCAGCATGTACTCAGAAATTGAAATGCAAAGCGACCATTTCTAATGAAAATCCTTTGTAAACACGTGTATTTGCACGTTTTGAGTTTCCACAATCAAATTCTTGCTTTCAAGAGTAGCTAAGCAAGTTTCTATGACAGTTTTCAGGCTCATTTGTCGAAATACATCTGTGAAAAAAAAAAAAACTGGAGCAAGAATTGCAAGATTTGCACCGCTTCGACATTTTGCACCAAGCTTCTTCCAACTATAGGTGGCAGACATGCACTAGTAAATTATAGCAAAAGAAAAAGAATCCTCTATTTGCTTGACCAGAACACAACATGCTTAATGTGCGTTCAAGAATGCACATTTAACACACAGCAGATGCTCGGTTTAAACGTAGCATCAAATCAATTCCATTTTATTTTTTACAAGCTGTAAACTTGCATGTTTGAAGCTGGTTGTTCAGAAACAGTATGTAACACGACCAAAATAATAGAAAGAATATCACAAGAAGAGCATTTGACTGTTTGACCTTAATAGACATTTCTTTTAGGTTAACAAAATTAACCAAAAAAAACCAGAATAATCTGCAAAAAACTTTACTATAGACAGCTGTGTCCGTAATATTTGCAAGCTTTTGTGACGTTACAGACCCAGATAAAAACATATCATAAGAAATATCAGAAATATCACCTCAGTTAAAATCTTAAAATATGATCTTTAGACTTTTTTGTACATTTTTCAACTAGTGCAGTGCAAAAACAGGCCCCCCTAGACTTAAGTAAAACATTACTACAATTTGAAACATTTTCTCTAACTGAGCAAAACAATCTGCCAAATCAGCTAAGAAAAATGGCTTCACTAAGAAAACCTATTTTAAGAAAAATCCCTTAGAGATGATTTCTCAAACGTTGATTATGTTGCTTTTGAAAAGCGTTCTTTATAAGATTATTTGTCGTGTAGTTTTTATCAAAAGAAGATTTTAAAAACTGTATTGCTGTGTCTTTTCCCTTGAAGTCCAACTTCCATTTCTAAAAACGTGTGATCAATGCAGATTCAAAAGGTCCAACTAACAGGTTGCAGAATCAGATTTGATCATTTTAAGCTTTCATAGGTAGTTAAAGTGACATTATTATATAAAAAGACCAACGGGAAAGAGTCAGTAGGGCATCCCGTTGTTGTGTGCCTTCCACAAACACATGCAAAGATGTCAGATTTCACTTTCGGTGTTTACAAGCTAGCCTTTGGCTGCTCTCCCTGTGGAAAACCTATGAGGCTTGGAGCTAAATTGACACCACACTTGGCAAATCTGCCCGTGCCTCTTCCCACCCACATCTCCACGTGCACATTCAGCCATCCATGGAGGAGAGATCTTGCTCTGAGCTGCCTCTCATGGACTTTCCTTTCAATTTACTTTGTACTAACTGTACAGTGCAGCACTTTCTCTTTTTTTTTTATCGGTTGGGGAATTCTTTCTCTTCTTAGAGAGCCGGAGCCATGACACGACGTCTGGCTAAGACCCTTTGAGACACTGAAACTTAATTAAAAGTATGATTAACATAAAAAAATTTACATTTCAAAGCAAAAATGTTTTTAATTGTGTGGAGAAAGTCAGACAATTGTCAGTCTGATTTCTCCTTTAGAAAAACAGCTGTTTATTGTGTTATTTTGGTGTCTGATTTGTCGGGCACGTTACACATAAATCTTCACTGTCAAATCTGAGGTTGTGTGGGTGAGCGGCCTTCATACTCTGATTAAGAATTCTTTTCTGTTGCCATGTGTGACACAGATCACACACAACATGGCAGAATGTTATCATAGATCAAATACAACGCTCAAAAGTCTTTTCTTTGATCCTCTTTCCTCGGGGTACATGTATTATCACTGTAAAGTCTCAGTGGGAGGAGCAGTGGGAATTGCATTAGTATTTCTAATGCGGCTAATTTGCTACAACGGACTTGAATGTGGCATGAGAGCAGGGTTCAGGTTAAGGACACGTGTGCATCTAACTTTGTGGCTTTGTGTTTATGGAAAAAAACCTGTGCAGCAGCTATGCAGAACAGGACGGAGAGCATATTCCTCGAACACTGACAGTCCTCTTTCCATTCAGCTCTCAGACTCTAAAAAGCCTCGGTTTTGCAAAAAGCCTCGCAGCATCTATGCTTTGAATTATTAAAGCTGTGGTTTCTTTGTTCATTTCATACAAACACTAAAAGGAAACCACAAATAGTGGCTACATGATGTGTTATGGAAACTTGCCGTGGTTGCCAGCTTCAAAACTAATGATTCTGTCTAAGACTCTTTAGCCAAATTCTTCAATGGTAGCATTGTAATATATTTTCAAATAAAATTCTGTATTATTTAACCTTCAACATACATTAATAGTTGAAGCTAATTTATTAATGTTCCACTTTTAGTGGACTAAGAAAAACTGGGTTTTTGAGTCTTTCTATTCTTTGGTTGGTCTACTTGGACCAAGAAAGACTCCAAAGTCACCGCAAAACAGTGTTGCTGCTGCAATGTAGTTTAGTCCACTTCATGCTCCAACAGAACAGCTCCAAGAGCAGCAGTATTGTACATAATCATGATCGACAATAAGCAAGAGGTACATTTCTAATTGAACAAAAACTAAGAAATCCTTTTCCGGATTGATAAATAAATAGAATAGAAGGTATACAATTGGATACAACTTTATTGATCCCACAAGAGGTAAATTATTAATAACACAATATAGATAGTAAATAACACTAAAACTACATAAAAAAACCTGACAATTTCAAATGTTATTCTTTTGTCTATGTTTAATATATTTTCTGTTTGTCAATGTTAAACTGACAGTGACAAATTTTAAATTCAATGTATCAATAACGTGTGTAAAGCTTTTTTTTTCACTATTTGATACTGAGGATGGTTTGAACCAAATTCGAAATAAATTTATATATATAATTTATATATATATGTACACACACACACACATATATATATATACATATATATATATATATATATATATATATATATATATATATATATATATATATATATATATATATATATATATATATATATATATATATATATATACATACATGTGTATATGCTTGGGATAGTCATTGCTTAAATGTTGCCTCCCTTTTTGTAATCACGTCAAAGATATTAATGTATAAAATGTGGAATGAGGAGGTGAAAGATTTGGTTAACATTTTATAACCCTCATCCATGACACCTCAACAACATCAATATTAAAGACTTTACTTTGATTTTTAGCTTAACTGTGAGACCTATTTTGAAAAAAAATTTAAAACATCAAAGTTTCACCATAACCAATTAGGCTTGATTTATCTAAGGAATATGGCAGTTGGGTGCAGGAACAATTACTGCTGCTGTGCTTGTTGGCACAAAGAGTCATTTCATTAAATGTTGGCAGAAACCACTGCCGAAAAGAACTTGTTTGAAAATCCTTTCTTCATAACAAGCAAAAAATATGTTACATCTGAGTTTCTGGTGCATTTTACAACTTTATAGTGCAGTCTTAGTTGAAAAGCAAAATGTGCCAAATATGAGCTACTACTAAATCTTTCTGAAGAATGCACTTTTGGGGAAAAAGTGCTGTTCTTCTGGAAATAGGTAACACATTCAGTACATTTTTAAGACACACTGCTTTCTTTGTTTTTCTGAAGACCCTCTCTGATGAAAATCATGTTTTGGGTGTTTTTAAAATGTTCTTGTGGCATTTTTCTCCTGATGGCAGACATTTATAAAGAAAATTAAGATCAAAGTGGATTTCTGAATGTTTCTTTATTAAAATCATTGTGAATCAGGAAGAGTACAAAAAATTGCCATTTGAAAAAGAACTTATTTGTAATGTAGAGAATACTCTACCTGTTCGACTCCGCAATGGGGAGGTGAAAGGGGGCGGGGTTGCTTCTTCCCAACGCTCCCACCCACAGCTCAGAGGTGAATTTCTAATGAACTACTGCTGCTCTACAGAAACTATGCGCTAGAAAACAACAAAGTTTTTAAATTATTTTCATGCCTAAAAACAACATAATCATGATTAAAAGACTTTTGAGAACGCTTTTAAAATAACTCAAAAGATGATCAGAGTGGGATATATATATATATATATATATATATATATATATATATATATATATATATTTGTATATATATGTGTGTGTGTGTGTGTGTGTGTGTGTGTGTGTGTGTGTGTGTGTGTGTGTGTCTGTGCATATATATTATATGTATCTTCTTTTAAGTCAGACAAGTACCTTAGGTATTTGCTGATTAAATTCTGATGCATGTCATGAAACAACTTTATTTCTTTTTTATGAAGCTGCATATGAACATGCACTGCATTCTTATTGGGTTTACACTGTCTCGCCTCAAGCTTTTTCCTATCAGAGTCTGAGCTTTGAGTCAAGCTTTCCCTGTCTGCAACTCAGATTGCAGCTTTTACAAGACACAACTCCATCCTTAGGAAACCAATTGAACTGAAACTATTGATATGCAGACACAGATAGAAGTAGTTGACCTCTTCGGAAATCACATTTTATCCACAAAAATGCTAAGTCATGATGGAACTGATAAACTTCTTATGTTTTTTTTGTTAAGAACATCCAGTTAAGTTAGCAGAATAAATCCTGGTAAACCATGAAATTAAAGAATTTATCGTGCAGCAGGCAAATACACCAGTATATTCTGAAGTGCTGCTGTCAGCCTACATATATATATATATATATATATATATATATATATATATATATATGTATAAAGTCATGCCATGCAGACAGCAAGTGCTTGTCAGAAAACACTAGGTGGATGTTGGCTGAAGCAATTTTGATGCTGTTCAAATAGTATTTACATCACACACTCTCCTGTCATGCACTGTTCCCAGCATGCCTCATATGTGTCTTCATTTCTCAGTGTGTGTCTGTACAACTGTGTCCTTATGTGTGTCTCGCTGATGTTCCATCAACCCAAATAATCATCCCACAGTCATGCGTGAGATGCGATTTCCTTTAAACAATAGCAGGCCAGTTCGCTTTGCTGACCCCCAGCCTCTCAGGCAGCTGCAGAACAAACACTCATCCGAGGAGAGACACTTATTTGCAGCCTGCATTTACTGCAGCGCGCGCACATCCAACAAACACAGGCTCCGTCAGGTTAGTCATAATGACACAGTGCTTATTTAACTGCCTTCCAAAGCGGACTTCAATAACTGGAGCTAACTGTGTGTCAGTGCTGCTAATTCAGCCTGAAATGAAGTAATGGTTAAAGGCATTCAAAAAACAGAATGCTTTTATAGTAGACACTTGTTGATTTTCTTTCACATACTATTCTTTGTATTTGCATTCAATTAGAACATTTTTGATTTATTTATACTCAGTTAAGATGTTGTAATGTGTTTACTAGACAAAGAAAAAAACAACAGACCATCAAAACAGATTCTTTTGCAGGGATTTCTGCCCCTACTACTGCAATAAGGCATACTTAAAAGCCTTAAGTTGTTTCAAAAAACAACATTGCGCCTTTTATCCCAGAGCGCCTCATATACAGTATGAATTAATTCTGGTTCTGCTTACCGATATCAAAGTAATTTTGAGAGCTACATGGTACTCTGTCAAAATGTTTTTTTGAACAAGTTGCAAACAAGTTTAGGTGTTACTGTGAAAATGCTAACTTGGCTAACATGTAGTGGTGTCGTACTGTGTTCTCATGCATGTTACTAACAAGCTTGGGAGTGAGTGTAGCCACAGTAATGTTTATTTTAGCAGTATCAGTCTGTTTTTTACATGTCGCAAACAAGATTTTGTTACAGGTACTGTGAATACGCTAACGTGTAGAGTGTCACAAACAAGAATTACTGTGAATGCGGGTGGTAAGGTTTGAGTGACAGATTTATTTCAGACTCTTCTCTCATTTAATGCATCTTAAAGTTCGGTCCACATATGACATAAATTCAAAAACAGTGCATTCAGTGACAGCACAATCTGGTGAGCCCTCAAGTGAACAAAAATAGGTCCCATAGTTCAGCTGAACTATGACTTTGTGAAATATACTAAATATTGTGAAATATACTTTTCAAACGACAAAATTCAAGTATGACGTTTGTAAATAAAATCCTGCTGAAAGAAGAAAAAAGGCATACTTTATCTAAAACTCAATGGCACATCGCTTAATTGGCTGGGATTAGGGCATGAATTCGGACGCAGCCCATGTGTGATGAGTCTTTTGAAAGAATCTTTGCAATTCATCAAAGGGGGAATGTTCTGTTAGGGCAGCCAAACCTTCATTATAAAGTGTCAGTTTGGTCATTTTAAGTGAACTATGCTAACATTCAATATAGAATGACGTGTTTAGAAGGGACGGAACGAGGTTTGATCAACATTAAACTGGAACGCGTCCCGTGCATCTCCTTCGAGTCCTCCGTCATCTTGCGTGAAAACCATTGATTGTATGTTCTCTGATACAGCCAACGGTGAAAACCCGTCTTCGTGGAGATGTGGTCCGCTCTCCGGTTTACTCTGCTACCGGCTCTAAAGCTTTATCTCCTCGGCTTTAAGGTCCTTTTGACTCAACTATTAAACAAGCCGCTAAAGCTGCCAGGTCAGTTTTAGCTTAACTACTATTTCGTTTGAGCAAAGGTTCGTTTTATTGATCACTATTAACATAGTCAGTAATGTGTTTTAACATAAAACATTAAATGAGGCTGTGTTGTAACACTTTGACTTTTCAACCGGAAGTTTTAAAGTCATCATTTGTACCGTAAAGCTGCAGCATTAAGGCTAAAGTAGCCGTTTAGCTAGTTTTAGAAAGCCCTGATATACAGTTTAAGAAGATTTTACTGGAGATTTTATTGCACCCGAATTCATCAGAAGGACGTAAAGCAACCAGAATTCCAGAAACAGCTGTTTTTTAAAGTGTAGAATGTGTTCTAAGAGTGTTTGAAGTAAAACTAATACACTTTGCAATACAGTTTGGCGAGAATGCCTAAGGAGCTCAACTTGACAAACTTACTGCTCGCAGATCTCAAAGACAGTCATTGATTAAATTGAATTCAGCTTCTAAATTGAATTTTACAATGTTTTGATGAAGTTTGCTACCAGTTTTTACATTTAAAAGAATTGTAATATCCCTATATGTTTCTGTGATGTAAGAAACAGAATCAAGATCAGAGCTCACATTTTTATGATTAAAATTTATAAAACTAGATCTTTCTTTCTTTCTAAATAACCATTCAAAGAGGCTAAAACCAGAAAAACAACCCTGCAAAATGAAGAAAAAAAAAGATTTATAGGAAGTGATGATTAATTTACCGCTGTAGGAATTACCAGTTAACGTGTTAGACTTTGCAAACTATCTGCTAATGTTACCACTAAAAAATCTGAACTCAAATATCAGCTCTGATTTCTGTCGTCTTCCTCTTCTACCAGTGATGCCCAGACAAAATGGCAAGGTTGCCATAGTGACAGGAGGAGGCAGAGGAATCGGCTATGAGGTGGTCCGTCACTTGGCCAGACTGGGGGCTCATGTTATAGTTGGTATAGTATCAAGCACTTCACTATTGAAATACAAGCTGAACAGAGAATTCTTAGAAATGTTTAGTGAAACATTAGAGAAATTGTTCTGTTCATATATATTCTTTGATGACAGAAACATTTATACTGTAGACTTTGATCAAACTTTGATAACTTGTGTTACAAGTTATTAATGTTACATTTTCTTTATTTTCATTAATTAGACTTATTTGATTGTATGTACGGAATACCAAGCCTGGGATTTAAACTCTCAACCGACCGATCATCGGACAGCTTAAACCGAACAGGCTATTTTAAATTACAGTAAATGAAGAACTGGTGTACTGTTACATCGTGTTAACTTTTTAATGGTCCAGGGCTGTTTTTTCATCTTATACTGGAAATCTGAATGGCAAGATGGGTTTAATTGAATGTCAAACATTTATGTGGCAAAAACTTTAAGCCATTGAAAAAAAAAAAACATGGACTACATTAGATATCATTATCATTCGTCATCATATCTTTAAGATTTGATTTCATTGGAAGTCCTAAGTAAATATTTCATTTAATCAAACTTGATCCATTTAGAAAATACTCAATAGAATTTAAGGAAGAGAGTTTAACATAAAAAACGTTTCAAATGGATAACTACAATTTTATATTGTTTTACACAGCCAAAACCTGCTGTGAAGTCAAAAGCATCCCACCTGCAGCAAGTTTACTGAAGGTGTTTGACTCGAGAGCAGAGAAGCAAATCCCTCTGTTCTGATCAAACTTTACTTTGAAACCTTATTTATAAAAAGTGCTTCTCACGCAATGCGCAGCTCGATGCGATTTACAATTAAAAGAAAAAAAAAAAAACATAGGTATTACAACAAGAACCCAACCCACCCTTTACCCGCCGCTCTGTTAACACATACATACCATGACTCCAAACACAATGTATACTTCTAAGTAAGTTAAGACTTGACTCTGCTGTGAGAAAACAGTATTTGGGGAATCTATTCATAGTAGGAGCCAGCTCAGCCACAGTAACATGCCCACAGCGCCCACCCAAACAGGGAACAGCAATGGGGTCCACTCCACAGCTCTGAGGATGCAATTTTGAACTCCAGCCGCCCCAGACGGGCAAGAACCGATTAAAATGGAAAATAATATTAAATACAAAAAATTAAATACATACAATAATTTACATTAAAACTAGAATAGAATACATAAATAGATTAAACAAGCAGAAACGATTGTCTAAAAGCAAAATTAAAAAGGTAGGTCTTGCGACTCTTTAAGAACTTCTACAGTCTTTGCTGTCCTGAGACTTTCTAGCAGGCTTTTCCACAGGCAAAGACTGTAATGGTAAAACGAAGCCTCACCATAAGTTTTGGGCCTCATTAAAAGGCTGGCGCCGGAGGGCCTCAGGGTCTGTGAGGGCTCATACTTTAGAAGCAGATCACTTAAACAAGAAGGCCTAAAACATTCATAAACCATTAAAAGAATCTTAAAATCAATCCTGAGACGCAAAGGGAGCCAATCTATCGACTTTAAAACTGGTGTAATGTGTTCTCGCCTCCTGGTCCTAGTCAGAACTGGTGCTGCTGAGTTCTGGAGTAGGGCTTTACAATAATCTAACCTGCTAGAAATAAAAGCATGCATCAGCACCTCTGTACTGGCAAGAGAGAGGAATGGATGGACTCTGGCAGTGTTTTTGAGATGATAAAATCCTGTCTTAACAACCTTGTTAATATGTGGGATAAAATTTAGCTCAGAGTCAAAAAGTACACCCAAGTTACTCACACAGAGAAGGTTTGAAATTATGCAGCTTTGATAAAATCATCTCTCTCTTGTCTTCAGGACCGATGATTAACACGTCTGTTTTTCCTGGTTGAGCTGTAAGAAGTTTTCTGCCATCCATGACTTTATACACACGTGGACAAAATTGTTGGTACCCCTCAGTTAAAGAAGGAAAAACCCACAATTCTCACTGAAATCACTTGAAACTTACAAAAGTAACAATAAATAAAAAATTATTGAAAATTAAATAATCAAAATCAGCCATCACTTTTGAATTGCTGATTAACATAATTATAAAAAAAAAAAAAAACGAATGAAACAGGCCTGGACAAAAATGATGGTACCCATAACTTATTATTTTGTTGCACAACCTTTTGAAGCAATTACTGCAATGAAGCGATTTCTGTATTTGTCAATGAGCGTTCTGCAGCTGTCAACAGGTATTTTGGCCCACTCCTCATGAGCAAACTGCTCCAGTTGTCTCAGGTTTGATGGGTGTCTTCTCCAAATGGCATGTTTCAGCTCCTTCCACAGATGTTCAATGGGATTCAGATCTGGGCTCATGGAAGGCCACTTTACAATAGTCCAATGCTTTTCTCTCAGCCATTCTTGGGTGTTTTTGGCTGTGTGTTTTGGATCGTTGTCCTGTTGGAAGACCCATGACCTGCGACTGAGACCAAGCTTTCTGACACAAGGCAGCACATTTCTCTCCAGAATGCCTTGATAGTCTACAGATTTCATTGTACCTTGCACACATTCAAGACACCCTGTGCCAGATGCAGCAAAGCAGCCCCAAAACATGACTGAGCCTCCTCCATGTTTCACCGTAGGGACAGTGTTCTTTTCTTCGTATGCTTGGTTTTTGAGTCTATGAACATAGAGTTGATGTGCCTTACCAAAAAGCTCCAGTTTGGTCTCATCTGTCCAAAGGACATTCTCCCAGAAGCTTTGGGGCTTGTCAACATGCATTTTTGCAAATTCCAGTCTGGCTTTTTTAGGATTGTTTTTCAGCAGTGGTGTCCTCCTTGGTCGTCTCCCATGAAGTCCACTTTGGCTCAAACAACGACGAATGGTGCGATCTGACACTGATGTACCTTGGCCTTGGAGTTCACCTTTAATTTCTTTGGAGGTTGTTCTGGGCTCTTTGGATACAATTCGAACGATCCGTCTCTTCAATTTGTCAACAATTTTCCTCTTGCGGCCACGTCCAGAGAGGTTGGCTACTGTCCCGTGGGTCTTGAACTTCTGAATAATATGAGCCACTGTTGTCACAGGAAGTTCAAGCTGTTTAGAGATGGTCTTATAGCCTTTACCTTTAAGATGTTTATCTATAATTTTTTTTCGGATGTCCTGGGACAATTCTCTCCTTCGCTTTCTGTTGTCCATGTTCAGTGTGGTACACACCTTTTCACCAAACAGCAGAGTGACTACTTGTCTCCCTTTAAATAGGCAGACTGACTGATTATGAGTTTGGTAACACCTGTGATGTACCATCTAGAGGTACCATCATTTTTGTCCAGGCCTGTTTCATTAGTTAGTTTTTTTTTTTTAATAATTATGTTAATCAGCAATTCAAAAGTGATGGCTGATTTTGATTATTTAATTTTCAAGAAATTTAAATTTATTGTTACTTTTGTAAGTTTCAAGTGATTTCAGTGAGAATTGTGGGTTTTTCCTTCTTTAACTGAGGGGTACCAACAATTTTGTCCACGTGTGTATCTAAAATACAGTTTAAAAGTGTTCTAATAGGTTCAAAGTCATCAGGAGACAAGGCGATATAAAGCTGTGTATCATCAGCATAGCTATGAAAGTCAACACCGTTTCTCCTGATGACATACCCAAAAGGCAACTTGTACAAATTAAAAAGTATAGGACCTAAAATTGACCTTAGAGAACCCCACAGCTCATGGATTCTTGAAGAGCATTCATCACTGCTTTCATAAAGGTGTTGATTTGTGAGAAAAGAATAAAACCCCTTCAGAACATTTCCATTGAGGCCCACACTCCTTATCAGAGAACCAGTCACTGTTTACGATCCATAATTACTTTTGAGATTGAATTTAGAATTATTCTTGAAACCCAAGTTACCCATTTTTACATTTTGGATCAGCATCAGTTATCAATGTTTTTTTTGACACACTGCTGGTAAATGCTGACAGTTAAAAAACTGTGTTTAATGCCAACTTAGGACTGGAAGATACAATAACTATGATTTGACATAAAACTTGAACTTTTTCTGCAACATTTCTATTCCCTTGAGGACTTGAGTTTGACACCCTTAATTCACACATGAATAATATAGAATTGACGAGAGGAAGGAATTCTTTTCAGTTAAAGTCAAATGTGAAGATCACTTCTTACTGAAAGACAATGATGGCTTGTTTATATTTACTTAATTTTGGCAAATATTACAATAATAAGGCAGAAACATTATTTCCAAATTTGAATGAAAAAACAGTTTGACTCACATAAGAGGTTTTCTGACAACTCTAATGGCAAGAAGCCATTTTCATAGCCAGAATCATCTTATCTGACGTTTTCTCTGTAGTGGAAACAGGATGCCATGTTTGCTCTGCTCAACAAAACCAAACTCTGTGCCTGGCATTGCACCATTGCACCACCTGCACCAGTTAAATCCGAAATCCCTCGAGGTTTTGTTACTCTACAACCATTAAAGTGGTCATATCCAACCTTTATTGCTCCACAGACAGTTTAATGTTAGATGATATTCTCACAGAATGACCTTTAATTGAGTAAATTCAACAAAATAAGACTGGCAATAAAGCTGGTGTTTTCTAAATATATCAATCGACTGTATATAAGAACTGGACAGAGTGATCCTTCCCCCCTTGCGTTCCAAATAGGAACACCTGCTGGCTTCAAGAAGCCAAAATTTCATAGTCTTCTATTGATAAATAAGCAGGTATTACTCAGTCATTTTATCTGTCAGAATATCCATTCTCTTTTCCTAACATCTTCTTGCTAACCCTTTTTTTTATTCTACTTTTTCTTTATCCCAAGTTATTCAAGTTATAAACTGACCAAACAGATTCCTCACTAGAAGCATCTGGTGCCCACTGGCCCCCATCTCTAACATTTGATTGACAGATAATGCCAGGCTCGGTTTTTAGAGGAAAGAGGGGACTTTGAACCAGCTTACTCATGATTTGTGAGAGTGTTAGCCATAGAAACATTGATATAGACTGACTTGGACCAATCACTGTCATCTGGCTCCAAACGGGGAACCCGTATCACGGAAAAATGGCGACTGAATGAATTAGCTGCGTTTTGCTGGAGCTGGAGGTAAGGCATTTTTTATGGGTGACATCAAACCTGTCTCTGTCCATCTCTTTATACAGTCAAAGATATTATTAGATGTAAATCTACTTAATATGTAACTTTATTGGCAGCATCCCTGGAAAAATTAGTGAACCAGTCCCTATATAGTATACAGTTTGGAACAACCTGTTGCAATGAATCCATATTTCAGTTAGAATCCCATACATTGTTAAATGCACCTTTCTCTTTCTTTAAAATTGTGAGCTCTTCTTCTGTCTCATCACTCTTATTTTGAGCAAAAAAAACGTTGACTCTGTTAGCTTGGGGTTTTAATTTATTAGTAATAGATTGTGGGTTGGAGAAAGTTGGAGCAGTCCCTTTAAAAAGATAGCAAATGTGGGTAAGATATGTGACTGCCTCAAGTGAGTCAACCAGATGTAGTGGAGAGAATCAAGTAATTTGTCAACATAAAAGCTTCATTCAGAGTCAGATAATAAATAAAACTGAAATAAGAAGTCCTGTATTTTTTCTTTTGGAGGTCGAATACTGCTGCAATAAACTGTAAGGATGAAGTCTTAGAATTCTTACCTTGTCTCTAGTCAGTATTATGCATTTCCTAGTATTTTCAAGAGATGAGAGAGCGGACCACATTTGATTTAATTAGTCTTATAGGAGCCAGATCTGTTATTTGTTTTTGACTTGGCAAATCCTGTTTGTTTTTCTGAGAAGAACTCGCATCTGATAGTGTGTGTGCATTTGCATTTCTAATAGACCTGCTTCCCGAGATTATTCATGAGAGATTTAAGTTGAAGTGGACCTCTGATAATGGAGTGGTTGCATATTTCAGTTGGGGTCTTCTGCAGGCATAGTTTGCTTTGAGCCCCTGCTTTGTGAAGTCCGTATGTTATGAGTGGTCCAAACAGGCGTATCGGGTAAATCAAATAAATCAGCCAACTACTTCTGTTTGCTGAAAAATGCCATTCTTTATTGGGCAATGCAGAGATTAGAGGAAGGCCCCTTGACCCATTCTCAGAACTTCCTTATATAATCAGGAACACTTCCTGAAAACATTTCTACAGCCAATCAGAAAGAGCATTTGGCAAGAACACCTGCAAATGATGAGGAGTCATTTACTCAGAAACAAAACAGGAAATACACATATGTGAAGAAAAAGAACATTTTAACAAGTTTAAGCATGGGAACTCAAGCAGTCATAAAAAGAAATAAATACAACCAAATGCAAAACATTTTGCATCCTCATCACACCGTAGCTGTAATAACCAAAGGGGATTTCTACTTGAAATGTTTATTTCTTTTTGAGTTCAGTTTGGCTTTAGCAGGTCCAGGCAACCCAAAACCTGAAGCATCCTTATCGATCAACCCTCTGTATGGGTGCATTTGACTCCGTGTGTATTCAAACAAGAGACATTTGGTTCTTTTAAAGTGGACAAGAGTTAGTTTACACTAGTATTCTAACATTTTTTTTGCCAAAATACACCCAAGCAGACCCTGGTCCTGGAACAGGAACAGCTCTCTGACCCATCTTTCAAGGTAGTCTTGGTTTATTTCCAATTGGACAAAGCTCCGGTTGCTTTAAGTTTTTCTCAGTCTGAAAAGGTTCTGTGCTTGGAGCGGAACAATTGGGCCAAAACAGCAGGATGAAAACAAAATATTGAAGCAAAGATGAGACACAGCAATTGAAATGTGGCCGGATAAATGCAGGCTCATTAAAAACATCTTTTAACATAATACACATCTCACTTCTCACACTGTTTCATAAACACTTATCAGCGTACCTTCTTAGCTGTCGTCTCCTCAGTAACTGCTTTACAGCATGCCTCTGCCGTACGAAAGTAGCAGTAAAAAGTGTTGCACCTGACTTTCATACAAACGTTCAAAATTAGTAATTGAAATATAACGTTTCAATTAGTGAACTATCGTGACAAGGATCGCAAAGCTTCAAACTTCCATTATTCTTTCTCTTTGCTTTGCTCCGCCCTTGTAATTCCTAGCCAACGGACTCTATGCATGGAGCTGTGTGATGTATTTCCGGTTTAAAATAGGACCACTCTTTTATTTCCTGTTGTGCCTAACTGTATGCATTGATTTAGCAAATCTCTGTGTACTATTCCTGGTATTGTCTCATTTTTGGTTATTTCTTACATGGGCGATGTTTTTCGCTCGTATTTACGTGGGACCAGCATAAATAACGAAAAAGCAGCAGTGTGCATCTTAGCTGCATGTATTTTAAGTGCATCCAAGGCTGGATTTTGTTACTGGCCGCATTATTTCTAAGTTATAAATTATAAGTCAAAGTCCCATTAGCTAGGTGCGTGAAACGTGTTCTCCGTATCCCCTGGCGTCTAACTGGACTTAATTACGTACGACCAGTAACAACATTTAGCCTTGAAGGCACTTAAAATACGTGCGGCAATCCAGCAATCTGCATATTGGCTTCATGTATTATGTGTCGCCAACGTGGATATCCATCAGTTTTTTAGCTGGTCGTATGTAAATACATGTAAATAACATCAGCCTTAGCAAATTACTTTCAAAGTTTGCTGCGCAGAATGACACATGAGTTGAAATCCTTTTTGCCTTTTATTTTGGGATGTTTCCCAAGAAAGGCAAACAATGCACTTAACATCATTTATAGTGACTCTGGGTAGCTCCAAAAGGCATCCTGTTAACTCCAAATATTCCGATATTTCCATGTAACCAACATAACCGGAAATGATTTAGCGTCAAGGGCAGAACGCAGATGTAGGTCGTGCATAGAGCCCATTATCGAAGAAATCTTTAGACACGTGGCTTTGTTTATATTTTGTATATAGCTTTGGTTCAAAACAGAAATGTCCATCTGACAGCAGTCTGAATACAGACCAAATGGAAGAGTCAGGACTCAATGTGGACCAAATTAAGCAGATTTGATCTAAAAACATTTCTGGCTTTCATGGGCTAAACCATCTCCATTCTTGATATGTTGTTTCTTTTATAACAAATATGTTATTTTATGCAAAAATATCTTTGTTTGCCTTGTTATTTTTTTAAGTTAAGTTTTTCTTTAAACAGAACTTCTTCAGGATACTCTTATGTGAAGGCAGTTTTGGATTTTTGGACAGAGTTTTTTTTTTGTACTAATTGGCCATTTTTTTCCAGTGGGGCTCAGTATGTTCATGTTCAAAAGCCTTAAATATTTTGTCCTGTTCATTTCCCTTTATGTGTGTTTGAGATTCTTGTGATGTGTCACAGGAGAAGCCTCATCTCTGCCCAGCCCAAACTGCACCACACAGGGGCAAATGACGCTTTGTCCTTGAAAAGCTGTTTCTGATAATCCAAGATTAGTGTGTCTGTGCCTGTTCAGAGAGGAAATGATCCTTTGCTTGTGGTCTATTTTTGTATGTGAGTTTAAAGAACAATCAGTTAATGTTTGTGTGGAAACAACCTTTTTCTTTGTCAGAATGCAACACATTTTTGGTGTCTTTTAAATGTCAAACTTGGTTGTGTTAATAACTGTGTTGCTACTTGACATTCTTTAAGTGCCTTCAATTTTATTAGTGCTTTCTATTTGTCAGATAAAGCCAATTTGTCTCCGTCTAGTCTTTTTATATTATTAGTTCTAGATATTTTACTTAAAATCAGCTAATGATTACTGAACCTCAGATACATAAAATGGGGGGTCCCAGTCTCCCGTTACACAGGCAATGACTTAAACTGACTTAGAAACAAGAAGCTTTGCTCACGTCATGAAGTTCTACTCTCAGAATTTAGCAGAAGTTGCCAGTCCTGACCAACAGATTCCTCAGATTCCTTTTCATTAGCTGATGAAAAAGGTGTTAAAGTTTGAAGCAAAATCATTTTTTGATTTTTTAAGTATATTACAGTGTTAATTCCTCATGAAAACAACCTCAAATTGGTATTTTGATCTATTCACACATCTCAGATTATTCATTAAAACTTAAGACATATTAAAAAGACAGACAAGTAAAAACAGCTCCTTCCAGGAAGAGTCTGTGCTGCCAGCTCTGCCCCAGGCTAGCACACACACATTCTTTGCTAAGCTAATGGTGATCGGCAAAATACTTTCATTTTATATTCACAATATCCATATCCATCTTTGCAAAAGTTCAGATGTTGTTTGTTTTATGTGGAAGAAACATAGACACGTTGCCAAAGCCAACTCTAGGATGACGTCATGAAATGGACAGCACTCATAAGGAGCGAAAGACGGATCCTTAGAGATCGAGTCATCTTGCTTCTGGGAAGGAAAAGAGCTCCTAAAAATAACTAATACCTCATTTTTAAAAATCCCCTTAGTGTGCCAAAGATAATATATTTTATATATATCTGTATCTATATATCTATATATAGATATATAGATACAGATATATATATCTCTCTATATATATAGATATATCTATATATCTATATAAAGTTTACTCTGAAAGGCTTTAGAATAGCAGAATGGAGGCTCTTTAAAAAGTTTGACTTTTTAGTCGTGTTGCACTCTGCAAAGGGTTTCTAACTGCAGATAAAAGAGAAGAACTTCCCATCAACCCCTTTGACTAATCACCTGCCTCTTGGCCTCTCTTCACATTCGAAGTAGTGTAGTCAAAAAACGTTATTTGACTGTTTTGTTTCAATTAATTCTATAATCCAGTGTCCCTAATGTTATGAAATAAATCTGTGTTCGAAATCACTTTTTGCAAATGTGGGTTGTTTTTGTGCAAAAAACAGTCAGTTTATTTTGAATTTTAAAGATACCACACTTAGAAACAATTAGATGAAAACACTTATTGTCAACATGGTAAAATCAGTGTTTTTGAAATTAAACTAATAACTGTTCAGAATTACTCCAGAGAGAATGTTCTATTTATTTTGGCCTTTCTTTATTAGATCAAATATTTGTAGAAGCCTTTGTTGACATAATTCTGGAACTTTTAGAATAGAATAGACTAGAATAAAATTTTATTGATCCCACAAATTACCATGTTACAGCAGATGGATAATAAATTACAGATAATAGATAATAATTCCTAGTCTCTAAAAAACTTCCTTCTATTTTCTTCCCCTTAAGACCCATACTGGAATCAGAGTTTTATTGAAATGTTCACTAAATCTGTTATTTGATCTTTTTTTTTTCTCTAAAGAGGAAGGCATCTTGGGACTAAAATCCATCAATCACTGTCTGATTCAGTGGCTGCTGCTGTGATTTGTTTCTCTTTGGGGAAGAATAAGGGAGGGGCAGCAAAATACAGGAGCTTGCTCACAGCAGAAAAAGCCTGTTGTGAGCCTCAAAACATTTCCAAAAAAATGAAAAGAAAATAGAATGTAAGAATTTACAGAGATTATCCTAAAGCTTTCCAAAATACTGTTATAATGGGGAAAGTTTCAAAAACTAGAGGGACTTTAATGAATCAAGAAAAGGGAGAATTATAGATTGATTTCAATTTTATGTCCCATTCGTCACAGTTTTGAATCTGAATTCCCCAAAAACATGTTTTGTAGTGATAGATAAGTATTTGCTGCTATAGTTGAGGTCTTTATTCCATTTGATGATAGGACAAAACAGATGTATCAAAATGCCATTTAGTTTTGAAGATCTCTTGAGGATTTTAAGGACTATGACAGGATAGATTTGTAATGCGCTCTTTTTCTTTTTTCTAAAGTTTATTCATATGTTTTTATCAGTTTGTGTATCTCCTCTTTCAGGCGGCAGGGATGAAGAGGAGGGTTTTGCAGCTGTCCAACGGATCTGTCAAGAGGACGAGGAGGCCAAAGGTAAGTTAGAAGCACACAAATGTTTTTACCAAAGTGAGTTTGTTAAAATAAAGGACAGTTTGTGCCGAAGCTTTGCCTTGCAGTCATACATACCAGCAGAGACTGGACTGAATGTGTTTATAAAAATCTAGAAGATAATGAAAATCCTGCAGCATTGAAATTCTTTGCTATAGTTGCTCTGCTCATGCATGAGCTGCGAATGACCATCAGACTCACACTGTCTTGTCTGCAATACTATCCCTTCTCAAATTAATACAAAAAAAACTTGAATAGGAGTATAAAAGAGAGACGACAGCAAAACAAAAATTAAAAATAACAGTAAATAAATGCAAGAGAAAAATGTAAACAGAACTGGAGAAAAGAAGAGATTCACAAAGCAGGTGGTAGAAATGAAAAACTAACGATAGTGGAGATTTATCACACCATCGACTGAGGCTTACAGGGTTCTCTGTAACTTCACGATGGAGAAATGGATCCGGCTGACCTTCACAGTGCCATAAATTCCACCAGAGTGCCATGATAAACGTGTCTTACATAAGTTATCTGTATTTTTTTGTTTCAAATGGCCTTCAGGTTTTACCACATTGCCTGTAATTCCTTTCCTCATAAAAGATCTGCAGTCATGCAGAAACATTTTCATTTTGGCTGATATTCTTGTCACAAATTACACAATAGACTCAACCTAGCACTGCAACATCCTAAAACGCTTATTTCTGGTGTTTAAAATAGCCAAGCCCGTGATTAGCACTTCTCACTCTGATTAAAGGTGTTTGCAGGCGGTCAGGTTTGATGGTCACAGTGACTTGACAGCTTAATCAGTGACATTTGGTCACTGCTCTTTGATTGTCACGCATTGATTAAACCCCTAAAACCCAATCAATCTTTAAAGTAACATGTTTTCATTTTTAGCCGCTTAAAATTGTGTTTGGGTATCTGTAAGGATGTAAGCGGTCTTTTCATGAAGCATTGACAACAATCCCACTACTCTCTCCTGTGGTTTGCTGATAGATAGACTGGTCGACTGCAATGCTGACATTTTAAAACTGCTTTTACAGAATAGCTTTGACTTAGAAGTCTATTGTAGCTTAAGGTTTTAGTCTGAGTGTTTTTACTTGCATGTGACATAATCTCCAAATGAAGTGATTGAAGCGTTTTCCAAGATTTAACTATGAATTTTAAACAAATAAGATTTGGAGAAGATTTATGCTTTCTATTGTTTTTACAAAACACTTCGGGGCCTTTCACTGCCTTCTTCATTTTCCTCATAATTCTGCGTTCTGTTGTGGAACAGAGAATATCAATTGTTGCTGTGTTGTGCATGAAGAATTTGTCCTTCTTACTGAATACAATATTTGAGCTGCTAAGCTCTTAGGAGCCCAATTCTTTTTCCATGCACCACACATTTTCAGAAGAAGACAGATCAGGACTGTAGGCGAGCCAATGGACCACGAACATGTCATGCCCATGAAGCAGTGTTGTTGTAAATCACGTAGAAGGACATCTGGCATCATTCTGCCTAAAAATCCAAGGACGTCAAAGATGTATGTCATTCTTACAGTGTCACATCTTAGCATAAATGTTATCTTCCCTCACACAGAAGTTATGCTATGGACACTGACACCCTCGCATTCAAACCATCACTTCTTGGATGGTCTTTCTCCATTTGGCTGCAAAGGACCTGATTTCTGCTTGTGAAATTCAGAAGGATATGGAGATCTGTCTGATCACCATGTGATGCATGTGACACATGTCATTTTGTGTGTTGCAGTGCCACTTCAGACGAGATTTGAGAAAAGGTTTTATGAATGATTTTTAAACATGCATTGAAACAATTTTTGGTTACGTTTTTGGATGCAGCTGCAGGGTTGTTTTCTGTCTTATGTCTTTGTGATTGGCCTAATCTCAAAGCAAAAACACGAGTTAATCTATTAGTCGAGATTTGTATATATATATATGTACAAACACACCTTAAGGCTGTCAATGTTAATGGATTAAATAAAAAAAAATTAGCAAGTTAATATAAATTAACACTGGTTAATTACACTCCGTGAAGCAATTGTCTTCCCCTGGTTCGCTTCGTGCATCAAATTCTGAATGCACACTTAGTCAGGCACAATCCCGCTTGTAACATGGTCACTTACAAATATTCCATTGATTTGTAGCACTTTATTCTTGTTATTTTTTAGGTTTAGATTGCTTTTTCACAATATGCAATCCTTTTTATATGTAATGCTGCCTGTGCTGACAT
Source organism: Oryzias celebensis (assembly GCA_014656515.1). NCBI lineage: Eukaryota > Metazoa > Chordata > Actinopteri > Beloniformes > Adrianichthyidae > Oryzias > Oryzias celebensis. Next base: position 15,322,582 of record BNCR01000017.1, on the reverse strand, counting down.
GTCAATGTGTCACTGAGCTGGCAGCAAACTTGAATAGCAGCGGCAAAGGAAAGCAGCATATGTGCAGATCGTCAAAATACGTTAATAAAGCATCAGTTCAGAGAGAAAGTTCACCTCTTTTGTTGTCCACATTATGAAGGAAAAGTTTGTTTTGAAGAAGCCTGGGCATATAGAACATTGTGACCAGAACTTCTTCTGGAACACCCAGCAGCCAATCAGAGTGGAGTATTCATCCGGACCATTAAAAGTACAGAAACACAATGTTTCTCATGGCTGTATATCAGCATCTTTGTTTTCTTGATATAATACTGCAAACCTAAAAGTCTTAAGAGTTCTGTTTATCTTACTGTTGATGTGTTTTAGGTACACCGATTAAACTTCTGAGTTAACCCTTAATGCATTTAAACATTTCAGAGAATAAAGATAAAGGAAACATTTTCTTTCTGGCCTTCTTTGTTCAAAAGCTGCATTTTGTCATATAAATGTAACTCATAAAACATTGTGATCAATTGTGATAATCTGATGAATAGTTCTTAAATTTTTATTGTCAACATAATGCGACTTCTTATCACTAAAAAAAAAAAAAAACCCTCAAACATTTCTAGATTGCGTTGGTCGTAAACTTGTGGTAAATCATTTCACTTCAGCTTGCTGATTTGCTCCGGCTTGTTGATGTAGGAAAATGGGAAAGTGTAAATTCATGGAGAAGTATGGGTTACTTGTAGTGGTTAAAACTATTTGGTGGAAATCCTTATAAAGCAACCAGCACCGTTTACCAAGACCTTCGCCCAACAGTAACGGGGACGGGCTCTAGAAACCTCGCTGCCCAGAAAGGGATGCAGCAGTTTAAGAAAATGAATGAAAGTTCAGGAGAACTATGGATCAATCCACCATATTGGATGTTTCCTCCCAGCTGTCACTGAAAATCTCCTGTGCCCGAAGTTGAGTCCCTGATTGGTCGAGGAGATGCAGCCACCTCCCAAGAGTTCAGATTTTCTTTAACTCTTGCCAGCCTCGGCGGCCGCTCAATTCCCGACTGTTGTGCTGTGCCGGCTGCTCAGTTCACACCGCAGAACCTCAATTCGAGTCTAAACCGTTGACTTTACATTAAAATTCGCCGCCTGAATCGTGTTTGGTGTGAATGCACCTTAAGGTGGCCTTTTATGAGCCCTGACCTAAATCCTATTAAGCATCTTTGGAAAGAGCTGAAACATGCCATCTGGAAAAAGCATCCTTCCAACCTGAGACAACTGGAGTAGTTTGCTCATAAGGAGTGGGCTAAATACCTGTCAACAGGTACAGATCTCTCATTGACAGCTACAGGAACCGTTTGATTGCAGTGATTGCCTCAAAAGGTTGTGCAAAAAAATATTAAGTAAACTGTACCATCATTTTTTCCAGGCCTGTTTCATGATTTCATTTTTGTAAATAATTCTGTTTAAGCATGGTTGAAAAGCAGTGTCTGATTTTCATTGGTTCAATTTCACAAAATTTTTATTTATTATTACTTTTGTCAGATTTGAGTTATTTCTGACCATTGTGAGCTGCTCTTTCCTTTAACGAAGGGTACAGACAATTTTGTCCACGCATGTATGTTGCCAATTATCCCAAACTATCTCATATGCTGTAGTTCTATTGGTATGAGGAACTTCATATGAATGTTTGTCATCTACAGTATATCAATTTATTTGATGTGTATTTATATGCAACAGATCTCATGTAAATCAACTGAAGGAAGTGCACAAACAAAATTGTTTAAAATTTAGATTAGATTTATCTTTTTTTTCTCATTGGTCATAAATACCAGTCTGCTCACTGTAAAGCTAGCTGTGGTTTGCATAGCTGAAGGCACGACCTGCTCTCTGCTTGAGAATAAGAGCGACGGCTGCCTTGTAGCTGGTGTCATTGAAGTCGATTTCCCTGGATGATGATGCTGTGGAAGAATTGATTACTTCTTTTGTAATTGGCAGGCAGCGAGGCATAGGGGACAAGAGGGGGTGTCTGCATGCCAGATGCTTGTGCACTGAATAAAAATGTATTAATGTGTGCGTTTTTAGTTGGTTAAAATGGGCAAAGTAATGGATTCTCATTAGAATGTGAAGCAGGAGCTTTTGACATCTCTTTCCAAATGTCCTTTTGGCATTCCTCCCAGTGTGTGTGTGTGAAATGTTTGTTAAGAGAAAGGGGAAACAGCCTTTTAATAGACATGTAGGTTAAAGAGGTGGTTTTCAACGACTGATTTCAAAGCTTGGTTTATGACCTCTTCTAGAAATTACGCCTATAATACATTCGTATTTAAAACATTAATTGGTAATAATTTGTAAACCAGTCATCTCAGATAGTTGTCTGTAAAGCCGTAGTTACAACTGCCTTTACTAGTGGATACGGGTGGTATGTGGGTAAAAAAAAGTTACACTTTTTCAGGGCACACAGCCTAAATGGTCATGCATATTTTTTTCCACAGGCATGCTGCAGTCAAACGTGTGCACTACATTCACGCCAGACTTAGAAATGTGCATTTGAGTGACCACTTTCAATGAAAAGTCTATGTAAGCATGCATTTCAAGCTTTTGCGTTCAGAACTTTCGCATTTTTCGCATTCAGCATTTCGCTAAGTTTATAAGTCTGGCTCTCCATACAAAACACACTGCGATTGAATGTGCATCAAAAGTTATATGACAAGTCTTTGATATATTGAAATAGATCTATGAAAGAAAAAGCATTTGAGCAAGATTTGTCAGATTTCCACCGCTTTGACATTTTGCACCAAGCCTCTTCCAATTGTGAGCACATGCGCTACTATTTGGTAACAACAGACCTGTGTACACCATATAGTAAAAGCGCGTTAAAAAAACCATGTTTAGTACATTCTTTAGCATGCCACACATGTCTGGTGGGTACAGCATCACCTGTACGCATTAAGTGTGAAAAATTTATTTTTGCTTTACAAATACATCACGACACTCTTAGCACACGCATGACAATAGCACGTTCCATTTTTGCCCCTTGGGGTGGCAAGCCTTAAGGGAACTGCAAGACACATGCGCTCCCTTTACGATGTGCTCTCAAAAACCTGCAGCACCTGTATAGGGGTTGACCCGTACTGGTGCATGTGGCCAAAGCTTATGTCAGTACACTACGAGTATACTTTGGTCCTTCTAAAAATACATTTTCATGAACTGTAATGGAATATGGGAAGTTTTTACAAACAGTTAAACTACAGTAACAGTTTGCTCTCTTTAGTAACCTGGTCTCATGAATCCCAAGTTTTAAAAACCAGATTGAGGATTTGTGGAAGTACTTATTTGCTCTGTAAAGTTTTGGAAAACAATTATGTATTAGTTTCCTTTAGGCTCTTTCCATGACAAATGCTGCAGAGAGGAGCAGCTGGATGAAACAGAAGGCCAATTACAAAAAGGGATAATGCCTTGTCTTTCTTAAATCAAGTTGGTAAAAATGCATAAAAAATCCAACACAATGTGTGTGTGGCTACAGATGTCTTATACAGTGACATATTGACGTGTTGAACATCTTTCCCTGTCAAAAGCAGAGCCTTTCTTATTGTAACTGAACAAAGGATTGCCAACTCTGACAGAGCAGTAGCACTTTTTAATGTGAAACATTACTCATGTAGACATCTAAGGGCTAATTGATTTAAAAATGAAGCAGCATTACTTCATATCCACCTGCCTAATAGGTTTTTAAAATACCTATAAAGTTTGTTTTTTTTACAGTTTGTTTGATACAACACAAATAAAGAACATAACAACAGAGCTGCTGTCCTTAAATAAACTCTGGATCCTATGAGAATCCTGTGGGAATATGATAATAACTTGAGACTGCAACTGGGTTCAACTCAATGAAGTTAGGTCATTTTAGATTATGTACAAGCACACACACACACCCCGACATTAGGTATTTCTATGTTTTTGCCACTGGCAGCAAGGTCTGTCCAGTAACTTTAGTCAGGATGCTCTTGAAAGCAACACATTGTGCCTGAAACCACAGGTCCATAATGCGGTGTAAAGAACAGCAGCCTGTGTTTGTGTTTGCCTGGTTAACACATTATACTTCTTCTCAGACTAGGTCTTGATATGAGCCTTTTCAGAAGCCTAGTCAATTTTTTATCTAGCTTTTTTGACTACAAAAACAAAGAAGAAAGACAGAATAGTCAAACATTGACATTGTCTTTTTTTTCTTTGCACCTGGTGATGTAACCTGTATGTTGTGTTTCAAACAGATTACTTAATTTAAGTGGATTTATATTGTATTTTATTTACCTATTAGGCTTACAGCATACATAGTCTCGTATTCATAGCTGGATTGACAAGTGTTGAAATTCTCCCATTAAGAATGCAGGCCACAGTTGATCCCAGCTCTTGCCAGCTCGCTTTCTGCTACATCAGCTGGATCAAACATCTGTGGAGTAGCTAGTGCTGGAACTCTGCCCAAAGTTAACATTTGTGGGTTTTCAGTGTGATGGTTTGCAGACAGCTGAAAGTGATCTTTTTTTCCCTTTTGGTTTCAAATAAAGGGCTTTAGGGGGGTGCAGGTTTTTATGAAGTGATGAGAGGTAGGGGAAATTGAAAACGTGGCTTCCATGAGGATGTTGCTCTTGAAAGATCTATATCCTGTGTAGTCTTTACATTTAAATGCAGTTACTTAAAAAATGAACACAATTAGACTCAAAGAAGGCTGTTTGACTCATAGAACTCAATGAACCTTAAACATTGCAAATACTGTATGAAGCCAAAAGTCAATAAATGTAAAATTGGACAGAATAATCTAAGAACTGCAAGGTAAAGCATTGGGGTGTATCCGACACAGAGTTCCATGATCAATTTAGTTGTTTTGTGTGGTAAAATGGACTTTGAAGTGATGTTAGGAAGAGCTTTTCAAAAATCAGGAATAGATTTATGTAACTTAAGTTTATCAGATGTTAATCCGGCACTACGCTATAAATCTGTATCAGGATATTTACCTTCACTTTAAAAATATGTGCATGATCCAGTTTTGTCACATCCGCTGCAGTGACAGGAGAACCAAAGATCCCAGTTGAAGTAAAGCAGAAATAGAGTTATGAATAGAGTTATGTCTGTCACTTTATTTAAATTTTTAAAACGATCTTACAAATAATCAACCACAAAATGATGTCAAATAGATGCATAAAAAGATGAGCTGGGAAGAAAGCCTAAAACTGCACTCAAATAGTAAATATAAGGCATAGACAGAAGCAGAAATTTTATTTTTTCTTTGCGTCCAAATGAAATTAAAGTTGCAATTGTTTCTAAATCATTTCAAAAGAAATTTTTTCTTGTGATATAAATACAAAAATTGAAATAAGCTATAGTCTGTCTGATTGATGACCCCTCTCTCCCAGAGGCTTATTTCTGTGGTTTAAGTCTACACACAGACGTGTGTTTTTATATAATGCAGTAAAGTGTGGTTGGTCGCGGTGCACACACACAAACACACAAAACAAACTGAGGCAAATATGTGCTTGCAGCTATTTTGATGCACACATTTGCTCTGTCTGGTTCTTTTTTCTTCAGAGCCTCACACTGCCCTTCCATTTTTTTTCTCTGTCTCTCATACACATAAGTCAGCAGGAGGTGAGTGGCAGGGCATGGAGATAAGACCGCTATCAGACCTTCATCAGGGACAGCTACACTTTCATCTATCTTCACAGCTTTTTTTTTCCTTTTTCATTTCTATTAACTCTCTTCTCCTTTGTCCCTTCTGAGTCCTCTAACTGTCTTTAAAGTTGCAAAAACAAAAACACATCCTATTATTTTCCTATACCTTTAACAAGCCTTTGTCTGTTCATAATTCAAATTCAAAATTCAAACAAGCAAAAAAGCAGTGATGATTTACAAGCAATTATAAAAGTACTTCAGAGACTAATAAGAACCAATGATTTGCATTTTCTCTGCCTGGGCTCGTATCCATTTTCACCCCGTATGTAGAGAGACGGATTAAGTCCTGTAATGTGTCAGTGCTAATAAAAAGGTCTAACCAAGTGACTAATCCGAAGCTTTTATGCAATGTAATGCCATGCTTGTTAGACTAGAGGGTTTCTTTAGTTCCCTTCATTTCCAATTTCATTTGTTTCACAATTCTAATTGTAATACTTATAGTTTAGAGTTTACTGTCAGTACTTAACAGTTAAGTGTCATTAAGAATATAAATTTGTCTTTTCTTGACATACCATAGTATACATGTATTATTGTGAAATTTGTTATGAGATAAGAATGATGTATTTTTATTCATTAACCACCCAACACCAAATAATTCAAGCATAAAAAACACTTTTATTCTGAAAATAACTTATCTGTTTCCATTGTGTTTCTGGTCCAGTGTGTGTTTTCTTGTTTACAATCATGAAAAGCAAACTTTTAGTGGAGTATTGTGCTTTTGTAAGCTCATTATGTGTTACAAAATTCATATTCCTTTTAAACTGCATTCTTTTTTTTTTTCTTTTTGCTAAGATCTTGCATTCTTGTGGTGATGAATATTGAGTCGGACTGCTGCGTAAATCTCTTTCATCCCAAAGACTCTCAATGGGGTCGCTGTCCGTACTCTGTGGTGGACAAGCCATGTGTGAAAATGAAGTCTCAAGCTCCCTGAACCACTCTTTCACCATTTTAGCCCCGATAAATCCTGGCATTGTCATCCCAGAATATGCCGGTTTCATTGGGGAAGCAGGGATTTAAAAAAAAGACCCTTTGATGTCTTACCGCTGAGTAATTGTATGGTGATCTGACTGGTGTGCATCTCTTTGTGTGTATTTGCAGTGGAGTTCAGAAAGTTGGACCTAGCTTCTGTGCTGTCAATTCGTCAATTTGCTCAAAGCTTCAAGGAGAGGAATCTGCCGCTTAATATTTTAGTGAATAATGGTAAGTAATAGGAAAAAATGTCAACTTCCCAAAGCCAAAACACATTTATACCCATAACATATGCATGTAAAGAGGTTTGGCATGCATTTAGTTTGAGTCTAATTTAGTTTCTGTCAGACAGCTGCTTCCAAATTTTGCTGGTTTTTAAAGGACTTAAGGCATTAAACTCAGCTCAAGAACCTTGAAAGAATCTTTATATACATTCATGCAAATAAAAAAAAAACTTTTTTGTTTTGTGTTTATTTTTAGCTATTAGTTTTTTTGTGTTTTTTTTAAGAGATTATTTTCACACTTTGTTTCAACTTCTCCACTGAAAGAAATTACGTTTGTGGTGTTTTGAAGATGCTCTTGTAGCATTTTTCCATGTAAAGAACAAATACTAAGAGAATTAAGGTTAAACATGGATTTCTGAGTATTTATTCAAATTGTTATAAATCAGAAAAAAATAACAAATAAAAGAGACCTTTTTTGTGCCATAGAACGTACACTGCTCCACTCCATTCTGATGCTTTCATTTGTAGACAACAACATTTATTTCCCTCATCCAAGCTGGCATCTGTCTCAAAACTGTACATCTGGAAAGTTCCAATATTGCTCTACATTTTTGCTGCACTGGTAATGTTAAGTTTGGGTTGTGATGGTCTGTAAGCTAGCGGGAGGACGTGTAAACAGGGAGCTCTCCGTAACAGGAACGGGAAGGAGTGGGATCGGTCTGGGCCAATGGTGCTGAAACTGTGTTCTAGAAAACGGCACGTTTTTTTAAGTTTGGCTAAAAACGGCATAACTATAATTAAAAGGCCACTGGGAGAGCTTTTACAATAGATCAAATGATTAATATAATACGAATAATAATATAAAAATTAATAAAGAGAAAACTATTAGTCATATTTTTGATTTTTTTTTTATCTTTGAGATAAGATGATAAACAGCCTGCTTATCTTATCATAATTTAACATGGTGAATAGGTTCAGGATCTCTTCAAATATTTTACCACCGTTAGCCATGAGTATTGACTGCTGCTGCAGCAGAAAGATGCCTTTTTTTCCAGAGATTCTCACAAATGACTTTTTGAATCTGTTTGGCTGACATCTCTGAATCATCTGGACCTGTAAAGCTTTTTATTTATTTATTTTTTTTTACATAGAATCCCTCTTTCCTCATAAGGCTGCAGAAGAGGACGGGTTGATGCTGCAAAGGTCTTGCACTCTATCTAGTGCCTCGCTTTCATCCTGATTGGCTGTTTGAAGTGGTTATGACTGGAGCTTGATGTTCAAAACTTTGATGTTAGTTTAGCACACATACCTGCTGCCTGACTTTTTTACTGCACTGAAAAAGGGGTTATTTAAAAAAAGTTGCACTTACTTATTTATTTATTATTATCCAAAATATATTTTGTAAAGATTCATTCAAAAACTTAAAGATTCTAATTCAATTTTACCTTATTTCCTGTGAAGAGAGCAGGTTTGTGAAGAAGGAATGTGTTGATACTTTCAGTGAGGTGAATAGCACAGTTTGGTGCAAACACAAGAAAACACCCCAAAAACCACTGAAAGGGCTTAAAAAAGCCAGGAAGCAGATCAAATAATTATAGAAGCTGGTCATAGCCATCTAGATAAGCACAGGAAGCTGAAAGAGACAAGAAAAGACAAATTGTGCTCTTCCTCTGTCATATGCAGATAACCACCTTTGCTTTCTATGAGACGGAATTTTAACAGTGAAATGTTCAACTGTTTTTAATTTGTGCATTTTCTGTTTTTGACTATTGGCAGTTCATGTCACCCTTCATAAAACACAGTTTGCTTACATCACTTTAGTCTCTTTAGTTAAGTTCATGCTTTTGATCACCTGATAAGTAGGTTAGCATTCCCACAAGTGATTTTTTTCAGAGATCCCTTCCAAGTGAACAAAAAATCTTTATGAAGTCCCACTCCGATCATCTTTTGTGTGTTCCCAGTGATCCTTTAATTATGATTATGTAGTTTTATCCTAAATCAAAGAACCATTGTCCCCTTCTAAGACGTAGTTTCTGCAGGGCAACAAGAGTTCACTTGATATTTGCCTCTGAGTTGTGGACGGGATCATTGGTGCGGCGCAACTCCGTCCCCCTCTTACCCTCTCTGTTCCTGAGAGTTCTCTCTTTACATGCTCTCCTGCTAGCTTACAGCCCTCACTCCCCAAAACTGGCAACACCGGAGTAAAAATAAATGACAAGCAATATCGGAGCTGTCCAGCCGTACAGTTTGGAGTTAGATTCCAGCTCAGATGAGGAAAACAAAGGAGTATACTAAAGAAATACTCAGAAATGTTGTATGTCATCCATATTCAGAAAAATACCACAATAACATATTAAAAACATCTGAAACACAACTATCATTAGAATGGGTCTTTAATCCATAATGATGTGTATGTAAAGCTGTCACTGACGTTGTTGGAGCTGCTGCTGATCCTGTCCGTTTGTGTTAATGAAGCGGGTGTCATGCTGGTTCCTGAGGGGTGCACTGATGATGGATACGAGCTACACTTTGGCGTGAACTATGTAGGCCACTTCCTTCTAACCTGGCTCCTTCTGGATTCGCTGAAGATCACTGGGGAGCATGGTGATGTTGCCCGTGTGGTCAACGTGTCATCATCAGCACACAGCATTGGGGAGATCAGACTAAATGACATAAATAGCAGGTATCGTACACACTCTGATCCAGATTAACACATTTTTAAAGAAATTCTCAGCAAAAGTACTGTTTGAAGAATATTTTCTCTAGTTACATAAACAGAAGATTATTTAATTTACATCTTTATTGCATTTGCAACTCTTTCTGTTCTGGCATTATTAATACACATCCTAATACCTCCATTTTGTTATTGCTTTGAAACGACAACTGTTGGTTTCAGTTGGCTCTGTTTCATTTCAGCTCTCAGCACTGCTGTCCAGAGTTATTAGCAGCCTTAATATCTTCATTTTGTGGTTGATTCCCAGATCAGCGGGTTGTGACCCATGTCCATTAACTGTCAACATACATTTGAAGTTTTCTGGTCAAATATGAAATATGGCGCCACTGATGGCCATTTGTCATTAAGATCAAACTGAAATCCTATAATAATTCTTCCTCGGTAATCACAATGACAGCAAGCTATATGAGTGCAGAGGCCTGTCACTATGTTTGGATTGAGCATGATAATGCGTTGTAGTGGAGAGAAGTCATAAAATGCATTAAAAGGTTATGTGGTTTTCTAGGGGAGGACTTTGTCCTTTTTTTTTTATGGAAATGTGCATCATCCTCCAGATAGATCGACAGTCCAACACAGAACTCACTACACCAGCAATGGTGAACATAACCTTAATTGAAATTACCCAAAAAATGTCAAATTCTGTACATTTGTATGTTTTTTTTCTTCTCCAGTTACCATTATTCCGCCCATGCTGCTTATTGTCAGAGTAAATTAGCCCAGGTGTTGTTCAGCTCTCACCTGCATCGGGAGATGCAGGGCGGTGGTTTCCGTGTGAGCTCATGTGCTGTGGATCCCGGCATGGTCAATACTGCTCTCTACTGCCATCTGTGGCCGCCTCTCCGAATGGCACAGCGGGTCATTGCCCGCCTTCTTTTTAGGGTAAAGCACTTTTTATTATGTAGCCTCTCATTAGACAATCTAATACACACTTTACACTCCCTGTTTTGTGTAGCGGAGGAACACAACAAAAACCGGAATGATGATTAAACCTATCATCAGATTTAGTCTTTCATTAAACATTAACTTTTGTGGTATTTTTTCTCTTTATGCTCATTTAAATACTAAACTCAGTGCCATAAACACAAAGCTGTTGTGTGCAACAACTACATAAAATTAGTACTTGCATCAACGTCCTAGTTTTATTCAGAGCCAAACCATAATTACATTTTAACCTACAGATGTCCTTTACGTTTAAGTAACGCAAATGTAGAGATTTTCAAACATTTCATTAGGCTGGTATCATTGTTTCTTTAACACTAGAATACAGGTCTTTTAAACCATTACTGATGATTGATTTTTCTTTTGTTTTTGCTTAGTTTTTCTAAGAGGGTTGTAAAATCAGGGCTTCATAACGCTACATTATTCATTTAGCCTCCACTAACCCATCCATATGATCCAGCTTTATATGACAACTATACTATAATTCTGCCTGAAGCATAGAAAAACATTTCCCACTATCTTGGTTGGATCAGATGCTAACATTATAATGCATTTTTGTCATGAGCTGATAGATTTCTAACTTCTTAAACCATCATTGTTCTGATGGTTATTATGTCTCAATATAATGATATTTTACACAAGTGAAGATTTAATGTGGGGTTGTGGATGGGAAAAGTAGTAAAGCATTGATAGATTCAGCAGTTACAGTGTTACGTCGTTTACTGTTGGAGTTACATTCTAAAAATAACCCGTGGTAGACAAAATCTGTTGTTGATGTTTTAAGGCTGTCAAACCTACAAACACTACATATTTTATACACTTCTCAGATAAATGTGAACATTTTCACACTTTATCACACTAAAAGTTCAAGCCTTTATGGAAAAATACATTCAGTATCGTACAATGAAAACAAACTTGGTCATGGTCGAAGATTGATCAAATCGGGAAAACTGAACGTATTCTGTACGGGAAACAGCACAGAGATTGATTGACGGGGTCTAAAGAATGTAGGTTGTATGATGAGGAATTTTCCACTGGGATAAATCTGAGTAAAATTTCTAGTGAGTAATTAAGTAAATTGTATGAGCATTTGTTCGACAGACAGAAATGTGTGCATTTCTGTACTTCATGTACTTTGTTTTTAACTTTTCTATGCAGTTGTAGTTCTATATTCCTCTCCATTCATGGAGGCATGAGTAAAAACAAAGACACAAATGTTTATTTTGAATTTTTAAGCCTTCATTGCGTGCCTTCAAGGCGTAACTGCAGGCATATGCTCGGGACTTGTGTCATGAAGTTCAACATTTTCAAGCATTTGGCTGTGAGCATCACCTCTGGGATGGTTCTGACCCAAATTTGCAAATGCATTAATCACATAAGCTCCAGGATTAACATGCGAACACTCTCACAGGTTAACTGTTTTCAAAGCTTTACAGGACCTCTCATCTGATGCAGTTACACCTACATAGGAATTTAGACACTTATCTAAATAACAGAGTTGCTATGTTTAAAAACAACACTAGTATAGCTGCAATCCAGGTAAGAAATCATTTGGGGAAAATAGCTAAATAAAAACAACTTTCTGATTGGTTAACTTGAGTACAATCATCATAATCTTGACTCCTACCTTTTACAAACATATAGCTGGCCACATTTGTGTATACACACACAATGAATTACCCCCCCAATTCCACCCAAAACACGAATCCTAGCGACATTTTTATTTAAATTTATTTTTTTTTATTTTATTATTTATTTTTCACTAGAACTTCTCGTTTTATGAACAGAAATTTAACAGCTTCTTAAACATCTGTGTTCAAGTACTTTGTTGATGCTTTGAGAAATTGATTCACTTTGTGATAATTTCTTTTTTTTCCCAACAAAAAGACAATAAAAGCAGAATTGCTTGAAAAGAGAAACCACAGATAAATTGAAGCAATGTAACACATCTTTTTGCGTCCATATTCTGTTAAACTTTTACATTCTGCATGGCTTAACTTTTATGTTTCTGTCATCTTTTCAGCCTTTTAGCTCTCTTTTTTGGAGATTTCATGCTTATGTGGTGGAAAGTTAGTTTTTATAGTTGTGATATGTGTGTGCGTTTGTGTTCTCTCTTTTTAGACTCCTGCAGAGGGTGCAGTGACTGTCCTGTCAGCCGCCTTAAGTGAGGACTGTAAAGGTGGCTACTGGACCAATGGGCACCGCGAGATGACATCACCGGCCTTTGACCCTAGACTTCAGCTGAACCTGTGGGAAGTCAGCATGCAGTTGCTGGGACTTCAAAGTGACCAGTAGGACTTAAGCTGACTAAAATTACCACAAAAAGACCCTTTAGACCATCAGCCAGTTCTCTTTTTCCTATTTTTTTCCATTCATCCACTCAGCAAACCTAAAGATGTAACCTTTTCGTATGACTTACTCTACTGGACTATGATTGGTTTCTTGGGGATGGAAGATCTCTGCATTTTGCTCCAGACTTCCCAAAGAAGGGCTACAGAAAGACATTTTTTGGTTTCTCTTTTGCTTTTTTTCTTGAGGGCCACCAATGCCTGACATATGCACTCATATAACCAAGTTCTAGTATTTTTGGATCTACATTTTCTGTCAGATGTCTTGATCCTCTTGGTTAAAAATCAATTCTAAGTTTCAATTCAGTCTTTTTTCCTCCTGATTATAGCAATTATAAAATCTTCTAATGTGTGAACTTGGTAAAAACCCAAGAGCCACATGACTTTGCCTTAGTGTTACAACACTAGAATTGCTTATTCTAATGAGCTAAATCTTGTTTTTAAAATCCTAAATCAACATTGAAGCAACTTTTGGCAACTGTTTAACTGTAAAAATGAGTATTTCTGTCTTTATTTTTTATGTCTGTATGCAAAATATTGCTTAAGCATAACCTTTGCGTTTGCATTGAGACACAGATTTGACCTAAACAGCTTTGCTGTTGTATGGAATGTGCTGAAAAGAGCTTGGTCTACCACATCAATCATGTGATTCTTAAATCACCTCGCCATCCTGCCTCTTTTACTGAGAGCACTTTATTATTTAGTCTCACGTGTTCTCGTGTGGTTCCTGTTGGATCATTGTTTATCGACAGCAGTAACTCCACAAAGAGATACAAAAAAGCGTGATTTTAAAAGCACTTATAGCTCAAAACCATTCCCCTGTTTTTTCTCTCTGCCGCTCAGCTAAAGACATTGCCTTGAAACGGGAAAATACAATTTGGAGGCCTAATCTTTGAATAGTTCTGCCTCTTTTTGAGAGGCGTTCTGTCTTTTATTTGCACATTGAAAGAAATTCTTCATATTTGAGTATTGTTAATGCTGACGGACATCAGACCAGTCGTGGAAAAGACAAAAAAGAAGCAACGCTTTTTTGTCTTTGCTTGTGTACAAACTGATTGGATTCTCAGTCCTGCTGCTGGTGCTGCTTTCTCATTTGGCGCTGCTCCCAGTGCATTGTGGGATTGAGATTTCCCAGTTGTGTTCATCTAACTCTGTGTGTGCAGCTGACAAACAGATTTACTCAGAGCGGGTACACTCAGTCAAGTCTGCAAACAAAAACACAGGAAATGAACTCGTCTTTCTCCATCCGGGGATTTTCGCGCACACACCAATGGGAAAAACGATTGCGCCGTAACGCCATCTCCACTGTGACGAATGCATTTCTGCTATGAAGTGGGAAAACTCAATCTTAAGTTTGAGATTTTTAAACAAAAAAAAAAATAGCAGTTTCTGCATTGAAAACTGCTACTGAACATCCAGCCTCCTGAATAATTTGTTGTTATTAAAGCAATACTATCACTGTGGTAGCTGAATTAGTAGGCAGAGCAGCCTTCTGAACAGAAGCAGCCTGAAAGTGCGCAAAGATGCCAGCCCGGAGTTACCCGTATGCTGAGAGTTTGACATTTCTCTGTCTGTGTAATGAAAATATTTTTAGTGTGCTTTGTTTTGTTGGAAGACACTCACTGGGTTCTTTGCCAGAGGCCTGTTGGAATATGGAATGCAGCTTATAGAAACTCCTTCAGAAATCCTTGAGGTCAGATTGATTCTACTCCTCCTCTTCAAATGAGGTGACAGCCTGAACTTCAGAGGCTAAACACAGTTGAAGACTCTGCTTGACTCTTAATTCAGAAGCCTGTAGGTATGAGGTATGAGTGAATGATGCTGAACAGTAAAAATCAAAGCAGCATTTTAGCTCAAAGCTCCTAAAAAATGAGCTCAGTGGATCATCTAATGATAGACTTGTTCTTTATCTTACATTATATTTCCTCTAGCTATATATAAATATATAGATATTTAAATACTAAGAAAGCTTTCATACCATCTCATAAGATGCAAATCTTCTGAGTAATTCCTTAAAAAAAACTGCAGAGAAAAACTGAAACTGAGCTGCAGTTAGGGTAGAAAGTATAAGCCATGATTCAGAACCTCACCACACCTTTCAATCCCAAATTTGACACAAACCAGCAAGAGCCAAATGTTGCTGTTCCTCAAAAGACCACTAAAGGCAGGTTTCAAACATTTTTATCTAATTATAAGATTTCCTTTATTGTGTTGTTACAGTACGCAGAGCTGATTGTCTGTGTGCTTCCATTTTGGAGTGTGTGGTTCTCAAGCTGCTGGTAGAACATCAAAACCCTGCTCAAACACATGTGCTTGCTCCTGAAAACACCAGCTTACTGTTTAGCAACACTCATGGATCAACGTTACGACTGAAAAAAGTAGTTTTTTTGAGGAGAAGGTTGAGACGTCTCCTCCTGAACATAAAACGTTCCCAAAGAGAGCACGTTCTTGTTGCATTACCATGCAGGGGTGTCTACCTGAAGCCATCCACACGGGTAAAACAACACACTCAACTTTTACATTGCAAGCCTAGAAAATGAGCTAAAGGAGCTCCACTAGCTTGTCTTTGATGATGTCTTTGTGTGGCTTACTGTAAACCATCATTTTACGGCAGTAAAAGGACGCCGGTGGAGATATGTTCCGGTGGAAACTGCTCCTATAGCCATTCTTTTGATTGACCTGGGATTACATTTATATTAAATGTTCCAGTCCCATGTCTTGCAAAATCCCAAATGTGTATAAATGTGAAAATATGTAGAGCTAATATATGTTTATAGGGATAACCAGATAAACAGAGTCCTTACTGTGATGCATTTAGAGGGGAAAATGTTTTGTTTTGTTGTTGTCCCGCCACACACATAACTTTATAGACATTTTTGGAGTTCATGTGTTGATCTGGTCTGTTTTCAGACTCAGGGGCCCCAGATGAAGCGACGGGATTGATGTACATTCGGGTTGGAAGTTGTTGAGAAACCCCGATATCTCGGATATTTCTTCTAATGCATGCGCTCCTTATCTCTTCACTTTACATGGATGGGAACTCAACAACTACCTTCAGATCCACTGTAAGCATTCAGTTTATCAGGACCTCTGAGGATTCATCAGAAGTGTACAATGTTTTACTTCTTTATCTCTTGTTGTCAAAACACACATCTAACTGCTTTTGTTGTGCCTCGAAAGAAATCTCCCTCATGAAAACGTGACTGTGAAATTTTTCCATGTAGAACTCGTAGAAGCTGTGATTCCCGTCTTGTCCCGTGCATTGCCGTATGTTTTTCCTCTCCTAAGACTGATAGAATAAAAAAAAAAAAATCAGGAGTGAGTGTTTGAGCGCCAGCGTCGATGTTTAGCTAACGGAATTGATGTCCATGATTACTGTCAATGGTTGTAACATTCCAGCTGCAGCGACGACCTTTTTCTATTATCCAAAGCCTCTCAATAAACATATCATTGTGCCAGCCCGTGTTCTGTCATTTGTCAACAACGGAGGAAAACTGAAGAATCATAGTTAACTCTTTAACACCGGAGCTCCAGTGTTGATGTTTTTTCGACTACTGTAATTCTTCAAAATTTTACGCAATTAATGTAATTCCAGTAGATTCTGAAGCGGAGGAAAGCAGCTTAACAATGACATGCAACACTTTAACAGTAGCAAAGTGCTTATGCAATCACAGTAAACCAGCTGATTCTGACAGGGAGAAAGGCGCCTTTCCAACGTTTTGCAACAATTTACGCTAGTAAATTATACAAAGCCGATATTAAAGGCCACATTTCTCAGAGCTGATTCATGTTCTTTGCGTAAAAGTTTTATGAGTTAGAGTATGTGTTGTTTAACTCTCGCTGGCAATTTCCTGTGTTAAAGTACGGTGGCCTTGAAGTGCAAATCACACCAGCTCAATGCAAAAACATATTCAAGAACATATTAACAAAACGAAAGCTTCCAGAAACCAAGAACAATTCCAAAAGTATGAATCAAAAACAATATAATTTTTTTAAGGAAAAAAAATGTCAAAATGAAATGTTAAAAAATTAAAGATGATAATAAACTGTAAAAGGTAGGACATTGCAGAGTGGAGGATGACATTTGAGTTTTGATGTTTTAAAATGCATTCTCATTGACTTAATACAAATAAAAGCTTTATGAGTAGTACGCAGCATATCCAATATCCCTTTATGCCAAATAACTTTCGGTTGAAATATTGGACAAATGGTTTAAAATGGTTTAGTAACTGCTGCTTCTTTAAAGCATCTTGCAGCAGTGTACAAAAAAACACTTCAGCTGATGGGAATTTAAAGAGTCGAACCAGAACAAGTCTGCCAGCTGTGAGACTACAGCCTGGCTGGCAGCGGTGAATGTAAGTGCATGTCATTTCATGTTCAACAACAAACATCAACACAAATTCGTTTTTAAAATTTGATGCAGCAGCTATGCAGCAAGTATCTGTTGGTTAAAGATGGCAGTCTTTTGACTATTTTTGCACAAACTTTGATAAAAATTGAGCATTTTTGTTATCAAATCAAATCAGCAAATCAAATTATGAGTCATGTTTCCAGCTGTGCAGTGTATTTCTGTACAGCAGTTTTATTGAGCTCCTTTAACCATATTGATTGGTTTTCCCAGAGTTTATAAAATTACCAAACATTTCGACCATTTTACCAATCAGAGTAAAAAGTTTCTTGCAGGTTTTACAAAGTCTTCTGGTTTCCAGCATCAAACCCAACTAGAAAAAGAAAAGACAACTGAATAAATATCTTTGGATGGTGTTACATCATTACCTGTTTTATTCTAAGCAATGAACTTCAGGCAGAAGAGTCTGTGCTTACAGCTCTGCTAGAGGTTTTTTGTGAATTTCAGTCATGCCAGCTCTCACTGGGTTTCCAGCGATGCCAACGGTTAACAAAGCTGTATTGAAACTGCAACTCTTTCATTTGTGCAGTTTGTTATGCACATGCACAAATACATTTAACTGCTGTCCTAATGTGTTGTCAGTTTATTGTAAGCAAAGTGTTCATCTTTGCTGCAATCTTTGTGGATGAACACCACCTTTGCATTAAAAACAGGCTTATTGAAATGCATTTGCGTGTATGTTGGTGTGTTCCTCCAATCACCAATACTCATTAGTTTTAGATAGGCAAGAGTACCTGTGCTGAACTGATTAATACTCGACTGTTATAAAACAAATGCTTATTTTTTATGAAGGTGACATTTGGGGATAAATGCTTTTAGTAAGTAAAAAAAACTGCTTTCGAAGTGGCTTTATTTATATTACCACGTCAGACATTAGATGTCTCCTTTACGGTTAGTCTCAAGGACACCAAAGACGTACAGGGAAAACACATTTTGCTGTAGAAAAGAAGATTCTTATTAGACTGATGACTTGGTTAAACAATACATTATTGATTTGTGCGTGAGAAGATTTAAAAATCTATTTTTTTCCATAACTCCAATGCTCTGAGTCATCTATTGGGAAAAACTGAAAATTATGTATTTATTTTTTTTGTTTATCACAAATTAAAACTTGCTTTACTTAGGATTTATTTTTTTAAAAACAAGTCATCCTACATGAGTAATATTTTACTTGTTGAATTGTTTTCTTATAATCATTTTGAGAAGTTAACTTGACATAATTGATATAAGACCAATATTTATGGTAAGATTAAAAGATTTCATAATATCATTCTCATCTTTCCAATCACTAACGTTATTAGAAAGCTTAAGAGATTAGGAAACATGGTGGCTGAAAAGAGGACAGTGAGCTGCATACATTTTTCAGCTGAACTGACTTTACAGGTTTGAATAGTAAAAAAATATTTAACCAAAGCTG
The DNA here is from genome assembly GCA_014656515.1 of Oryzias celebensis. Classification (NCBI taxonomy): domain Eukaryota; kingdom Metazoa; phylum Chordata; class Actinopteri; order Beloniformes; family Adrianichthyidae; genus Oryzias; species Oryzias celebensis. The sequence continues at coordinate 15,303,847 of BNCR01000017.1, read as the reverse complement.
CAAAATATTTTGCTTAATTTTGTTCTTTTTTGGTTGTTTCTCTCATATTTTTTTGCATCACATTAGCATGCCGTGATTCAAAATGAAGCTAACAGCTGACTCAATCCCCACTCACTGCCCACTTTATTAGGCACACCTGTCCATCTGCTTGTTTCTGCAAATTTCTAATCAGCCTCTCAATGCATTTAGGTAAGGAGACATGGTCAGGACGATCTGCTGCAGTTCAAACCGAGCATCAGACTGGGGAAAAAAGGTGATTGAAGTGACTTTAAATGTGGCATGGTTGTTGGTGCCACACAGGCTTGTCTGAGTATTTCAGAAACTGCTGATTTACTGGGATTTTCACCCACAACCATCTCTAGGGTTTACAGAGAATGGTCAGAAGAAGAGAAAATATCCAATGAAGCTCCATGTCTGTGGGCGGAAATGCCTTGTTGATGGCGGAGGTCAGAGGAGAATGGCCTGACTGGTTCAAGCAGGTAGAAGAGAATCAGTAACTCAAATAACCACTGGTTACAACCGAGGTCTGCAGAAGAACATCTCTGAACTCACAACACGTCCAACTTTGAGGCAGATGGGATATGGCAGCAGAAGACCACACAGGGTGCCACTTCTATCAGCTAAGAACAGAAAACTGAGGCTACAATTCACACAGGATCACCAAAATTGGACAGAAGAAGATTAGAAAAACATTGCATGGTCTGATGAGTCTCCATTTCTGCTGCGACATTCTGATGGTAGGGTCAGAATTTGGCATCAACATGAAAGCATAGACCCATCCTGCTTTGTATCAGCAGTTCCAGCTGCTTGTGGTGTAATGGTGGGGGGAAATTTTCTTAGCACACTTTGGGCCTCTTAGTACCAACTGAGCACCGTTACAGCGCCAAATCCTAACTCAGTAGTGTTGCTGACCATGTCCATCCCTTAATCCTGCATTGCGTTTTATGCATTATTGTGTTTTATTTAGTATGTAAATGGAATGCAGAATAAATGGCAAAAAAGCAGCTCTGCATTTATCTGTCATCATCAGGTTTAGAGGCAGTTAAACATTTATTTGGAATATGAATGAAAAGCATGAATTACAGGGGGAAAAAAAACTAGAAAAAACTTTGCTGAATCGGTGTTTTTAAGCATAAAGCAGAACATGTGGCTTTAGATATGAAGATCTTCACATCAGACAGTACCATCATCATGAAGCCATTTTCCTTTCAATCCTTTAGAGTTCCTGGATTTTTCTGAGACTTCCGAGCCTGCTGGTCAAACTCTTTTTCCACTTGTTGATCCCTTTGCTGGGTGATGAGAATTCCTTCCAAAATGATTTTCTGTGTTCTTCTGTGTCTGTAGCATTTCAGTTTCTCCACCTTCTACAGTTGGCTTTATTCAGGCTAAAAGGAAACATTGTCTTTCATCTTTAATAACTCTCAGTCTGATGTTGTCAGTCATGATGTTTTTCTCATTGAATTGTGGCATTATTATGTCACCTGTATCATGTAGGCTTTGTTGTTTTGGTTGAAGTTATGTTTTGCCAGTCATCTTTAGTGGCCTGTAAGCTGGTTCAAAGTCAGAATTTGGTGTCCTGATAAGATGCAGACGTTCACTAGAAATGTACATTACCAGTTTTTCTTTTTTTCTCAGACTCTCAAAGTCTTAAAAGAAGAAACAGAAATGCTAAATTTAAATAAATAAAAGAAAGAGATAAATTCAACATAACTGATTGAAAATGACAAAGTTAAAAGCAAGTTTTCATTATTAAAAAAGTAAAAGTAAAAATAAAAAAAGTGAGAGGACTCAAGAACACTATACACAATATATGAAAATAAAAATAAGAAATCGAGCAATTAGTTCTTAATTTAAATGTGCCAACCATTGATCAAATAGTTTTTTCTCTTACAAATAGTTAATTTAAAGTCTCCTTAGCTGTCACTTAGCTCGTGAAACTTTTTCTCCTCCGTGTTTGACCCATCCTCTGTGGGAGTGTTGAGCTGCAGACACAGCTGAACTGGGGAACCATTTGGTGGTTCAACCCCTCCCACCCTTAATGCTGTGTCAAGCGTGGAGGCACCAATTTTTAGTCTTTGGTAATACTCGGCTGTGGATTCGAACTCATAACCTCCGGTCTCAGGGCAGACACTACCACACAAGGCCATCAAGCTGGTTCCTTCATATATAGACATGAGACTAAACCAAATTTCTTCAAGTAAAGATGAATCCAAAGTGGCATTTCAAAGTATTGTGGAAGTTACAGCACCAGGAGCTTCTCAGAGATTTGAAGATGTGTTACCCAGTTGGTAATTTGTGCGCTCATATTGTCAATTTTCCAGAGCTGCATCTAAGCATGCTCAATGAAGCCTGAATAATTAACAGTAAATCATTATAATGTGCCAGTGGGTTTCCATTCTGTGATTTGTACAACTCCAATTCAGATTAACAGAAGTGTTGTGGTTGAAAGGAAACATACATACTTTTAAACAGTGTTAGCTTAAAAAAGAAAACAGGTCTCCATATCTTATAGTTAAACCTTTCTTAGCCAATTTGGTCTTGAAAAATAATCTTTATCTACTTCACCTGTGGGTAAGTTTTCACAAACATCTTTGCATGAAAAGCAGTTAAAAACTAAATTTGAGATTCAAATTCATGTCAAGATAAATTTACTGCAACAGACATTCATTTTAATGTTTTGTCATTTCTTTAGCTTCTAGGTGTCAGGGGAGGTTCTCATTTACCCAGGTGATGTTGTCTTGAAGTTCAGTCATGTCTGAAAATTGAATTTCTTGAAACGTTTCATCACAAGTCACTGGCTTCATCAGTCTGAATGATGCTGGGTTCAAGCCCCTTATATCCTCAAGGTTTACCATCAAAGTAAAAAAAAAATTGGAAAAGCTGAAGCTGATCAGAGTTTGAAACTATAAATCAGTTAAAGAATATATTTAACAATATTTTCCTGGGTTTTTATGCACTTCTGGCTGATCTTTGACCGGTAAAATGTCATTTCTACAACAAAAAACTCCACAAATGATCCAATGTTGCTTTTACATTGATGCCTTTATCAGAGAAAAGGAGAAATCTGAATAAAAATCTTTCCTGTGTTCAGAACAAAAAGTTACTAAAATGTCAGAAAATCCTAATTGAAATATTTCACACAAAATAACAAAACATGGGACTCCAAAAACTGACAGGGAAAGTGAGATGTCAAAAAAGAGAAATCACGTCAACAATTTCTGAACTTAATAAAAATTTTAATCAGAAAAACTACAGAAAAAAAGCTAAACCACATGAACATAACACACTTACAGTTGAAGCAATCCTCTATGCAGCTACAAGCCTTTCTAATCAAATCAGGCATACTGCATGTTTTCCATTTAAAGCATCACCACAAAAGATATGTTATGTAAAGAGGATTGCTTGATAATGATCACATTTCTTTGGACTTTTTAGGATTCCAGAACCCCGGTCGGCCTGAATTTTACTAGGATGCTAAACCAGATTAGTTCTAGTTAGGTGTTTTTAAATGTTCTAGTGATTCTAGGAGCAGTTCAGATTTAAATGCTTTAAACCTGGTTCCTTTCTGGTGTTCTGTCACAAAAATTGCCATATTTCTGCACCGCTTGGCTTAACATCCCATCAGAAAAAAAAGGTGAGAAGAAACGAGTCCTGACACAGGTCACAGGCGCCTGTCACTCACCAGAGAGATGTGACAGTGGTCAAATCATGCTAACTCTAAGCTGGATGTCTCAAAGTTTTCATGGCCCAAAAAGCAGGTTTAATGTTTGACTTGCTGTGTCTTCGTTTTTAAATAAGTTCAAACCACATACAGAACCTTTCGTTGGGTATGAAATTATTCTCACAGCACAAATCTTTGCACAAGCCTTTGAATTTCCTCCATCATTTACATGCCTTCGAGCAAGTGGAATGAAGAAAGCAGCAACTCATCATCTCATTACATTAGAGACACAGAATGTGCCAGAAATTCAAAAATAGCTCAAAGTGCAACAGATAAACAAAAAACTAAAGTGCAACTCCTGCAGATAGTTGGGTGGGTGCTAAAGGTTTAAGGTTAAGCTATACTGAATGCAACACACCCTAATGTACCAAGAAAGATGGATCTAAACGTTTATTAGTCAACTTTGTGGGATGAAATAATGGTTTTTAATTTAGTTTAAGCTCCTAACATAGTTTCTCTTTCCTTCAATCTGGACTTCTATTCTTTTTAATTGATCATTGAGTCTATAGAAATGATAGTGTTTCTCTGCTCTGCGTTGTGTTTTTGCTGTGCAATGTGTCAGAAAACCACATGAAGCCGGAGGAATTCTCTTTGGAAAAGTCTCTGTTTATTCTCTGGTTACAACAAAATATGAGGTCAACCTGTGTCGAGCTCAGACAATGCCCAAAACAAAAACAAAAAAATACTAAATTCAAATTAGCACCAGAATAAAATATAGAGGAAAATATATTCACCACACTCACCTCTTCCAGATTAAAAAAAACTGAAAAAGGGAAGGGGCAGGACAGAGTATTCATTTTTGTCTGAGTCTGAAGGACCCTAATAGCAAGCAACCCGATTGCCAGGTGTAAAATAAAAAATAAAAATACAATGTTGTGTAATTATACTATACATTGTGAACCTGTTACAAGTGCACATTGATAAATTGGGCGTTGGGACCATTTTCCAATTCCGTGTTGCCACACACCTGAACCTGCAGAGTTTCCAACACTAATGAAGAATAGATGAGAGGATGGATGGCAGCGGGCCTGCGGAGGAGTGATGACGGAGGCTTTTGATGGATACAATTACACTGTTATAGTATAACAACTCTATAATCAAATCTAAAAGTTTTATTGTTTTTGAAAGAAAAAAAATTTAATTTATGATTGCTCCTATACAAGCCTCATGATGGTTTTAAAGCATCCCAAATATTTGGTTGATTCCAGCAATAAAATACAAAATAAAATACATAAACATATTAAATCTATTTGAGATATTATTTCCTTAATTTCAAAGGGCAGTCTAGAAGTAAGTCTAATGAAAGTACGCTGTTTGTTTGAAATATACAAACTTAAGTAAGTTCAGAAATGTAAGGTAGAATTTTCTGGTTTTCTGAGGAAAAAAAATGACCAAATAAAGCAAACAGGGAATGGGATGATGGGACACAAAACGAGAGAGTATAGTATACTAAACTGTAAGCTAAATCAATGTGATGGAAAACAGGATTCTTCTATCTGGTCAGCATGAGAAGTCAAAAGGCAGGCAGCAATTACGAGGAAGAATAAATACGATTACAGTAAGAAACATATAGCAAGACAAGTAAGTAATAGAAAGGATGGCAGGACAAAAAGGAAACAAGCTTTCATGTTCCAAATAGGATTCTCCCGCTTGTAAGACAACTGCGATGAAGCAATAAGTTAAATAATTCGTTTAGGTTTCTATGAAAGAGAAAGTCGATATTTCTAATTTTATCAGAGTCCGTGAGACGGAAAAGCAGGCAGCACAGCAATCTCCAGGACACAGCTCTTCACTCGTCTCTTGGTAGAAGAGAAAAAGAAGTGAAATGTGTGACAATCAACCAGACAGAAAGTGCATATGCAGGAAGGTAGGATGCAGAAACAGAGAACAAGTTGATGAGAGGAGAAGAAACCAGGATGATTCAACAAAGAAATGTGAAGAGGGAGGAGAGGAGGATGACACGGCGGAGAGAAGCAAGATGAGTGAATGTTTGCGTCACATCTGCAGTGGAGGAAGACCACCTGACAGCCATCAGACACTTCCTGAATGACAATCTTCTATCTCTCTTATTTGGCTGCTTTATTCCCTTTCTGTTCTTTTCTTTTTTGGAATGAAAAATGTGGCAGAAATGAAATGTGTTTCTGTCTTTGATGCTCGCACAACAAATTGTTTTTTTTACTAAACAAGTTTCTGAATCTGAAACTAATAATCACTGAGTCAAATCTATTGTTTGTCACCGGCCCTAATCCTCATTCATACATAACAAGTTTGACCTTGTGCCTTTAGAAAAATCCTAAAATGTGCCATCTTGGCAAGAGTTTCAACGTTTCTGCATAGACTTTATTTAATTTTATGCATCAGTTTATGCAGATACCATAAAACTCAGTTTTTCTACTTTCATTTGTGGAACACGCAGACCTCTCCTGCAGAGATCGTAGATAGAGCTCTGCATGGTCATAGCAGAAAGCTACAGTCCATATTGTGCATTTGAAAATGATCTTAAACGTTATTTTTTTATTTTCATCCCAGGTGTTGTTTTTTTCACATTACTGTAATTTCTGGACTTGGAAGTAAAGAAAAATACTAGATTGAGCCTGCAGAAGGTAAACATACATACGCAAACATTACTATATATATATAGTATGTAATGTTTGTGTAAAACAGGGTGTTTAGGGAAATATTAATTAACGAGTGTCAAAAAGTGTTCGAAAAATCAATTATATTTGCTATAAGCATTTCCAAAAGTAGATAAAATCAGTGCAAACTTGTTGAAAAAGTCGGAATTGAGAAATTTAACAATAAGCAAAGACTCAATATTTTGAATATTTAATAAATAAAACTGTAATTACATGTGAAAAAAACAGTACAGTTGTCATATACATTTTTACACCATTTTAATCAGTTTAAACTCCAAGTATGTTCATGTATTTTAAACGAGTTTTTCACTAAAGGATGACTTTTCAGTAATGAATCCAATGTACAAGTTGGTGTTCATGAGTAGATCAGATTTTTTTAAGGATTATATTCCCCGATAGAAAGTTCAGAAACAATAAACACAAAAAAGGCGCATTGATTAAAGGCTGGTTGCTGCTAGCCAGTTGAAGAAGGATATGAATTTGTTTTTAAATTGCAAAATAATTATATCTGAAAAAAAATACAGTCAAAGGTTTAAGTTAAAAGTTTCTAGAGTTTTACTTTTTCTTCTGAGACAGCATCTCTAGATTAGCACAAAATAAATGATGTCCATTTTGTCATGACTGAGATTTTTTTAAATGTCCTTTTTTATCTCTACACTAACATATGGGTGTGGTTGATATAAATAACTGCAGATTTGTGTTTTATTTGTGTAGAAATGACTCCTGCTCTGTCAATGATAAAGTTCCCTGAAAATTAGGTTCTAATAAATCAACTATTTATGGATTGATTTCCTGGCATCTTATCATAGCTGATCAATCAGCCGCTTTAGGCTCTGCTGAGGTGATTTTTTTCTGCTAATAATACAGAGATCTTTTTTTTTCTTTACCTGTAGGAAGTTGCACTGATATAATTACTTTCCCTTTCCTGTTTTGTAAAGCTAATGCCCGTTTTTACTGTTGTGCGGGCAGCAGAGCCACGGTTTCTGTCTGACATCTGGTAAAGACTCAAACGCACACAATGACTCTGCTCTGTGATCAGTCGAACTATGGTAACATGGATACCTGCCAAAGAATGAAGCTGTAATTGTTCACCTTAGATTTCAAATCAGCCCCTGAAGGTCCCTGTGAAATGAAATATAATTCGTGTCCTCTTTCTCTCTGTCATGACTTTTTGTCATCATTGTCTTTTGTCTTTTTGTCATCAAACATTTCAGTAAATGCTGAGACATGAATCTCCTAAAATGATGCTTGATTTACTTTTGGGAGGTTAATATTTAGAGAACCAAAGTTTTAGCACTTGCTTAGACAATTTGAGTAAAATGGCTTTGGTTTCTTTGATCTGGAAAGGTCCGTTGGTCCGGACCAAGTCTGCTAAACCTTGCGTTTGGACAGTTCTGTTTTGAACTGAAGCCTGTGAACAAAACCATGTGACGAAAGACCTCTTCAGTCATTGGCCAGAAATTATAAGGGTGGGACAAAGCATTGAAGGAAAGTAAAATGTAAGTCCTAGGCTTTACAAACCTTGTCGGGATAGTTCACTTATTCCAACTTTCTATGTTGCTGTTCAATTTTAAACATCTGGATCAACGTCAGGTAACACTTTTTACTGTTACTTTTGTACGGCAGAGGCATGCTGTAAGGCAGTTACTGAGGAGACGACAGCTAAGACGCTACACTGATAAGTGTTTATGAAATATATATGGGAAAAACAGTGAGAGACAGTGTGTATGACGTTAAAAGTTGATTCAGTTAGCCTGATTTCATCCAACAAAATTTCAATAAGTTGCTTTGTCTCCACTACTCTGTTTACATCCCATAATACCCGGCTGTGGAGGCCATTTTGCTTGAGTTATTGCGCTCAGAGCATGGAGCCTATTCAGACAGAGGACACTCAGAGCAAACCAGAGTTCAGTCCGATTAAAAACGAACTGAGACCACCTCAAAACATGGGTCAGAGAGCGGCTCCTGGTCCTGGACCGGGGTCCACTTTTGGTGTATTCAGAATGAGAATGCATTCTGGATTATTGGGGGAAACACACTCTGGTTAATTTTACAAATGTTACAATACAATTGCCCCCACGCAATGGCAAGGCGCCGACTAAATCTTCAAGATCAGCTGCCGCCGCCTGATTTTTTGAAAAATCATTGGCATGGTCATGAATGCAGATGGCGGCAGTCAGACGGGTACAACATCATTACAAAATTGGGCAACAGCTGGGCCGGATCGCCGGCCGGCTGCAGCTCAGACTGGATGATGTGTAAATGTCTCCCGACGGCAGCCGTCCATATAAAGTGCCATCAGTGGCCCAGCAGCCCAGGTTATAAAAAACGTCTTGCTTTTGTTCTCACCATCAACCGCAATCCATCAACACCATGGTGAGTTTTGTGCAGCATCAATGCTGTCTCCCCATTTGGACCCACGGTGGTCGGGATCATATCTGGACTTTTTGGTCAAAATATTCCTTAAGGCCCCCACTATTTCAAGACAAAATTCCACATCTTATAAGAAGCATAACTTTTTGTCTTCTTGGACTCTAGTTTAAAGTGGATGAATCGACAAAGCTGTTCTGTAGGAGCATAAGAAATAATGATATTGAAGCAACAACAGAATCCCATATGTGTCTATAGACCCATAAATCAAGAAGAAACTTTTCTGACACGCTCCACATGTGTTGACATGCTGTGGCACACATTTCCCAGGGACCTCAGGGCCATAAATTAGTTAATTGGCTGTTGAAGTGGTTAGGGTCATTAAATGTTGTTTTGCAGCTTTGAATATAAATACAAATCTTTGGCTTTATGTTTCAGTTTGAGAATTTGCCTTTAATTTTAATTCTATATTTTTTCTGGAAGTGAATTAAGAGCCAAATTTGTGAAGTTGTTATGCGATTACCTTCGTCAGTTGTTGATGACAGCTCCAGCCTGAGGTGACTGTCAGAAGAGCCACCACACATCAGAAATGATGTAAGTGCAACCAGAGGGCTTAAAAGCAATTTTTTGAACTGGAGTAACATTTTCATTTGCTGTCACTGTGAAGTTCTGTTATAATGTAACCGAGTCAACATCAGACAGTTCATTTTTTTTCTCCTTCCTTTAAAAGTATGACGCAGCAGATGTTGCTTGACCTCCTCCGATCATTGACTCCCACGTTTACAGTGTCATAATCTGTACTGCAAAAAAGTCTCTTGCTTCAACTTTTCTCTTAGAGAGAGGTTTGGAACTAAAGACCCAGTTGGTAATGCCTTAAAGATGGGTAAAGCATTATTGATGCACATGTTACATTCATGACACTGTCAAACCATGTTCCATCAAACATTAATGATAAATAAAATAACAAAAAAAAAAAAACGTAAAACTTGAAGAAAAGCTATAATACCTGCCAGGGCACACATTTATTTCAAAGTGATGCATTTAAATGCAATTCTTGAAGATTCTAAATTCAACTGTAGAACTAGTTATAACCATGTTTTAAATGGTTTGAGAATCTTTTTTTCACTAGTTCTGGTATTGTTCTAATTTATATTTGAGTTTTGCAATTTGCCATATCAGAGATTTTTTTTATTATTATTAAAAGCATTTTTTAAGACCAAGTGAAATCACAACGAAACAATGAATGTACCCTGGAGAAAAAGTGACAGGACCTCAGTCTGAGATTAATTACCACCTGTGAAATAAGATGCTGAAGTGTTAAGATTCTGACAACAGCAAGATGACACGGAAAGGACTCTTTAGTGACAAAGCGCAATCTCAGACGCACAAAGGGCATCAAGTTGTAATCATGTTTTTTATTGTTTGTTGTAGTTTTTGTTTTGCACCAAAAGTCATAGTCCAGAATTTGCACATTTCTGTGTACACAAAAAAGAAGCATTAGCATAGGTTTTAGATTTATGATCATAATAAAAATGTCATAAAGATGCGCAGAAGAAATGAGAAATGGATGACACGTTATTCAGGAATTTTCTTTTTACATCAACTTGTTTTTATGTATTAAATGTGAAGGATCTTGTTTAAATTATTGTTTTACTTTTATCTTAACAAATATGCTTCCTTAACTAACCTCCTTGTCTGTTTCAAGAATAAAACAAGGTGTGAGAAGGATGAGACGACCAAAAAGTTAAAATAAGGGATCAAGGAGACAAATTAAGGTGGGACGAGATTGTGTGCAGGGGCACGAATGAAGAAAGGACTTCTGCAGATGCTATAAAGAAGATGGTGGTGAGCTGGCCTTTAAATAACCGTTTGATTTAGGCGGGAAGTCCTTTGAAGCCCTTGGGCTTCAGGTCAACAAAGCCATTAGATTATATTGACAGATACGCACACAAACCCCAGCAAGGCTTTCTAGATACCATGGTGCTTTGTGAGCGTTAGGTGAGTGTTGCACATGAATGATGCCGAGCGAGCAAATTACATGCAGGAGAGGCAATTTGTCATTGTGTAAACACAAGTTTTGGCAGGAAACACCCACACAGGCTCACAGCCACCCTCCCAGAACTGCTGCTTTCAGTTTTCTCACATTATAGCAAGTGTTAAAACCCTCGTGTCCTATTTTACTCATGAGTCTGCATGTCAAATATCACAATTATAAAATGATGTTCGTGCGTGTCTTTCATCTGACTCTGGTGATCGCGACCACACAACTTGAGGGAGAAATCTGTCATTTTTCTCTGCCATAGAGTGGAATGACTTTTGGGGGGCTGGGGGCATTTGAAATGATTTGTTGCAGTCATGACTACAGAGTGGCACAGTTTCCACAAAGGTTGAAGCACTTTTTGTGTTTCTACTTCGATAAAACAGACAAAAGAAAACCTCTACACCTAACGTATAGTCGGGTAAGCAAGAAAAAAGCAGCTGGGTACGCTTGGTAATTTTATAATAACAAGACCGGATAAATGCATGGCCAAGGGGGAACAATTCCCCTTCCCCAAATGCTGTTGTAGGTATTTCATATGTGTTCGGCCTGCCAGATCGATACGGGGGCATGCGACTAGTGGTGACATCACACCATTTTGACAATCTACCCGAACTATGTCTGAATTCTTTCACTACTCAGTATATAGTGCGTTCACCCTTTTGTAGTGCTGCTCAAATCTACAATTCCAAAAATGCCCTAGAGATTTCCCAGAATTCTCTGCAAAAACCGGTGTACATCGATGCTCACCAGATTGAGGAATATGGACCACAATCCATCGTGTTTTTAACAATTTCAGTGTAAAAAAGCTATTTTAATGTATTTAGTAAACCATCAACACTTTCATCATCAGAACACAGTTGACTCAAATAGTCTTTGTAAAATGCTTAAGTTTTCACTTTGTGAATTCGGTGACGTCATATTCGCCGTAAAAAAAAATAATAATAGTGAGCATGGTGTCCGAATTGCCTTTAAAATCCAGGGCAGCAGACAGACCGGCACAGTTTTTTAGTAGTAGGGAGTAGTGAGGGAGTTCAGACATAGCCTTAGTGTTGAGATCTGCTCAGGCTGACCGGACAGTAATTTGTCTAATCCTGACCTTGCATGTCATCATGTACAGCCAATCAAATATTGCAAATTTATCACTAGTCGCAAGCGTGGCAGGCCAAACACATATGGTACCAACTCCAGGACTGCCCATTCAAACGGGATGATCAGCAAACATCCATGATTAACTAAAGAGATTTTTTAAAAAAAGGTCCTCATCCTAAGAGTAGTAAATGCAGAGCCGTCAACTTAAAATTTATAGGCTATTTCAAATAGATCAAAGACGATGGATAGATGAACTGATGGTTTTCTAAGCATTTTAAGATCTCAGAGGGATATGACAGCCCAAACTTCTAGCATACCCAAACTTGACACCCCTAAAATTCTACCTGCAGCCCACAGTGGGGCTGGCTAAATCCAGTCCTGCCTAATAAATTGCCAAGTAGGTCATTTCCTTAAATCACCTATAGCTATTTTTGTTTGCTCTTTAACTTTAAATTATGTAACATATATCTCTGTAAAATGTTTGATTTGCTATTTTTTTTGGTACATTCATCAGCAAAAAAAAAACAATATTTTTTAAAAACAAAAATAGAGAAATAGAAAAATGTTTGCAAGAAAAAAAACTGAACTAAAAAAAAACAAGCCATTTAGACTTGTTGGATGTATTAGACAGTAATGGCAGATCATTCTTTAACCTCCAATGACTTCAAACAGTATTTCTTTCATTTGAGGAACATTTGGTGCCAGGGTTTTATGTTTTGATCTTTCAACCTTTCATAGTCTTCTTTTTAAAAGCAGAAACCTCTGTGCATATTTTACTTCCATACTCTGAGGACAGGGTCTTTTAGATCCCACTCAAATGCAATACCAAATCCTCCCACAGCCTAACAAATAGCATTAGACAGGAACAAGAAGCATTCATTGCTCTGGATAAACATCACTGGCCTCTCTCTCTTTTGTGCACAAATGGAAGGCATGCAGCATTTGTAGATAAAGAAAGGAAAACAGATTTACTTTACTTCAGTCTAAGATAGATGTATTGTTAAATACAGTCCTATGTGTGAATAATTCAATCAATATTGCACTTTTTTTTGGAAGGCTAGTAGCGGTGAAGATGAATCCATTAAAATTCGGAACTTTTGTGGTCGGAGCACTCAGCATGAAAAAGGGAGGAATTTGGTGAGCGTAACAGCTGATAAATTTATAAAACCCCTGAAATGTTAGATGGAAATCCACCGCCCTGCAGACCAGGAATAGATTGAATGAGAGCTCCCACATTGGCTGCCTGCAGAAAAGCCTGTGTTTGCTCTCCTACAGTATGTATCTTCCCACACACTCGTCTTCTTTTTGCGTCCTCAATGTTCACCTTCAATTTTTCTGGCAGGATTTGCTCCCAATACTCAAGCGCCTCCGTTAGAAGTGCCAAACCATGCAGCTGCTTTAGTGTGTCATGGATTCTGCTACCTATATTGGTGTAACAAACAAGTAATGACGCCTCAGTTTTGCTCTAGCAACAAATGTGTTTTAATGTTCCCATCGTTTACCAGAAACTTTTATTTTAACCAGAAATACAGTCTTCTTTAATTGAAACCTAAACTTTCCACTGAAATGTTCCAGTTTACGCTATAAATATTTTTCTTTAACTTTAGCTTCTCTGGTTTTGTCTGCTGTGTTTCTGTGACTGTGTTTGCATAAATCTGTCAAACTTCCATGTTGTCTTTGACTTTCTGGCTCTTTGCTTTCTGTCTCTGGAGTGTTCCTGTCAGTCACTGATCCTCTGCAGGTAGTGTGCAGGAGAATGTGTGCACGCGCACGGCAACAAGGACAAGAAAGAATAATATGAGTTACGCTTCCATCTATTCGCTGTGCAGTGTGTGCTGGAATGTCTGTTGTCTTGTCAATTATCTTTGCCTTCTGTGCACCCACCTCCCACTGTGTGTGTGCATGTGCGTATGTGTGCGTGTGTGTTTTCAGACCCCCATGGTGCAATAATGAGACTCACAGGCGAGACGGTGCTTTGGGAAGGTCACGTAAATTAAGGCAATGAGGAAGAGGGGAAGGTGTGACTTGGCTTTTAGCACCTAAAGGAGTAAAATCTGATCTGAGCTGGCCAGGGGATTAGAAAAAGGCAAATATGCTAAAATGACAGCGGAGATCTGGGGAAGATATGGATCACAAAGGGAAAACACAATTCAATCCGTCATCTCTGTTGTCAACGCCTCTGGGATGAGCTGCAGTATTAAACCTATTATTGGATGAGCTTGTCGACAACAAATATGGTCAGATAAATTCAAAGGAATAAATAAATTGCAGAATTGCTTTATTTCAGCCCCCAGAAATCAGCTTTCCTGTGGTTTTTGCTGAATAAACCCAGAATCCTCTTTGTCAGGGGAACTCTAATTCAGTTCTTGGCAGCGGGTTTGAGCTGTTGCAATTGGGACTTATTCAGGCTCAGTTTGCACCTGCTTGATCAGAGCTGAATGCAGTGTAGTTTGGGGAAGGGAGCTGTAATGTGTGCCATTGAAATTGGTTGTTCACCTTTTGGCATATCCTTTCAGGGTTCGCCATCACTGATTCACACATTTGGTTTGGCAGAGGTTTTCCACTGAATGCCCTTCCTGACACAACCCTATATTTTATCCGGGCTGGGGACCGGGACAGGGAGACCCAGACTTGGGCCCCATGTCGCTACATAGGCAGAAGCATGAAGGGCCTTGCTTAAAGACCCACACTGGATTGTGTCATTAAAATAGTATTCATAATTTAAAGCTCTTTAAGGTAACTTAATACAACATTTCTGGATCATATTAGAAGGAGTCAAAAGAGAAGGAGACATTTTTATTTTTCTGATCATGATTTGAATTATCAAATTCAACATTGGCTAAATGTTGAATTATTTTGATGCTTGTGTTTGGTATTTATTATTAAACTTTTGGAAGTGCTTTATATATAGAAGAGGTGCGTGCTTGAAATATATATATTTTTTTGTTGTTGTTTGTTTTTGTGTCTTTGACACTAAAAGGAAAAGGTTTAGACGTCAACAGTTCAAAATTGTATGGTGGTCTAGGAGGTCAAAAATTACTTTTGTCCAAGGCCAACTTAAAAAAAAGATTTTACAAAGCAGGATATGCACACCACTCCATTTGATTATTTAAATTGATTAAGTTTTTAAAAGGCTCACTTGTTTACTACAGAAATTGAGAGATGAAGGATCCCTAAGATGATGAGAAGCTTTAATTACGTTAAACTGCTGAAATCTCTGTGCCATTATACTCCTAATATCCTGTTTTATTTGCAGCACCTGTGGTCGATAGGTGTGTGCTCAAAGATTCAGAATTCCAAGTTAGACGAGGGCCAGAGAGAGAGAGCAACTTCTTGCTAGTGTTTGGTGTTGTTCGGAGTGAGCCAAGTTTTATCTAACGAGGAATGTTCTGGACATTCTGTCTGTGCCAGTAACTTTAAAAAATTCTTCCTAAACTGGATAGTACACAAAGGGAAAAATAATAGACTGGTGGCCTCTGCTGATCTTGGTAGAAGTAATCGGTGGATTGCAACCTGCTACGGCCTAAAGTTGTATTTTGTGCAGAGTTCCAGTGTTTGCAGCCCCAGACTTCCCACTTTTAAACAAATTGGAAAATTCCTCTGGAAAGTATCCAGTATGATGCAAAAGGGATTGGTTAACCTTTAACTTCAAAACCCACCAGATGAACTACTCGATCTTTGTGAAGGAGGCCGTTCCCTTTTTGCTAAATCTTCTACAATAATTTACAAAGAAATTCTTTAAAAATCATACAATGTGATTTTCTGGATTTTTTTTTCTCATTTTGTCTCTCATTTACCTATGATGAAAACTATAGGCCTTTCACTTTTTTAAGTGGAAGAACTTGCACAATTGGTGGCTGACTTTTTTGCCCAACTATATGTGGAGAAAATTAAAATTAAAACTGCATTTCTGAGTATTTCTTTATTCAAATTGTTGTGAATCAGGAGCAGATGAAAACATGCAATTTGAAAAACCTTTTAGTCGATATGTAGGGGATACAGTCAGTGAGCCACAAGCTCCCTGCTCTGCTTCATCTTGATACACAAACTTTTAGACAAATAGATCCATGAACTACTTTGTTTTCCTCGTCCAAGCTGGCACAAAACTGTACGGCTGGATAGCTTCAATATTGCTCACCATTTTTGTTGCACCATTAATGTTAGAATGAGGTTGCAAGGGGCTGTAAGCTAGCAGTAGAGAGTGTAAACAGATGGATCATGGGAAAAGTAGACAGGCTTACTGTGCCAACACTCCCAGGCACAACTCAGAAGCACATTTCTAATGAACTTCTGCTGCTCTGCAAAAACTATGTCCTGGAAAAGGACTACAGGTTTTATACTTTGGCTAAAAACTGAATAATCATAATCAAAACAAGTGTTACAAGTGTGGGGAAACATAAACGAACAAGAATTATAACAGTGTGAGACTCATTACGAAGAAGAATCAAACGCAAATGTCATTAGCTGTTTTGCTATGTTCACATGTTATAAAGTCACATATACTCAGATTTCTCTCAATGCACAGCATGGGTACTGGAACAACGCTTCTAGAGTGGAGGCTCTAATCCACTCTGGAGTGGTGCTGGGAGAGCAGACAAACTGGGGCGGGCTTGCTTGCAGCCCAGCCTTGGCACTTGAATGCTTTCTCAGTGGGAGAGAGGCTCACATCCCCACATGTTTGTGTTGGGCAAAGTGCACTAACTGACGACTGCTGTTTGTGAATATGAACACAGTGACAGCTAAGAATTTTCTGCCATGTTTTAGTCTCTTCTAAACAGCGTTGTTGTTGCATTTTCTTCATTTTATTGTTTCTCGCTTTGTACTATCAAGAAGTGAACCAATTCTCAATTCTCATGGTGTACTGCAACAATCTTTGAGTCATCATGACTCGGTTGTATAGTTTTTTTTTTTTTAGCTATTGAGATTAGTGCTTTGGTTTATGACACTTTCTTGCATTATACGACAATCTCAGATGTTTTAGTTTTCCATCAAAAGCGCTGCATTTCCATGCCTTTAATGCAGAGAAATCATTCACATTTCACTCCACGCAGTATTAACCATCACTTTGGGGCTGCTGGATCAATGGCAGATGTGACTGCTGTCACTCAGCTGCTGAGAGTCTCACTGATAAACCCTTGAGGCTCAGTCTCTATTCAGAGTGATTGTACCAGAACCACTCACAGTCTGTGTGATTAATACAAGCCACCTTTGTTCTTTTAACAAAGAGGTCAAAAATGAATTCTGTGAAGGAAGGGTTCATCGATTCTGCTAAAGAAATGTAGTTTTGTGCTGATATTGACTAGATCCCAAAGTGGGAGAAGCTGGATTTCTGACAGAAAATGAGACCTATACTCACTGAAACCGAAATTACTATAATTAGTAAAGAAAAGAGGCCGTAAAGCTCTGCACTGTGAACTACAATAGACAAATGAAAGATGCATGCATACAAAGGCAGAGTGCAAAATATGTACTACTCAAAAGAAACGTTGAAAAAATCCATACTAGATATAATATTCACATCATTTGGTATTTCTTTAACCATGCTGAGATGTGATAGGAATGACAAAATGAATATTGAATTTGGAGCTAAAAATGACCAATAACTTTTGAACTTTACAGGATTCATTTTATTCTATGGAAGAATTTTGTGCAAATATGTCCTTCATAAAAAAGTAGAGATATTGGCGATTAAGTTTAAAACAAAATGTTGGGATAGCACAAAAAGAACATAAGCCAAAGGATTGACTTATGAGAATCTATAAATCATCTATCGGCAGACATTGATGTTGGCAGGAAATTTTTAATTATCTGGAATTTTGAAAGAAAACTGAAAGTACAGACTGAATGTCGATATACCGAAGACTAGAAACCTTCTGAATAAAAACAAAAAGCAAATTATTTAGAAGTTTTGGATTTTTTTTTTTTTTGTAGTTGGTGTGACCGAACGTTCTCACAGACACCCAAATGGAGACAAGATATGGTGGTGATAAAATATAGTTTATTTTAAAGCCTGACAACTCTTGGACTGTTGGTCCAGTGAGGGTGAGGATGGCTACCTCCAAGGACTCTTCAGCTTTACTGCAATCATGGTTGGCCTACTACCTTCAACCAGAGGAATCTCCCGCCCCCTTCTCCTCCAGGAGCTCCTGCTAAGGGCTCCAACACACACAAACACCCCACAACAGTGACCAAAAAGAAACACACCCTAAACAAGCAAGACTGAGCAAGACACCACACTATTTTGCTGAAGCAAAATGGAGTCTCTCTCTATACCACACTAAACGTTACGTTCAGTTAAATTGTATATATACAATTTAAAATGTTGGCAACTAAAACTCTTAAAAGCTTCAAAACAAAAAGGTCCATATTTTCAGACCATTCACCATAGCCAGCCAGGAACCCAAGTCTGGTTTGGAGTCCCACACCTGCTACTTATCAGGCTCAAGAGCCAATCCCAACTCAGGAGCCAGCTGTTGGCATCAAGGGTAGACTAAGGTGTATCATGAGGGACAATCTAGCTCCTACAGTCCTGTCTGTCACACTGGCACTCTTGAATTTGGAAGAGCTTCATTTTGGACAGATAGCAGAAACCCTAAAACCAAATCGTTATTCAAAAAGAAAACGCACAACATTTTTACAGGCTGGTTGTGGGAATGTGTTCAAAAGACCGTGACGTCAGACAAAATGGCGATTTTCCCTGAATGTGTGTAAAGTGACTCAAAAGTGACTTCTGCAATTTATTCATTCCTTTGAATTTATCTGACCATGTTTGTCACACAAATTACCTTTGTCTAACTTTAACCGGGTTGAAAGAGAGAAACGATCCACAACTCTTAATATTGTCCACACAAAGTTGGTGAAGCAGCTATGCAGTATTCTGCAGGCAGAATTATTTTGATTTGTGAATGATCTCAAAGAGGAAAAAAACCATGTAGGACATTTATAGAATAAACATTGTACACATTTCCATTAAAATTTGTTTGGCTACTTTTTATTAGTTACATAAAATTACTTTAAACTGCATCCGGTTCTCCGCTTTGCTGTTCTAAATCCGTAAACCGGAAGTCACTTTACACCATGTCAGCCTTGTTGCCATTTTGTTTAACGTCATGTGAAAAGGGTCAATTGGGCTTTGTGTAACAATTTTGGATACAGAAGAAAATAATGCCCACTTGTACCTAAAATCAATTATTTTTGATTGTTTAATCATAAACAAACTTTATTTCTGTATTCCAAAAAACAAATGTTGGGCATGTCATTGAATAAAGAAATTGTAAAGATGAGTTTATCACGGCTGGCAGCAATAAAACTTACAAAGCATTTCACAAATACTTAAATGACTCTTCACTGCACATTGCCAGAGCTGCTCTGTGGGAAAAAAAATCAACCAAATTATGATCTCTTACTTAGTTTATTTTTAAAATGAATCTTTATAGAGCTGATAAACCTTTGAAATAACACCTAAAATAAGGACACTATTTTCTTATTTTTTTTGGAGCAAAATTATTTTATTTTGTAATCAAAATAAGTGGCAATATTTGTGTAGGCAAATCCTTAATTCACTGCTAGAGAGAAAACAGAGAATTCATCTGAATTTGAGACTTGTTAAGATGTTTGATGACATAACGTTTCCTTTCTCCTCCATTGTTATTCAGGCTGAGTCCACTTGCTGCTCTCTTTGTGCAATGGAGTGTCAATTATTATGGTAATGACAGAAACAGATATCAGATGAGCATTCCAGAGATATGCTTTTCACCTTTTTGTTCACATCAATTTTAGACTGTATTCATTTTTGCCTTTGTGTTTGTTGCAGACATGGAAGTAGTTCCATATTTTGGGGGAGACTTTAACCAAACCATAATTCTGCATTTTAAGATCCAGTTTTTCCAAAACATTGTGTTCACCAAATCAAAGATCACAAGAAAACTCAACGAGAATAAACAAGAGCCAAAAAGGAACTGACACCGCTGGAGAAACAAAAGGATTTGGGGCCAGCTCAACATCCAGATTCATTTCAAACTCAAGGTAGAAACTGGGTCACACTACAGAAAAAAATCCCAAACTACAGAGTAGTGAAGGTTTGGTGTAATCTCAATAACAGATCTACATCACTTACAGGCATGCTAGGTTGTTACTTCACGCTACACACTGTTATCAATTAGGCGTTCACTTTGAACCAATCACCAGGTTTACCTTCTTTCCTTCTCATCCAATCACATTTTTGTCTTTATATTCATAGATGGTAGTCTCTCTGCATTCTAGATGGTATCGCTGGCCGCCCTACACCGCTTTCTCTACTAGGAATGAATCTTTGGTCTGGCACTAAACTTTCATCAGTGTCTAGGCTCTTGAGTTTATACAGCTATGGTCAGAGGTTAGCCCTGCGACGGACTGAAGACCTGTCCAGGGTGTACCCTACCTTTACCAACATTACCTGGGACAGGTTCCAGCCCAGGATTCATCAGGTTCAGAAAATAAACGGGTGGATGGATCTGAGCTTATCCCAAGAACACAACATGTCATCTACTCAGAAACTAACCGCTAAATGTTATGGAGCTATTCATGCACGTTTTTCTGTATCACAAATAAATGTATCCTCTCACTCCTATAGTCTATCCTTATTGAATTGAGGTGTATTTCATTCACTGCAAGTGAGGATGCAAGGAACAATATGATGGATGAACCAAAGAACCATTGCCAAGCAAACTCAATCAACTATCGGGGCTGACTCTAGTGGACCAGAGTCGGCAGTACACTTCCACTTGAAGGACACAAGCCACTCACCTGAGGACAGTGATGTCCATCTTCTAGCCTGAAAGAAAATGCTTTTAGGAATGTGTAAAAAGACAAACCTAAACAAAAACAAAAAAAACTCTACAACTTTCCACTTGTCTATAGGTGCCACTTGAAGCCCAACAAAACAGTTTCACCCAGAGAAGTAAGGCAGTGGAGTGCAAACTCTTCCTTTCTCTGACCTTTTAATCCAGCTCTACCACCTCGTTTCAGAATTGAGAGCCTCTTTGAGAAACATTCCATGTTGACTGCCCTGAGACATACTGAGAGGTTTGGCTGAATGTGTTATTATGACTTCCCTCATCCCTGCTGTGTGGAAGTTCCTTCAAAGTGTGTCCAAACTGTTCCCATCTCTGGTCTCATTGACAAGTGAAAGGGACAAGATCATACAGGGAGCTCAATACTTTCCAGTGCATACATTGCCTGCCTCAGCAACTATGACCAGGCGGATAACAAAAAATATTCCAATATAAGGCAAATATAGAGCAGAGAGCAATTCTCATTTCAACTGAAGCTATTTTTGGTGCATTGATCTTTTAAAGGCAGCCCAGAGAGATTTTTACTTTCAATTCCTTTGGGTTTATATTGATTTGAATTGTAAGGCGTCCAAACCAAAAAGGCTTTTAACCTGTAAGAAGCAGGAATCTTACTTTAAGAAGGAAAATACCTTTTGTGACAGACTCGGTTTGTTCCTTCAACACACTCAGCCCGACATCCATAAAAACCACACGTGTTGAAACTCTGAATGCATCTCTGTGAAATGCTGTGTAGGTGAGAATTTGTACCTGATGACCAAAACTCATTTTTTAACTTGAAACTATTCTGGACATGGATTATACATTTTGTTTCTGAAAATATTATTTTTCTGCTTTTTCGTGTCTCAAATTAAATTTTGTTAGGTGTTTAAGGAAAAAAAGAAGTCTTATAATAACAGGATTAGGACATTTTTATTCAGATTAGCAGGGCCAAGCAGTCAAAAAGGCATCGAAAGGATTGAACTCCCAAATGCATCCTGTGACCCTGAGTCGGCCCTCAGTCCCTCTCCTGCCAACTCCTGCAGATATTATGAAAGGGCGACAAGAAGCTCTACACACAGCTGAGATATAATCTGTCCACCAAGTTACATGCGGTTCCTCGTGGCTTTCTGCCTGTGAGACATATCTGAAACACTTCCTCTGGAAGATGTCTGCCTGGAATTCTGAAAATGTGCTTCACCTGAACTGACTTTCATTGCTTGCAGAGAATACGCAAGCGACTTTTCTCTTAACTGGAAAATTGAGCTCCATCCTATTGTATTAAAGAGCTTTGATGTTTTTTTTTTTTTTTAATTAGGATTTGGCCTTGCTGTCTGTGTTCAGAAAAACGGGTTTTTCATGTTATGTAATTTTGGGTCATTTTGTTACAAATTCATTTGAAGCAAATCTTGTTAGATAAAAATCTTTAATTTTGATGTAAACTTCCACCAACCATGTTTACTGCTGCAAATACCTTCTTTAAACATTTGACTTTGTTTCCTTCTGAAATTTACCCTTTTTTATGCAGCCTGATGTATTTCTTGTGCACATCCTTCTGTACTCCCTCCATCAAATGTCTGCACGAGGAAATACTTTGCATCTTTCAACAAACTAAAATCGGGATGCATGAAGAGGCTGAGCTGCAACGGTTTCATAGCCAACTAATGGCAAACTCAACAGAGCGCCCGCAATGCATGACTCATAAAGATATTTTTTGAAATGCTAATGAGGTTAAGATTATACAGAGTGGAAGAGGGAGATAGAAACGGAGGGAGTGAGATAGAGACAGTTAAACAGAAGGAGAGATTATCGTGGCGGGTATTTTTCCGGAGCTTGAAGCCATGGTTTCCTGCTGAATGTGTAGGATAGTTTTAAATTAATCTCTCTTTACTGGCTTTAGTGCTCCATGACTCTGCAATGAGTCAGAGGGAGAGGAAGCCTTCGGCTCTCTTTGAACGCTTTCTTGACTCTTTTTTTTCCCTCCTCGTCATCTCCCCTGCAGGGGAAAAAGGCTAAATTAGGTTAAAAAGAAGGTCAAACACACATAGGCACATTCAATCTAGATTTTGTCACTTTCACCTCTTTGAGACACTTCTGCACCACGAGACACTCAATTACTTTTGCTGGCAGAGTGCGTTTTACATGAGAAAGTTTTGGCTAATGTTATCTGACTATCTGCAGGGCTATTTAGCTCTCTAATGCATGAGCGGGACAAGGATTTATCTGGGAGAACACACCTTTATTCATGACCTATTCTTAATCCTGAAGTTTCCATTCTCTTTCCGGCTTCTCCCTTTCCCCTTCCATTTAATTGTTCTCTGTCTCTTTTTTGACTCACATCAAGCTATGTGTCATCCCTTCTCCTCTGTCCCAACCCACCTCCTTTGCTTCGTTTGGTTTATATCCCTCTTTCGGTCTTGCTTCTTGGTGCCACTCATGGACTGTTTTATTGTATCTGCATGTGGAGCAAGTGAAGGTCATTTTAGTTTGGGGAGGGAGTTGATGCAGCTGTACGCTGCTCTGAAATGCTGCAGGGGGACAGATCAATAGATGGATGAATAATAAAAGTAGGAAAGTGAAGAAGGAAGGAGGAAAGCCCAGCAGATTTCTCTTTCATCCTTCTGATTAAAAACACCACCGTGGGTTTTTATGTGTGTACTGGTGTATGTGATATTATCCCATTGTGACTCTTTTCTAGTCAGATTTTTCTGATGCTGGTTACACTTTCATTTTTACAAATAGGCATGTTTTTCTTCACATTAAATTTCCCCAAAAAATGTATCTGTAAATTGGCTTAATTTTAATCCAAGCAGTACTTTTACAACCTTATATCACGAGCCGAAACAAACATGCCCGTGTGTTTTATATGAAGCTCGTATGAAGCTTTAAACTTCATACCTCATGTGAACTCAAAGAAAACTGGTGTTTTTTTGGTTTATGAAATTCCACCAAAATCCTGAGTTCCAATTTATAAAAAGGTTTGTTTTCCTTATAGTTTTTGTTTGAGTTGGTTGCACCACCTCTTCTGGAAGTCAGTTCACGCTGTCCTTCAGTTGTGATACTATGTACAGGTGCGGCATGTGATGCACATTCAAAAATACGTTGAAAGCAAGTCTTTGAAAGCTCTTTTAGCATACTGGGTTCACACTGGACTGTTGGTACCAGCACATATACTCACAGTTGGAAGAGGATTGGTGTGAAATGCCTAAGTGGTGCAAATTTTGCTCCAGGCTTTCTTTCACAGCTCTTTTTTATGAAAGACTTGGTGTCAAATAATTTCGGCCTGGAATAAATTTAATTTCTCCTCCAATCTCATTATTGAAACGATTGGCATTTCTGTGAATCTAAAAAGATGCCATCCAGATGTCACTGCCAAACCAGAGTTCCTGATTGGTCAAAGTTCAACAGGTTTATCATTCAATGTGCATTTGATGGCTCTGTGTCCTGCACATACTGCTCAAAAACGGATGTAAAAACATGCACAGCGACACATAAATGCGAGAGTTTTGAACACGGAAGCCCATTTTACACCTTCTTTTCACCTTCATTTTTTTGAAAATGTTTATTTGAACTCGTGTTGCAGAGGCGGGTGTGAACGTAGCTTCAGATGTATGGGTGATTCTCTTTCTTTTGTGCTCCTGGGCAGTGAATTTGTCTTTTTTGTGGTTTGTTTTTGGAGACCTACAATGCTATATTTGTTGTTGTTTTTGTTTATGTTAGAATAAACCTATTGATGATATTGAGGTCATCTCGTCTTTTGTCATTCAACACAACACAGAGAAAGAGTGAGACGCTAACGGACATGTCGACGACTACCCTGACTTAATCTGTTATGTGAATATGGATCAAAAATGATTTAAGTCTTTACACCCCTTTCAAGCAGATGGGATTATGGTAGAAAGTGTTCTAATAAATTAACAAACAAGTACATGCCCCTATAAAAAAAAAGATAAATACTTTAAAAAAGAATACAATGGTAAGTGGCACAAAATTATATGATGCTTTTCAGTCTTGATTTAGGGGCCAAAGTGCTTCACAATCCCATTCACACACTGATGGCACCTCTGTTGCTTTACATGATGCCAACCTCAACCACCAGAAGCACTGTTGTGTTCAGTGTCTTGCCCAAAGACACTTCGACATATGGTTACCAAGGCAATAACTGACTCTCTAATCCTCCAATAAAAAGCTGACCACTCTACCTCTGCACCACAACCTCCTAGAACAAAAAAATGGATACTCAATAACAGAAAGTACCTCCCACTGTTGTGATTAAACATACATTCCTCCATTTCCCCTTGTAACTGCAGGAACATCTTTGTAATTACAGCAGATTCAAACTGGCTCTACATTTTTACAGACAGTGAACTTAATTAAAAACAACATTCTGATGTCTTTTTAATGTTTTAATTTAAAGATACGAGTGTGCCTAAATGACAGCAAATTCAAATCAGGTCCTTGTTGCTGGAACTACTTTCTGGGAAATTACAGTTCTTAACTTTACAATTTAAAAGGGGAATCCTGGAATACTTTTGCAAAAAAATTATAATGCAAAAAAAAGGGAGAAAAAGAAATCCTGTAAGAACATATTTTGACTCATGAAGTAGCACGGTCAGAAAGAAAAAATCCCAGCAAGACCACTGAACCATAACTGCAGCAATTGGTCTTGTAAGTGCAGCTAGACTTAACTTGGCTGGCGGACTAAAAGTCATCTGCCTCTGTATCTTGGCAGTTTGATCCTAATTACTGTTATTAGTGAGAGAACAAGCAGAATTCGCAGATGGGACTGGTTTTCTTTACGTAGCTATAAATGAACATCACATACTCTTCTCGGCACTGTCCGTCAAACCGACAATACGCTTCAGTCACATTAAATCTCTGAGAGATGGAGACCATGGTGACCCTGGCATTTACACCCTAATGAAAACAATCAGAGGAAATGTGTTAATCGGGTCTGTTTTGGTTGGCTAAAATAAACAGCGCTCTTTGAAAAAGGCCAGATGCTCATATGAATAATTACCTGTAGCAACAGCACCCATTTAGCAACATTTTGACCTCTGCATCCAGTGATCTTTATGAAAAGTGGAGGTTAGAGGGCGCACCTTTTATGTATGAATGCATTCACACACAAGTGGAAAAACAAGACAGGCTTCTTTAGAACTATTTGATTTTAGTGTTCATGTGTAGAATATTAGTTTGCACAAAATTAAGGCTCAATAACAAAGATTGTTTTGTCCATTGCGAACATTTGTAGAATATTGTAATGCTTTCTTTAAGCTTGTAAAATATTCACAAGTTTGAAATTGTGTTTTGGTCAAATAATTATATATTAAAAAAAGAATAAAAAAAGATCATTCAGATCACTTAAAATGTTTCTGAAAATAACGCAGAGCCCGAGTCTCTAATCCTGATTTGACATCCTATAATCCCACCCATCCAGAATCTGAAATCATACAGAGGTACTGAAAGCCACACAGCAGAGTACGTCAATTTATGGAAACGCCTTAAACTCAAGTAGAGTCACATCAACTTTGTGTGTGAATTAGAGTTAGGCAATTAGACACTCGTGAGAGGTGTGAGAGGCATCCAACCTGAGGTTGATATGTGAATTGAGCTCAGTGTGAACACGACATTAAGCTGCTTTCACACCGTTGCCATGGCGCGAAGGAGAGGTGGCCAACACGAATTTGCTGCTTGAATCATGTTCAGTGTGAGCACAGCTTTGGACATCACAGTGGGGCTAATGGGATCTCAAAACCAGTGTCAGGACATCTGGAGAAGGGATTTCATTGGCTAATCAGGCCCATTTCTACAATGTGAATTTGGGCTTTTGTAGGTTTTTCAATATTGTGACTGTGTAGTTGTGGAAGCGTGTTGACATGTGTTTCTTGTTTAGCCATTTGAGTTTGGCTAACCCTGAAATAATGTTAATGGATTGATTACACTGTGCCAAATATACAGTTTGGTGGAATAATAAAATAGGGGGATTTTTCATTATTTTGGCTGTGAGTTTTGCAGTGTCAGAATTTCTGATGTTTTCTCACAAGTTCACATTCTGTCAGTTCTACCTGAAATTTGCACAACCTATGTGTGGATATCCTCCTGGTGCCTCGGCTTTCTCTGTTACTCTAGGTTGATAAACGACTCCAAACGACTCCAATATGGCCTTCAGAGTGAATGTACATGCCTGTTCGTGTCTGGATGAACCCTGCAATGGACTGGTGATCTATCTAGGATGTAACCCACCTCTCTCCTGGTGGAATTTGAAAAGGCTCCAGCACAACCCTCTGACACTGAACAGGACAAATGACAAATGCAAATAAAAAATTGGACCAATGACCTCGGCCACTTACTTCCAGCAAAAGTCAATTTAATCTTTCAGGAATTGCACCCAGACAGATTGATCTGAATCTACATAAATGCTTTGCAGAGGATCAGAGGACATCAATCCCACATCAAAACTCCACAGACCAAAGTAAACAGAAGTGTCACAATTGAGCTGTTGGACAGAAAACGTGACTTAACGGAAAGAAGATGTTAGCTACAAAACACTAAAAAAGGGTGAAAGAAGAACTCTAGTTTAAAGTTTTAAAGCAAAGCGTACTCAGATACAGATATCTTACCTCAAATATAGGCAAAAAATTATTTTATTAAAAGATTTTTTTCATGTATAATATAATAATCACAAAGATAATTTTATAATTAGATTATTATTATTGTAACAAACCTTAAATTGACATTTCCATTTTATACAGTTTGCTAGCATGAACTGGTGGTGTAGGACCCAAAATGCTGATAACAATTATGAAAACATTTACCCTGCAGAGCAACAAAGTAGTGACTAAAGAAAGGATTTGACAAGGATGAACAGGAAACCAGATATGCTGAGGACAATATACAGAAATGAAAACAGCTGTGGAGAAATAGCTTGAACCTTGTGTGACTGACAACAAAACAAAGCATGACTAAAACCAAGGAATATTACTGAAAAACAAACCAAAGTACGGAACTTGTGAAAGGCCTACCTTGCTTTTTTGGCCTGTTTTCTCATGATAACGACATCTACTACCAACACGCAGTCCTTGTAGCCTGCACCTCTCATGTATCATTCTGTAACCATGTAGATGCCACTGATAAAATTGACCAACTGCAGGATCGATGAACTGCAGCCGGCTGTGAGCTGTAGCTGGGCCA
Organism: Oryzias celebensis; assembly: GCA_014656515.1. Taxonomy (NCBI): domain Eukaryota; kingdom Metazoa; phylum Chordata; class Actinopteri; order Beloniformes; family Adrianichthyidae; genus Oryzias; species Oryzias celebensis. The sequence continues at coordinate 15,275,989 of BNCR01000017.1, read as the reverse complement.
ACCTTCTCCTCAAATGACGATGTATAATCATACATCGTCATTTGAACACCGTTTATGACGGACAAATCGCCTGAGTCAAACCACGATTGAAGTAATCAATTATAAATTGATCAGTTCTTCTGGTGTTCGACATTTTCTACAACAAACTGCTTTGTTTTGCTGTTGATTGTAGAAAAAAGAAAAATTTAAATTCTTTTTCTCGCTGGCACAAGATCACAACATTTTTCATTATGTGATAACAATCTACTATTTTGTCAAAAGAAAAACTTGTGATAATGTGATATTATATATTGTTACAATGAGAAAAAGGGGAAAAAAGCAGGGCAGATCACAACGTCCATATTAAAGAATTGAATATTGTGATTTTGGTTGAATATGGTTTACTAATTAATGTCTGGACAATTGGTACAGAAAAGTGTCATACTTTATTTTAGAACACATGCACCACAAACCACTTCAACTGTCTGGATCCCTTTTTTGCTGGGCTTTTGTCACATCTACTGGTGGCAGATATGACAACTTTGTGACCGCAATATGTACCTGGCAGAACCGTCCTGCTGGAAGTGTGTTAGCATCTGTGCACGCGTGAGACAAGCTTCACTAAGTCAGCCTGTAAGACACAACAAAATACAGGAAAATGAGAGCAATGGACAGACAGAGGGACTGCAACACACAGATTTCCTTTTTCCATCACTTCAATTGTTTTTTTTACCAGTAGAAAACACAGATTTTCTTGTATTTTATTCTCTGGGTTAGTTTTAAGATGCTGCAGATGCTGGACACTATTTTGCTAGAAAAAAAATCTATTGAGAAAAAAAAAATCTATTGAGAACTTTAATGTAGAAATTGATGATTTTGTTGAAGAAAGCCTGCAAGTAATCTATCGGGAACATTAAAACGACCCATTTAATAGTCAAATGCTAAGGTTGGAAGTGTCTGGGTAGGATTTAAAAATAGAATTTTGAAAATATTTAAGTCAGAATTTCTAGAGATAATTATAACAATCGATTAATTTTATTGTAAAATGTTGGTTTTGCTAACGATCTCTTTAACTTCTCCATAAATCAGTATACCAACATAATAAATGCTTAAAATAGTTCCTATAATATATTTTATCAACTAATAAAATCTCTCTATAAAATCCTGTTACAACGTTTTATTGTAAGTTAAATTTATTATAATAAAGTAAACAGTTTTTATTTTTATACAATTTTCCTGTAAAAATGAAAGATTGCAGAGCTTGTTTTTAGCCAGCCCTGTCATTTAGCTGAGTTGTGCTGTTAAGGTCAAACAAAACCAAAGAATGAATATGCCTTCATTAAAGCTCTGCATAGCTGCAGAGAAAACAGGGATAGTTTTCACACCTCACAGTACAGCATGACAGGTGTTGAGGAGACGTGTTCATCTAGAGCAGCACTGATGTTTGCACCACTATAAATGGAAGAAGCTTAGTAGCCTAAATACCAGGAAAGCAGGATTGTGCCCAGTGGGCTGAAATCTTTCCAAATTGTTACCAAAAAAGAAAAAAATTCAGACTCAGAACCCTGTTTGCTAAATCCAGGTGGAAAAAAAATATAAACGTGTGTGACAAATGTGTAGCTGAAATTGCAGCTTTTCTTTTTCATTTTTTTCACACTTTTTTCACCAGTTGTTGCGATGGCGGGTCTCGGCCACAGTATAATGGACACTATCTATATCTCATTGAAATTGATATTGCAATTTTTTTTTGCAATTTCATCAAATGGTTAAAAAAAAATCTTAATTAAAAAAAAGAATTTTCTTCAACATCATTAACATTAACGTCATTAACATTTAATATTAATGTATGTGCGCCTTTGAGCGGGTCTCTTCAGGGGTCATCACAGCAAATTCATTGATCCACATACCGGTTTTTGGTTTGGCAGAGATTTTTACCCTGGACGCCCTTCCTAACACAACCCTGTATTTTATCTGAGGAGTGGCACAGGGAGACCCAGGCTTGGGCCTCCTTGTGGCTACATACTTAGGCAGTTGTGTGAAGGATACATATTTTCTTAATTCTAATGTAGTTCTGTGATTGTCTCCATGTTTCCTTATGCTGTAAAGATTTCATCTAAGATTATCAATAACTTATGTAATATAATCATTACTTAAGGTTATCTGCTAACTAATCAGTTCCTGATTTGGGGAATGAGTTGCCAATCTGAACACTACAAGTAGAGTAGCAGGTAGAATATAATCTAGAAAGTAGATCCGTTCCAGTTTTTTGTGTTAAGCCCAGCTATCTTGTTTCATTTTGAGAAACTTGTCTTGAGCCCAATGCAGAATAATACAGGGATCACAAAATTGGAAGACTGTGAAACCACGGAAAATAAATTTCCTTCACAGCAGCACAGTCTTTTCATTGGTGAATGTCAGCTTGGCTGGTTTTATGTTCTGAAAAATGCAAAAAAAACCTGTGCATTAAAAAATCTCTGACAACCTGTAAACACCCCAGGAAAAACAGCTGCAAAAACAAAAGAAGAGTACTGCAGCTTTCAGACTCTAAATGCAAACAAGAGCAAAGAAAAAAAGCTCAATTAAATTAATAAGCAGTTCAATTCCCTATATGCCAGAACTTGACACCTCTTTAGAAAGCAAATGGAGATTGAGATTTCCCTCATGAGTAGAGCAAAGCCGTTCATCGGGACAGAACCTGTCAACACTTCACTGGCGATGACTGGTCCTCCCACAGGTAAAAGGCAACATGGCAGCATAATCAGTGAGATGAGAAGATTTATAGGTGAAAATCAAAACCTTCATGTTTCCTCTGCAGGTTACTACGGATCACTGGATACACATCTCTGATCTGAAGAGTACAAGACTTTACTTTTAAGAGTCTGTTTTCCAACCCAGTCCCCTATTTTACACGCATTCAAACGTCCTTATTGGAGAGGCGGCCTCTTTAGGTAAAAGGAAGTGATTCAGTTGATAGTGCTTACAACCTGTCTAATGTTAGTCGTGTTGTTGCCCAGAAATCTTTTAATTTTTCTGTGTTGATTTAGGCCAAAATCATACTGTTGCAAATTGAAACAAGTGTTCCTTGTTTTCTTGATTTTATTCTAATTGTGTTTTTTTAAGGCTTCCACTTTTAAAAGCAGTCCTCAGCTGGGCTTGCATGAGCTCTTCCTTGAAGAGTGTGTAGCAGGTGAGTGTGGCCCACAGGGAAGACATCTTTGTACTGTCCAACAGTCCTGTCACCACCCTATGAATTATGAACATGTTTGGAAGTACAGCATTAAGCTGAGACACTTTTGCTGACTTGTGAGACATGACAGGTGTGAGCAAGGGTTCGTGTGTGAGTACATTTATGCCTGTACTGAACTGTGACAATGTCCTGGCATGTCACTTCACCAGAGTCACCCGTGCACATTGTCTGTCAAAGATGAGCGCCGAGGTACATTTTGTGAATCCTAACTCCTGATAGGAATGAATAAAGTATCATCCATCCATCCATCCATCCATCCATCCATCCATCCATCCATCCATCCATCCATCCATCCATCCATCCATCCACCCATCCATCCATCCATCCATCCATCCACCCATCCATCCATCCATCCATCCATCCATCCATCCAAAAGTCACAAAAAAGTCTATGTGCAAACACAAAATATATATGAATATATATATATATATATATATATATATATATATATATATATAAAATGCTGCAAATAGCAAGAAAAGGTGCTGCAAATAACAGAAACACAGATGCATATAAAAAGAAATGATGTTACAAATAATAATAAAAAAACCATTACAGTTTTCATATAGTAATGTTTATTAATAACAGCTATAAAAAATACTGTGAAATAATATTGAAATGATTATTATTATGAACTGCCGCTTATGGCCATTCCTCCTCTTTGAGCACTTCGGGAGTCGGGAGATGACGTGTCAGACATATTTTTGATGTTTGTTAAGATCCTGGTTAACCTGTTGTTTTTTCACAGTGGTCTCCTTCCTTAGCGGCTACACTGTCATTATGGGGTGTTTTTTCAAATATTTTTAAGGAACAATTTTGTTAAAGTTAAACTGTCTTATTTAACTGAGAAGGATGTGTGCAATTTTAATCGAATTGACTTTACCTGCTAAAACAATCTGCTTCTAAAGCCTATCTGATGAGCTTTGGGAAAGAAACTTTTTCTGGTAAGCTGAACTGTTGTGCAGAAGTGTAAGTGTGTTTGACCAACTGACCTTTTAGTTTTGAGAATGTCATTTCAGTTTCAAGAAATGAGCCAAACTAATGGAGAAAAACTGTAAAATATGAAAAAGTACAAAGTGACATTATAAAACTTTCTTTGTACTGTGTTTTTAAAGCGATGTGCCCACGTGATAATGCACGTTAACACAACAGATAACACCGTCAAGTTTAATTTTGGAAGTACAAAAACATAACATCATTTATAACACAAGAGAGGACATGGGATATGATCAAGAAAGAGAGCAGGATGAACTACTCGACACAGGGGTGGCAGGACAATCCACTCCTCTGGGAGACTGATGTCATGCAACAGAGATGCACCACAGTCCAGACAACTGTTAATTTGGGGTTACTTTCTCACTCTATGCCCAATTCGTACTTCTGTTTTTTTTTTCTCCTTCTCACTGTGGTGACAAAAACAATCCCTGATAATCCAACTTCGTTGGGGCTTTTTTATTTGCAGCATTTTTTTGTTTTGTTTTTTCAGCTCAGTTTCTTTTTATTTGTAGCTTTCTTTTATTTGCAACTTTATTTCTTGTTATTTTCAGCAGTGTTTCTTTTATTTGCAACGTTCTTTTTTCCTTCTTTTTTTGCAGTTTCTTTCTTTGTTTGCGCAGCGGGTCAACCTGATGGCGGGTCTCAGCCAATGCAGCAATACAGAATTAGAATTATAAATTAAAAATAGGAATTATTACCCATTTTCTGTAGATGGGAATAAAAAAGCAAAGCAAAGTAAGCCTTTACCTTTTTGGGGGTGTTTTTTGTGAAAACTTCTGGCAAATAAAAGAAACTTTTGTAAAAACACAAACTAATGTGTCAAGGGGCCAAAGTAAGAGCCTATTTCTTTTTTTTCCCCCTTCAAATACACACCTTCTTCACCCCACAAACACATGTGCAAAGTCTCAGGCAGAAAAGTCAGTGCCGTGAAGTGTTTACTGAGCATGAGCGTGGGATGTTGCTTGTTTCGTGCAGCAGAGTTAGAGTCTTAACAAAGAGTCTCTCAGTTGCACAATCAAAAATGTGAATACAAAACACGAAGGAGTGCAATAAAAAATAGTCAAAGAAGTTTAGTAGTTTTGAAGATATTTTACTTTTACAAGTTTAATTCTTTTTAGATAAACGTTCCCTTTTTCTTACTGAGCAAATGAGTAATCAATTATTATTTTTATGTTAAATACTTTACATTTTATAAAAAGAGATATGTGTCTCAAAGTCTGTCATAAAGAATATACCTTGTTTGCTCTTTCTTCTTGTAAACTTGCATGTTTTCTTTAGGAGTCTCAGTCTAAAAAAGCAAAATGGTTTGACATACTTTATGCACGTTACCAATTATAGCTGTAAAACTTCTCAGAAGCTTTCAACAACCTGACTCAGGTTGGCCTGGATGCTGGCACTCTAACTCTGAAACAAAAAAAAATAATAAGGGAAGAATTGTACATTTTAAGGGTCTGATGCGGAAATGCTGAGCAAGTCAATGTACCTGTATTGTTAATGAAAAAATGAAACTGTTTATGTTCTGGATGTCTAAGGATTTAAACAGCATCAAATCAACACATGTATTTACCTCAAAACAAATCCAATGGGCCAGCCACCTATGCGTATGATTGCTCTGGCTGTCAGAGTAAGCTGCTCCAACTGTTAAATATTATAAGTAAAAGATTTTAAGAAGATTCAGTGTTTTGTGGTGAAGGGAATAGTGGACTGATTTAGCAGAAAGCCACTGTGAAAGAAATTTAAATATCAACTACCTGATTTTTCATCAGGAGATTTGTCAAATTTCCTCCAGGAACAATCTGTCTTGATGGAAACTTTCCTTCTGCAATGTCCTCTTTCCTCTTTAATGTTTTCACCATAAAGTCAACCTCAAACTGTATGTATTGATATAGCGCCTTTCATTCTCCAAAAAACACAAAGCGCTTTACATAAAAGCAAATAAAATACACATAAAAAATGCCAAGTGTTCAAAAACAAATACACACAAAGAAAACAGGACGTTTACACAAAATAAGCACCCCTTCCTCCATTGGTTCCTTCCTCCATCTACCCAGTTCCCCCAATATAACCCTTGACAACATAACTGAACAAAGGCTTATGAATTGCAGCTCTAAGGGAACAGTCTGGCTCAGTACTGCTGTGCAGAAACGATATTACGGAGATCCAGTTTTTCCAAAGCCCAACCCAGCCATGAGGGTCATCACTGCAGCACCTGCCCAGCACAGGGCAATGCAGGGTCCACTCTACAGAGCAATATCCCAGCTGCCCTAATGGGAATGGGCACCGCAGCAACAGCCTACTGGTTTTTTTTTTTGCTCTAAAATTAGTAATTGAACAGAAATTACATTTCTTTATACTTGTAAAAATGCATATTTCCTGTCACATTTCTAGTTTCCATTGATAGGCAGAGCAGCTCCACACACGTTTCAATCAAATTTTGTCACAACAGCCTAACTGCAGGCTGAAATGCATGCGGAAATAGAATGGTGTGCACATTTAGAACACAACATATGCAAAGAGGAAGACAAGGGTGACATTAAAGATGGAAGGCACAATTGTGGGGAGGATGAATTGACTCACATCCATTACTACAACTAAGACAGCCTTGAGGAAGCTTTGCAAGACGATGAGATCCAGAAATAAGTGTGCGGTGCAGACAAAAGGCCTTAGGATTAATTGATGAGAAAAGATTATAAGAAAGATGTAAAATAGCTGCTCTGAATTCGATCAGATAGAGTTTGACCTTTGCAGTTTAATCTTATGCCCACATTGCTTTTCATCACACCTGGCAGTCTGGATTTCGAGCAGGTTATGGTGCAAAATTGATTGCTAATATATGCAGCTTTCTGTGATGTATCATTAGACACACAGTTGGAGTGGAAATAGCTGTCATTTTACACCAAGGTTAAGGTATTAGACCTGTCCGTTGGTTTTGTCCTTTTTGTCAAGAGTTTCAAAATGTCATACACTTCTATGCCCACGTTAGAAGACTTTTGTGGCTGATTCTAATAAAGTGGCTGTAAATGTGATTGTGCACAGCTGTCTGTCTGTCTGTCTGTCTGCATTAACCTTGTGTACCTTGACTCTCGCCCTACTGCAGCTGGGACAGAGTCCAGCCCTCAGGGATCCTCTGGGATCCAACTAATGGAGAGTGACAGAATAATGGGCACTGAGACATGATGATGAAGGTGTAAATTTGACACAGACCTATTTCCAATCCAACTATAATCTTCTAACAGGGGCAAATGGCTACATCCTACTGCGAAATGCTCTCAGTTACCTTTTTTCCCCACTATGCTTCATGAGTTACTGAAATTTTCTTACATTATATGTCCGCTAAAAGGAGCAGTGAATTGTGAAGCCAATTATAGATGCAAACATTCTCAATTGGATTACCCAATATCATCTTATCCTACTGGTTTCCAGAGTTCAGTTTAGTCCTGGTTCATAGTTTGAAGTGCTTTAACCACATTTTTTTTTATCTCTCTGTGACTATAAACTAGAATATTGCTGCTAAATCAGTATTTACCTTGTCAAAAAACATAGAGAAAAGCTTTTAACAGTTTATTAAGACTCTTTGCCTGTGCTCCTGCTGTTTTTGATTGTCTGCATAAAAACCAAAAATACATAAACACAGTGGTTCATATGCAATTTGAAAGTTTTGGTTGACACATCAAACCTTCAAATAACATACAACTTCAAAGTATATTTTTACTTGATTAAATTTTTAAAATGTTTTTGTTTCTTATTTTATTTTCTTATAAAATGAAATGTGGGTAAATCAACATTTTCTTTTTGTTGTACCTCAAAGTCCCAATCTGTTCATCTTTTGGTCTATTTCCAAAGCGTTCCCAGTGGTCTTTTAATTTTAGGCAAAATCCAAAAGCCTGTGTCGTTGTCTAGGACATATTTTCAGCAGAACGACAGTAGTTTATTAGATATTCCTCCTTTAAATTGTGGGCAGGATTTGGCACAGAATAAGACTACTTTCATTTCCCATCATCAGTTTGTTTACACTCTCTACCACTAGCTTACGGCCCCCACTCACAATCCTAAGCGAGCCATACGACAAAAATGGCGAGCAATATTGGAGCTGTGCATTTGTACGGTGTTTTGAGCCAGTTGGCAGCTGGGACAAAGGAAACTTGGATTTATTTGTCTACAAGTGGATGGATTGGAATGGAGCAGAGCAGGGAGCTTGCAGCTTGCCAATGGTAGTTTGCATGGAACAAATACAAGCTTTTTCAGACAGCATATTTTTGTCTGCTCCTGATTCACCACAATTTGAATAAAGAAATACTCAGAAGTAGTATAAGCAGTTTTAGTATTGCTGTTCTTTATATATGTCCTCCATCAAGAGAAAAATGCTACAAGAACATGTTAAACACACAACCCCCCCCCCACTATTTTCATTGGAGTGGGTCTTAAAATTTTATTTTCAATCAAAAATTGTCAAAAAGAAACGTTTAAAGTATATTTTTAGAAGCTGTGAAACCTAGACTGTAGTTGTGTTGTTGCTGCACTTGTAATATTTCCATCGGGTTTTCAACAGCACCAGAAGCTCACCAATTTTACTTTCCTGGATTTCTACATATTTGTTGACAGTCAGAAAACATAAAGATTTAAGCCTCCCTTCTTCATCTTGCTGGGGATTTGAGGTCTGATTTTGGGTATTAGCTGGGCTTCTGAAAGCTCTGTCGGATGTTCTCAAATTTAAAGACTCCTGTTGGCACGACTGCTTGTCATGAGTGATACTAAATTGTGCTAGAAGTACTGCAGAACTCGCAAATCAGAGCAGTAAAAATGAAAGCATTTGATATTAGAAACATGAGATTGTTTTTTCAAACATTAGATTTTTACTAAGGATGTACCAGCTTTTGGTGTGATATGCTAAAACGGTTACATGTATGCGAAGATGTTTAGTTAGTAATTGATTCATTTTGAAAGAATGCTGATGTTAATATGTGAGTCAAAGTTTTAATTTATTTGGCACATGACCCCCAAATGAACTTGCATCATCCCAACAGCACTTAATGTGAAAGTCTACTTTATTCACATTTACTCAAATGTCTTTATTTATCCTAATTTTTTTCTACAATAATGTTACGAAATGCTGAAAATGCACCATTTACTGTATTGGTGTATGACCAATTATTTCTAATGTGTTTCTTACTGATGAACTATGCATTTTTAACTCTTTAGGCGCTAGGATTTTTCAGTGGAAATGTAACCCTGTACATGGAGAGGCTCGAAACTTTAGTCTGGAGAATCCAAACGGATTTCTTAAAATGGGCAGTAATAACTGTTGCAGTATTTAACACTCTGTTCAATCTCGGAAAAAGACTTTCCCTTTTGAACTGTCATATCAAAAGAGTCAAGTCAAATGTACAATTGTAGACCTAAAGAGTAATCCACTTCTGAACAATACAGTATAAACGCTTAATATTAGTTTAAGAAGTAATATTATTGAGCGAAAGCAATGAATCAAGTTTGTATATTACACCACAAAAATAGTAAGATATGCATCAATACATATTTAGCTTGGCTCAGTAAACATTTTGTTTTCCCCTGTTTTGATATAAACCACATTTGGGTTTTTGTGAGACAATATTAATGAATTCCAAAATAGAAGATGATTACATGTACACTCAAAAAGATGGAAAGATACAAAATGTATGTATGCTGTAAAATGTTAATTGATGTTTTGTCAATAAACTAGCATAAATAATAGATTTGCACAAACATTTATTTGGATTAATGCTAAGCTAAACTAAGATAAGCTCAGAGACATATAGACATCAACGTTTTGTTTGTGTAAAAAACAGAAATTTATTGGTAATTTACTCTTTATATTTTAAGATTTATTGTCAGTGCTCAGACTTCCAGTTCCACCTCCAACCACCAGAGAGAGCCCTCTCCTGAATATTGATTCCCTCTGTATACTTTCTTACGCAATTTCTTGCTTTGTCTCATCAAACTCATCACCCTCACCATATATATTGATATGCTCTGATAGGAAGGATTTCAACCAAAAACGTTCATTTTAGCCAAAAACGACAAAAAAAGTTTGATTTGTAGGAGAAAAAAATCTTGGATGTTCTGGCAATAATTATTTTATTCAGGTGTTTCTTGTTAGAACATGTGAAAATGTGTGTTGAGCAAACATAGATGCATTAAACTGGAATTTGGCAGTTTTTTTCTCCTGATATTTTTCATAAGCCAACTGCAAAACCTTTGATACCAGACAGGTTTGCTATAATAAGAAGCAAATAAATAAGTAAGAAAAAAAGCAAAATTCTCAATTCGACATATTTGTAGTGAATACTTGACAAAAATGTGTTTGCTTTTTAGTTGGTAATGATCAAAGTAAAACACCAGCTGTGAAGACATTTACTACCCTTGCTGAAAAGCAGTTGATAACTCTTAAAACCAAGGTAGAAATAAATAAGGTGGTGCAAAAGTTAAACATTTGAATAAGTGCAGGTCATTGTAGAATCTGAATTCAAGACATAAAGTAGATTTTTCTATTTCTTTATAAAACGAAACTGTAAAATAAAGACCAAGGTCACCATAAAGCTAGATGTCCTAAAAAAGTTATAGATTCAATTTAGAGCAGATGTGATATTTTAATGATATAGTTTGTTTAGTTTATTGAGAAAAAAGTCAAAACGTGGTACACTTTGCACTGCAGTGCACATCTCTCCATAACTTATGTCCCTTTGTAGCCCAAAACGGCATCATAGATCTTCCCTGTGAGGCAGTGCTGGATCTTGGTGAAGCCTGCAGTGGTCAGCAAGGCAGCATACTGAGCATCTGTTCTCTCTCTGCCCTCTGTCTGCACCAGCATGTTCAGGGAGTAGAGTTGTACTGTCAGAGGGCCAGATCCGTCCTCATTTAGCAGTGCCTCCACCAGCAGCACAGCGCCTCCTGCAACAAAAAACAGGAAGTTAGCCAGCAAGTGAAACTTTATCTTTTGAATAATAAACAGTTATTTGCTATAGTATAGAATCTGTCCAACTAAATACATTTTAATTGGATTTATATCGACATAATGAATTATTACATACAAAAGTCAACATCAGAGAACCTGTTTGCTGCAAAATGAAGACTGGATGAACACGTTGAGTGGGACCAGGTTCAAAGCGATGCTTTACAGATACAGGGAAAATAGTTTGCTGTATTTATGACTGTGAAAGCATGAATTCTAATATTTCCACACATGTAAAGTAAATGATAATTATGTTATTACATAAAAAACAAACAAGAATAAATATCTCTCATTTTTATTTTTGACACTTTGAAATCAAGTTTTTGGTAATTATGAATTATGACACAAGTGATGAGGAAAGGATTTGCAAATTCCAAAAAAACAATTTTATCATAACATTTCACATCTAATATAGAGAGTTATTATACTAAGACATTAGCAAAAGCCACAAAAGTTACATCCATAAATTATTTACAGTTAACATAATAAAGCCTGTGGAAGAATGTTGTATAAAATAAAATAAAAAACAATTTAAAACAAATGTTTTATTTTCTCCAAATAATTTTTCATGCTAGGTTTTTTAATAACTAAAAAAGCAAAGAACTACAAACGTGATGAGCACAAAAACAAAATGGACACATCATGATTCAGAAACATTGTTCAAGTCATCTTATAGTTTTCATGAGCAGATGAGGTTAGTGCCCAGCCTGTGTGTACTTCTTTTCTTTTGTAGTTCTTAAAAATATCAGCATTAAAAACACGACAAATATTTGCATGAAAAACACAAAAAAATATTTGCAGAAGAAGTAAAAAAAACATATAATAAAAAACATGAAAAGAAATAGCATTTAAAACCTGAAGAAAATTTTGCACAAAAATTTTAAAAAATAGCATGAAAAAAACAAAACAAGTTAGCATGACAAAAAATTAACACAAAAAACATCTTTTTTTTTTTTATTGAGTACCATATGCTTCCATAAAACCCTTTGTCATTTAGCATGAAATTCATCAACAGAAGAATTAAGGAACGTTGTCTTTTGCTAACACAGATAAAATTCATTACTTTTTGGTAAAAATGTCTTGCAGAAATGCACTCATGGCATACTGTAAAAGCCCAGTCATACATAAATAATCTGATTGCAATGTCTAACTTAAATAGATAAATGAATTCAGAAATGAAACAAAATCCTTGAATCCATTAGGTCTCTCTGAGGATCAAAAGTAACTTGTGAGTTGGCCTTGAGAGAGTCACTTCACAACCTACGATGTCATCCATCTGGTCGCCCATCGTATCTTTGCATCACTGTGCTTCTATCAGACCTTAGCAATCTTTTCATCTCATCAGTGACAGGAAGATGCACTGCCCTCTAGCGCGTCTCATCTGCAGCAAGGAGGTGTACTGCGGGACTGTGCATCTTTCTGCCAAGGATGAGATCGGTGGATTGTAGACATCTCAGCTTATCTGTGTGGTTGACTCTTTTGTCAAGTTGGTATAACCGTGATGGGACCTACAACTACAAAAATAAGAAATACTATATGAGCATGTGCCAGCCATGCTCACAGCTTTTAATAATACATAATAATAAAAAGATTTATTTCAACTGAGTTCAGCTGCCATTTGGGCTGACCAGCTCTATTCTTAACATATAATGTAGTTGTTTTTCATTTAAGCTCCATTTTTCAGTTATTTTATTCGAATCTTTTTGATAAATGCAGTGATTTTTTTTTAAGAATCAGCTAAAAGGCTTTCGTTATACCTGAGTTAAATGCAGCAAGCTGCCGAGGAAAAGTAGGCTGTCTCCTCTTTCACGTGCTTTCTCTGCAGCTCTGCTTCCTGATTGTATCTGCGACTGTTTGTGCGTCTGACTTTGATCAAAGCCAGAAGGACAGATTTTTCTGGGATCAGCTGCATCATGGGATACAATCTGCCATCTCATTCCAGGCAGGAAAAAAAAAAGTGCTCATCCCTTTCACACCCAAAAGACACACATGCACGCGCACAGACCTGGTTTACAGGCTTCATAGATTCTCTGGAGTAGTTCTATGCAGCGTTCATCTGTCCAGTCATGGAGGATTCTGGCGAGAATATAGAGGTCAGCCACAGGCAGAGAGTCCTTGAAGAAGTCCCCTTAAAAAAAAAATACATAAATAATATTTAAGAGACAAGGATGCTAAATAAATTCACATTTCTATGAATGTTTGTTTCCTGTTAGGCTGCTTTAGAAGGATTCTATTTGCTGTATTTACTCCATGTAATTAATAATTCTGTTGACAAGCCCTTAAGTAATATGATATGACCTAATTAATGGTTTATGCCAGTTGACTAAAGATGGATGTCTGTTGTAATCTGATGATTGCAAGCACAAATGACCTAACTGATGATTGCATATTTCATTGGCTGTGTTTTCTTCGTGTTAATAAAACACAAATAAAACCGCATCTAAATATTGGATCTCCTATGTCTATAAGAGATCCAATATTTAGATACGGTCTTAGTATTGGATTTTTTTTTTTTTATTGATTTTACTTTCCGGTAGTTAAGGTCCCCCGTTCGGTCACTTTGCTGCAAAGAAATCATACGCATAAATCGACAGGTCTCGAAATGCCATTTTCCAAATGTGGTGTGATGTGGACAGCAGGAGAGCAAGAATCGACACAAGCTGCAGATTTTCTCAAACTGCTGTGAACCTTTTTCCCACATTAGCTGCTGTGGAGTCGAGGAAACACAACAAAGGAAGTGTTAGGAACAAATCGACAGTTTTGTTCACAATGATTTCAGCCAAACGGTTGCATCTCTGTGGGAGACTGAGTGTAAGGTTGACTGCTTTCAAAGTGTTTTTATTAAAAGACAGGTAATATTGTACCCTGAGATGGGAGATGCAAAAAAAGCACACATTAACTGCTTGTATTCATTTACAACAAATTGTAGCTTAAAAAAAAACATGTAGTTCCCATTTTGTACATATTAGACACCTTGGCTGGGACTTCTAAAATTCAGTACGTGAACAGAATTTTCTACAAAAGCAAGAGATGCTCATTAAAATGTTTGTATTTTACATCTATTACTGCTTCAGTTCCCTGACTTTTATTTCAGAAAAGCAATTTCTACCATTTTAGCTCATCTCACCTGTGAGTAGATAAACCTCTTTTGTTTGCTCACGTTAGTTTTGGCTAGTGTTTTTTTAAGCAGAGATGAAAATATTCAAAATAAATTAAAAGTATGACTATTCAATTGTGCTTCTATAATTTTTTGTAAACTGCAATTTTTTTTTTTTTTTTTTTACATTTAAACGTTTTGAAAATTCCCATATTTAGACATTTGGTGCACTAAGAGTAGTTTGTGCACTAAAAGTGGATCACTGGCACTGCTCAGATTCTCCAATGTTGTACAGTATGGAGGACTTTCTGGGTTTTGCTGACTGATTAACTTCGGTCATCAGTCAGGAGTCAAGTATCCAGGGTAACAAATCCTCCATCTGTTGTTAGCAAGAATGCTGACCCCTTCTTCTTGACCCTCACTGCCCCATTTGCAATTGATGTCAATATTCCTGCTGTGTCCTTGTCAGAGCTCCAACCTCATCCACCTTTTTCAGGAATCAGGTGCACTAGTCTAATGAGTGAAAACACTGTAGGCTTCTTTCTTCACCTTCTTTAGATTCTCATTCTTCTAGTGACAATGTTGGGGATTTGTATTCAGTTGTTATCAAATCTAAATATATGGTGATTGCATGTGTCATTTCAGTTTGCACAGCCAGGCAGGCACCTTAAATGTGTGCTTACTGTATTTCCACAGCACAATAGATAAACAAATAAAGTGTTTTTACTTCTTTCTGGTTCAAAATTCCCTTTAATTAAAATGCAAATGCTATAAAATAAGACATAATAGAAAAATCCAGTTTTACAACCAACCTATGATCCAAATAAAAACTAGAAAATGCCTTTCAAAATAAATGAAAGTAAAGAATCTTCTTGGCCATGGTGTGTAAGAATGCTCATAAGTTGATCTAAATTCATCCAGATATAAAATACACCAATCTCTTGATCACAGATGGGACATAGACCAAAACAATCTCTGCGCATATTGGCAATTAAATCTAGTTCATTTATGTACTTTATCAAAATTAAAGTGAAAGCAAATGTCATCCCTCTCCTCGATCTGGCTTGTGGATGTTTTATTTTTGTAGTACAAAAATAAAAAGTACTTTTAAACTCTGTCCAAACAAAGATTCATAAAAGGTGAACTTGAAATTAGTAAAAATAAGGTTTTTAAAATAAGAAATATGGCAGAATGATTAAAACCTGTTTTTAATTTTTGTCTCTATGTATGTTTTATAATACTATCATAACTGCCCCATAATTGTAGAGCTGTTACCCTCACGGAAGCCGATCCTCAGGTCAGCTGCACTAACAAAGTGTTCCTGCGACATGTGTACCACCTTGGGAAGGTCAAAGATCGTCACAGTGCATTCTGGGTAGACTGACGTGCATTGTTTGGCTAATGCTCCACTGCAGCCTGCAGAGAAGGAGATTTTCTTTTAGTCAAGGTACGGTGAATACATAACCTTCATTAACTTGTGCACTTTTGCGCCCAGCAAATAAACATTCAACATTCAAATAAGCAGAACAAATGCTTTCAGGTAAGAGCCCAGCATTTATTAGTATGATTTGTATTCAGTTGAATGTGGAAGCTCTGGGAATTCAGTTAATCTGACATTAATCCCAATAAAGCAGAAGGAATTGATCTGAATTTTGAGCAACAGGGAGGCTTTATGCAGATTTGGCTGTCTCAGAATCCTACTGAAGATTTTAATCCAGGGAAAAATCAACAATTGACTTTGTTATTTAGCCAGAATTGATAAAAATCAATTTTTGCTTGTGAACATTAAAACTTGAATACTTTTGATGTTATTCAGGTTTAAAGCCATGCAGGAAGCATGGCTGGAAGCAGAGTTGCCATGCTATAGTTTTAGTCTATAATTGCTTTTATTGGCAACACTTTGTTTAAATAGGAAGAATCTAGCATTTGGTATATTAAAATATGAGGAGCCTTCATGCAAGTTAGTTACTGCACTTTATTAAATAAAAAAATCCCTAATAAAGTTATGATTAAATGTTAAATTTTATAATGGGGCCATAAGAAATCTAATATGTAGGGAAAAAACCACTACTGTAAACACAGTTTCACATTTCACATTTTCATTTTGGGTAGTTTAAAATTGCTGGGATGATGTGTTTCAAGAAAACGTTTACATTCTGTTCCCGAATTTAAAGTTGACCCGAAAGTACCAACTGTTGCAGTTCCTCAAATGGCCACTGGAGGCTGGTTATAAAAGTGAGCAATTTCCTAATGACTACGTTGTCAGAAACTCCAACTTTATGTTAAAAATGACTTAAAAATAAAAGCTTTTTTTAATCTATATAATTCTTTTTGGACCGTGTTAACCGGAGTAGTGTTAATATTGTGGGACCGGGGGGGGGAGGGGGGGGGGGGGGGGGGGTATTGTTGCCATAAGGAAAATTGAGTTTACTGAAATACCACATTTTTGACAATATGCTTTGTTATCACTAAATGATTAGCAAAAAGATTAGTATGAAATTACAAACTGAAGAAAAAGAAAGTCTTCAGTGATGAACTGCCAAAGAGATCGCTTTTTTATTGACCGATTTACAGCTAAAAGATATTTTTAAAGATTTCTTGGGAGAGGAAGATTCTCATGAATTTTCTTGTCAAATACATCTGTAAGAGACTATAGGTCTAATCTCAACAGCACTTCTTCGTATTAAACAGACCACTTAAAGTGAGGAGCATGTGTTAAGCATGTGATGAGGTGGTACCTCATTATGTTACTCTTGTTTTCACAGCACATGTTGCAAATGTTCAACTCAATCAAAAGCTTGCCTTTTGTGATCTGTTGTGAAAACTCTTTTCGAGCAATGTTAGCAGCTTTGGGACTATTAGGAAATATAATTGGCGTTTTAGGTGCCATTAATGTCGCTTATGTACCTGACAAAAGGAAATACGGAAATGAGGACTCGCCTATTCTTATAAAACACAATTTCACTATCTGCATTACTTCCATAGATTTTCCTTAGTCTGTCTAATTACCCAAATATAGTCATTTTATAAAAGCAATAGAAACAGTTTAAGAGCTAACAAAGATTTTGGACATCTTGTGTTTTCAGTTCTTCCACCTCAAAAAACACAAGTAACACCAGATGGTCAGAGTAAAAAGTAAGACCCAAATGTGCACACATGCACATACACGGAAAGACAAAGATGCCATTCTGGAAGATGAATCTGTTGGTGCTTGGACAGCACTCATTCCATCTTTCGTGCTTCATAAAGTAAATTGAATTTCCAACATCAACTGAAAGAGGAAGCTGAAGAGAAACAGATAGAATGGACAGAATGAATGAGGTACACTGCAACATCTCAAAATTTTGTTTTTATAAATGTATTTTTCTATTTTTTTAATGTACTCACACATGCATTTTGGATAGATGCTCCTGTTATTATTACTCTTTTTTTTTTAGCTTCAAAACATTCAATTCATTTTTAGAGAACACTTAAACAATCACTGACAAATGAGCAATAAATCCATTAAATTCTGCTCATGTTTCTCAATCTCTTCTATCCTTAAGAACCTTGTCGGATAGCTTAATCTGACAGTGATGGATCGATAGTGACTAATGTCTTGTATACATTGGACACTAATCAGGTAGTTGGCAGGGAGCCGGTCAGACAAAGAGAAAGGTTTTTGAGCTGCAGGTGTGCACAAAACAACAGATGCTGTGCGAGAGACGAGGTCTACGTGTGACACTGCTGTCACGCCCTTCAGGGCTCCTGCTGTTCACATGCTCACTGTTGGGTGATGCCACTTCATGCATAACCATTAACATAAAATCAAATATAGAAACTGTTAGAAAGAGGTGGGAAAGGATAAGAAGACAGCATTGACAGTTCATGGAAGACAGGCAGCTTGTTGCTTTAAAGGCTCCACAGCTCCTCCGTGTGGTTCGCTAAGGTGGTACAGATTCAATGAAGATCACGTGGATCAGGTAAGTAAAGAGCAATGATACATGTTGGGCTTTATGTTATAATCAAGGTTTTTTATTGCTTCAGAAAGAGTAATCGTAAATTTAATTCAGTTTACTTATGAAGGGCTATTTGACAACTGATGTCTCAACACATTTTAACAGGTTGATTAGGTATGTTTTTATTCTTCTGATACGTCCTTGTGTATTTAAACTGGCCCATGTCCTTTTAACATTGACTGCTTCATCTATTTCTGGCATTTTATTCTCATTTGTACAATTTTTGCAATTTGAAAAACAAAAAAACCCATCTAAGGACAAATAATGCTAACTAGCGTCCACTTAAAACATTACAACATGGACAATGGAATGTTGTTTGTACAATGTCTATGTTTATATATCTGTCCTTCAATAAATAAATTAAAATTCAAAACGGTACACAAAAAGAGACAAAGCTTTATATATATATTAAAAGTTATAATCCAAATTACTCTTGATAATTTCAATAAAACCAGATTATCCTTATTGCATTTTAAATGTTCTATTTAAGTGATTGACAGGTTATGTTTAAGGGTTTTGGGTACAACCCTGTTCTGATCAAGCAATAGGCAACAGTGGAGTGAAAAAAAATCCCCTCTAAACTAAGCTATGGTCACACTAGTCTTTGGCAACACACGTTCAAGCGACCACATCCAGTGAAAAGTCGCTGTAAACCATTGTCAGTTTGGGATTGCTCATAATTCCTGTCATCTATGCAAATTTTTAAGTCAGTTTTCGGAGCTGCTTGTACAAAATGTGCAGCCACTGAACCCACTGAACATGCATTGAGAGTTAAATCAGCTTAACTTTGACCAATCAAGGACAGGGCTAGGGTTAGGGACAGGAAAAAGACAAAAACTACCAGAACATCTGTTGACAGAAAAACAAGGAGCAATGACAGCTGATAGACAAATAAAATTCCTGGAACATCTGTTCGAAAAGGTTTGAATTGCCACAGATAATTGGGGACCTGGAAGCAGACGAGCAGAAAGTCCCAGAACATCTGTTGTAAAACAAAAGACATGTTTATAGCTGCAACAGAAACAGATCATGATGGAGACAAACTCAGAGTTACATTACATTTCAGCTAAAAACAGTCATTGATGTTCTTGAAGTAACCTTAAAACTCAAAAAGAAAAAAAAAGTGTGTTATCTAACAGACAAAAGCTTTAAGCTATAATCTGATCTCACTCAATTTCATTCATTATGGTAAGGATTTGGCCTCCCATATTGTCTTTTTTCCTGTCATTTTCGTATCACTGTTTTCAATTTTCTCCATTTTCAACACTTTGTAAGGAATCTTAGAAGAGTGCTTTAGGGAGTGCTCTTCCAAGACGGTTCATAAATAAATGTGACTTGACAAAGCAGCACACACAGACAGCAGTGAACAAAGTGTCTCTCAAGAATCAAAAGGAAAAGGCCTCTTTGTCTTAGAGCAGCAGCATGTTTCATTTTTACACAGATGCCATGTATCTGCCAGTCTACCAAACAAAACATGAAAGAGTTTGCTATTCTTGAGTTCCAAACCAAATAATGGTAGGGTAAAAAAATGAATCTATAGAAATCATTACAATACTTACAAAAGTCATGCTATCTACAATAGTGGTCTTGAAAGGTTTCTTGTAATGTGCACTTGAACATCATTTATGTAAATATTGTTCGTTGCCTTTCAGCTGCTGTCTTTATGGGTTGCCACAGCGGATCCTCCATCTAACATGATCCTCAGCACCCTCTACACACACTATCTACACAAAATGCCACAAAAACCAGAACTTGCAAACAATTTCTTTTTACAAACCCCGCCTACATATTCAACAAAAATGCTCACTTGGTGATATTCATTGAGAACTGGACTGAGTGACCACTCCCCCCTCGAGTTCCAAACAGGAAGTCCCTGTCGACTCCAAGAAGCCAAAATCCTACAGACTTATATTGAGAAATACACAGCAATTACTCAATTATAGTTGTCAGAATAACCATTCTTGCTCTACTGCCTTTTTTTAAAAACTTGTTCCTGCTAAATCTAATTATATCATGATATATAGTTTGTTGGCGAAGTTTTTCAATTCCTAAACTGTCCAATCGGATGCCTTAATAAACGTATGGGGTCTTACATTGAACATTTAAAAATCTGTGGCACTTTACCAAGGTCAAAGGTCAAATAAATAATACTTTCACAGTATTGGTCTCCCATAGGTGAATTGTTTTTATGTTGGAGGCGAGGTCACTCGCATTAAAATATACATTCACCCCGTGTAGTTTGACCCAAAAGAGGTGAGCAGGTTGTAGAATAATGAGAAAAACTTTTATGATTATAATTCATCTTAATGATTGTGATCCCACATTTTTATGGAACTGTAGTATTCAGTACTCGCTAACCAGTGCAACACATCTCTGCAGCATTGCGTGGCAGTCAGGAATAGTACCACAGGACTGGGTGGTGGTTCCCCTTTTCAAGAAGAGGGACCGAAGGGTTTGTTCCAACTACCGGGAAATCACACTCCTCAGCCTTCCTGGGAAAGTCTATGCGAGAGTACTGGAGAGAGGAGTCCGGCCGATAGTCAAACCAGATCCAGAACAACAGTGCGGTTTCCGTGCCGGCCGTGGAACTGTGGACCAGCTCTACACCCTCTTTAGATGCTGCAGGGTTCGTGGGAGTTTGCTCATTCTGCCCACGTGTGTTTTGTGGATTTGGAGAAGGTGTTCAACTGCGTCCCCCGTGGTGTTCTGTGGACAGTGCTCTGGGAGTATGGGGTCTGGGGAGCCTTACTCAGGGCTATCCGGTATGACCAGAGCAGGAGCTTGGTTCGCATACTCGGCGGTAAGTCAGACCTGTTCCCGTTGGACTCCGGCAGGGCTGCCGTTCATCACTGGTTCTGTTCATAGTCTTTTTTGACAGAATTTCTAGGTGCAACCAGGGTCCAAAGGGGGTCTGGTTTGTGAACCACAGGATTTTCCCTCTGCCCTTTACAGTTGATGATGTCCTGTGGGCTTCATTGTGCCAGGACCTCCAGCATGCATTGGACGGTTTGCAGGCAAGTGTAAAGCGGCTGGGATGAGGGTCGGGACCACTAAATCTCAGGTCATGGTTCTCAAAGGTAGTTTTCCCTCTCTCGGTGGGTGGAGTGCTCCTTCCCCAGGTGGAGGAGTTTAAGTATCTTGGGGTCTTGTGCACAAGTGAGGGAAGATCGAAGCATGAGATCGACAGGCGGAGTGGTGTGGTGTCCACCGTCATGCGGTTGCTATACCGGTCCGTGTGGTGAAGAAAGAGCTAAGCCAGAAAGCATATTTTCCAATTTACTGGTCGATCTTTACACCAATACTCACCTATGGTCATGGGCTCTGGGTCTTGACTGAAAGAATGAGGTCCCGGATACTAGCGGCCGAAATGAGCTTCATCTGTAGGGTGGCTGGGCACTCCCTTAGAGACAAGGTGAGAAGCTCAGTCATCCGGGAGGAACTCGGAGTAGACTCTCTGCTCCTCTACATAGAGAGGAGCCAGTTGAGATAGCTCAGGCCTCCTGGACGCCTCCCTGGGGAAATGTTCCAGGCATTTCCCACTGGGCGGAGGCCACGGGGAAGACCCAGGAAACGCTGGAGAGACTATTTCTCTCTGCTTCCCTGGGAACGCCTCGGGGTTCCCCCAAAGGGGCTGGAGAAATGTGTCCGGTGAGATGAAAGACTGGGCATCTTTGCTTAGACTGCTGCCCCCGACCCGGTCATGGATGAGCAGAAGAAGATGGATGGGTGGATGGATGGATGGATGGATGGATGGTGGATGGATGGATGGATGGATGGATGGATGGATGGTGGATGGTGGATGGATGGATGGATGGATGGATGGATGGATGGATGGATGGATGGATGGTGGATGGATGGATGGATGGATGGATGGATGTCTAGCCAGTGCAAAACTTACCTCCAAGGTCACAGATGACCTTAAAAGGTGAAAGATCAAAAGCCGTGATCACATCTTTCCCACAGATGTTCCAAATAGAGTTCATCAAGTGCATGAACTTCACCATTTCCTCATCGGACCTATGCAAACACATGCAACAAAGAAAACAAGCTATTTTTGCAACTCAGCTTCAAGACATGTATCGCTACCTCCCAGCAAAAATATGCATCACATGCTAAAAGAGACGCACATCAACAAAGTCATCCTGTAGAAAGTTTCTCCCTGTGGTGACACCCTTGTGTGCTTGTGCGTGACAGACAGGGAGCGGCAGAACAGAAGAGCCTGTGGTGACGGCTGCTGCTCTGAGGAGTCTCCCTCTCATCGAGCACCATCAGCACGAAGACTCGTCACGTACAAACACACGTCCTCCATTCTGTGGAGCTTTCTTCAGACTTTATTGCAGCTGCATGCTTCAGATGCTCAAACTAACCTCTAAGAGCACAAAGACGTCTAAAAGAACTTTAAAAGTGACTCATTGCTGTTTGTCCTCGGAGTTTGACTGCATTGGATTCTATAAAAAATACTAAAAAAGAAACGACTGTGAGGCTAAACAGCAGACTGTCATCTTTAATATGAAGGCACCACAGGCAAAAGAAATCAAACTCCCTTTGACAACAACACCTTTGGTCCTTTTGGTCCAGGAAGTAAAATTCTGTGCTCCTGTCTCCAGCCATACTAGGGGTAAAGGTGCTTAACCTGGCTATCCTCTGTCGTCGTAAACATCATTAGAACTTCTAAATCTGTCTACCCTCTGCACACATGTCACATTACCCCCCTTCCTACAGGGCTCTGTCTCTGCATTTACTGAATTATACTTACAAACTGTCACAGCCTTTCAACTGTTCTGCTAATCAGCAGTGAAGCAAAATCATGACAAAACATTTTCAAATGATGAATGGCGTTGTGCCTGCAGCTCTGACTGTGTGCTCAGGATTTATTAGTTCAATTGAAATGTTTTTTTTTTAATAAATGGCTGCATTTGTTTAGTATGAGATGGTCAAATAAAAAAAGGAAAAAAAACAAGAAATGAATAGAAATGAAAGATGTGCACTGCTTTTTTTCACTGTCCGTTCAATTAAACTCAAAGATAATGATCTCCAAAGGGATATTAAACTCCTGCAGCACAAAAATAAATACATGATAATAACAACTAGCTTTGTAAAAATGCCCTTGGAAAAGTCATTATTGCTTCAGACAAGAATGACCTTCTATGACAATCCTCTTTGCAAGCATCTGAATAAGGCAGACGATACCTTGAAACATCATTGAATAGTTTTATTGTTATTATTATTTAATTAATTTATAATTATTTATTGTTGGACCCAACTTGGCTACTGTTGGATGATAGTAGGGTACATCCTGAACAGGTCGCCAATCTGTTGCAGGGCTACACACTCAGATGCACTGGACTGTGGGAGGAAGCCAGAGTTCCCTGAGAAAACCCACACATGCACATCCACATAGAAGGACATGGAAAGCAGGGCCTCCTCACTGTGAGGCAAGAGTGCTAACCACAGCACCATGAAGCTCTGCATAGTTCCATGTCCTTAATTCCACAACCATTTTCTTTTGGAGTTCACTAATTCCATTTTTTCCAGAAGTCCATGAGTTCTGTTCTGACTGATCCTTCTCCTGTCTACCAACAATGCACCATCATCATCATTTCTGCAGATGATGATTAAGCAGTAAAGATGAGCAGGGCAGGGCTATCCCATGCTGTTCACCCCTCTTCAGACACAGAGTTGGTGCCTGTTTCTGCCTCTAAAAAAACTGCAAGCCATCTGTCAGGTTAGGTACTCGAGAGTGGCAGCATTTGAGCAGGAATCCTCAGTCCTGCAGCTCCTCTTGAAGAAAATCTAACAATCGAACAAAACTATAAGAAAGGACACTTAAGTAAAGAGCCCTTCAAGACGGTCCTTTAATGGTGTCATTGAAATCACTATTTGTAGGGGTTATGGACCCAGGACATTAATTGTTGTTGTGTTTGTCACTTCCTGTTTTATTTTGTTGTATTTCCTGTGCTCACCATTGCTTTCGAGGTCCTTTGACACTTCCCTCCTTGTGTGTTCCCTCCCTCCTGGCACACCTGTATGTGGTTAACCAATCCCCTCTCCCTGTTATATGGCCTCGTCGCCCTTGCACGGGTTGTCGGGTGGTTTTGTTTGTTTGCTCTGATTTAATGTTCCTCTCTCGAGTCATTAAATCTATTTCTTCTTTATTTCGAGTCCGTCTGCATTTGTGTCCGCACGTCAACCTTGACATTACCACCCGACCAGTATAATGGACGCAGCAGACGCGGAGACGTTACGGGCATTACTCCGCCAACAGGAGGAGCAGATGTCATGCTTAAGACAAGGATTACTCGAGATGTCGAGCCGTCACGAGCGACAACTTGCCGCATTGGGTGAGCGATTGGAGCAGTTGGCGGAGCGGATCCAACATCCACTGTCCGTTCCTTCTCCGCACCCTTCGCCTCCCACGCCAGTCCAGGATGGGATTCCTGTCGCCCCTGCTGCACAGCTGGCCCGCCCGGAGAGGTTTTCCGGGGACTCCGGGGACTGCCGAGCATTCATCACTCAGTGTGAGCTCCATTTTCAACTACAAGCGCCTCACTATCCTTCGGACCAAGCTAAGGTGGCCTTCATCATATCTCACCTCACCGGGAGAGCAGGCGCATGGGCAACGGCTGAATGGCAGCGTGGAGCACCGACCTGCGCGTCTCTCGCGGCATTTCTGGAGGCATTTCAGCAGGTGTTCCAGCACACCAAACCGGGCCGAGAGGCAGCTCGAGCCCTTATGCAACTTCGGCAACGGGGCAGAAGGGCAGCTGACTATGCCATCGAGTTCCGCACCCTGGCCTCCACTAGTGGTTGGGACACCACTGCGCTCATGGACGCTTTCGTGGAGGGACTTTCCGAGGAGTTAAAGGACAGACTAATCACTCTCGAGTTACCTTCCTCCTTGGAACCCCTCATCGCCCTGGTCATCAGAATTGACAATAGCCTGCAGGACCACAAGCAGGAGCATGGCAGGGTGGCACCCCGCCCCCGACGCAGTCCTGTTGAGCACAGGATCATGGACTCACCTGACTTTGCTGCTTTTTCCGCAGAACCCCCGTCTTTAGTCTCAGAGGAACCCATGCAGCTCGGCCGGGGCAGACTGTCAGTTTCCGAGCGACGGCGGCGGATGGCGGCAGGTGAGTGCCTTTACTGTGGCGGCCGGGGTCATTTCTGCAGGGATTGCCCCAACTCATCAATCAGAGTGGGCGCGCTGAAGAGCCGTGGTCCGGCTCCCACTATCCCGAGACCTGCTTCCTGTGTTTTGGATGTTCGGGTTATGTTCCAGAAAGGGGGAGTTTCTGTCAAAGCATTGGTGGATTCAGGAGCAGAGCAGAACCTCATGGACGCCGAGCTAGCCAAACAGGTCGGTCTTACGTCTGAGTTTTTGCCCCATCCTTTACGAGTGGTCTCCCTCAACGGCCAAGAATTAGCCACCGTCTCACGAGTCACTGAGCCGGTTCATCTGATTGTGTCAGACAATCACCACGAGCACACCCGTTTTTTCCTTTTTTCCTCCCCACAAAACCCTCTGGTATTAGGTTGCCCTTGGCTAAATGCTCACAACCCAGTCATCGACTGGCCCTCCAGCCGTGTCTCCGGCTGGAGTGAGAAATGTCACACCACATGTTTGCGTTCAGCTCGGCCTCCTGGGGGAGATCCCGCCGTCCCAGTAGGGCGGCCGCCCTCACCTGACCCATTCAGGGTTCCGTCTGAATGTCATGACCTGACTGTGTTTTCCGAGTCACGAGCCCTGTTGTGTTCAGGGGTTTCCCACAACAGGTTGCCAGATTGTCGCCGCACGCCAGCACCATCCTACCTACCTGGTCAGTTTGTCATGTTGTCCACCTCGCACCTCAGACTCCGGACAGAGTCAAAGAAGCGGTTCCCCAAGTTCATCGGTCCTTTCGAGATCATCAAGGTCGTCAATCCGGTGGCAGTCAGGCTGCGCTTGCCCAGGTCCTTGCGCATCCACCCGGTTTTCCACATCTCTCAGCTAAAGCCACATGTCACGAGTCCCCTGCAGCGGCCATCCTCTCCGCCACCCCCTCCCCGCATCATTGATGGCCAACCGGCCTACACTGTCCGTCGCCTTCTGGACGTTCGGCGACGGGGTCGTGGCCTCCAGTATCTGGTGGACTGGCAGGGGTACGGGCCTGAGGAGAGGTCCTGGGAGCCTGCTTCACGCATTCTGGACCCTGAACTCATCAGGGACTTCAATCAGCGGCATCGGAACAGACTTCCCCCTGCGCCAGGAGGCGCACCTTGAGGGGGGGGTACTGTAGGGGTTATGGACCCAGGACATTAATTGTTGTTGTGTTTGTCACTTCCTGTTTTATTTTGTTGTATTTCCTGTGCTCACCATTGCTTTCGAGGTCCTTTGACACTTCCCTCCTTGTGTGTTCCCTCCCTCCTGGCACACCTGTATGTGGTTAACCAATCCCCTCTCCCTGTTATATGGCCTCGTCGCCCTTGCACGGGTTGTCGGGTGGTTTTGTTTGTTTGCTCTGATTTAATGTTCCTCTCTCGAGTCATTAAATCTATTTCTTCTTTATTTCGAGTCCGTCTGCATTTGTGTCCGCACGTCAACCTTGACACTATTCTGCTTTGTTAAAAAGGCTAAGATTGCTGGAGTAATCTGTGCATTGTGATGTTTTCTGAAATAGGAAATGAACATTAGCAAAACTGAAAAAGTTACAATTACAATAAAAGAAATAGCTTCTCAGAAATGATTTGTTGCTGTTTTCTGTTCTGTTTGTAGATGTACAATGTTTTCAGCTTTGAAAGGAGCTGCAGGTTCCCCTCAGAACTATCACCATTTTTAGTTGTGGCTCAAAACAAATCAAAACCTTGTGAGTTTGAGTGGAATCTCCTGCATTTCTCTTTTTTAATAAAAATGTTATAGTTCTTTTTTATCTACAGCTGAATCCTGTTGATGTTTTCATGACAGCATTGTTGAATCTTTGTCTTTGAAACCCCCACGTTCAAACAAGACAACCTATTACTGGAACCACCTTAAGTACCACCCTGCACTATTTTGGCTTCCTCAAAGCTTGACAAACAATAGTTGAGAGCTAACTATTCATTTTTTTAACCCCATTTTGTTCCTTTCAGGGTCACAGGGCTGCCGGAGCCTAACCTGGCCACTTGTGGGCGAAGGCAGGGTACGCCCTGCACAGATCGTCAGTCTGTCGCTGGGTCACATTCGCGCACCCAGGGACAATTTAGAGTAACCAATTAACCTATGAAGTATGTTTTTGGATGGTGGGAGGAAGCCGGAGAAAACCAACGCATGCACGGGGATGAACATTGAAACTTCACACAGAAAGATCCCCCATTGGTGGGTCTGTTTAAATTCCCCTAGCCGAGACTTGAACTGGGGACTTTCTTACTCTGAGGAAAGAGTGCTGACCACTGCTCCACTGTACAGCCCTAGAGAGCTAACTAAGAAAAACAAAACAATACAAAAGCACAATTTATTTTAATGAAAAACGTTTGTTTATGACCACATTTGTCTGCTATTGAACCATATAATGCCATCTAAATCATGATTTTGAGTCCCACCTGTCCAAAATGATAAATAAAAATAATAAAAAATAGAAATTAGCATATAAGCCAATTGCTTATCTTTAATCGGATCAATATGGCTTAAAGGAAAGCAAATGCTCATTCTTTCCAGACTCTATTCTGCTTTCCTGACTTTCAGAGTCAGCGCTTCAGAAGGGACTTGGCTTTAAATTATTCAGGTGTGGTACATGACTGGTTAAATGGTGATGAGAAAAGGGGAGTCTGACTCATGCAGTCAGCTTTAAATCCTCCTACTCCTGCTGCGGCGCTTTAAGAACGCTCTGAGTGACTTGAGCGGTTGTTTTCCCATCTAATTTATCCCCAGTGTTCACAGGGGAATTCAGCAGGAAGCAACAATTTCTTCCTCGCGTTAAGTCAAATGTGCGCAGGTGCGGTCATTGTTTTTCCAAAGCATTTTAATTTTCAATACATCCGGGACGAATTGAAAACTCATCTGCACTAAAGGGTATTACTGTTAGTTTACAAGCTTAATAGCTGCATTGAAGCCATTTTAAACGTTTGCATAGTAAACGATGAGCCTTTTTTTAAAGTCATTAGCTCCATTTCAATAGTTTGCAAAGGAAAAAATTCAAGAAATGCAAATACAGGAAGTACGGCAACAAATTTAAAAGGCTAAACAAGCAGAAACAGGAACACACTTCATTACTAAGAACCAAAAACAAGATCTGAAATCACATCACGGGCTGGGAATGAGCAAAAAGTATGCCAGGAAATATATTAAATTAAACCCCTCTTCATTTTCTGTGCTCAGATGTCCTTAGACTAATACAGTCTGGTTCATAAATGTTTAGTTTCAGTTGCTTCTCAGATCTTTTTATATGATATATAGTGAGAAACAAACTTTTAAATTCACATTTTTGTTAATCCCTTTCCATTTAGGGGTAAATCTTTTGCAAATACAGCTAAAGATAGGGAGAGAAGTAATCCAATGAATTCCTCTGTGCTTTACTTTAGAGGCATTCTCATCCTTTGTGCGCAACAGTGTTCTGGAGGACAGGGCCTCAGGCAGCCCCATCAAAATCTTTTAGCAAGCAAAGTGTGAATTTTCGAGTGTGTGATGGCCTCTCAAAACTGCTGACCAGCAGATCAGTGAAGCGTTAAAACTGTGGGCACTAGATACTTTAAACACACCAGACCTCAAGGACAATAGCAGATGTACTGTGTGTATTTCTCTAAGCCCCGAGCTTGTTCATATCTCTGCCCATGTTCCCTCCCTCTTGCCTTCTGTCTCTCCAGCTTACACTTGCTGCCTTCTAATGAATCACTCATTTTTAAACAAAAAGGGGGGAATGGAGACAGTGTTAAGATAAAACCAGAATATTTAAGCACAAGGACAAATCCTTACCTGTACAGAGCTTGAAACAGGTCTTTGGAGCTGACTCCAAATGCTTTTTCATACTGGTTTTTTCCCTCTCTGAATAAAAAAAAAAGAATCATATATTTTAAATTGTTTTATAAATTTGGGAATTTAATCAATAAAGCAATTGTTTGATTGCTGTGCATTTTAAAATGCACTTTTTAGAGACGCAGCTTCAATTTTCTGAAGGAAATGTGAATTCATGCAGCACTGAAGACTGAGGGAGCTCAACACTGCCCTCTTGTGGTTAACTTCACTTTTAAAAAAATGCAAGTTAGTGGCTGCTGCAAGAACTTTTTTCAAGATCTCATTTTGTGTGAAACGTTGTTAAAAATATGAAGGAACAGAAAAACAGACCAAATAAAGAGACATTTGGGACGGACCTGACAGCATCTGTGAGGTAATGCCAGCAGAGGTAGATGGTTCTGGAGCTGTACTGGATGGACTGGCAGAGGGACAGGGGACTGGAGCGTGTCAGGAAGGCGCTGGCCTCCTCTGTATTGCTGTAAAACACTGGAACAGGCGGAGGAAGACAAGCAGAGGAGAGAAAATGAATGTGTAGATGCCAGTGCACAGTTTGACCATCTGAGAGTGGGAGGCCAGGCCTTATGTTAGATGTGACCTGCCCTCACTGCCCCACCTCTGGACATCTCTAAAGTCTGTGGTGGAAAAGATTAAAATTCCACAGGCAAAATTCACAAAACAATATGGTGAAAAAGTACTTTTTTTCTCAATCTTCGGCTTAATAATCTGTACAGATTGATCAACAGATCAAGCTGATAAAACGGAGCAAAAGTGATGAGTGTTATTTTATGGTGTGCGTGTGTGTGTCCGTGTGTTCTGACCTTGGCCTTTGTTGTGGTAGACGGTGAGCAGCTGTAGACCAGCACAGGCAGCCAGCAGCCTCTGAGTGCCATCCAGACTGGCCCCCACTGCCTGACTGATCTCCTCCGCGGACAGGGGTCGCTCTGCTTTCAACAGCACATCAAACACACCCAGTTCACAGGAGGTAAACACCGTCTGGGGCAGACGAGAGGGATGAAGAGAAGGAAAGGACAGATTGGTGAATAAAATTGTCCGTCTAGTTCATTAATTTTAGTAGGACAGCAGATGGTGCTGATATCTGAAAAGACACATTCCCCTTTGATTTGCTCTTCTTTTTTTAAATTTGACACATAACTTGAGGTCTTTTTAAAAATATATATATTCTACCCATTAATCACATTGTTGAGAGAGACTAAAAAAATTAAGTCTAAGCAATAACATGTAGTTTTATTGTTATCAGTTCCTTCACAAAAAGTAGTACTTGAAAATGTATTTTATTGATTACACTTGAAAATAAGCAAAGTATACCATGGACCATGTAGTGTAGGAAGTATACTAACTGAATACTTCTTCAGACTAATTGGAACATTTTAAGTTTACAATACAGACAGTATAAAATAGTATAAACTACTTCTCGCTGAGAAGTGCCAGATCATGTGATGAACAAAGAGAACACTGGAGTAAACAAATATTGCAAAAACTTTACCTTTGAGATCAAAAAGCCTTCCATGTACTCCAGTATTTTTTGGGGGTACATGTTTGCAACCCCTTCAGTGGAATGTGAGGCCATAGATGGGAAAAAAAAACTTCTCCAAAATAATGATAATTTAAAAAAAAATGTTTTGCTTTCCAGGTTGAAGAGGAGTCAGTATAGCAGCCTTCAGTGTGACTGGCAATGCTGAGAAAACCAGACTGAGCCCAAATCAATGCCCACCCAGCAGCAATAACAGTGAGAGTAGCAGTGGGCTAAGCTGATTACAGCCAGATAACCCAGATTAGTGCATGGGCTCAGTCTGACAAAGAAACAACTCTATGAAAACACTACGGCCTTGTTTATTATCCCTGACCCAATGCTTTCTACCAAGCTTTCCCAATTAGCGTCTACCTTTTTTTTGCCGTTTGTTCCCGACTTTCAGTTTTTCCAAAACAAGACAAAGTTCTACATCTATGATTTATTTGGATCTGCAGTTATTTATGCAAAAAATCCCATGTTTTACATGCATACATTTATGCGCAGATTGTAGTAAAGTGGTGGAGTAACGAAGTATAAAGCTAATAAAGCAAAACTTTCCACAAAAACTAGTCAACTTTGAAAACGTTTATTTTTAATAACCAGCTTGCAGCATTCATGCTTTACAAGATCATTATAATTCTGCAGAACAGATGCATCTTTGTACGGAGAATACATTCTTTACAGCCTGTTAAGCTGGCCTCACTATAAAAACCTGAAAACGGAACAACATTCTGACTTGACTGTGTTCAACTGCAGATTTTTATTTTAATCACTTTTGTTCTAATTTCACGTATGAACAGAAAAAAAGGGCACACTTGTGTCTTCAAGTCTTCAAAATAAAACGCTTCTTTTAAAGCAGATTCTTCGGTCCAAAAGTTACAGCTTAATCTTTCAATATGTACGACAGAAAACAGCAGTTTCTAGCAAAGAGACGCAGGCTTACAGTATGAAAACAGTTTCTGCCAACATCTGCAAACGTCACAAAACAAAAACCAAACGGAGCAGTTCCCTTCAAAATGTTCACTACCTATGGTTTGCTTGTTTGAAGCCTAAAGCGGTAAAATGTCATGCTGGGTCTAAAAACACCACTACAGCTGTAGCAGCAGAACTAAAAGTGTTGATAAAAAAAGAACAGAAACTTTTCTTAAACTTTTTTGATTTAACACAGACAGTGAAATTGTTTCCTAACAAGTCTAGAGTGAAGTTTTTGCTTAATAAAATTCACCAAAGCAGATTTTCTTATGGTGTTTTCTTTGCTGTGGTCCTGAAATATTGTTTTATTCACATTTTTACATAAACTTGTTTGTGCTTGAAAATACTTTGTATTAAAAGTCTTAGTTTAATAACAGAATAACAGAGTAACTTTGCAAAACTGCAACTTCTTTTGTTCATACACGCCTGTCATAAATCAATGTGGGTTTGAGATCCTTCTTTGAAGTTCAGTGGAATTTCTTTGAATTCTGACCTAAAAGACTAAACTTTTATGTCTTTGTTTGAAAGTCCACAAGTAGAGAAATGTCATTGATAAAAGCGGCTACAGGGAGTAGCTCAGCGTCTCCTGGAGTGGCTCCTCCTGGCGCTGCCGCTGCGTCTCTGGTGTCTGCGACTGTGATGGCTGTGGCTCCTGTAGCTCCTGTGATTTCTGTGCTGACTGCTGCTTCTGGATCTGTGTCTGCTGTGTGTGTGGCGACTCCGCCCGTGGCTCCTTCCCCTGCTGTAGCTCCTTTCCCTGCTGCTCCAACTCCGGTCTCTACTGGAGCTAGTGCTGCTGCGTCTCGTCCCCCTGCGATGGCTGCTGTTGCTCCTCCTGTGGCAGCTGGAACTTCTTGAGCTCCTTCTCCGTCTAATGTAACTCTGAGAGCGCCTCTGTCTCCCTCGACTGTGCGAGCTTCGTTCCCTGCGTGAGTGGCCTCTGATTTGTTCCTTGCTGTGTTTGTTTTTAACCATTTCTTCATGTTTGTTATTTGAGCGTTTTTTGGACAACATTTTTGATCTTGCACCAGACTCAGATACTTGCTTCTCTTTGCCATCTCCTGGCTCCAAACCGTTCACTCGACCCAGGACGTCCAGCGTCCCACATTGAGGATCCGAGGCCTTCACATCGCCTTGAAAGCTAGCCGGATCCCTTACAACGGCGGCGGTTTCCTCATTGCTTTTTTTAATTAGGTTGGACAGCAGTTTGTCTCTCAGCTCCTTTTCTCTTCGTTGGAGCTCCAGTGCGCGCTGCTTCTCCAACTCCACCCTCCGCAGCTCCTCCTCCTGTCTGCGCCGACAGGCTTCCAGCTGCTGAAGACGGGCCAATTCCTCCTTTTTTCGGGCTTGCTCATGTCGCTCTTGCTTCTCTCGTTCAGCCTTTGCTTTCTCCTCCTGATGCTGCTTGAATGTCTGAAGGGAAGGACAAGACATAAAGGGTTGGCAAAGATCTGTGCTGTTTAAACAACAGATGAGAACTTCCAGAGTGTGAACGTCTATTTCAATGGGATTATTTCACTTTTCTGAGTTAGTTTCATACCTTGGCTCTGGCCAGCAGCTCGGCAACGAGCCGTAATGATTCCAGGTTGCGCTGAGCCAGCAGCAGCCTCCTCTCCTCCATGGCGATCTTCATCTGCAGCTTCTTCTGCTCCTCCTCCTGCTGCCGCCTGACCTTCTTCAGATTCCTCCTTTCCTCCTTCTCCCGTAGCTTTTGCTCCCGCTTTCTTATCCTCTCTTCTTTTTTTCTCTCCTTTTCCTCCTCTTCCATCTTTTTCTGTTTCCTACAGAACATTTATTTTGACTTTGAGTGACACTAATGTAACATTACTTTTGAGTGAGAGTAGACTAAATTCAAAGAAGAAAACGGAAAGAAAAAAGTTCTCCATGTTCCTGCTCGATCAAGATAATTAAGGAGGGTCAAGCTTTATTCAAATTTCAATAAAAAGGAAGAGGATCATGGTATCTTTAATGCAAATCAACAAATGAGGTGATGTAGGAGTTAATTTATTTTGTTTGTTTTTTGAGCAACAAAAGTAACTAGCTGGTTTAGAACAGTAGTGTCATGTAGCTCACGTAAAACCTCGTCCCTCCTGATAAACTGATCTTTCACCAAGTTTCTCATTATACCTCTCTTCCTCCTTTCGCCTCTCCTCCTCTTCTTTCTCTCGCCGTTTCTGCTCCTCTCTCTGCCTCTCCAGCTCCTGCAGCTTAAGTCGTTCCAGGTTCCTCTTTTTAATGGACGCATCACTAAGATGTTTGCTAGTGTCAAACGTCACCTAAAAGGAATAAAAATTGTTATTTGTATTCAAAATTCAATCAACATGTAATGATGAATGTCACAGTTGTGCATTTGCTAACCCTGGTTTTTTGCGTGTTCATGCACCTGCAAGAACCTAAAACATGTCTTACATCAATTTAAATCCCACAGCTTTAGTCTATGGATTAAACCACACCAGCCTGCCAGTAACAGAACCTTGGAGATACTGATGACACAGCTTTCATTCTGATGGCAGCGAAGGGTCTTAAGCTACTTTGTCACTCAGATGAGAACAGTCTCTTTGATGATATTAATCGTCACTGCAGGAGCTGCATTCTATCAGTGATGTCACATAAAAAGTAAAATTCCTAATAAAAAGAACTCAGTTTTAAACTAAAACTGAGACTTTTCTGTCATAAACTAAATGAAATATCTGAAGGATCTACCGAATCTTAAGATTTTTAGATATTTATGGTACTTAAATGATTAGACAAGCCATTAACATCATAACCACTACAGATGTAAAAACTTTAAAAAGCCTTACAAGCATTTATTTGCTATCCAGGTAGTAAAAATAACTACTAAGTGGTGTTTAAGTATAAAACAAATGAAATTTGTTATAAATTTATCTATAAATAAAACATTTGGAGGGTTTTCTCAACACTTCAAAGTCAAGAGGACATCTCATCCAAGACCTATTAGAATAAGTCAGGATGAAAAGAATATATTCAGCCAAATATTGCTAACAAAGTCACATTTGGCTTTTGGTGGGAGGGAGCAAGTTTAAGTAAGGCTGAATAGTGGCATGATCACAGGTTTGGTTATCAACCATCAATGCCATCATTGCATCAATGATCTAGCGCCTTCTTCACAATGTCAGCAGTGTGGAGGTATTTTAAAGTGACAGATAGCAACAAAAGAATTGTAATTTGTACTGAATGTGTAACTAAAATATCAAGAGAGGATACGTCTACTAAAAACTTTAGCACCACTGAATAAATATGTCGATTAAAAGCCAAACATCCAGAACAGCAACACAAAAACGAAAGCTAGCAGCACTTTGCCGTGGCTGACGTGTTTAAGAAGATCACAAATAATAGTGCCAAAGCGAACTGAATTGAAAATAAGGTATTGGAGTTTATGGCTTTAGATGATTCTGTGTATGTGTAAAAACAATTACAAGACTTTTCAGATGTCATGATTTTCTTAAAGTACTGTCATTGACAAATTTGTCCTTGCCCTGGGTTATGTTGTAAAGCTGTATAAATGTTCTGTGCTGTTTGCTTTATTAGCCCATCTACAGCTTAAATTGATGTTTTGATATCATATAAACATTTACTTTATTTGAAAAACATGTCTAAAATGTATTCTTAGCTATGTATGCAATATTTAAAACACTAAAACATCCATATTTGATAACTATTTCGTACTTGGCTAAGCCTTTTAATTATTATTCGGCTTCTGCCACAAATTTTCACTTTGGTGCGTCCTTAAAAATAAGAAAATGAAATTCTATGATGTGCAGTGACGTACAAATATTCAGCAAAAAATAAAAGAACACATAAAGCTTCTTCATTACTGAAGGATAAAGTTCTCTACAGTTGAAGATGGAGTACCTTGATGTTGCAAGCCACTGCCTTTCCATCCTCTCCTTTCAGCATCAGCTTCATGCCACGGAGCGTATCCATGGCCTTTGTGAAGAAGCCATATTCCTGATACTGCACAAAAGCTTCAAAGTTTAGGTGACCCCCAAAGCTGAAGGTACTGAAGTTTTTGTCCATCATCTCCTCCCTATAAGGGTCCAGCATGGGGATGTCAACATTCCGCACCTACAAAAAAAAACAATATTATTCTATATTTTAAGCGTATGAGTTAATAACTTTGATTATCTTCAAAATTAAATAAATAGTGACAGACAAACTTGAAGATTTTCCACAGATATTAACTAAAGTAGGAATAATGGCTAAAAAAACTCACAAAGAAATGAAAAAAAGTAGTCATAGATCATAAATTAACTAGAAAGTTTCTACATAGAGCCAGTTACGGACTGGATGACTAAATTGAAGGGATTTTGAGGGAGAAATCTAGATCACACATGCAGAACATGAACATTACTTAAATTGTAAAAAAGAAGCTTGATGAAAACTGTTTGAACTTCAATCAGTACTTATGAGTTTGATGTACATTTTATACAACTTTGATGAATAAATAACTGCCTAATCAGTTAATCAACAAATATACAGCTTTAAAAAAATGAATATTTTATTGTACTTACCACCAAACTATTATATTGTGGAAAATAGAGAGTCAAGATTAGATCAAGATATTTTAACCTTAATTTAATTGTAATTCTTTAATTGTCATGATCAAATAGAGGAAAGATGATCAGCAAAAAATGGCAAAAATAAACATTTTGCATTTTTTAATTTAATTTTGCTTTTTGCGTAGAAAACATGATTTGTATCAAACACCTTTCTTAGACTTAAATTGTATAAATATTAAATTAGCCACATGGATAACTACCAACTCAGAAGAGTTCATAATGTCTTTAATCAAGACGTACCTTCCCAAATGTCTGGAAAACAGCTATTAGTACTTCTTCTGAGGGCCGATCTGGGAGCTGACTGTCTTTCTGACTGAACCAGCGGCAGGGGAGGCCTTCCAGGTGAATGGTGTCTGGTCTCTCTCCAGGCAGAGTCTCATTCATGTCCTTAGCATCACGGAAAAAGGAGTCCCAGTCATGGCGTGTGGGGAAGTCCACTTTATTTTCTACTGCCCGAACCTGAGAGAAAGACAGAGATCAACTAATGCATTACATACAGTTCATCATACAGTGTGTTTTTATTTTTTCCAAGTGTTACTCTAATAAGAAGACATTATAAAGTATAAAAGCCTTTAAAGTCTCACTCCGATCATCATTGATCCCAGTGAGCTTTTAATTACGATAATGCTGTTTTTAACCCAAATAAAAAAATCCTGCTGTTTTCTAGAACATGGTTTATGCAGAGTGGCAGGAGTTCATTAAAAATTTGCCTCCGAGTTGTGAATGGGACAACCGTCGTGGGGAAAGCCTGCTCCCACTTTGTCACCCATCTGTTTTACACGCCTTTCCTGTAGCTTACAGCCCATCACAACCCTAAACTAACATTATCGGTGCAACAAAACTGGCAGGTAATTTTTGAGCTATCCAGCCACACAGTTTTGAGCCAGATGCCAGCTTAGACAAAGAAAATAAAGAATTACATGGATCTATTTGTCTGCAAGCAGACGCGTCAAAAAAGAGCAGAGCAGGAAGCTTGTCGCTTGCCATAGTAGCTTCTGCGTCAGACCTATGAGCTTTTCCCAATGGTGTTTTTGCATCTGCTCTTGATTCGTCACAGTTTGAACAGTTAGAATAAAGAAATACTCAGAATTGCTATTTTAATCATATATATATCCTCCATCATCAGAAAAAACACCCCAAGAGCATGTTAAATACATCAAAAACACAATTTTTATCTGAGTGAGTCTTTAAACATAATAATTAAGCATTTGGTGATTAAAACTGTCAGCCTTACCTTGAGTACATCAGTAAATCCACTAAGTTTAATAGTCTTTCCATCAAGACGACTTAGCAGGCCTTTGACCACCGTCTTGTTCTCCACCTCGCCCTCAAAGCGGATGTAGTCCATGGTGCTCTTAGAGATTCTGAGGGCTGAGAACTGCTCAGGTGCGACCATAGCCTTCACCCTCTCCATCACCTCCCAGTTGGAGATGCTCTTGCCCGGCAGCTTGAGCTGGGGCAGAGCCACGCTGATGGTCATTTTAGCTATCGGCTTGAGGTACAAATTGTACTCGGCGGACAAGCAGACTGCCTCTGTGATGTCATGGACGATGGTGGTCATTATCGTTCAGAGACGAGACAGCCTGCCACAAGGACAGCCACAAACTCACAGTGAGAATTCTAAATCAGACTTTCGAGCTAAACGAGTTCACTCATCCACACAGACCCTGCAGCCAAAAGAAACAAAAAATATCATAAGAGATAAACAAACAAAACTGATAGATTTAGGCACTCAAATTCAGCGTAACCTCTTTGTTCTGTAAAATATTCCAATATTTACCTTATAGCACTCGAATAAAACCAGCACAATATCAATACATCGCTAATATTAATATAAAAAAATATATCATTTATCAGCAAAACACATGTTACCAAAGCAATTCAATAGAATAAATACACACAACAACATCAGCTAAAAGTTACCGCTAACTTGAGCTACCCATGCTAGCTACGAACATTGATATAATTAATATCGTAAAAGTACTAATTAGTGAAAAACATAATAAACACCGTCATAAACACACTAAGTCATTCTTTTCCCAAAAACCATCAGTCATATTCACTTACGTGTTGGTCTGCGTGGAGGGGTACCGGCTAGTTAGCTTAGATAGCTCCACAGTTGGCTTTTTTCTCCAGTGCTGCAGCTGCCTGATATTACATAACACTTGACTAACGTCAGTTTTTTTTTAAACACCCAGCCCAACGTTAGAGTCTTGATATATGTTTATAAAACAGTACCTGCTACTCCGTGAAGAGCCACGCGCTGTAGAGTCAAACAGAAAACATATTTCACACAACCACTTCAATGAAAAAAGCCGTTGCACACCAATTCCGCATCCAGTGAACTTTGACCCAACAAGGAAACTACGAGATACGGCGCTGGAGTGGCGATGGAAAGAAACAGCGACACACTGTGGTAAAACTGTGAAAAAAGCTCTTTTTAAAAAAAACTTGGAATTATTTTATTGAACGTGGTTCACATATACGCACTGTACATAAAATATGATTTATTGAGTTAAAACATAGAATATTGTTTATTTTAAAAAAAAGCATGTTCGTATTTTATCAACATCAGCACTGTGGTCTATACAGAGCATGTTTTTTGAACACAAAAGATGTGCAAGAGCAAAATGTATTAAAATGAAAAAAATATGCAAAATTCACTAGTTGTATGCAAACACAAGGGCAGTACCTTAGTGTGCTGGTCCCAAGTCTGGGTAAATCCAAAGGACATCTGAGAAAACAAAAGCCAAATCAATAATGAAAATCAAAACAAATAGAACTTTTTATATCTGATGAAATGCCGCTGGTGATTTAGGTCTACATAATGCCAGAGGAAATTGGATCTTTATTGTTAGTGGAGGAAGATGAGGAAAGCATGTTTGTAGACAGAAAGGAAAAGACATGCAGGAGTGCAAGAGGTAGAGTAGGGACTTCAACTGGGTAAACCACAGAGTTGGCCTACATGGTGGAAAGAAGAAAGGTGGATATTCAGTGTGTTTAAGAGAATCAGATGGCAAGAAAGTGAGACTTATAGACTGGAAGCTGTTCCATCATGGTGCAGATTCAAAGAGGAATGGAGTAAGTGTGATCCACGATGAGGTTTGGTAAAAAACAAAAAAAGAAAAAAAAGGTGTGAATGTCTGTGGACGAGCAACGTAATGTCTCAGAACTTTTAGAAGATAAATCATGCAATCTAAGGATGCAATAAATAACATTGTTTGAAACACAAATTAGACTTTTGAAGACCAATAATGTTGCATTTATTTCTAACCAGACCATAATAGTTAGGATCACGTGAACTAAAAGATTCAGTGCCTATAGATGGTTCTTCTAGCCTCTGAAAGTAAAAAAAAAGTCAAAGTCTATGAAAAATTAAACATTACAAGGCATCAAAGCTGGTAGACTTTAGAGGAAAGGAGGAGACTTTATGGTGAAATAAAGTAATTCTGGAGAATGTTAGTTAGGAAGGAAAGTATTTTCAGTGAACAGAATTTAACCTTAGTTTTATTCAGCCAACAAATGTAACATTTTTACTTGTTTCCTTAAATTTTAAAAGGGTCACATGACCCAAACAAAAAAAGTACAAACTAATAACATTCATATTTTTCTCTGGATGTCCATTTGGTATCTCTCACAAGCTAAGCTTGATGTATTTCCTGCATGCAGTGGCTGCAAGCAGAACAAGTGGACGAGCTGGACACGAAATATCCCAACAAGACCCCAGGCAAAAAAAAAAAAAAAAGGGACGGCACAGTTTCCCTGAAAAGATGGCAGAGGAATTTACATAACAGGCATTACTCCCACCACTGTGTATGTAGGTCAGCAGCTTCAGTCAGAGAGGCTCTCAGTTCTGTCCCAGTCCGTGGTCACTGAGCAGATAATTTGCCCAAGGCAACTGTGGGGTTTACAACTTCAACCTAAAATCTCACCATGTCAAGACTGAGTTTGGGATTTGTATAAAAAAAAGGCCTCAGCTTTCAAAATAACGCTTGTTTACGTGTAATCCTGCTTTAGAAAAGACATTTTGACTTAGTAAAAAGGAGGAACGGACCCAGGAAGGCTGCCAGGAGAACATCAAGAGGATAATCAGAGCTTCAGTTATCTGTTCAGTTTCAGGACTGAGCCTGCTGGCTGAAAATGAACCGTATCCCTCCCACACTATGGGAAAGCTTGTGAGCTTTAATTTATACTTCCTTTTATATATTCTCCCATTTTCAGGGGCACTTGGAGGTTAAAAGGCTTTCAGATATGAAAAATCTTTAAAAAAAAAAAAAAACCCATTGAGAAATAACTTCCCGTTTCTCTGCCACATTCTTTCATGCAGATCAAATCAACGGCTGTGAAATAAAAGCAAGAGCGCCCTCAGTTTTAGTTCAGGTCTTTTGAAAAACAAGGCATGCAGAAGTTGAAGCTCCACAGAGAAGAGTGAGCGTGCGGACAGGAAGCCGTGGATTTGCTGTCAATGCTGAACGAGCTCTGGCTGCAGGGAATCATCAGTTCATTCAATTATTTAGCACCAGCAGGCAGGAACAATCAATCGCTGGGTGTCTGCAGCAACAGCAGATGTAGCAGCAAATGAAAAAATTTTTTTAAAAAAGACGACAGAAACTCAAATCTTCTGCAAACTCACTTTCCCCCCCTCTTTTTTTTAATTTTCCAACAATTTAAAGAACATTGCTTGTTAATAATTTCACAGCACAGAGACATCACAGTACTTCACAAACAAGAATGCTACAACCTATTTACATTCAAACAAAACAGAAGTGCACAGCTTTCACATTTTCCCTCCCAATGCAGCTGAGAAAAGAACATTTTATTCCACAAGTTCTTACTATAAATATTACAAAATTGAAAAGACATCCTTCAATAAATCCAGGATGTTGCAGAGTGAGGAATGTTGGCATGATTAAGGAAGTCTAACATCGATTCAGGAACAGACGTGTGATAAAAACGCTTGAAAGTGATTGTGTTCAAGCCATAATAAAACCCCCCAACAAGGACAGCACATGTTCACTGACGATGACACATTTGAATGATCAAACGAATCAGGTTCCAGGAATGGAAAGGAATTTACTGGAGCCGTGATTGGACATGCACAACAAAGAAACAATTTAGCATCAGAAATCGAGGTACACCGGAGATCGAAAACACTAGAAAAAAACAATATATTGATCAATTGTGTGCTTCCAATGGTGAAACAGCAATTATGCACAACTCCTTATTATTGGATGATTTTTGTTTTTGTTTTTACAAAAGTCACAAAGAAATGATTGAATCCATAAGGGAGAATTTAAGGATTCATTTACATAACAGATCAAATCTGGAAAATGCAAGAGTGACATAAAACAAACTTTTTTTTATTAGCGTGTTTAGTTTATGTGGTTCTAGTCCTAAATCAGCTACAAAATTCAAAGTGACGAGTGCAAACAGGTTGGGTGTAAAAGGTTGATCAATACAAGAACGGTAAATATTAAACTCTGTACTTCATAAAATAAATCAATTTTCTCAGAAATGTACAAAAAGGAAAGCTTCAGCACCACTCCAGTCCAGGAAAGTGAAATTATTCCGGTTCAAAAGACTAGAAATATAAGACTCTGTAAACAAATGCAACTTTTTTTTTGATGAGGAAAAGTGTGGAACCACTTCAAAGTGCTTTTGACCAACAGTAATGCTACATAACTGAAGTATATGTAGGTTTGTGTGAACAGAATCCTACTGTTTTGCTACTTTCTTCAAACAAGACAACCAGAACAGGTAGAATATATTCAGATACGCTGGTCTAATTTGGATTGAAAGAAATTGAATTGACAGGTGAAAACAGTGTCCTCCCTTTCTGTGATGGGCAAACCAGCTCAATCACTGCATTCTGAACAAAAATAAAGCTCAGGAGAAAAAGTGACAATTTCTATCATTAAAAACCCTCTGAATCAGCCTATAAGTTCGATTTTATTTATTTTGTACAAAAAAAAATCAGAACTCTGAGATTTCTAAATGACATTGTTTTAAGCTGCTTGATGTATTGCTGGCTGTACTTCACCCAAACAGGCTGGACAGAGGTCTTGTGCGAAGTGGACTGCTGGTTGTGTCTTCTCCTATCTCCACCTCTCCGGAGTCCCTAAAGGAGGCGCTGTGAATGATCTGGGCCCGGTGGCGCCCACGATGGAGTTTGGCGTTCAGCCGACCGAGGGACGTTTTTCTCTGCAGGCCCCCTCCCTTGGGATTCCCGGTCCCTGCCGGCTCCTCCGCCGCTTCAGCCGACAGGTTGAGTCGGCGCAGAGGGTTCAGGTTGCCC
Organism: Oryzias celebensis; assembly: GCA_014656515.1. Taxonomy (NCBI): domain Eukaryota; kingdom Metazoa; phylum Chordata; class Actinopteri; order Beloniformes; family Adrianichthyidae; genus Oryzias; species Oryzias celebensis. Next base: position 15,233,343 of record BNCR01000017.1, on the reverse strand, counting down.
TGCAGCACTCTGGCCAGCTTCCAGCCTCGCCCTCCGCCTCTGCTTCCGCTGTTGTTCTCGGCGTCTGACTCGGCGGTCGGTGAGGTGACCAGTCCTTCTTGCTGCAGGTCAGCAGCCAGCGGTGGGGACAAGTACTGGATGGCTCGCCTCCCGCTGTAATCTCGAGCTTCGGGGTCAGCCCCCCATTCTGACAGAAGAAGCCGAACCACCTGCCAACCACAGGGAAGCACATTTGCTGTTCTAAGTACAAAAATCTGCTGTAAATCAGCAAATTATGAAAGAATAAAAAACACATTTTTTTCTTTAATGTATATAGTTGTTTTTAAGAATTTGGGATAATATTTGAGATATATACGAGGGGCATAACTACAGGGTGACTCCCACTCCCTGCAACCCACCTGTGTGTAACCATGCATGGCAGCCAGGTGCAGCGGTGTGTATCCAGCACTCGATCTCACATTCACATTCAGAGGTACAGCGTTCTTCTTGGCGAAGGTCAGCAGCTGGGACAGCAGCTCGGCCTTGCCCTGTTTTGCCGCCCAGTGGAGGCAGGTGAAGCCCGTAACAAAGTCTCTTTTGGCTACGAGGCTCGGTTCCACAGCCAACAGCGGCTGCAGACTCTCCCACATGCCGTCTGAGGCGCAAAGCATCCACTCGTGCTCCAGTGGGTCCAAAGTCACCGAGGCACAGTCCTCGTCTGTAGCTGAGGAGAGGAGGGACGTCGAGTCACCTTCACTCCTCAGAGAGTCCCGGACACGGGGCCCACGGTTGATCAGAGACCTGCGAACCTGTGAGAAGCACAAAAGAGCCGTTTTCTTGAGATTTGTTGCCACTTTTTAAAACAAATATAGAAGATTAATCAATCAAAGAAAAAAGTCCAACCTGAGGAGAAGTACTCATCATCAGCTCTATGAAGTTCCTGCGACTGCCTTTGGGTGTGTGAATGTCCCCAATGGACTCCAGCCCCTCTAGCGCGCTGTCTTCAGATAAGCAGCTGGTTAGGATGGCTCTCTGGGATCCCTTGGAAACCCGGCGGGCCCCTCGCACCTGCTGGCAGTGTGGCCCAGCGGAGTGGCCCTGGTCCAGATCTTGAATTGCAATAACCGGAGCGGACTCTCGCCTCCTCCTGTCCCTCAGCCTCACCTCCCCTCCACCTGTAGATGTTGCAGGAGTCCTTGCGTTGGTTCTGCACTGAGACCTGGCCTCATTCTCGTTGCCATTTGACTGTTTATTATTGTCCAGACTGGCAAGAGGTGCATCTGTAGAGAAATAACATTTACTTTATTGTTATCAACTTTAACAGTTTATATACATTTAAAAAGAAAAATGCATGCAAATCTGCGGCAGAATTTCAGTGATTTTTCAAAACAAAATGGTTGTGAAAACACATAAAGTAACTAAATAAAATGATGTTTCAAAAACACTGTTTTAGGCCACTTACACGGATATATCATGTGACACATAAATGAAATGTGAATCATTGGAAAAACATAATAAGGGCGCATCTCTCCTCACCTGTTTGGACTCCATTTTCAGGATTGCCATTCACGTGTTTGTTGTCCAGCGCCTCTCGGATGTTGCCGTTGCATTCAGCTTGATCCGGGCGGCCCGAGTCCGAACGCATCGCGCTCCTTTCAGCGTTCAGACACACATATTTCACTCCGTCCTCCACCGTCACCGAACACACGCTGTCGACGATGCTCCGCAGAACTTCGCGGTACACCCCCACGTCGGACTGGTCCTTATTACACCCATGGAGAGATAAGAAATGATCCATCAGCTCCATCTGTTGGACCCTCCCTCCTCTCTCCGACAGGAACCCCTGCACGGCTTCCTCCGTGAACTGGGATGCCATCATCCTCCTCTTCCTCCTTAATGACAGGAAGTAGTCGCAAGCTCAGATACTACTTAACTTTCCAGGATAAATTCATGGTATTGCTCATCCACTTCGTTCGGTGGCAGCGAAGAACCGCATCCTCTCCGGCCTCCTCCTCCTCCTCCTTCCTCCATTGGGAAAGCTGTGTCATGCATTAAAAGATAGGAGTCGCTCTTGAGCCGGTTTTTGAGGAATCTCTCCAACGACAAACAGTTGCGTTTATGGACTCCTCGTAATTACGAGTGTCCAAAAGTCTAAACATTGAAAACGTGTAGTAAATACTCCTTGTATTGCTGCATGTACTCCTGGACAACAACATTGGCCTTTGAACATATTAAAATACGCGAATTATTTACTTTCTTTGAAGAACAAGTACAAAATTACTATCAAACTTGAAAACATAACCAGATGCGAGGTTTGAGAAAAGTTGATTCGTTTTTTGTTTTCAAACTCAAACAAATAATTTGATGTTTGTTTACAAATATAAACAAGTTTGAGGTCTCATGGTACACTTTATATCAACAGTCCCAAAACAAAATTCGTAAAGTCATTTCTCAATAAGTTCCCAACTTTCCGTGCGGGCTCAAAAGAAAACTCTAAAATTGGGAGTGACTTGGAAAATTCAAGTAGGCTATACCATCTCACAAAAGGGTCCTGAGATGATTTTGTAGCACAATATCTTGCTACATTTGGTCATGGTTTTACAATATATAGAGATAAATCATTGTTTTAAGTTTTAATATAATTATCATAACGTCCATTTATTCCAACATTTATAGAACATCACGTTTAAAATCGTTTAGCAACCAAACATGTACCCTCATTTCCTCATTGCTGTGAGTGGTCTCGTCTTTTCATTCTTCAACTGCGGACGCAACGGCGCTCTGTCGGGAATTTAAAGAAAACATCTCGGATTCTTTTCTGTTTAAATAAATATATAAATATACTGTGTTAATTCACGTTTTTTAAGGTTTAAGTGAAACAATGGCTTCTTCTGATGTCGCTCGACAGCCAGTAAGTTTTGTTTTCTGTGTGGTTTTCCAGTGACTGTTCCTGACAGCTGAGTAGGGAGTGTCCGGAGCTAACATGCAGTCGGACAGCTAGCTTGACTCTTACTTTATTAAAGTTTTTCAAAACTTCGCAGTACAAGCATTATTATAGAGTTAATACCAATAGTAATTAAATGGAATACGTATCTGATCGTTTTAGGTATATTAATGTATTCTACATGTATTTTCTTTTAAAATGTTTGTTGCGTGTGTTATTAAAGACAAGCGGTAGTTCGGTTAGCAAAATGATAACTTCTCTGCGATCGTTTTTGGACTTTGAAAATATTTGTTGCTTAATTGTAGGGATTGTGTTTTACTTTCTTTCTTTCTTATTATTTTATTCCGTAAGTTTTTTTGAAGGTATGTAGCTCTTCAGCTCTTTTTGCTGTTCAGCGCAAAAAGTTTATCTCTTTTAGGAGATTACTGCTCGGAAGTTTTAACTACATAACTCTTCAACTTTTTAAACCATTCAACTAACTACTACGAGGTCAAATTGGAATAGGCTTAAAATGAATGAAAAACCAGATTGCAAATTCGGAAAAAAAACAAAACAAATATATATATCTATATATATATATATAGATATATATATATTGTTTGTTCATTTCCTTTTTAGTGGTCAGTTTTCAGTGTCAATTTAGTTTTAAGATGTTGTTGCAGAGCTGATCCTATTTTTTATGTGGGGCTGGGGCTTTGAGCTCATTGGCATGAACTACTACTTTAAAAAAAACTCAATTGAAAATGGATTTTGGAATCTTCAAAACCCTCTTTCAATTAAAAACTTTGCCCTCAATAAGACAAAAAAGGTCAAGAACGCCTTCAGCTACAAAAAACATTTAACTTATAAACTATTCAGCGGACTTTGGGCTCTGAACTCATATTTTTCTTTTTAAAACTCCTTGCAGTTTTTGAGATATTCAAGCTCAAAGTCAACATGTCATTTTTTAGTGAGTTTCAGTTATGAATAACAATCTATCAGAACAGATGAGCAGTTGGTGTCACCCAGGAGCCAGAAAGTGGCGAAACCCCTCCCTTAACCTCGCTCAATGTGCTGTTGATTTGACGAACGGAACATTAGTGTTGGTTTGCCTTTGGCAGGGCAGAGAAAACAGGGGGGAGCAGCCCTCTGTGATGGAACTCGCATCAGTTTGCCTCAGTCAGCTCAGTAAAAAACAGAGAAGCACAATGGAAAATAGGATTTTACTGCTCTCTGCGCCCCCTCTACCTGATGAGAGCCATTGTTTTCATAAAAATGATTAGAACACAGATCCTGCAGCTTTCAGAGCTCTATGTGGCACCTGGAATGAGCATGTATGAACACTTTTCACTGTAAGTACTCTAAGTCCGATACAGGTCGTAAGTCCGTACGGTAAAACGTACTTTGTATGAGTATATTGAGCTAAATTACCACTAAGCTTTTATAGTAGCATCATTTTGGCTTTTTGGGCAGATGTTTTTATTTTTTTTTTTAATACTTTTTTTTAGTTTTTAAAGTACTCTGTGAGTTAGGTGTTATATTAGCATTATGTAAGCTCATTTAGAAATGTTATACCTACTAAGGTTTTTTTCAAGCTAATTTGGGATCTAGCTAATATTTTAGAAACATGCTAACTGTTTTGACTAAATTTGACTAAATTCTTCCAGCTGTTCTGGCTATTTTGAAGTTTAGCTAATGTTTAGCATTATGCTAGCTGTTTTGGCTAAATTAGACATTCTTCCAGTTGTTTGGGCTATTTTGGTGCTTAGCAAATCTTTAGCAGTATTCTAACTGCTTTGGCTAAATTTGACATTTTGACAGTTTCTTAGGCTAATTTGGCATTTAGCTGAATTTCTAACAAGCTTTCAGTGTTTTCTGTTATTGGCTTCAGCGTTTTCAGCCATCAGTTCTACTGACTGGACCAGATTCTCTAGCATCTTCAGCAGCCACATTTAGCTTACAGCATTCACACTTGCATTATTGTAGGTAATGCTATATATCTAGTTACTTGTGTAGTTGCATATTTAAATATTTTATGCTAAATGATCCAATTTTGCAACATATGCAGGGAAAACTAGTACTTATATATATATATATATATATTTTTTTTTTTTTTAATTATTTTTTTTAACAAATTGTAGAATTTAACTGGTACAGCTGTACCAAAAAAAAAAAAAAAAAAAATCAAAACACAAGCAAGTAAGTAATGTGTGTCATGAAAAAAACGTTCACAAACTTGTGCTTTATTGGGTCAGTTCAGACTTATTTGGATTTTCCACTGTTATTTGATGTCCCAACAATGGACCTAATGCTTGCTCTTGGCTTTCCACAGGATAAAGGAGCAAGACCCCTGTCGCTAGCTGGCCACGTGGGCTTTGACAGCCTTCCAGACCAGCTTGTGAACAAGTCCATTTGCCAAGGCTTTTGCTTCAATATTCTCTGCATTGGTACTTGAATAACACATGTACAATACACACGCATTTACTGGTATCATTTTTCACAATTATTTGTTTTTGTTTAATGAATATGCTCTTCTATATTCATTAAATGTAGGCATATTTTATTGTTGCTATACTTGTGGTTTTGAACAAGATAAAATAGCTTTTAATATTATTAAGCTTTTATGTTTCAAACTCTGATGAAAACTGTTTTTAACATGCTCTTTGTGGAAAGTTTTTTTGATGATGGAGGACACCTAAAAAGAAGAGTATGCTTAAAATTGTATAGATGCAAAAAGGTCATTTGAAACAGATTGTGACATAGAAAATGTACTGGGCTGACTACAAGCACATTTTCCTTCTGATTTAACTGCTTGTAGATGACGAGATCCATCTACATCTTTGTTTTTCATGTCAGAGGTGGCGTCTGGCTCAAAACTGTATGGCTGAATAGCTCCAATATTGCTCGTCATTTTTTTGTTGCACCAGTAATGTTTGGTTGCAGGTTGTGAGAGGCTCAAAGCTAGCATGTAAAACAGGGAGGTGACTGGAATGGAGGTGGGCTCAACCCCAATAGTGTATGGTGAATTAGAGGTTTATTTTCTAATGAACTCCTGTCGCTCTTCAAAAACTATGTCCTAGAAAATTATACAGATTTTTTGATTTTGGCTAAAATGGCATAAATTAAAATACCACTGAGAATGCCTTTTAGAAGATATCAAAAGAGGATCAGAGTGGGACTTTTAAGTCCAATAAAAAAATGTTCTTTTGTCTAACATCACACTTTTTTTAATTTACCCACAGGTGAGACGGGCATTGGCAAGTCTACACTCATGGATACTTTATTCAGTACCAATTTTGAGAACTTTGAGTCGTCCCACTTTGAACCTCAGGTAAAGCTTCGGGCTCAAACCTACGACCTGCAGGAGACCAATGTCAGGCTACGTCTCACTGTTGTCAACACAGTGGGCTTTGGAGACCAAATGAACAAACAAGACAGGTGTGATTGAGAGACATCAATATGTGTGCCAATAATTTTTAGTATCTGTGATGGGAATAAACGGAACTGGAATACAGAAAACGCTTTATTCCTATTGTACAATATGCTTTGATTTCAAGTGACTTATCACAGCTATATTTGTGTGCTGCAGCTATCAGCCAGTGGTGGACTACATTGACAAGCAGTTTGAGAGTTACTTGCAGGAGGAATTAAAAATCAAGCGCTCTCTGCACAATTACCACGACTCTCGAGTCCACGCCTGTCTGTACTTCATTTCTCCATCTGGCCATTCCCTCAAATCCTTGGATCTTGTCACCATGAAAAAACTGGACAGCAAGGTAGGAAATGGAAAAAAAAAAAAAAAGAACTAATTTGTTTCAAATCCATACTGGGGCTGTACTGTGTGGAGTTTGAACGTACGTTTGGTGATTTTCAGTTTTTTTCTGTTGTCACTTTTAGAAAGTTGGTCTGCAGCTGTATAATTACTTTTTCCTATCACAGCGGTGCTTGTTAGATTATTTATCCTATGTTGCTTTGTTTTTTCAACTCTGGCAAATTTTGTATTTCCTCAATGTGTCCCCAGTCTGAATACAGACCAAACTCAAGGTCTTCGATCCGAAACAAATCATTTTTCCTGTGTGAGTACACCCTAAGTCTGCAGATGTGGTCACAATTTATGTTAAACATACATTAGGGTGTAACATGTAGACTGGCCATGCATAAACCAAAATGTAACTGACATCACGATATCAGCTTGTATTGCAAAAGACTGTGTAAACTAGGGATTTTCCACTCCAATCACGTGGTTGATGACTCGATCAAAAATCAGATGTTGTCTCCCGATCAGTATCGGATATTTAATTTATTCTTATGATCAGTGCTTTTATATTTTAAGCTTATTGTTCCAGATCAATACTCCACTAAAAGTCTGTGCGTCATGAATGAATCGCCACAGTTTTGCGGCGCTCTTTTGAGTGGAGGCACACAAAAACAGTTCAGCTAAGCTAAGCTAGCAGGATATTCACATTTTTGAACTTCCGGGATCAATAACTTTTTTTTTTATTTTTAAACTGACAGCAAGTGTCTATTGGGTTGTCTTAACGCAAACAACAACCTACAGAGGCATTTTAACAGAAAAAAGATCAGGTTTTTGTTTCCTTCTAATGAGAGCAGCGCTATCCTACTTCAGACAGACAGCAGTGATGAGCTGCAGGATAAGGGGATTAAACCCCTTAATATACGATCTCTTTATATATCTCTCTGACACAGTTGAGCAGAATTGATTACTGTGGTAATAAAACCCAAATCCCGATGTCCATGCATGTATGAAGAATTCCATATTCTTTAAAGAAACAACCAAGACTAATCAAAGATTCCATTGACATGAGCTAGTCATGAACATTCATAATCATATTTATGATACAACAATTATTTTAAAAGAATTTCATAATTTGTCAGAATTTTTAATGGAGATGTGAATCACACCTGATCAAAACTGTTCAAAAGTTCTGAAGGTCCTAAAGCTAATGTCTTCAAACTTTCATATCATCTATTTTTATTAGGTAATAGTTAACTATTATTACTTTATTGTTAAAAAAGTGCTCTGTTTAAGTGTTGAATGAGAAAAGAAGGTTAATTAACAAAAAATAGGAAACAAACTAAGATCTGTTAAAATGTGTTCATTTTTTTAATTGTGTTACAAAAGAACCGGGTCTGGACTCAGTATCAGCAGATACTCAAAATCAAATGGTTGAATCAGATCGATCCCAAAAAATCTGATTGGGAAATCCCTAGTTTAAACTGCGATAAATAGTTACCTTAAATGTTTGCACACATGCATAGACAGAGAAACTATTATCTTTTTAAAAAAAAAATCCAAGAGCACACCATCTACATTGTTCTTAAATGTTGTCCATATTGGATTTGGCCAGTACTACCAGAAAGAAAGATTATCGTTCTATGTTTCCCTGACATACATGTTCTTACCGGTCACCTTTTGAGATAACTTGCAGTATAGTTTTACTTTTTAATTTTTTATAGTTTACTTTTAATTAAATAGAACTGTTGCAGTAGAATAGAAATGATGCATTTATATTCAAACTAGTTTTTTAAAGAAGAAAATTGTCACTACTAGCAATTGAAACTGGAAAAAAGGTGGACATTTCCATTAAAAAACATTGAGTTCTTGCATTAAAATTAAATAAACTAAAATAAAATAAACAAACAAAAACAAAACAAGAGTGTACTTTAAAAGACAGTCGATTTATTCACTTGATGAATCAGTATTCAATTTTTAAGTAAAATTATTTTATTATGTATAGATCTGCAAACCCAGCCCTAATTTGAAATGAATAAGGAATGCAGAAACATTTTCTGGCATGTAAAGATTAAATCTAATGGATTTTTAACAAACTGCAAAGAAACAGTTTATCTCTCATCAGCCAATCAATTAACTGTAATATCAAGCCCCATCCACACTGTGATGTAGCTGTATAGATCTATGGAAACGTACATCTCACAACCGTCAAAGAAGTTCAGTTCTTGGCTCATCCTCACGCCTCCTCGCCATTGGTCTGTTTTTGGAAGAAACCCAGAGTTCAGCCTGAACTGAACCTCTTTCCATCACTCTTGAAGTGGTCAGGAACTTTCCCATGCTCTGTGTGTTTTCGTGGCTCTGCAGTTGCAGTAACTCAGCATTTACATGTGAAAGAAGTGGAATTCTGTAATCAACTCATGCATGCACACTTGAGTTGTCCCTTTGTGTCCCTGTACAGTTAAACTCAGAAATAGCCGATTGTTTTTTCTGTAGCAGTGACAGACAGTGACTCAGACAGCTATTGAAGAAAAAAAAAACCCCTCAATGATTTGTTTTCTCGCCTCTGCTGGGGTCAGTGGGGGTTCTGCGTGATTCTATGGATCCATGTGTGGCCTAGAAGCATGCCTGGTGGCAACAACTCATTGCAGGCTTCCCTTTGGTGCAGTTAGTTGACAGACAGGAATGTGAGAAGGCACCAGATTGAATTGCAGGGACAAAAATACCGCCTGAAACATGTTTTTGTAGACCACACTATCTGGAAAACATGAGAAACAGAGTTTATTTTTATTCTTTGTTTTTCTGTTGTTTATATTTAGATTTAAAAAATGTTGTTCTCTGTTTATACATTCAGCTCTGTGAGATGCTTAGCAGTGATATTGATTAGTTATTGTGGACTGAGAACATCCAGCTGTTGGTACTGACTGGTTACATTTACTTAACTTAAGTTACCTACTACTTTCTTACTGTTATTCAAATGTGAGAGTTGATGACTTTTCTTTTTTTTACTTCTACTTTGGTAGTTTTTTTGTGAGATAACACTACTTTTACTCGAGTAACATTTTTGGATTTTCCAGCTGTCTCTGGTTACATAAATACATCATATGATTTTAAAAATGCTTTACCCCTATCCAACCATGTAAAAAGAAGTAAAGCATAGATACATCACACATATTTATTGTTTCACAATTACCAGTACTTTTATTGCTGTTTTGTTTGTATTTGTTTGGTAAAGCACTGAATTTTATACAAAGTATTGATTAGCTGAGAAAAGGGTGTGACCAAGTAAAGACAAGTTGGTGCTTTAGAACCAGCAGAAGGCTCTTAATGTTTCTACAAATAAGTGCTGCTGTCTGAATCAAGATAGTGACTACAGAATACTTACCTTTTGTTTCTTTCTGTTGTAGTTAATAACAGCAAATATGTTTGTCTCTTATTACTGTTCACTTTAGAAACAGGTTAATTGGAAGTTGCATAAATGTTTGTTGCGGAAATTCGTACTGAGGATGAAAGTTGCTGTGACAATATATCTGAATGATAAATAAGCTAGAACCCGGAGCTGATTGTCAAAACCTCTTCTTCATGCAGGTAAACATCATACCAGTGATCGCCAAAGCTGACACCATCAGTAAAAGTGAGCTACACAAATTCAAAATCAAAATCATGAGTGAGTTGGTCAGCAACGGTGTCCAAATCTACCAGTTCCCGCTGGATGACGAGACTGTGGCCAAAGTCAACACCACTATGAATGTAAGGAACAACAGGTGTTCATACACTTACTGGGAAACAGAATTAAATCTTGAACACTTGTAGGATCAGTAAGTACATGTTATCAGATGTTATTACATTGCTTCTCTTTAATGTTTTCCAATCTCCTTTTAGGGCCATTTACCGTTTGCTGTAGTGGGCAGCACAGAGGAAGTCTGCGTTGGCAACAAGATGGTGAAAGCCCGCCAGTATCCTTGGGGTGTTGTCCAAGGTAACGATGCAGCAACATGTTTGTTTCCATGGAACCTCCACCAAAACGACTCCTTTTATAACAAATGCTTTATTGTGCTTTTGTTTAAGTTGGGTCAAAGAAAACCGCTTTTAAACTGTCTTTTGTTTTCCAGTGGAAAATGAGCAGCACTGTGACTTTGTAAAGCTGAGGGAGATGCTCATTTGTGTCAATATGGAGGACTTACGTGAGCAAACCCACTCGAGGCATTACGAACTCTACAGACGCTGCAAACTGGAAGAAATGGGATTTAAGGACACAGACCCAGAGTGCAAACCAGTGAGGTAAGCTGCCTGCTCACCAACACCTGCTTCCACCCAAAATACCAAACTTGTGAGAGAACTGAGGACTAATGTGTGCTGTTTAGTTTGCAGCAGACCTACGAGGCCAAACGTCAGGAGTTCCTGTTGGAGCTGCAGAGAAGAGAAGATGAGATGAGGCAGATTTTTGTGCAGAGGGTGAAGGAAAAGGAAGCTGAGCTGAAGGAGACTGAGAGAGAGGTGCTCTCACGTTCACATGTCTATCTCGTCTGTTGTCAAAAAATACTCCTAGTTTTCATTTGTGTGTTTGGCTGCATTTGTTTTAGCTGCAGAGCAGATTTGAGCAACTGAAGCGCCGCCATGCAGAGGAGAAAGCAACTCTGGAGGAAAAGAAACGACTTTTTGAGGAGGACCAGAGCTCCTTCAACAAGCGAAAAGCTGCTACTCAACTGCTGCAGGCTCAGAACATGACCGCCAACGGCAAGAAAGACAAGGACCGCAAGAAGTAAGAGGACTGTCAAATACATTAGTGATTCCCAGAAAAAATGATAGAACTTCTCGTTTAGTCAATTCATTTTAGAATTGAAAATGGGTTCAAACATTCAGCTTTGTATAAAATCTTATTTGATTTGAGTAAATTCCACATTTTAATTTGTTTCTTCCTTGTTTTATTTCAGCTCCGGCTTCATGTGAAGACTCGTTTCATGTTTTGGGATAATGACCAATGATCTTCTGTCTGGCTCGTCTCATACACTAACCAAACCAGCCCTTTAAAAAGCATCCAGCACATGTGAGAAGGAGAGGCCAAAGTTTAAGGACTGTTTCCAAAAATGTATACTTTCATCCAAACAAGATGTTAATCTCTGTTATGACCTTTTCTTGTATTAAGCCTATATTTAACCTTTTTATTGTTTTTCTTTTCATCTAAAGGTTTTTCTCATTTTAGTTTTAGCCAGACTGAGGGAAACCTGCCACAGCCCTCCTCACTGGGAGCTGTTTACATATCAAGCCTTTGACAGGGACAAAAGAACTTCACTTTAATCATCAAACAAATAATTCTCTTGACTTTTAGTTTGACTCCAATCAAACTCTTTAAAATTGCAGTCCAGTGTCCCCAAGTCTGAATTATGAGTGACTAATTTTACATAAAAAAATATGTTGTCAAGGTTGTTCTGACAACGCTTAAACATAGCTTTCAGTCACACCTTAAAAATCCTTGAAATTTTAGTTTCTGTTGTTATTTTTATTGCATTTTTTAAAACATGTTTTATGGAACTGAAATATTTTTAACAATTTTGGACAGAAGTGAAACAAAACTTTAGTTCGCTAAACTGTCACCTTTTATATGCAAAACTATCAATCCGCAAAGAAGCATTATAAGTTTGCAGCCATACTTTATATCAAAACTGTTTGCTAATATCTATATTTAAATGATCTGTTACAAAACTTGTTTTAATTCAAAGGGCATTATGCTAAATCCTGCAGCAGTAATACTAGTATTTTTGTAGCTCCAAAGGGAAAACGGACCAATCAAACATGGCATGATCACCCGGGAACTGTTTTAATATGCTTTCTTCAATGGTACCAAAAGAATTCAGATCCTTCAGAACATGGGTAAATCCCATCCTGACTTGTGTGGTACTGCGCATGCAAAAATAGGTTCCATACTGTCAATGTTTGTTGAAAAGAAAAGGGAGAAGCTTTGTTTGTGTTTGCATTTTTTTATTCACTTGACTGTGCTGTAAAATGCTGCAAGGCATAAAGAAAAAGATCAGATCTTTAAAAAGGAGTTATTTATATGGGAAACGGTTTTAAAGCAAAATAAATGATTTTAATGCATGAAAATGATATAGTGCCTTAAGTCCAATTAAAAGTCACTCCTACAGGGAAAAGTATTGTTAGTGACACATTTATACTTCTATTTTAAAGGGTGGAACAGTATTATTTAGGAACTATTAACTGTTTTTTTCTTCTTTTCCAATAAAGGTTTGTATTTTTGAAATGACTAATTGCATTTGTTTGCTTTATCGCCCATTGCAGTTGCTTCTAAATAGTTACTTTAGACACACACACAGTGCAATAAGATTGTATCATAGCAGCACCACCTTTCTATAATTTCTTTTTTTTCATGCAACTGTGAGAGAATGGAACACATAAAGCACATATACTTTAATCCAAATCTGATCAAACTGACTGATGTTTGATAAGTTTCCTACAGTATGTCCTAAAGGTAAAAGCAAATACTCTTTTGATTTTTTTTTTTCTTAGCATCTTAAAATTGGCTTTAATATCAAGAATGGAAAAGAAGCAGCATTGTTGTTCCTGTTTACTGCTTGTTCTCATAAGGGAATTAAATGTCTATTACTTCTTGATAAGATCTGCAGTGTCTCACCCTCCAGCATTTCTACCCTTGGAAAGGACGACATGGCATAAAGCGGAGGAATGCTGATCAATTTCCTGCCAGAGCCTGCAGCACCTTGCTGTTTCTGAGGCGTTATGACCACCAGATAGAAAATTGTCTGGTTGCGACAAAACGTGTAAAGAAGCAGGTTCGTCTGCATTTAGTGATTTTAGCCGTGTAGCTCCGTAGAGGTGAAGTCCATCTCTGCACTGCAGTTAATAGATAATTTAGCTGCTAACTGTATTCGCCTCTTGAAGTGGAAATAAAGTTTCTTTGAGTTAGGATGAATCACAGATAAGGTGTTGTACATGTACACTTTTTTATCCATGCGCCCCTCTGACACCTTGAGGTAGTCACTCTAAATGCAAATGTAGTTCATCACTTGACGCCTGCAGATATATGACATTGTCATTTAAGAAGAGTGCTGGAGATGCTCACAAATGACCACCTGCTTCATGTCAAGGTTTACCCCCAGAATGCAACAAAAATGAAGAGTGGTTAGAAAACAGAGGAGCAGAAGGAAATGGGCATCCCTGACTAATATACATATGACAGCAAGTTGCTCATAATGCCTTGTAAGTCCATAATGAACACAATGTGATGAAGGTAATTCAAATTAGAGCAGGATGTGATTTTTCAGGACAAATCTTTCAGAGGGAGACCATCAAATCCAAATGGACTTATGCAGGAAATGCTTTTGTAGCTAATTGAGTACATTTGTTTTTTATTGAGTCATTTTCTACTATATGGCAATTAAAATGATAAATTAGGGAGAAAAAAAAGCCAAGACAAAAATCAGTTTTTTTTAATAGAACAAATTCATTTATTGCGAAAAATGCATTGACATGAAAAAACAATCATATCAACCACGAGTCATCAGTACAAGACTATGTATAATGATCACATGGTAGAGAGTGCTGAACGTAGCCAGCATAGAGCATGACTTTATTTGGCACAAAAGGCCAATAAATACTCTGCACAATATAGAATTTATATATATATAGATATATATATGTATATAGATTCTTTAAGCCCCCAGTTTCTCAAACAGTACCACTTTCAACTTGGCTCAGTCATGATGAATGTCCATGCTGCACCAAGCTTGCTTATAGTTTCCTGTGTGGAGCTGCATACAGAGGCCACACCCCCCAACGCCCCCAACACACATGCCCAAGTTTGTGTGTTTGTAGAAGCAAAAATGGATGACAACATGGCAGAGCTCAGGCTTCCTGGAAGGGGGGTTAGTGATGCCCTTGTGGCTAATTTCTTGTTTACCCTCCAAAAGTTTAAAACCAATTAAAAAATAAAAAAGATGCCCCAGAAATGGTGTTAGCACATGTCTAGGCTTGAATTGTCTTTTTGTTTTTTAGTTTGTGCTCAGACTGGAGGAAAAGTGATGTTGCTCAACAGTCTGACTTAGCATATGGTTACTTCAAGCCCGACTGGAATTTGTTGCATCTTACAGGTGTTCTGTTTTCAATAGAAAGTACTTTTTTTTTTTTTTTGCTGCTTAGAAAGTTTCTTCAAGATTCAAGATTTTAAGCAAGACTTAACAACCAGGAAGCCGAGGCATATGGCAAGCTAACATCATCAGTTAAAACACATACAAAATATTTGAAAAACAGACTCTTCAAGTTTTTTTTTTCTTCATTTGTTTTATTATTTAAAGTGACCACTATGCAGTGGTTTTATTCCTGATGTTTGGACTGTTGTAAACTCGTTCTCTTCAGACCCGCCGGTGAAAAAGAGACAGCTGGGATCTGCTGATCTCCAGCACAAATGTAGACTTGTGCTTTGGACACGATACAAACTCCAGCTCAGACACAAATAGGACAGACGCAGAAAAATCTCTATTCTGGGTTTTGTGCAGAGCTTTTGTGGGATCTGCTGGTTTTTATCATCAGCCTAAACCCGAACGAGCTGTATAAAAATGAATAAGCTTTTTGGACTGACAGAAGTAAACAATCAGAAATAGGGAATTGCTCTACCTAAAATACTGTGGAATTGCGTGTGTTAACATCTGTAGGCACTCTGGTTTCACTGAAGGGTTTAAAGGCCAATAAGGAGAGTTTTAGTTCAATTTTTGCAATAACACCCAATTTGAGCTCCCATAACAGAAATTTGAAGACTAAAAGAAAAAAAGATTAAGGTAAAAAGAGCATAAAAGTGTTGAAAGTAATGTGAAAGAAAAACAATTCAAGCCATAAAATGTTTTCTTATTTTATCTAATGTTCCATTGGGCCAAATGTTGATCACTACACCAGGTCACCTCTACTCAATAGTCCTCTAACTAAATCCAAACCCTTTTTTTTGTCTGCTTTCAATATACTTAGAACTACTTCCACTTTTCTTAAAGATAATAATAATAAACTAGTCAAAAAAGAAAATGCTTTACAGTATAATTCCATGTTTGAGTCTGCATTGTCATCTAATTGAGACACTTTCTTAAAATCTCAGAGAAATTTGTTAAATAATGGGGTTTTATGATTTCATCTTAAATCTTACAAAGAAAAAAAACGTAAGATAAAGATTTTTTTGTCTATTTATGTGACATGAATCCAGTTGGCAGAAGAGACTCCATAGTGTTACGACAAATAAAGCCATTTTGTCTACAATCAGTTGTTTTCTCTGTTAATACAAAAGAACTTCTCAGCTGACTTGGTCATTAGCTGTTTGTGCTTCATTCTGGTCTTGTGCGGAAAGAAATAAACCAATAAATAAATAAATTGTGTTTTTGTGTCTTTGCTGATGTCTCAGTCTGAAGGGGACAGTGCTGATGTGCTTTTTTTGTTTATAGACAGACAATAAAACAAAATATATAGTAGCATAATTTAAAAATAAATAAGTCCAAGCTTTGAGCCCAAAAATGTTAAGGCTGGCAATTATACTTTGTAGATGTTAGTTGATAAATTGTCCTCAGGAAAAAAAAGAAAAAAAGAATTGGAAAGGTGACAAAAAATCCTACTTTACCAATTTGTTCTCTGAAACAAAAAAAAAGTAAAAATCCCCTGTGACTAGGGAATATTAAAATTATGGTAGATAAAAACTTTTTTTGACCAACTGCAATAGTTTTATACCAAAATGTATAAAGAACTATATAAACAAAAACATCAATTCTGTATAGTTCCATATTTTGTTTTCTTTGTCTTTACATTCAAAAAGCTGGTTTATTCTGATCATTTAGGATTCTTTGAAGGTAAATCTTTATAAAACTAAAATATGTCCTTATGTAACACATAAATATAAAAAGTGAATGACCTAATGCAGACAAAACGTTTGCACCACATATTTTAAAAAAAATTTCTTGAGACAAATTATCACAGCAGGACAACACAAAACACCTATTACAACACATATAAAAAATGAAAAATGCTACATGCAATTATATATATTAAGTTTGAAAATAAAATGATGTTCTTTTTGTCACAGACTAGATGCAGAGATGTGCTTGCAATGATCTCAGAGAGCTGGCTTGCGGGCGTCCCTCATTGCCTATCTGGACTTTTTTCACTTCAAATAAGCACACATTTTCAAGTTGTGAAGTCTCACTGGAAAAAGCAGAGCTAATGCTTTTTGTCCTAGTTTGTGCTGGTAAATAGGAGAAAGGGCACATTTTCTGTGTTCTTTGAACTTGTGCCTTTAGTAGTCAACATCACAGGTCTGAAACAAGACCGAAGGGGGAACCATTCCCTGCTGGCTGAGTCGCTGGTCGAAGCCATAAATAGCTGTCCTGTGTAGGATTTATGTTTTTGTAATTTTGTTGGACTAAAATAAACCTGTCAGAAGTCATGCATCGCGGCTTCAGTGAATATTCTTCATCTCTTTTAATTGTTTAAGTTTCACTGCTGAACAACAAAGGACTCTGGGTAAAAAGGCCTTAAAACATCTCTGTTTTTGCTCACATCACAGTGGATGAACCACTTCCAGTTTTATGTAAATATATGTGCACTTCAAACTGAATCAAGAACATTCAGATATGACAAACCAAAGTTAGTCCAGCTTAACGTTTGCATCATATGTGCTCGTTTTGATTTGAGTTGGATGTGTTTGCAGGGTCAGGTATTGTCTTTCTGTAGCTCAAAAGCTCTCAACAAAGCTGCCAGGAAACAGGCCGGTCTGTCCCGTCCTCTGCAGGGTGCCTTTGTACCAACCGTCCTCCCTCTTCTTGTGAACAAACACAACATCTCCTTCTCGCAGCTCGATCTCCGCCTCACTCTGAGGAGGGTAGGGAACCAACACGCGATACCTGCCACAAAAGCAAAAGAAGATTTGATCCACTTTCGGTCTGTCTAAATCTTTCAGCATGGCTTCATGTGATGATAATATTCTAGAAGTTTGGCTATGAGCTTTGGTCTGCCTATTTAGAAAATCTCTCTCATACATCCTGCTGATTGGCTTGATTAGGTGGTTCAAGATTCGGATTGAAAAGACACACCTCTTTCAGGTAATTGACAGCTACTGGTGCACGATCAGTTGGAAATCAAGCTGGGATCATTTCTCTGACATATTTCATTCACTTTAATGGCAACTGCTGGTACTAAAGCACATTTTTAGAAACCAAATCTTGATTTCAAAAGTTTTTTTTTAAATACTGTCCTTGGAATAATAACTAAAAAGAAACCCTTTGAACCAATAGAAAAAAGGATTTTTCAAATGACTACCAAAGAAATATAAATGATAGAAAATATAAAAACATTGTTCATCAAGAATAACCATAATGTTAATTTTCCAGCACTGTGCTTTTAAAACTATTGTTTATCGAGGGTAAAGGAAAGTTATTAAAAAAGTATAATACTTTTAGATTCCAGACATAAACATTGACATGATCTAAGTAAGAGTCCACACTGAATGTGTTCTCCACATCTGACTCCTCATCTGATGGAATGAGGAGCAGCATTAGCTGTTCTGCTCAGAAAATATTTGGTGATGTAACTCTTCAATTCCTGAAGCTGGGTATTACATAGAAAGGCATCGGCTCTTGCTTTGTCATTTGTATGACACGAATGCGGAATCGATTTTACAATCTTTAGGTCACATATTCTATTTATAAGCTTTTGAGATAAAAGAAACCATTAAATATCTTAGCAGTGTATTTTAAATTGTAAATTAGAAAAACAGGTTTCTAATGTTTGCAGATTAGATTTGATAATTTTAACTTTACACTAAAACTTGAATCAAATGTGAAAATTGGGATTTTGAATTTGCCTTTTATTAGCATAATGGAATGTGTGCATTTTAAACCAATTTTTTAACAGCATTTTAGATTGTATCTGAGTGTTATGGAACTTATTTTAGAACACTTGAACCCACAAAAAACCCAAAGACTGATCTAAATTTGCATGATTCTAGCATAACGGGCTGGCTGTATTCTAGCCTTGACTCTAGAACTGTCCAAACTTTTTGCAAAGAAGACCAGATATGATGAGGTGAAAATGTGTGAGGGCCAACCAATCAGCCAGCTTTCTTTGAAACCTTGCAAACGCATTAAATGCAACTAAGCTGTCTAACAGTTTTTTGTTTTTTTTGCAATGGGATACTTTAAATTTCTTCACATAGAACAGAATTATATCTAGAATCATTTTTACAAACAATACAGTGAGTTTCAAATTAAAAGAACGCAAATAAATAGCAAACCACTGTGATTTTGATCACAGAAACAAATACATTTGTTCCTCACGTTTGGCCCTTAGAGCTCTTAAGATAAAGTAGCTGCAGGTTGTTGTCACAGGTTTACAATGGCCCATAATGTAATTTTTCCAATCACTATCACAAATTTGTAGTTCTTAGAAAGTCATATCAAATGATTGATTCTATGACAGGAGCCTGCAGGCCGGTCGAAATTTAAATGCTGGGTGCATTTGGCCATTTGGGCCAGACTTTGGACATGCCTGATCTAGAATGTTGTCATGCACTCAATCAATGTGGTAACAGCTTAAATCACCTTAAAAATGCTCTTCGTTCATCATCTTTGTCAAATTGTTGTCTAGTATTGTAAACATGTGGTTACAGTATTTGTTTGTACAGTACTTTTTGTGTTAGAAAGACGCACCTCTCTCTTGACAAGGGTTTGGGTTCGGGCCGGAAGACCATCAAAGCACTGCCAGCTCGTGTTGCTGGGGGTGACATGGGAAAGTTAGTATCCAGTGAACCTGACTTCCTGTGCAGAGGCTCCAGCCCTATTGCACCTGCCATCTCACTCTCGATTGGACAGGAGCCGGCTCTCCCCTGCGACGACAGTGGACAGGAACCTGAGCGGGCATGGTGGTGATGGTGGTGCGAGTTCTGAGTGGGGTCAGTGGCCACAGCGCCTTGGCCAACCAGTGAGGGGTCATGGGTGGGTGGAGAAGATGTGGGCGAGCGAGGTTTCTTCTTAGCTGCTGCACCTGACAAGAGCTTTAACAAGCCTGCTGCTTTTCTCTCCTTCTGAAGGGTTGAAAGTTGGAAGTGGACAGAAAAAGCAGAAGCACAAAGATAGGAGATTTTAAAAAAGAAAAACAAATGTTACAATTTTAGCAAAAACTCTGCTGATATTGACACTCTTTGAACTACTTCAAAAACTTTTTTAACAAGTTCCAAAGTCTTTGTCACTAAAGCTCCTCTAACCTTTAACTAATTCAACTATTAAATGGGCAGACATTTTCTTATTTCTTACTTTTTGTCTCGTTTCTTAATGTCCCACTCTGATCATCTTTTTATCTATTTTAAAAGTGTTCTCTTAATTATGATTAACCTAAACCGTTTTTAGCCAAAAACAAAACAAAACAAAAAAAACATGTGTTTTCTAGGACATAATATCTGCAGAGAGGCAGTAATTCATTAGAAATTTGCCTCTGAGTTGTGGGCTGTACCACTGGCGCAGGGTTCACTCACTTCCCATGATCCCTTGGTTCTACAAACTCCAAGCTAGCTTAGCTCCTGATTCAGGATAAATTAAATAAAGAAATACTCAGAAGCTCAGTTTCATCTTAATTGTCTTTATATATGTCCTCTATCATGATTAAATTGCTACAAGGACATGTTAAAAACACAATTTTCATTGTGTGTGAGTGGGTCTTTAAAACCTAAAAAAAATGGTTAAGCTGTGAACATTTAGTCGTAAGGATTGTACATATAATTGTAACCAGAACCACATGAAATTCTAATCTTACCAAACCAATGCCTGTTGTTTCATTCAAGCTAGAATACTTCAATAAAATAAGGCAGGGAGCAAAAGAAAGGAAGAGGGATGAGTGGAACAGAGTGGGCGTCAAGAGAGAACAGAGGAGAGAAGGCAAAGAGAGAGCAAGGTGAAGTGATATTGGCAAAAAAAGAGAGTAATCACTCCCTCTCTTCTTTCATCTACAAAGCTTAAAGGCTTAATCTGCCTGCTGGAAATGTGAAAGCCTGTCTGTTCACAGTATGACACCTGATTTGTGTTGTTTCTGAAAGAACCAGTAGAGAGCAGCACACACTCACATTTAAGAACAGAAATTTGGATAAAATAGATTTATAATTTAATTTTAGCTCATGTACTTACTTTGCAAAAATATAAAAAAATGTTTTG
Organism: Oryzias celebensis; assembly: GCA_014656515.1. NCBI lineage: Eukaryota > Metazoa > Chordata > Actinopteri > Beloniformes > Adrianichthyidae > Oryzias > Oryzias celebensis. Next base: position 15,212,489 of record BNCR01000017.1, on the reverse strand, counting down.
AAGTTTGGTAATTAAAATAAATCAAAATGAAATACCCAACAGTTTAAAGACCCAATCCAAATAAAATGATGTTTTTGGTGTTTTTAACATGCTTTTGCAGCATCTTTCTAATGGAGCGCATATATATATATATATATATATATATATATATATATATATATATTATACAAATTGTTGTGAATCAAGAGCAGACTAGAAAAAAAAGCTCTCAGTTGTTATGTACAAACTACAATTGACGAGCTACAAGCTTCCGCTCCATTCTGATTCATCCACTTGCAGATGAATAGATCCATGTAAGTCTTAGTTCTGAGCTGGTATCTATGTCAAAACTGTACGAATAGCTTTGATCTCGCTCGACATTTTTGTTGCATTTGCCAATATTAACTTGGAGGGGGCTGCCAGGGAAGAATTTGGATTCGGCCTGGCCTATGTCTAGAAAATCAACACAGGTTTTTAGATTTTTGTTATGAATGGCATAATAATAACTGGGAACGTTTCTACAATAGATCAAAAGATGATTGGAGTGGGTCTTCAAGTAAATGTTTAAAGTTGAGCCTTACCTTCTCTGCTTTGGGGGCGAGAACCCCAGAGGTTGGAGTGTGTGAAGGGCCTGGAGATGGTGGCTGTGGACTGGCTGGATCCCCATTGAGCAGCACAGGTGACATGTTTGGAGGCGTGAGACAGGAAAGAGGTGAGGACAGTGAGAGGATGGGTCGTGAAGCAGGGGAGGATAGCGGAGAAGGCCCTAAGCTGGGGCCCGGAGAAACCATGGATAGAGGACGACCTGACTGGCTGGAGCAGCGGGAAGGAGATGAGCTTTGGGGACGCAAAGGAGATAATGCCACAGTGGGGCGCTCTGGGCTTCCAGCAGGTGGACTGTGAACTAAAATGGACAAAAAATACATGTAAGGCTTTCATACAGAATTTTAAGAGAACATACTAAGTGCCAGAAATAACATCTTTCATTTGTGCTTGTAACAATTTAAAAGAAAAAAATATATCTTCAGTGTTTTTTTCAGTGTTTTTTTTTTTTAACAACAGCAGAGTATATGCATTGTACTGTCATATTGGTAGATAAACTGAACCCCTCAATTTACATCTAGAGCAGATTTAGTAAGCTAAAGAACCCTTTCAAATGGAGGATAACATAACAGTTTAAGTGTCAACAACACAGACTTCATTTCCAAGAATCAAGTTTTTTCTGCTCATTCGTTTTTCTGTTTAGAAAAGGTAGACAGCTTTGTTTGGATAGCACTTTTCAGAGGTGTAGTTCAAAGTGCTTTACCAAGATGCAAAAAGCTTTGGCAATATAAAAGAAAAAAAAACAACACACAGAAGAGGAAATTAGAAAAAGAAGGGAATAAAGTAAGGTTGCAGTTTATACACCATGTCCAGTAAACAATCAGACTTTTCAATTTGGACTAAAAAGTGGGTTACGCTGGTGCACCATTGAAATTATTATGACTCACTGATTAAAATTAAATTTTTAATATCTTCTTGGGGTGTTTTTTTTTATAATGGAGAACATATATATTAAGCTTAAAATTACATTTCAGATTATTTTTCATTTAAATATTTTTGTCAGTCAGAAGCAGACAAAAAATGTCTTCGGCAACCCACAAGCTCCCTGCTTCACTCAATTTTGATGCATCCCCATGTAGACGGCTAGATCCATGTATGTTTTAGTTTTTTAGTTGGTATCCAGCTCGAAACTGTACAGCTAGATTGCTTCATTATTGCTCACCATTTTTGTTGCACCGATAACTTTAGGTTTCTTTGCTGAAACTATGTCCTAGGAAACAATTTTTTAAAAGTTAGTTTTTACTAAAAACAACATAATAATAATTGAAAGACCACTGGGGGCGCTTTTAAAATAAATCAAAAAATGATCGAAGAATATCTTCAGGAAGCTGGTTCCATCTATAAGCAACTCCAAGCCTCAAGGACCACTGTGTCTGTGATTTCCAGATATTCAACCCTTACTCATGATTGATTACCTGGATCAGCCAATTAGGACATGCCAGAGCAAAGTATGTTGGAAAACATGCAAGGATTCTGGTCTTCGAGGCCTGGAGTTGCCTATCCCTGGGCTAAAGGATTTTCCTATTTGCTATACCAGCTGATTTCCTTCTGCAGACCTGTACTGGGTTTGGGTATTTGACAAGCACATTTGTCCCAAATACATTTACAAGTGTGGGAAAAACTAATCACTATGAACACATTAATGTGCATCAACATGCACAATCACACACAAATTCACACGTGTGCACAGCTTTTCTTGCTTGAACATTTCACTAACTTCTCAAGGTTTTTGGAAGTCTCGCCTAGTGTAAATCTATCAACAGTTGATGGCTAATCCTCTACATTAAAATAACATTACTTGCATCTCAGCCCAGAAGCTAAGTAGAAGCTTACAAATTAAATTTATTTGTAAAAAAAACCTTATATCTATATCTATATCTATAGATATAGATATAGATATAGAAATATATATAGATACATACATTTATATATCCTAAGGGAGTTCTGAGTTCTGCTGGTCTTGTGATTAAAAAAACAAAAAAACCCAGAACATTAAACACTATGCACATACTTTACTTTGTAATCAAGACCAGATGTGCGTGTGTCCGTACATGTGTACATGTGTGCGTGTGAGACAGAAATCAATGAGAGACTAGAGACAAAAAAAGGGGGAAGAAATGGGGCGAGAATGGAGCAGCTCTGTTATTATACCTTCATAAAACAAAAAGCACAATGATGTCATTTGACTGAGTGGGCATGTGTGTGTCAGTTTGTGCATGTGTGTGTTACTCATAGCATTCATAGCACTCTCCAGCCTCCCTAAAGAGATGTTCACTGTTATTTTCTCAGAGAACGACAGATAGGATACAAAGGGAAGAGAAAGAAGGAGGGAGGAGAAATGAATAGAATCAGTGGAAAGCAAGGCCGATATGATCTCAATGTTGTGTAGACATGAGTGTGTGTGTGTGGGTGTGTGATTGTAGCAAGCTCTTTCTGGCACGAAAAACAACACAGCAGTTGTACTAAATCCTTTATGTATTGGTTTGCTCTTCAGAGATTGCTTTAAACAGTTTTACATTTAAAATTTCCCCTGAGCTGAGAAAAGAAACAGAGCAACCATGTGTCCAGAGCAAAACAGTGACATTGGAAACTTCTGTGCCTTCAAACTATGGAGAACTTTTTTACACCAATGATTTTTGATTGGACCAACTTGAGAAAAATCTTCAATCATCCATCTTAAGCTGAACTAATAGCACCAGTGTCGAAATTACAAGATGAAAAAATTCTGGCCATTTTTCTTGGATGGTAAGGTTTCTAACGTCATTATTGAAAGTTCCAAGGTGTAGCAGCTCCTAGAGACTGTAACAAATTTTCAAGCAAACCAAGTTTTGGAAAAACACTTGAACCCCTCCATCGTAAAATAAAAAAAATAAAAAAAAACAACAACTTCAATCATGTTTGGTATGTAATTGTGCCTTTTCTTAGACAGTTGAAGTTAGCTGAAGTACTGACTTATGCAATGATCTTTAAGCCAAAACTACTGTAAGCTTTACCATGATTTGGAATGGTATTTAGTTTGTTTAGCTTGGCTATTTATTTTTCATAGACAAAAGCTTAATTGCTTTTTACTTTGCACAGTTCATAGTTTGAAAACTTTGACTAAAAGGCAACTGCACAAAATACAGAAACCATAATAATTGGCCACTTTCATGGCTGAGAAGATGGTAGCCAAGGGTGAGCAGAGAAGCCAGGAACACATTCGAATCACACCTAATGTAGACTCAAGTACCTCATAGATAACAATTGGAATGAAGATGAACCAATAAACCTACTCAAATACACATTACACTTGTGTAGCAGTAATATGTGTTTGCCAGTACAACTGTAACCAGTAGGGATTTTCACTATTGTATGAGGGTTGTTATATTTAGAACCTGACTCAGTCTTGTCCAACTTATTTGAATCAAAGGGAAAAACATAACCTGCATTTCCTTTTCATTTTATTATTTTACATCTAACTGGACTTTGCTCTTATGTTTACTTTTCTTTGCACAAAGACATTAACCAGCTGAACAATTAAGCAAACAAGCATTAATCATTGATATTATCAGTAAAGAAAATGCAGTTTAGTGAGGTTGCCTGCAGAAATGCACACAACTTAGTGGCTACTCGAATTAATGGCTGTTCAATATTTCATTATTCTGTAATCAGAAACTAAGGGGCTAAAATGCAGAGGGTTCCCAAGGGATCAGAAGGCTGCTCCTTGGTGGCCGTAGGCTGACATTGCAAAGCAGAATATTGTTCAAGCATCTGAGACAAAAACTCCAAAGTGTTTTCTTATAACTTCTGGATATCATTGGGAGCTCTGGCATGCTCACATAGAAAGGTTTCATTGTTAAAAGTCTTTTTTAGTTAATAAACAGAAGTATTTATCTTTTTTGTGCTTCTTGTGTGTCTGAATGAATTACAGAACACTTTTACATCTCTGTATAAACATGTTGGCTCATCAATAAACTCAACAACAAAAACATCTAACTTCTGAGCCTTTTTTACTAAAATAAATAAATAAAATAGACCTAAAAGTGTCATTGGCTTTTCTTTCCTTGTGAGTATTTGCTTACTTAGCTGCATTGAGGTGCGCGCTTGGTGCTGGTTGGAGCGCAGGCAGTTCTTCAGCTGGGCGGCAGCCGTTTGTGGAGAGGAGGCGGGGCTGTGGTCCCTGCTGTGAACTGAGTTTGCTGAGGTCACAAGTGTAGGGGAGGGACGGGACATCAAGGGACCCACAGACCCTGGCGACGAGGGGTCAGAACTTTTACTCGTAACGGAACTGCACCCACTTCCACCTCCTCCTCCTACTGGACTGGGCAAACATGAGCCGCGACCAACACCAAGACCAAATGGAGCTCTGCAAAGACACACCACAGAGAAGTTTGGAGTTGTAGTCTAAATATGTTGGGGCTTCTTTTCTAACAAGTTAACAGGAAAATAAAAATAGAAACAGTAGAAGATTGCACATAATATTGTATAATATATGTTTTTTCATCTATTTTATTTTAATTATGTTCCCATAAAACAATTGCAAAAAACAAAACAATTAGAGACACAGACAGACCGTATCACATGCTAGGATTGATACATCTTTAAAGCTTTCTAATTTATTTCTAAAACCAATTTTACAAAGTGATCTTTAAAGCTTTAACAGTATGTAGTGTTTTTTTTTCTACCATCACAACAAAAGAGATGTTCCGGCATTGAAAACACAGAGCAGTGAAGCCTCTCAGGTGTTTGGCACTTTTCTTTGAACAAACACCACTTAAGATTTGGAGGCATGCTGCCTGCGGAGGCATCCAAAGTAAATCCAGCATTTATCTGGTTGGACTGCTGTCTCCACAGAAAGGGGGCCATTAAAAGGTAATAGGAAAGAGCATGGCACTTCCTGACAAATTTATGTTTAAGATCAATGAACCCCATTGCTGCTTTTATTTATTTATTCTAATTTATCTTTGACTTAATGGGGTAAGTGAATTGAAAACTGATATTTATTTATAATATCAACCTGAACCTATGAAGCTTTTTTTGTTTTGGGCTGAGGAAGTAAGTTGGGGTTCCTAGAGAAAACCCACGCATGCCGGGGAGAACATGCAATCTTAACACAGAAAAATCCCAACCGGGATTTGAACCAGGGCCTAACTACCACAACGCGGAGGGCAAAAATGGCTCTAAATTCTTTCGCTTGAAGTACAAAATAATGTGCAGTTTTAATTCCTAACAGCAGAACCAATGCAACAAAGAGAAGTATCCAGTTCTGACAGAAAGAGCTATCTAATTGGTGTTATCTGTCTGTACACATCCTGCTGTATCATATGTGCCGCTGCAGGCTGCTCATGTTTCTGTCTGCACAGTGCTGAACAGCAGAATGGTGGACTCCATTATGGACGCAGCAGTATCCACATTCTTATGAGTGTCCTTTGAACAGCCGTTGGACACTTGCAGAGTTATGGCTTTCCTCGTGCGCGTTTGTGAGGGTGGATGTGTCTCTTCTCTGGAAGCCTTTAATTATCATACAGAAAAATGTCTGAGCTGCACTGCAGACAAGAAGGGGGAGGCGGCAGAAGAAAAAGTGGGGGTGGGGGACCATGCTCGCGTAAAAATAACAAATTGCCTCTCATTTGATTACGTGCCCATCCTGATTTTTTCCTTCTCGCTCAGTAAGACTGCATAAGTGAAGACTGAGCAGCAGCCAGTCATACTGACAAGAAGACACCTGCTGTTTCTGGAGCATCTGTTTCAATCATTTTGTTATTTTTGGGCTCTTTATTTCTTATTGTTTTTCTCAAACTGTTGCTTTTATCTATTAGTTGCATTCTGTTTCAGTTTTCTTAAAAAACAAAACACAAAATCTCCACCAAAAAACCTCCTTTACAATGTTTGCCTTTTCCTGTGTATAAATTACCTTTGACCCCTTGACACCTGAATATTTTTCCAGCTATGAAAAACAATCTTCTGTTTTTTCATTAGGTATAAGGTAAATTAAGTAGAAAATAGATAAAATAAAAGAAATCCTTTACAAATTGAAAGAAATAAATTAAATCCCTTTACACATGTTTTGATGTAATTTAAACATTCACGTTTTAAACAACAAAAAAACGTTAAGAATCCGCTCTGAAGAAAAATGTGTTTTTGGGGTTTTTAACATGTTCTTTATGATGATGGAGGACATATATGAACAAAATGTGCTAAGGATGAACTTTCAGTGTTTATTTCCTCAAATCATTGTGAATCAGGAGCAGACAAAAACTGCAGTTAAAAAAAGCTTGTAGCAGTAGGTGCTACAGTTGGCAGGCCACAAGCTCTTTGCTTTGCTCCATTCTCATGCATCCATTTTGTGTATAATCATAACAGCATAACCATAATTAAAAGACCACTGGGAACACTTTGATAATAGACCAAAAGACAATAGGAGTGGGACTTTAAATTGTCTTTGTTAGTCGCTTTTCTGTCATATTTTAGCCCACGCTACTCTTCTGTTTTTGTTGCTTAAATGTTTTTTTTTTTTCGTGACTTTTTCATCCCCTTTAAATAAAAACAAAAAATTATTTGAGCTGTTCTGGTAAAAAGGTTTTAAGATTGCAGAAAGTCTGTAAAACTTAAAAAAAGGACAGTTATTGCAACTTGATACTAAATATTATATTGCTAATATTTTTTGTATTTTATGTGGTGTTTTTTGCATAGTTTGGCTGTGGGTGCAACTTCTACTCAGGAGTCACTTAAATGGAAATTTTGAACACAAATTGGCTCTTATATTTGTTATTTTCACACTAACAACTAGTTGTCCTTTAGCAGTTGTTTCCAACTAATAACTGCTAGAGAGGACTGTAGGTAAGTATATCAGTATTTGATACTGACAGTAATGCAGAAGCAGAACCGCAGTCCAAATTCAAACATGGAGGAGAATCTGACCGTTCTTCTCCTAAACTTCATATATATCTGTAAATGTATAATTTGCATTGAGACAATATAAGTCATGTGTTTATTCTTTCCTTCCTACAGCAAGTCATCAAAGTGGGCCACAGACAGATAAAAGAAGTTCTGAAAGCTGCATCATTCAGATGCAGCTCTTGTAGTAGATGGTGAAATCTCAATAAAAAAAAAAGACTGAATGATTTCATGAACCCAGAGGGGGAGTTGTGCTTACCGATGATTTCTTGAGCTCTTCAAAATTGATAAATCTGATCTCTCAACATCATCTGTGTCTTCCGTATATTTTAAATGAGATATATGATCAATGCTTTCAAGTAAAGAGGAGGATATAAACTGTTAAGGGTAGCTCCTCCCACGTGACACAAGCATCTGGTTTATGAACACATTTTGTCCAGCAGCGACATAGATGAAATAGAGGCAGCAGAAATGAATTTGACATGAACGCAGCATTATGGCAGGCTAAGTGGATTTGTTCAGACGAGTTACACTTTTTTCCCAAAAGTACAACCTATACTCCAGTGCAACTATGTATGACTTTTATTTCTTATCTGTTTTTTGGCTGCTGCGACTTATACTCCAGAGCGACATATAGTTAGAAAAATATGGTAATGACAATAAAATCAGTGAGGGTAAGAATGTATTTATATGTATTTACATGTTATTACACCAGCTGCACTGTTGTTTTTACCTGTATGTGATTTAAAGTTGAGCTAAGAAATCAAATATTCTGAAATATTTTGCGGAATCTCTCTGCAGACACCATTGTGTGAGAACACACTAAAATAGTTTGCCGCTTGCCATGGTCCATGTTTAGTGATTAATGGAGCAAAAGTCTGTATAGGACATGCTACTCCTGTGGATATTACATCTGCATTAATGTGGTCGCTGCAGCAGTTCATTTCACTTCATCATCCAACTGGTAAAATAAGTGCAAAAAAAATGCTTTTAATTTCATCGAGGTTCTATTCTGGTTTAATTACAACTAATTTGCATCTGAATACAGTTGTTAGATGCAGTAGCTTTGCTTTAACGTTTCCCAAACCTCACCGACCTGGACACAGGAGTCACATAGTTCCCCGGAAAGACACCAGAGGCAGCCGTTCTCAGCGATGTGCCTTTGAACCATCCGTCCTGACACTTTTCCGTCACCCTGTACATCTCTCCTTTCCTTAGCTCCAGCTCATCCGCCTTCTGGGGCTTGTAGGCATAAAGAGCCAGGTATCTGAGGACCAAAAGTCATAAACCACAAGTAAGAACAATTGTTAAAAAAAAAAAAAAGAATTAAGAGAGCATTTTTTTTCCAACAGCCACATAGAAAGATTACTCTTACAAAACTCTATTTGCCTTTTTAACAAAGATATGGGACTTCAACAATAACAGAATGTGATTATTCTAATAGAAATAGAAAAAAAAAAGATTTTTTTTATGTGACATCAGGAGGGCTTCTTGAAGATGTTAACTAGAAAGCTAAAACAAAATGTTCAACGTCAAGTATCTCTAAAAGGTGTAAGAACAACAGTCTATTTACAAAGAAATTTGTCCAGAGATTGAGAAAAAAACATAATTCTTTAGGATCTACAATCTTATAATCCATTAAAAAAATCTACCCACATACTCTTATGTCAGGCTCTTCCAGGAGAAGACAGGAAGTTAATTGTGAGTTTTATTAAAAGTTGTCAAAAATCCAAGAGTATTCCAACTAACCTTTGACATTTTTAAGACAGCAGAGGTTTATTCTAAGTTACACCAATAAACTCGACTTTTGACTTATTTTTAAATAACATCCTATTACCATTCAAGTCACATCTCCCCGAGGGAGCAATGTAGCCAATGCGCTGACTGATCATCTCCCCTGAATAGTCTGACAAACTGTAAATGGGAGTCCAATCAATAAGTCCTTGTTTAGCAGCTTACAACCAGGATGCAGAATTTATCATTGTGCTGTAACGTATATGTCTACTTGTTGTGCCTGTGTTAATGTATAAATGAACTGCTGATGCTGTCACAGAGACGAATTCATGGCATACGGCTTTGGGTTCTGACAGAAGATGATAAAAAAAACACACAGTAAACATGCATGGTATGTTCTCCCTCCCCGTTGCCATAGTAACAGATTGGGGGGGGGCTGTCTCCCGTCTTCCCATAGCAACAAGAAAAGTTGCAGGGTCAAAATGAAACCTCATCAGTAGAATGAACCAATTCCTGAATGGTAACAGTGGGTGCGCATGCATGTTCATACACCCTCTTGATTTGCTGATATAATTAAAACTGACAATGCCGGCTTATCAGACTGTCATCCTTCTTGAGAAGTTATGAAGTCAGTCAAAAGGATAAACCCTCGACCTGTGTGAATCTGCATTCAATTCAGTGCTTTAAATACTTTCTTTTTTGGTAAACTTGAGGCAAACCTTCTCATTTCTCAACCAACAAACATTTTATTTAGTTTCAGTCAGCGAGTGTAGGATGGATTTTGGCTCTCAATTAAGGAAACTAATGGGATTCACAGTCATGACTCATGTTTTTATTTTAGTTTGTTTGTATTCCTGGATATATTTTCCCCCATATTTTAGAAAGACAGAAAATTCTTTCAGCTTTCTGCAAGCTTGTTATGAACCCAAGAGTCACACAGCAGTCAGAATTTAACTCTTTTTCCTATTTTTATTTTTTTTTTATTTTGAAACGCTTCAGGAGTTTGTGTGGCTGCAGAGGTAATAGAACTAGACCAAGGTCATGTCCACAACAGATCAAATATTTGCACCAACATAAGAAAGTGATTTCCCAGGTTTCACCTGAGTTCTAAAAAAACAACAATTTAGTTGCTTAATCGATAGAATAAGTGGATCAAAATCAAGACTTCAGATGACTCACAGCTCCCTGAGTTACAGCAGAAAGTTGCACTCACATGTTGAGAGGCAGCTGCACTTTAGCGTGGGCCAGCAGCTCAGAGGTTAAAGATGCTACTTTGGGAGGGAGCGGTAGTCCTGCTGAGGAGAGAGAAGGGCCTGGGGGAGATGCATCCTGAGGACAAACAGGAAGACTCAGCACACGTGGAGTGGTTTTCGTTTAAAACAAAACATTCGGAAACTTGCAAGCATCGAAGATTTCACGTCGAGACAATAAAACAACATTCGGAGGGAATGAACCAGAGGCAAATACAACAGCACAGCAGCACGTCTCCTGTCAGAAGCTATCAAAAAGAGGAAAAGTTGTGTTTGTTTGCATGGAAGAGGCAGACGAGGTGTTTAGGGACTACAATACAGAACAGGAGGAATGCAGTTACTGCCTCTGTGTACTACATCAAAGCTGGATCTTGAAACACCTGCCCTGGGGTTTTTCTCACGCTAGCCCTCATTTTATCTGAAAGATGCATCAAAACTGTTTATTAACATGTCTGAATTTCAGTGATGCTGTTCTTTTTTGTAATTGGTTGTGAATTTAATTGTTGTAATGCATCTGCAATGTAAATATTTGATCAAGATGCATGTCATGCCTTAAAATTACTCTGTATCCAGTATGTGAACCCACCTGGATGCGTGCCGCGGCTCTGGGGTCTGAGGAGCTGATGAGAACAGGGTGTGAGATTTCCATGCTGTGTCTGTTATTGAGCTGGGTGGTCCTCTGGCTGACGGACAGGGCAGAAAACGAGTGCCGCTTTTTGGCGTTTTTCTTTCCTTCTCCTCTGCGATGACCAGAGCCATTTCCATTAGGTGGGGAGGCGATTGGGGATGATCCCAGGCTGCAGGATCCCAGGAGGGCTGGCTCAGAGCTTGTACCAGGTGCATTAGCTGGCATAGGCTTATCAATCTCCATCAACTGCTTTGCGGTTTCATTTAACTGAGAGGAGAGGAGAGATGTGGTTCAAGTGTCAGACCTAACAGTTTCATGCAAACTCAACAACATACATGCGTGTGTGTGGGTGTGTGTGTGTTTTTACGTGACCTTTTCTGGCTTGTTCTTATTGGCAGCTGTTCAAACCAATACAAGAACGATAATCACTGACAACAGCTGGCCTTTGAGTTTGTTAGTGAAACAATTTATGCATCAAACATAAATATCCATCCATCTTCTATTCAAGATTTGTCCTTTGCAGGGTCAAGGGGGTTGCTGGAGCCAATTACTGCTTCTGTAGGGTGAATGCAGGGTACATTCTGGACAGTTTGCCAGTCTGTCACAGGACCAAACACAGACAAACACACTAAGCAGACAACTTAAAGTCACCAATCAACCTATGAAACATGTTTTTGGTCAGTGGGGGGAATCTTGGTTTCCTGGAGAAAACCCACGTATACACGGAAAAAAAATCACGCAAACTCCACACAGAAAGAAAGCAGTCGAGATTAAAACCAGTGCCTCTGCTTTAAGGTAAGTGCTAACCACTACATTACTTTAAAATACCCTCTACACATGAATATTACTTTCTAAAGACAAAACTTAGCCTGTTTTCTGGCCAAAAAGAAAAAAAAAAATGTTACTAAGATACAAGGCCAGGCTTTTGTTTATCATTTCTAGGGCAAAATCTAAACACAAAATAATTAAATATAATTTATTGTTTGATTAATGTTGTGATTTGTAACAAGAAAATGCAATAGAACTGCTCTTAAAGTTAAACATTTCACATTAAAAGCATGAAAAAATGAAAGTGGTAGTACACATTACTTACACATTAACAGATAACTTTATGGTTGCATGAGTTCTCTCTGAACACTTATGTTTTAAACCAAGACCAGTTTATTCATTTGACGTCTGTTTATTTATATATATAAAGCTCTAAAAGAAGTTGGAAAATTAATACATTCAGAACACTGAGGGCAATTAGATTAAAATATATCATGTATCATATTTGTTTTGACAAAAATGTAAAACTTCAGCCATCAAGTTTTTTTGTGTGTGCTGTCCATGGTACTGAACAATTAAATTCTGAAAAAGTTCTAAAAAATCTTAAAGGTTCTAAAAAATAATCACTAAAAACTTGATTACAATCAATACTAGAGTTTTTACAAACATTTTAAAAATTAGAATTACAACGGTTAGATCAGTAAAAAGAAAAAAAACTCAAACTGTGAAAAATGTCTTGCTAAATGACCAGACTTTCTTAATGTGTGAATTTTACAACTTTGGATTTACCTTTAAAAATAATTAAAAAAAAGACTAAGCTCAACTTAGACGTAAGTGACTTCTTGTAGGACTTGAACCTACTGACACAAAAAAACTTTTCCGAATCAATGATGAGCACTCGTTCTTTCAGAATCTGCTATACTCTTGTTTTTTTTTTGTGTGGTTATGTTTCTACTTTTGCTTACAAATGTGACTAAGCAACAAACTAACCAATCAAATTTGAACCCGAGTGTTTTGACAAAAATGCTTAAAAAATAATTGGTGACTGTTTTTTTTAGCACGTTTATGGGGATCTTTAAGAAGTTGTCATGAAAAGACTGTTTCGTACACACACAGACTAATGCAAAACAGGAACCCATCATGCAGTGTTTGTGGGATTTCCTGAACTTTTTGGCGTTTTACTCTCTACTGAATTCCCAGGTTTTACAGAACACATCTTGCTGTGAACAACTGTCAGTATTCTTTCTTTTTTTCAGAACAGATTCCATTTACCTCACTGTCACTATGCAAATAGCATAAAAACCTGGAAATCCCAAGGGTTTCTCTTTGTACGTTGCTCTGGATTATAAATTGTTCTTCTGTGTCTTTCTAAGTGAAAGTTTCAGTATTTCGCTGCACTGCTGAGAGAAGCGCTTAACCCAGCAGGGATGCAGGATGCAATGTGCTCACCACCGTTTAGTGCGCAGTCACAGCATACAAAACAAAACAGTCTAAACAGTCAGAACATAAGAAGCCTAATATTTCAACTTGCCAACAAAGAGAATGTGCTTAACTAAAAAAGCAAACATATCTCTGCTGGAGAGAAGTTCATGAAGAGAGGTAAAGGTGCAGCGAGCAGCTGAACACACTCTCACAAAAGAACGTACGGCACATCATCCCTTGCTTTGTTTTGTACAGCTTGAGCAATCAAGAGGACTGTCTTTCAGTGCGATTGCACAAAGAAAGTTTATTCATGCAGCAAATGCCATACACTGATGAAATTCAGAAATAGAAGATAACTACACAAAATAAAGTTCTTTTTCTGAAATTTTTGAAATGTTTTCATCGAAGTGGCAGTGCTTCATTGGTTATCACTGTAGATGCTGGAACTTCACCAATTTCCTCTCCGACAAGCAAAAACGGCTGCATCAATCTGCTTCTGACCATGTTCACTCTAGCGTGTGTTGTTATACTGTTGGTCAACATGAATATGCATGTTGCAGGAGATGTTATGCCAACATGACAAGGGAGAATAAGCTGACATATCACACTGTTTATGGCCTTACAATTTCAGCTTTATAAAATATATTCATTATTAATAGCTGTGGTTCCCTTTTAAATTTTGCAACAGAGTGCTGCTGTGAGGTCTGCGTTTGGGCAATGATGCCGAATGTGATAGTGAGAGCTTGAGAACAGGATGACATGATGAGGGCTTGTTAAATGAGCTGCACAATTTACTAAATAAGTGATGGGTGGCTGACTCTGGCAACAGTCACACATCCTTTCTAATGAGGACTACAATGCTCAAAACTTGATGCGTTTTATTCTTAGTAACTTTAATTGTATGTCAGAATGGGAAGATTACAAACGGTACCAACTTTAGGAATTACTCAACAATCTAAACAAGCAAAAAACCAGAAAAGAATGTATAAAGAATTTGCACAATATCGCCCAAAATGTAAATTCCAGATCATTAACAGGTATTGATATGCAAATAAAAATAAACAAGTTTGAAATCCTCTTAAAAACCCTGGTGTATTTGCCTCACATCGGTGCTATGTAGCACACAGAAGTAAAAGATTTGAAAGATAAAAAAGTCGGATACAGTCCAGATATACCTGCTAATGGACCTTGTGGAGGGAGTCCGCCCTGAGACTAGAAGGTCATGAGCTCAAATCCAGTCCAAGTCATACCAAAGACTCTTATGGGACCCAATACCTCCCTGCTTGACCCTCAGCATTAGGGGGTTGGATTGGGGGAGGGTCAACCACTAAATGGTTCCCGAGCGAGGCTGTGACTGCAGCTCGCAGCTCCCCCAGGGGATGGGTAAAATGTGGAGAACAAATTTCACACACCTAGGTACGTGACAACTGATGAGACTTTAGATATCCAAGTATTGCTTGAATTTGTGAGTAAAGGGAATGAACACTGATTAGAAGAATGTTAAACATTTAACATAAGAGGGAAAGTATCACAGCATCAAGACACCAAAAAGCTGCTTAATACCAAAGGTGACAATTCAAATCACATTTACTAACAATGGTTAAACCCTTTGACTGCCTGCTCAACCAAATGAAAGAGCAACTTTTAAAAAAGTGTGTATTATTCATCCAAGCCAATCGATGAAAAAAAAAGATTTTTTCCCTTTATTAGGTGTTAAAGGATTAAAATAAATCTGAATTTGACCATAGCTAATCTGAAATCTGACAGCAGTTACTAGTAATTCGAAAACGCGTGTGTAGCTGAAATTCAGCAGCAACGTTTCACTTATTTATTGCTTCTGAATAGTTTATGCAGGGAATTAAGTCATGTTCTTATTCCTGTCTAAGCTATTTCAATTGCAGTTTTTATGACACATGTCTGCTTGAATGTGGTGAAAATCATTCACTAACTTGGATGAACAAATCTTCAAAGACTGACTAAATATAGTTGGATTTAGGCAGTGATGCCAAATCGGGCTCTTTTTTTCTAACCTTGATCTAATCATGCCTTGGTATTTGCAGTTATCAGTTTCAAATATGCCAAATAATTATGAGAAAATGTCATCAGGTCTGATTCTTCAATGCAGTAACTCAAAAGGGGCTTCCTACAAAGAAATTACAATCCAGGATCTTTTGATAGCAATGACTTTCATTGTTTTATGGGCTTTGGATTGGTTATTTTTTCTTTGCATTAATTTTCTCTATATTTAATCAAATCATTCCAACAGGGGATCATAACGTGCCATCTGGTACTCAGTATTTAATCTTAAACCGGAATTAACACTGCTTCTAAACCTGCTTCTTAAGTCTCACTTCTTTTCACCTCTAATGCATTCTATAGGTATAAAAGATTTCTCACTTTCGTCATGGGTATGTTGTGTTTGACTCTGGTTATATTAGTTAGATACACTCTGGTATGTATGTTTGACAGCGACTGACAAAAAGCACATGTGTATCCCAGCGCCTCATCTGATTAACACAGTGATGTTTTTGCTAAGATGTGATCTTACAACAGTTATTATTAGCCTTTCACACAGGCAATTTAAAAGTAATAATAAAAAAAAGAACAGATGTCATGAGCCCTAGCAACTATATATTTTCAACACCACAATCTCTCCTTAGCAAACCTAAAAACCTTGAGCAGTCTTAACAAAAAAGTCAAGAATTTTCTTTTCTTCCTGTTTCTATGAGTGAGACTGAGAGACAGCATGTCCAGATTCACAGTCATTAAATATGCATTTACATATTAATAGAAATGCTAATCAAAGCCAAATCGTATGCTAATAGACATGATGGATTGATGCTGCAGATATAACTCAGTTTTAACTCTCCTGAGACTGACTATAGGACATGTGCATAAACACCAACAGACACACACACACTCAAAAGGTCACTGAGGTGGCAAACACACTCGCTAGCTGGATAACTAATAACAATGCATTCCGGTTTGGGTCAATGAATTCATCGGGAGGTTACATGTCACACAGACACGAGCACAGACACTCATGCTAATCACTGCTGTGTCAGTTTCTCTACCAACGTGTCCAATCATGCTGGAAATCACATAAGGAAGTTTGTGTGTGCTAGTGAAATTGTGGAGGGACATAAATGAGGTGATTCGGGGTATCCCTAGAGGAGGAAAAGTGGTAATTAGGGCAGACTTTGACAGACATGTAAGTGAGAAAAAGATAGAGGATGAAGAAATGATGGAAATGTTCAGTATTGAAGACATAAAAATGGAAGGACAGATGGTGGACTTTGGACTAAAAGAATGGAAGTGGAAGTGGTGAACATATTTTTGAAGAATCTTGAGGAGAATAAGTTGACATTTAATAGTGGAAGGAGGAGCATACAATTTGATCACATCTTGAAAGAGATCAGTTACTGCAAAATCATTGCTGGGGAGAGGGGAGCCAGACAGCAAAGGATGGTGGTGTGTAGAATGACTCTGGTGAGGAAGATGAGGAGGACAAGGCCAGAGCAGAGGACCAAAGGGGTAAAAGTGTTGTATGTTGTATGAGTGTTCTATGACTTTTAGGTAGAGGAGTTGACAAAGGCTTTGGTCAAAAAAGAGGTCCCTCCATAATGACTACACAACTACAGCTAAAGTGATGAGATGTTGCAGGAACGTACTTAGTGTATCTGTTGAAATAAATAAAGCATAGGGTAGATGAAGAAGTTTAGAAACCTGTTGGAGGTTAGCTAAGAAAGAGAGTGGAGAGACGTGGTGATCCTTGGAACTGCAACAAGGATTGACTATGAGTCTCTTCTTGTTTACTGTGGTGATGGACAGACAGCTGCAAAACAAGCAGGACGGTAGCCCTCGAGGAACAGGGTTGGAGACCCCTGATTTAAATGTAAACTTCTGTGCTTTAGAGGGCACCCACGTGGAGAAAAACGCTTTGACTCCATGACATAGCGCGGCGCGGAACCCCTTCGCTACAGAGGGTTCTGTATCCCTCCGTCCCGAGGGTAGTCCGTAAAAAACTATTTTCAGACACCACTTTTACTACAAATGGAGTGATAGGGAGAAGTAGTAGGGCGAAGGGAAGAAAAAAAATGTTTTTTGAAAATTCCTTGAATTACTGAATTGAATTACTTTGATAAAGGCAAGGAACAATGGTTAGCCATACAAAAACACAATATCTGCTTGTTAATGACAGGGCTCAATGGTGAGATTACAGCAAGCAGAGGTCAACAAGATGAGTCAACTATCCAGAGCAACAGAGTGCAGGCAGGAGGTGAAGAGGTGTGTGGACCTTGTGGGGAGGAAAGCTTCAGGTGTGATGTGTGACAATGGTGTCAGCAAGAGTGAAAGGAAAGGTGTAGAAGACTGTGGTGAGAGCAGCAGTGTTTGTTTAGAGACTGAGAGAAAAAACAATCAGGAAAGAGAGCTGGAGGTAGCAGCGATGAAGATGTTGAGGGTCTCTTTGGGAGCGACAAGGATGGATAGAATCAAGAATGAATCCATCAGAAGGACAGCGTATGATGAATGTTTTGGAGATAAATACAGAGAAGCCAGATTTAGATGATTTGGACACATTCAGTGGAAGGACAGTGATTGTGCTGGTAAAAGGGTGCTGAGGTTAGACCTACCAGTAAAGAGATCTAAAGGAAGGCTAAAGACAAGGTACATGGATGTAGTCAAGAAGGATAGGAGGGTGATTGGTTTGAATGCGGATGGAGAGGACAGGATTAGATAGAGGCAGATTTATTTTCTGTGGCAACCCCCAAAGGGAGAAGGTGAAAGGCAATGTTCACATAGTACTTGTTTATGAGTATTAGATGGCTAAAGTTTTGGCTAAGAAAAAAATGAGACTCCAAGAAAACCAGAAAATTACCCTCCCTCCCTCCCTCCCTCCCTCCCTCCATCCATCCATCCATCCATACATCCATCCATTTATTCCTTATTCCGCCATTAGGCAGAAGCTCATTAATAAATGAATTAACCAACAAAAATCACACATTTTTCACGAAACAATAAATAACCTAAAGTGCATAAGATTTACAGTATATAAAACTTATAAGAAATAAAATAATCACAACTCTTCAACCCTAACCATCCAAAATTCTTTCAGAACACAATGTTAGGCACAAAAACCCCACAAGAAAAAGCACAGGCAACTCAAAGGACTGCAACAGTTTGCACAATTGGACTTGTCACATACCAAAATGCTTATCCTTACATTGACAAACTGGCTAAAAGTCCAAAGAACAGGGATTATCTGTCTTTGTCATACTTGGTGTGCCTTTTTCTGTGCTCAATGCAAAAGCATTCACATGTACACACCAATACAGCATGGATATTTTTACAGTTGCTTGATCTATATCTAGTAAGATGCGTTCTTGTGACAAGTCTGTAGGTGTTTGTCCTAGCTTTGCTAAATCTCTGGCTTCATTATTTCACCCAAGACAGAAGTCTGAAGAAACACATAACGTTGGGTAATTAGGTTTGCTTGAGTGGGAATTCTAGCCAAGCAGGAGTGTTAAAATGAGTAATATTGATAGAGATTAAAGGATTGCAGATTTTGACACGTTTGGCAGTAGTAAGTGTTTCTCTGAATGTCTACTCTAGTAACTGTAAATGGACAAGAAAAGCTGAACCTTTCAATATTTCTCAGATGAATACGGGGATCTTTGTGTGTTTTGTTTGGAGTTTAAGGATGTTGGAATGCAAGAGCAGTTATTTTGAGTCAGGCTTTGAAATCAAAATAAATCTTACTTGACTTAACAGGTGATCATCACGTATGCATCTAACTAATAATCCAGTTTTGACTTGTGCTTGAGGGGGAAAACGACAAGTTTTCTCTCCAAACTGCAGCACATTAACGCACCTTGAACAAAAAAAAAAACAAAACAAAAAAACGACCTTATAGAAGGCTTATTGAGCCAAACTCTTTCTACTGTTGCTGCTCCAAAGGGTTTCATTATTGTCCTTGACAGGCCCTCAGGAGAGGTGTTCACAAACTTCTGTTGATGGGGATAAAAAGAGGAAACCACATTTTCCACTGCTGCCTTTTTAGTACTGCTTAAAAGCTTTAAACCTGATCCTGCTTAAACTTTGCGTGATATTTCTTCGGTTGGAAAGGCATTAAAGTAAATTACATTTCAGTCTTGACAGGCATGGCGTGATGAAAGAAGGTAAAATCTTCAGGGTGTTATGGAGCTTTCTCCATTCACTTAGAAGGAATTCTTAAAGAAAAGAAATATGTTTGAAAAAAACTCAAGTTATTTGCATAACTCAGGAAAATTGTGTGAGGCTGTAAGAGCATTTTATTTACACACTCACAAGTGAGTGTTAAGAACACAAACTAAATCAACCATCTGAGTGATTTCATCTAATTTGGTAACAGTCTCTAAAACATTATTCATCAGAAGTATTTTTTTAATCTGGAATATATCAAAAAAGCTGCAGAAGGATTTTCTGTCACACTTGGGCTCCTGAGGAACTTTTTTAAAATGAAAGATGTGTTGTTGTTGTTATGACTCAACAATCTAGATTCCAGCTGCACCTATGATAAAACTTCAGAATGGATCATAATAACCATTTGCTCAATAATTTTGACCCAAGGCAAAACTTTTCTGTTGTGTTCAAAATGTGTTGCACTGAATTCATCTTGTTTTTGATTAGAAAATAAATAAAAATAAAAAAAGCAGGGCCATCTCTGCTAATGAAGTGCTGATATCTGACCCTTTCTGTCATCCGAATCAATTATTATGATCACGGCACTGACAAAGTCTAATCAGACTAAACAAGACTATGTTTTTTTGCATATTCTAATAAAAGCAGGAGCGGAATGAATAGTAAATATAATATATGCATTAATTCGGGTGGTTGTCTGCTTTGTCACAGTTGCTTTTGCAGCTTCTGTTTGTGTGACAATTTACCTCAACATACAGAATGGGAAAGATGCCAATCTTGTCTCCCAGCATGCCCTCTGCCCAGTTCTCGTCTACTCGCCTGATTACTGTCAGCACCTCATCCTGCAGAGAGAGGAAATGAGTGAAGCCACACAGACAAACACAAACATCTACACTTTGTTAACATGAACAACATGTGCAGTTTTGTGACATCTTTGATATGACATAATTTTAAAACTTTTAAAGAAACCTCCTTACAAACTTTTTTTTCTCAAATAGCTTATGTTTTGGTTAGAAAAGAACAATTAAAATGATTAAATAATGTGTTACAATTTATATTTCGGTATTTGAGTATCTGTATAATTTAGATTAAAAAAAAAGATGTTGAAGGAAACACAAAACATAGCCCCTAAAATATCAATGCTCACTGAAAGATCTCTTTTTTTCCCATCTGAAATACCATTCCATTCATTTGGAGTGTATGTTGTGAGTAAAAAATCTCTTAATTAAATCATTAAAAACATTAAAGGTCAAACTTTGCTGGTCCCTTTAATTCCAGGTGTGTTAATTCAGTTTTGAAATGAGAGGGTCTTGTTAATTCAAGGACAGACTAAATCAATTCCTGATTATCAGCTTGTCTCCAAGCCTCTGAAAAAATACAATTTTTTATCCATCAGCTTTTGGTTAAAATCAGATAATAATCCAGTTTTAAATTGCTGTTTTGTTAACATGAGTGACCAGAACCCTGAAAATCATAATGAAAGAGCTTCTCTGTACGGGACTCCTCCTAGAGCTCTGAGTAATAACTCCGTCTTTGTTGAACCAGCTCCCCTCTTTGGTTTAGGAGGCAGATTTTTTTTGCTACCGATAAAGCAAAACTGAAAACTTTCTTTTCAAGTGAGCCTTGTAGTTTAAGTAAGAGTTGAGGAACCAACGGCATGGCTCCAGAGCCACATGTGTCTTTTATTCCTCCATTGTGACTTTTTGGCTTTGAAGAAAAATCCCAACACTTTTGAGTGAAGAATGGGTTTGTAGTCTTGGTCAATTTGTTTTAGTTCATATATTTTTTCATTTTTTGTTTAGATTTCTATCTAGCGCATCAGATAACTGAGCAAAGGGTTTAATCAATTGTCAGAGTGATTTATTATTAGAATAAACTTAAATCACATATTCTGATCTTCTAATGAACGACATAGTTTAGTTGCTGTTCAGAGGCAACGTTTTTAAAGTTTATTATTGCATTTCAACGTATTGATCTCTTTTAAAAATTGAACCCTTAATCAATGAATTCTTATATTTGATAGTAAAAGGAAAAAAGAGAAAAAAAGAGTCAGTAAGTAAGAGACTGGACAAAATAGCTCTTTTAGCATTGAAGGTTGCAGACCCCTGGACTGGAGTGTCTGGTTCCCCCTTTGATTTTCTCAATTTTTTGTAATTACTACCAAACATTCCTTCACTCTTCCCTTTTTGAAGACTTTATGGATGTAAGCTTTTCGATCCAGTTGACACACAATCACAACAACAGTTTAAAGATGGGCATTAGACCAAGAGAGCTCGCTTGTAAAATTGTACAGGTTGTTATCTTAATTTTGTTGCCTATGTTTTTATTCTTACCTTCAGGCCAGATTTCAGTCAAAGGTAAGAGACAGCTTTAACTGAGTGGTTACAGCAGCAGGAAGCACAACAGGAGGTACAGGGAATGTGGGTTTGCTTTTTTGATCTTAAGCTTCTTCATAAAGATGTTTGCAAAGTTAACTTTATTCTCTTCCAGGAAGCGCGCAGTCAGAATGCCAATTAGGCTGTTTAATCAGGTCACACACAGCAAATCCTTCTCAAAAGCATTCAACCCAACATCCACAATCCCGAAAAAGGAAAAAGAATGGTCAGAGTAAATCAAAATACAAAATTTGATCCAGAGAAAGGGTCAAAAAAGGAAAAAGGCAGGGACAGATGGATTAGGAAGAGATACACTGATTAAAAGGTAAAGGACAGTCTGCTGAAACTTAAATGTGAAAGAGATGACAGTAAGCAGGACAGCACAGATGACTTGAGACTACATGCTGAAACTATGATCGCTATCTTGGAAAATGTTGCTGTGATCTTACGTTTGTCTTTCCTGTCCTCCCAAACCCCAACTAGCAAACAAACGTTTTCAAAGAGCATTTTTTTTATCTGATTCACCACGATTTGAGTAAAGAAATATTCAAACACAGTTTTAATCTTAATTTTCTTTACATATGTATTCCATCAAGAAAAGAAAAAGTCCAAAATGTCTTTAATAATTTTGGATCTCCTGGAACCTATTTTGTGCTCTGTTTTTTAGCGTTGGGTTTTGTGAGGACATAATGTTTGATGTTGTCTGTAAACAATTTACCTCGGAAGTTAGATTTCAACAGTTGCCTTTATTGATTTGGATTTTTTTTAGTTTGCATTTTCTGTGGATTACTTTGAGTGCTTTCTGCACTAAATCAATAAATTGAAGTAAAAAAAAAAAAAAAAAAATCAATTTCCTTGAAATGGTAATCACATTTCTTAAAACTGTAATACAGGCCAACAAGATTTGAACAGACATGATTTGTTTTTACTAAGGCTCTGATTATATATACATGATATAATATTGCAACTGACCCGTGGGAATTTATTATCTTTGTTGTTCACCACACACCCACACACTTTATTCTAATAGTGTTTTCCTCTGCTGGTGCTCTCCTCCTATCAATGCCTTAGTTAGACCATTACAGGATGGCAGCGATAATACTGCTAAATGACTGTATTAGTCATACTGAGTAATTACCTCTCACACCGGGAGAACAATCTCTTTCTCACTGGTTCTGCATGACAACACCCCTGCAGGCCTGCACGTGTGCGTTTAAGGGGACATTTTACTTAGCCACTCTGAACCTGTTGATCAGCATCATCATCCTAACATACAGCATCATCTAAACTTTTCATCTCTTGTTCTCATCAGATCTTCTAGATCTGAACTGCTGCTCCTGGATGCCTGTAATGGCTGGAAACAACAATGTGTAACTGAAAAACCTTTGTCTTCCTGTCCCTGAAGAAAACGTTCTAGAGTTCAGATACTAAGTGGGGGTGTTGATTGTTCTGCGTAACACAAAAGAGCTTGTAGATCAGCAGAAGTGAAATTATTACCAGCCTTGGAAACGAAAAAGAAGAAGCTTAAAACAGTGTTTTCTTTTGTTTCGTTTTCCATCTTTTCCTGTTCATAATCTTGACAGAATAATTATACGTTTGTATAAAACATCAGCTGCCAAAAATATCGGCAAATTGTGACAAAACTTTTTGTGTTTAGAAAAAAGAATAGACTCTACATACACCCCCCCCTAAAAAAAAAAAAAAAGACTTATTTTTCTCAATTTGAATTGTATTTAACCATAACAGATGAGATTTAAGTGGTGCAAAATTGTAATGTTAAAAAAACAAAACAAAACCCCAAACAATCTTCAGTGTTGTCAGATAGAGTCACTGTATTTCAGCTGAAAAGTCATCAAAAACTACCAGACATCAGAATAAAAGCCCAAAAAATTTAATCTGCGATTAATTAGCCTTAATCGGCAGTATTTAATCATCCATTATTTATTACTTCCCATTTTGATTGAAAGTCTAACTTTGAGAATTCTTTACATCCACCATTTGACCAGCCAATCAGAGCTAACATTTCAAGTCAAAAACACTGCCTATGTTGTGCGCTTTTCAAGACTTTAAGAAGCACAAAATTCATTAACCTGTATAATACATATAGCACACACCAAAAATAGTGGACTTAAGGTTTTTTTTTATAGCATGTTGGTTGGTTGGTTGGTTGGTTGGATGATGGCAGCTTGTCTCTGATGTTAGCTTTGAAAAAATGTGTTTTATCTTAGTTTTGGAATATCCCATTGAAGTAAGCCCATGTATGATGTGAAGGTTAAAATATTAGAATCTGAATCACATTTCATCAGGCCTTAAGAGATGTAGATCCGCAAAAGAAGAACAGAATTGATCAAAACAATATATCTTATATCTAGAAGCTGAAATTATTTGCTGTTTTATTCTGTTCCAATATGTTTACAATCAGAGAAATCAACATAAGGATGTAATATTAATAAATATTTCACTGATCTGTTGTATTTGCACAAATTAAGCCATAATATCTAAGATTTATGATATTCAGACTGTATCTCAAAGGTGGTGTGTGTGTGCTACACATGTGTGTTACCTTGCTAAAGGCCAGACAGTCTTTGTCCTGGTCTTTGTCTTTGACCTCAAAGTCGTACAGTGCTTTGCCCTGGGGTGGAGTTTGACTCAGAGGACGCAGCAGCTGGATGTAACTGGCCGGCAAGAAACCATGGCAACCATTGAGCTCTCCGTGGTACCAGTTGTCGTCCACCTTGCGGCGCAGGATGATTATGTCACCCTTGGAAAACTGAAGGTCACCCGGTTCCTTGCCCTCGTAGGAGTAGAGCGCTTTACCACAAGGCAGGGCAGGAATATTCTGGAAAACAAGCAAAAAAAAAACCCAAACTTTTGTAACTAAGCAATTTTGAACTTATTTACTAATTACTTATGATCAATAAAAAGCAGGAAACATTTCTCCATGCTCATTATGAGTAAAACCCCTTCCATGAAGCTCTGAGGAGACGTGGAATGAACTCATTGATCTTAATCTGAATTTGTTTGAGAATAATGTAACTGCTTAATAAGGTTAATTAAGCATATTTTAAAATAGTTAAGAAGAAAAATTGTGGTGTGCTTACATCACCATACAAACATGGGCATGTAAATACATATTTCTTGAGAAGAGAATGTACTTTAAGCACAGCTTCACCACATAGATGTGAACAAAAAAACACTATATTAAACATAAGGATCTTTTTAAAGCTTTCTGTGTAATTGTTTACAGAAAAGTGTCAGTTCTATGCCAAAAGCTGCTACACGAATGAAAAATGCATTTACCACCTGTGACTTTCTTTTTAATATTATTTGACGTATTAGGGGTGGGCAGAAAATGACATAGAGACCCCTACAGTGATCAGTAAATTAATAAAGAAAAAAGGCCTGAAAGCAGAGTTTTTAAAACAACTCAAAACAATGGAAATCCATTATGTTGCAAACTGCTGGCCCTGGAGACTCATTTGAAAAGCATGGATAGTTGAACATGAGCTCTATAGTTCATTTTATTCCCCACAGCAGTATATGAGATATGACTGGTTATTAAAATGTTTGCCAGGTAATTGCTGCTCTTACCTTGGGCCAAACACAGTCATTTTGAAAATGCCAGAGAAGTGTGAGCCATGACTCCCCGGAGTTTCATCAAAATTGTTCTGTGGTGTGTCACTTATATCACAAGTCTGTGGCAGACGTACAGTGTACCGTTTCCCCAAACTAAACCAAACAGATGTACAATGTCTCATGTAAAAAAATCATAAAAATACTGCAATATCCACAGATAGTTTAGTCATCCTTTCCAGGTAAACGCTGTGTGTGTATAAACCTACTTTAGGATGAGCTTAAAAACACTTTCAAACTTAAATCATTCATTAAAAACAAGTCTAAAGACACAGATCTTATAATTAAGAAAGTAATTTTCCAAATTTCCAAATATACATATATGTATGAGGAATCAGAAAAGTAAAAAAATAATATTAGAAGTGCATCTTAAAGTAGAAGGCTTTATATGCAAAGGAAATACTAAAGAAAATGAGAGCATATATAGAGACAGACTTAGGTGAATGTAAATATTTTGGATGGGTTGCCAAGAAGGATTTTCCTCCTGCTAAAATAAGAATTGCAGCACATATTTAGCATTTGGAGGAAACAACAACTAACACAAACTCTTAAGAGCATGATGAGGAAATGTAATTATACTGGGGTTGTTTTTAGCTCTTAGTTGGCCTCAAATCGTAAAGACCAATGTAGATGAAAATTGGGTTTTGGTGTTTTGTAGTGAGATGGAGATGTACCCACTTGCAGACAAATACCTACATTAACGTCTTCGGTTTCCTCGTCCGAGCTGGCATCTGGCTCAAAAGTGTACGGCTAGATAGCTCAGATATTGCTTGCTATTTTTGTTGAAATTCAAATCTTACGTAGGGGTTGTAAGGGGCTGTGTGCTAGCAGGAGAGAGTGTAAACAAAGGGATAATTGGACATCAGCGGAGAGTTACTTCGACGACAGCAGTCCAGCCCACAACTCAGAGATGAATTTCTGATGAACTCCTCCTGTCCTGCAGTAAATATGTTTTGAAAAACTACACAGGCTTTTTAAATTTAACTAAAAACTCCATAATTTTAAGTCAAATTAGATAAAAGGAAATGAGCCTATGTTGTAGCGAGTGACATTATTTTCACTGTAATATGGCTAGAGAAAAGCAACACTAAACAGATTATAATTAATTCAAGTAACAGGATTTTACAAGATGCTCCATCAATGGGCGTATTTGTTTTTGATGATCTGATTTTGGCTGCGTTTTTTCTTTGTGTCGCTATGAATAGTATGTTATGTGTCTAAAATCCTCATTGAAGACATCCTTTATGTGAAACAGGGTAATTTACTCTATCTTCTGGCAAGTTCTGAAAACAACCAGGATTTTTGTACTAGGAATATGTTATTTGTGCTGTTAGTAGTGTAACATAAAATCTTAAGACAACTGAGTCCAATTCACCAAAACTATGATCAAAAAACAATATTGTAACTAATAAAAGTATTGCAACTGTGTTCTGTAATGGCCCAGGTCTTCTGTGTGTATTACACTTGTGTGTGTGTGCGTGCGTGTGTGTGTGTGTGTGTGTGTGTGTGTGTGTGTGTGTGTGTGTGTATCTATGTGTTCCTTTGTTCCATGCAGAGGCCTGCTCCACCATGCTGCCTGACTCCACCTTCTGATTGCATCCTTCTTCGCTCCTCCAATCACCATTCTTGGAGGGAAACATAAAAACCCTCAGCAGCCCCTGCTCCAGTGGCAGCTGAATTCCCTGTGAGGGATCTGGTTGTCTCAGCTTGTCCCTGCTGTTGCTCAAGGTTGTTTGAAGCCATTGAAAACACCTGGTTTTCCTTCTCTGTTTTGTTCTCCTTTTTATTATTGGTTTTGTCTTGATTACGTCCCTGGTTTAAACGTTTCTGGTTGTTTCTTAGTTCTGTCCCTCTGGTTTGAGTTCCACTTTTGTTCAGTGGGTTGTCATACCTTTGTTATATTTTTGAGGGATGTTTTCAGTTTGTTAGCTACCTACATGCTGAATAGTGCCTGTGAATTTAAGTTTGTCCCTTTTATATAAATATTATTTATATCCTATCTGCGTTCCACCTTATAATAAACAGCTGTCCAGCCAGTAAAAAAATCCTTCTCGGTTTAATCATTTTTCTTAATGTTGCCTATTCTCTTCCTCCTCTCTGGAGTGAGATGTGACAGCCTCTAAAAACCTTTAGACTTGGATGTCTTTATTCTTTAAAAAGACTTTCCTTTTCTAAAATGTTCTGTTGTCATCTTTGCTCTGAATGCTTTTTAAAGATCTGAACTTCATCTCACAGATAAAAACCATCATGATATGAAGATAAACTTCCCTTTTGTAGTGGTAGAACGCCTAAGATAATATGCATAATATGCAGAGGCCTGGCTTCCCCTGCTATTCCTTAACACCGGTTGCTTTGAAATGATAAGCCCACTCTTGTCTCCATCTGTCTGAAATCAGGAGCTCATTGTTGAAAAAATGCTTCGATTGTGAGTGGTAAACCACTGCTGTCAGCATTTCCTACATGACAAAAATAAAGTTGATTTGATCATTGTTCATATTCTATGCAGGTAGGAGTAAAACTCTTTCAACAAACTGACACATAACAGCAGTGCATTAATTTTGATTGCAATGCACCTCTATCTTTCTTCTCAACACCGAGCAGCTTACTGCTACAGTTCTTGGCAGATATTTTGACCATGTTACTGAAGCAGACCAATGCTAAAAAGACGTTTATCTTAAAGAAACAGACAAAACAAATGACACAAAAGAAGAAAAAAAAGACTTCCTTAAATTCAAGATATTCTTATCAGCACTAACATTCCCACAAACATACTTCTGGTGTACTCACACAAAGAATGACTGCTACTTTGAGGCTGAATTCCATTTCTTGGGTGAAATCAGCTCTGATGCAATGAGAAGTAACAGACTTAAAATCAAGAAAATACATAATTAATGCTGCTTTTGTTGTTAATATAATTTCCCTGCAAACAGCCCTGCATTTGCTCTGCCACTGTCTACAGGGAAGGAAGCACGACATAAAATAACGATCGTAAAAGTTCTCTATTTTCCACACCCCAAATCCTTGCAGAAAAAAAAATACTTTCTGCTTCCAACAAAAGTAAAATTTATCGTAGAAGCGATCTCAGAGGAGGCAAAACAAGAAAATAAAGGACACAAAAGGCAAGATAGTGGTAAGTTTTGCTGCTGTCTATACATCAAGAAAACGAAAATAACATAAATGACAAACCACCCCATCAACTACAGAGATGGTAAAAAATGTTGCATGTTGGAAAAAAAAATACAGTTTAGGCAGCCAGCTGTACCAAATAACAATCAACCCAAAAATATGACCAGATTTTGTATATTTCAGCATGCACAGATAGAGAACTAGCATTGTGTAGATGATGAATTTAAAACCACAACAACTAAAGATGGAAAACACATGTCAGGCACCAATCAAAAGCAACAACTGCATGATATGAACATTTAAAGACCCACTCTGATGAAAACAGTGTTTTTGACATGTACTTGTGGAAAGTTTCTTATCATGAAGAACATAAATCAAGAAAATTGAAAAGGCACAGTTTGAAAAAGGTTGTATTTGTGACAGAAATATGCTGGGCAGCCCACAAGCTCCATGCTTTTTTCCCCATTCTGATGCATCCACTTGTAGACAAAAATATTCATGTACATCTTAATTTTCCTACAACTCAGAGGCAAATTTTTAATCAACTCCTGCCTCTCTGCAAAGACTATGTCCTAGAAAACATTTTTTAGATTTTGGGGAAAAAACCCAGCATCATCATAGTTAAAAGATCACTGGGAACACTTTTAAAATAGATCAAAATATGATTGGAGTTGATTTTTAATCAAAAATCCTTATAAGGTGCACAAAATCCCCTTTGCAGAAAACAAAAGACGGCCATGGTTGGAACAGCTAAAAGTCTGCCATTTAAGATACGGTCATAAAAATATGAATGGGCTCTATGGACACCTGTGCACTGCACTCAAGTCAATGAGCTGCCCATTAATTCTCCACTGCAGCTCCCACTCTATCATGCAGCTGAAGTGCACAAAACAGCTGGGGACGTATTTCCTGCAGACTAAACCATCTGAATTCAATCAGCCCTTCATGCTCTCCAAATAGTAAAGCACTTACAACAGTGTGTCTCTTAAATTTACACCCAGCCAACAGTGGGTTCAGCATCAGTATGTTTTTGTTGTAGTCGTCTACTTAATGCATTCATTGAAAAAAAGACACCTTCCTATTGTAATTGAACAGCAGCTACAGTAATTGATTCAACAGCGCAACCATTTGGCAAAGACTGATGCCAATCAAATTTGCACTCAGCAGATTTTCTTGCATCTGAAATGCACGGCTGCATGAAAATCAAGCTGAAAATGTTCAAGTACTTTTTAAAAATATGTGCACATTTATAAGCAATGCAAGTGCTGATTAATCACATAAAAGGTTTTTATGCTTCTCTTATGGTCAGGCTTAAACTCTGAATGCTAACCCATCCTAAAGGTGTGTAGCGGATTAAGGTTAAGGTTCACGACTTCAGAGAAAACATGAGAGCGGGTTCATGGTGAAACAGGAAGGAGCGTTTTTTTTTCCAGTCTCTGCTTCAGAGCCTTTGAGCTGCTTTGAGCCGGAGCATGTACAGCTCTCCACCTGTACACAAACCTGCAGTCAGGCCCAGTGGCTGTGTGCCAGCCCCTAACAGCAAGATTTTTGAAATTCATACAACATCAAGAAAGAATTTAGGCATGTGAAACGGAAAAGGAGAAGAAAGCTTGTGCAAACGGCCAAATCAATGACAAGAAAAAAAAAATAATTTTTTTTTTTGGTTGTGAAACTGTTACCTGAAGGATACAGCTTTCCTTGAAAAGTCCACCCATTCAACACACTCACATCTTTGAGTCACCAATACAATTTATATTTTTTATTTTTGAAGTATTGAGGTCACAATTGATGTCACAGTGAGTTGGATGATGTTTCCAGGCAACGAGGGCATCAAAGGTTTCCCTATAACCTTGACTTGCAGAACAATAAATCTCCAAACTGGCAGAATCCCTAACAGGAACCGCTCATACCTGTAACATTTCCAGAAAAATCGTGTTTGTGAGAGCATATCCAGCAGGATAACTTGGACAGGTGAGAGGAGGAGATGTTACTAGGTGTCTATACATGCTTAAGGTTTATTTCACACGAGTGCAATGAAGCAAAATGTCTAAGAGAGAAGAAGAGAAGCAGAAGGTAGAGGCAGTGATGGAAAGGACAAAAAGAATAAGTGGGTGGAGACAGACAGTGGAAGATAAGGAAAGAGAAGATCTCCATCACCTGTCTCATCCTCAGTCTTTATTTTTTGATGTCGCCCACAGTTCTCCCGGCATTCTTGCACCTATGCTCTTATTTCACCATTTTCTTCTCTCTCTTTATGCCTCTTATCCGTCCTCAATCTTTGCTATTTTCACTTCTCTTTTTCATCCTTTCTCCTGTCTTTGATCTCCCTTTATTCTTTCTTTTTTCCCCTGGGCTAAGACAGCAGGGCGGTAGAGGCTCCTGGAGGGCCTTATTATGGGACTGTGCTGTTTGCTTATAGACGCCAGAAAGAAGGAGGTCGTTGTGAACCTTCTGCTATGGAGATCATCTAAACCTAGAGGCAGCTTGCTGTGGATCTTTTCTTTCACCGAGCCCTAGGCAGAACGATTGAGCTACACGGAGGAGTTCTAAATTTTACAACAGGAAAACATCCCACCTGAATCTAAACAACTCAATTCTATTTCATGTTGTTCATCCTTTTTTAGAGTAGAGTTTTAGAAGGAAAAAAAACGGCTAAAACACTGTCACAAAGCAAACACTACAGCTGAAAGTCAGCGTATCAGCTTAAACTTTGCAGAAACTATTTCCAACAAAAAAAAAAAAAAAAACATTTTCTCTGGAATTTAAAGGTTATACAGCACATGTACTGTACATGCAGTTTAAAGACCCACTCCAGGGACAATTGTGTTTTTGGTGTCTTTGACCTGTTCTTGTGGCCTTTTTCTGACAATGGAGGACACATATAGATAAGAAAATTAAACTTAAAATTGTGTTTCCGAGTTTTTTTTATTAAAATTGCTGTGAATCAGGAGCTGACAAAAAATGAAATACCGGTAGATCCAAAGATGATTGGAGTGGGACTGATGCTTTTATGCTAGTTTTAAGGCCACCAGGAAAATTTGATATAATGAAGACAAGACTTTTCTATATTTCCTTTTTGAAGCAATGTAAAATAGCTACAAAGAATATAATTGGCTGATTCAAAAAACAAAAACAGTTAAACTCCAGTGCAAGTTGCACACATGCAAAATGGAGCACATATCAACAGGATGGGGACTCAAGGGACTTTCCTCAGTGAGAGTAAAAGTGGACCATGTATCACTCCAGAAGTCTCCAAGATGTTTTTTTTAAGAAGTTCTGTGTTTCTAAATTTTTATAGTGTACAAATGCTAAAGAAAAAGGCAAGCCAAAGAAGAAAAGCTGCCAAAAAATATAACCAAGGCTCCTTGAAAGCAAGAAATGACAACGAAATGCATTACAAACTCTTGAAAGGAAGTGCTTTCTAAGTCCAGAATGAGATTTATTCTAAATTAAGCCGCTTGTCTTGCATTCCTTGCAATTTTAAACATTTCAAGCCATAAAGTTTTTTTTTTACAATGAGGAGAAAAATATGTAGTTGCAGATGTGGAAAGTGAAACAAATAATATCAGTCAAGAGATTTAATGGGTGGTCAGTACATTTAACAATTCAAAAATGCTCAATTTATGTCAATGTTGATGATTCACCTTTTTTTTGGCAGTTTGTTTCTCTGAAATCTGCTTAAATACAGTACTTATGACACTGAATCATTTAACATTGTGATGGAAAAACAAGCACATGCTAATGAATGTTAATGAAGCACAAATAGTTGTCAGATGTTCTGCATGAATGTGTGTGTGTGTGGTAATTGTTTTTGCAAAAAAAACTGCATTTTATTAACTGCTATTGAGTAGTTTATACGTTATCCCACTCGTCAATATTTAACTTTACTTAACCATTACAGTAAGGGATGATAACATTATATAGGGAATCTGGAGCATCTTTGAAGCTCTTCATTTTAGTGGGGGCCTCTGGGAATGTTAACTTTTTAATCTGACATTGTCCACATCTTTCATGTGTCATGCACCTAATTCCATAGTCAAAAAGGCCTACATCAGCTTTTCAGCTGTGAACATTAAATAAAAGACTCAAAATTTCAAGTATCAAAATGCAAATAATTGTTTGCACAGAAAAAAATTAACGACAAGTTAAGGTGTTCCCATAAATTATTTTTTTTTATGTAGGAATCGATGACATTAAGTGATTAGCTTACCTCCAGCACCAATCATTCATGTGCTTTGAACCCACTTCAGCCTCAAAACTCCTGACATTTAGACATGTACGGGGTACTTTTTTTAAAATATAAAATTTCAAACTAGATTCATGCTGATTGTCTCCCTCTCTGGTCTCCAGATGAGACTGGATCCAGAGTACTAGAGACAGTACATCTCCCAGCAACCCCAGCACACACCCTCCAGATGCTACTCAGCTGACACTCATTGACAGTCACCCACATGATACTTAAACACTGCACAGAGCCTCACTCAGTGCAAAGCATTGTTTTGTGCCAGCCTGCCTGCATTACCGGGTGTTTCTATCTGGACCTGATCTTCTGTTTCTGACTCTGCTTATTCTCTGATTGCATGCCGCTTGCCCTGATCCTCGCCTGGAATCTGACATCTGTATTGTCTTCTTGAATGCTCGTGATTGACCTCTTCCTGTCTGACTCTGACTTAGCTTTGTGGACTTTTAGCTGTGCTTGGTTTCTGTTTGAACTAACAAACCTTCTGCAAGTGGAACCAGCCGTCTGTCTGTTTGTGAACCTGATTAAGTCCCACTTCCTGCTAGAAATTTCACTAGCTTCATTTTTGTCTTTCCCCTTTTGAAGCCACCAAAAAACAGATTGGCACAGCTGGATTTTAATTAGATGAGTCATTTTTTATTTTATTCTGAAGCTCAATGAGTTATTTTCTACTAAAGCAACTTTGTGCATTTGATGCATAATTTATACACTTGAATATTTTTTTTGTCTTTGGGAAAGTGCTGATTTTTTTTTTTCAAATTAGGGATTGATGCATTTATAAATAAGACATCAAAACTCTGCTTTAAAGTGAAGCTTTGGCACAGTTTTAATAAGGAAGCTCTGCCTCACTTCCAAGCTGGTTTCTTGTGTCACTCACTCTACACGCCACTGACTTCATCCAGGTAACACCTAAGGTATGAATAGCTGAAAAAGAAGGTAGCTTCTCCATGAATGCGATTAAACAGCCCTGACCATTTGTTTTCCTATAGAGAGTGATACTAACTTTTGAGATTTCTGGTTTCAGGTCATTGAAAATTTCAGATCAGAATACTAATTGAAATCTGTGAACAGACAAAAAGCCCACCAAGTTAAAGAAAAATAATCCACCTTTTGGTAAAAGGGTGCTAAGAACAACAATATTATGCTCATCTTTCAGCACGGATCATTTGAATGAATACTGTCACAACCAATCACACATACTAGGTTTGTTTTTGTGTATTTTGTACCTTTTTTTAAGTGCTGTCTACATAATATAGTCAAATAGCAACAACATTTCATTTTTCTTTTTTAAATAAATAAACCATAAAAAGTTATACCTATAAAAAGTTGTAAGAACATTTTACTTAATAACTTAAGTGGCGGACCAACAGATATGAAAACATGTCCTTGGCAGTGCAACCTCTCACTTGAAAATACAATTTAGAGTGCTGTAACCCAGAAAAAAGCAGCTTTACCAATGAGATTACCGGCAAACTCGAACAGTATGGATAGAAGCTTAACCCAATTTATTCTTTAACTTGTGCTGTCAGTTCACCTTTGTCACAGCGCTCTCCTTTCATAAATTCATGACAAAACTGAGTAAACAAAGATTCTGCACTAAAGAAGGCTATGAGATCTGTCAGTTCCCTCTTTGAGGCCTCCAGAAGCACTTCTGCTTTTGTTAGTTAACATAGGAACCTTTCCAGGACTTCTCACTCATTTCATGTGTGAAAAGAGGAAAACAGTGTGGCAGCAAATCCATGCCAGGATTGCTGGATCTCGTGTCTCACACCTCTCAAATTCAGAAAAGGGCCATTTTTTGGCATTCTGTCACCAGCATGGTGTTAGCATTAGTCAGAGCGTGCACACCCAGACACACTCCGTCTGTCCACTATAGAATTAAACGAGCAGTAATTACAGCACCCCAGGGGTAAGACAGTGTTTTCCTGCGTGTGTGTGTGTGTGTGTGTGTGTGTGTGTGTGTGTGTGCACAGCCCACGGGAAAATAATTTAAATGCACAAATCCTTCCATCAGCCACTGCTAAGTGTCCCATCTGTCAAGTCCCTCAGCAGCCATAAAGTGCATGGAGGTGACTCGTCCACTATGGGACTGTCTCATTTACGGGGGCCTCTGTGGGACACAAGCAGTCACACACTGGCTAAACCTGTATGCACAACAAGTTAACTGTAATCCATTTATGTGTCCAAATAAAACCTTTTCGCATCGGGCAAATTGCCTTGAATACAAAATAGAGTTAAAGCAATGGCTAATCAAGAAAGTAGTAGATTATTAAACCATTAAATATTTACATAGCATTAAGGTAGAAAGGGAGAATATGGGGAAAACTGTGAGTGGCATTTGTGAATATTTAAATACAGTTAGATCAATGTGTTTTAGTGATCAAATTAAACTTTTTTTTTTACTTTTTTTAAACTAAGAGGAGCTGCCATCAGTGTGTGAATGTGTGTGTGTTTGGGTGCATGGGAATGTGACTGTAAAGCACTTTGGGCCTTTAAGAAAGGTAGAAAAGCGCAAGTAGACAGCATGTATCATATTCTTTGTTAAGTCACTTTTTAACTTTGTAAATAGCAAAACAGATGTTTTGTGTTCCCTCTAGCATGAATACATTATTGTAACCAGATGAAAACTTTTCAAAAGTGAACTTCAGGCAACTGCAGTAGGACATAAAACCTTTTATCTTTGCAAGATAAATGGACTGCACTTTGCAAATAGATGTCAAATGTCACCATTGAGAGCTACAGTATATATTTCAATCACACTGCACTCTACACTATACTTCACTGTTAAAGCACACTGCTTTGATGCTACGATTTAAAGGTAGAAAATCCAGGCAATACAAATAAAATACAGTTAAAAACCCGCTTCTGTAAATATTTTGCTTTTGTTGTTTGAACATGTTTTGTGGCATTTTTCTCATGACAGAAGACAAAGAAAAATTAATTCATTCATTTTCTAAACCCGTTTTTGTCTCTTTTGGGGTCACCCGGGCCTGGACAGGCGGCCAGTCTGTCGCAGGGCCACAATCACACACCCATGTACACTTGCAATCACACTGAGGGAACAAAAGAAAATTCACCTTAAAATAGCATTTCTGAGCATTTCTTTATTAAAATCATTTTGAATCAGGAGCAGACAAAAACGCAGTTTGAAAAAGAATGTTTTTGTAATATAGAAAATATGCTGGGTGGGCCACAAGCTCCCTCGGGGAGGGTGTTGCTCTGCGCCAACGTTCCCGCCCACAAGCCAGAGACGAATTTGTTCAAAAACAACATAATCATAATTAAAAGACCACTTTTAAAATACATCAGAAGACGATCAGAGTGGGTCTATAGAGCAATCACATTGCTGTGCCATAAACCAAAACCCTGCAGTTGACACTACTAAAGATGACCATTCAGTGAACAAAACAGAAACACTGAAAGATTGCAAAATTAACTTTATCTGCTCAACTTTTGTGATAATCATGAATATAAAAAAATAAAGTAAAAAAAAAAAACCCAAAAAACAGCTGTTTTCATGGTTGCCTAATCAAGCACAAGAGGCTTGAACAGTCCTGTGAACAATTTGAAAGTTTCACAGAAACTCAGAGGAAATGATGTACTCAAATTAATTTATGAAACCATCTGCTCGCTGACTAACCTTTGGTTCTCTTAGTACGAGATGTTGTCATTTCTGGCTTTGATATTTAGAAGTATGTTCCAGTAAATTACCCAGCATGCAGCGTCACCCCTGAAGGTAATCCAGAACACAGAGATCTCTTAGTTGTTTGATCAAATATTGATTTGTAATCACCTACAGGAAAAAAACTCCAAAATGCAGAGTTTTTGATAAAAGGTTTGGAGTTATTGTAAGTAACACTATGCCGTTTACTTGTTAATTTAGTAAAAGCACATTCTCTGCATGGTAAATTGCTTATACATATACATGGATACCTTCTTTAAAGGCCCAATGCGCTTTACAGTCACAGACCCATGCATACACACATTCACACACTGATGGCAGCTCCAAACCACCAGGACAAATGTGAGGTTCAGTGTCTTGCCCAAGGACACCTCGACACATGGGCAGGCAGGACAGGAACTGAACCTGCAATCTTCCGATCAGAGGATGACCACTCTACATCCATACCTTTGCTTCTGCACAACAGCTGCATAAAATATCCCGACTCGCAGATCCAATCTTTGTATTTTATCAGAAAACATTGGTTGAATTTCTAATTTCAAAAGCTATTTCACTCTTCTATTCCTTTAAAATCAACCTCTGCATTTTCATTTTCACTTTTTAATGAAAGAAAGAAAGAGCAGAGACAGCTGAGCTCTCCTGTGAGCCAGAATGGAGTGGTTTTGATATCAAAACTGGCAGCAAGATACATGCAATAGTGTTTTCAAAACTGCAGTGCAGTCGTCTCTGGAGGATGTCAGTGGTTACAGGAGCACACTGGTCTTAACAAGAAACTGACTTCTATAACTGGAAACTGCCTCATCGTTGCTGTTGTTCCTCAGAGGAGAGTAGATACATATCTAACAACAGATGGAGCTGGTGTGGAGAACAAGATGAACTCAAACTCAAAGTGCACATTTTACTACTGTTACTGGCGACTGGTAGTTGAGGAACAGTGTGAGGCAAAAAGGCTGAGTAAAGTGGAGATCCCAAAAGTCATGTTTTCTCAGCCAAAATACAAAAAACAGCAAATAATTACAAAAGACTCATCAGAAGCTAATAGATTACATTTATATTGTAGTTAGGCTACAGTTTGGAGGAAAAAATATGTTTTGTGACAATGACATACATTCTCTCACCAGTGGGTACATTTTTTTTTTTTTTTGTAATAGCCTTAAACACAGATTTTCTAAAAAAGAAAACTCCCATGAGGACCACTACACAGTCTGTAATCGTGGTACGTAGTGCAAGCCGTTTAGGTACAGTCATTTTTTTATTCATAACGGCCTTTTAAAAAAAAAAAAAGCAAAAAAAAAAACAAAACAATTTTTTTGTATTTAAAGAAATAATCATATTCTTTATTGTAATTCTCCTAAAAATGAATAAGAAGAAAGCTATGAAACTTTTGAAATGTTTCTTGGTTTATCTGGATGAATGCCAGGATTCGTTGATTTTATTTTAAAAAATGTATTCATTGCTAATTTTAGTTTGGTATTATTCTTTACCTTTTTTTCCTTCTTTTTTCTGCTGCTTCAACTTTGTTCAAGCTTTAAGATGTTATACTGCCTTTACGTTTTAAATTTCTATGTTATAAGTGGAATTTAAAATTTTTTCAATAAAACATTTTAAATAAATTAATAAATATAAAAAAATACATATCATTGATGTATTTATTTATTTAATCTTTATTTACCTAGGTAAGACAGATTAGGAAGAAAAATCTGAATTTCAACTGTGGCCTGGGAAAAGGCACGACCTTTTCAGAAAGAAAAATAAAAGGAGTTACAGGAGACACAGACCGCTCAAATGCAGCAATTTCCATTAATAAAATAAACCACAAAGTGTTCTTATAATGGCAGAAAATTTCAAAATGTGACACAAAGTGTGGAGTTGGAAACTTTGTATAAAATTATGATCTAACAACTCCTGCAAAACAGACAATGGTTTAATAAGCTGCATTTCTAAAACAAAAATATGTTGTTTTACAACCTCACCTAAATGCATCTGGGCAACCTGGAGATGAATGCCTCTCCGAGGAAACTTCCCACGCAAAAACAGCACAAAACAGAAAAATATTCAGGAAAAAAAACAACAGGTAATAAGACGTAGGAAAGGAG
The DNA here is from genome assembly GCA_014656515.1 of Oryzias celebensis. Classification (NCBI taxonomy): domain Eukaryota; kingdom Metazoa; phylum Chordata; class Actinopteri; order Beloniformes; family Adrianichthyidae; genus Oryzias; species Oryzias celebensis. Next base: position 15,173,897 of record BNCR01000017.1, on the reverse strand, counting down.
AGGTGGCTGCTTGTGCTCAGGAACATTACAGTAAGCCATACACACTTCATCAATTGTCTTCAGCATTCATGCATCCAGTGCTGTGGCACATTAGCATTTTTGGATTCCAGCGGGGAGAATTTTCATGAAAAAAACTAATGATCTGGAAACTGTAAAAGCGGCAGCTGTGAATCTATATAAAACCAAGATTCCCATCTTTATCAAAGTGTCATTCTTTCAGTTTTTTGGTAGAACTTCCTGCCTTTATTAAAAATGTGTTATTTAAGGAGACACCAGCTACTTTCTAAAGGAACATGTCATATTTGCATCCTATGGATTCACAGCTGTTTAATGCAGCAGTAAATGAAAACAAAAGAACGGTAACAAGAATATGCTCCAATGGTCTGACAAATAGGACAAGATAATACCTCGACTTCACTGTGCACTTAAAGCGGAACAAAAAGTTCAGACAACTGCTTTTCTGTCAGTATTTGAGAAAAACAGTACAGCCACAAGGAGCTGCCACACCAGGGAAGAGAAGAGAGAATTTCCAGTGAAACAGCAGCAGTAAAAAAAGTTAGAAGCACTGAATCCACAGGATTCACAAACATTTGCAGATTTACTGTGCATATGAGGAAGTCTTTGTGAAACTATTTTGCAGTCAGGTTTTTGTGGCTGTCAGATGTTTTTTTTCTGTTTTGTTTTGCTTTTTGGAAAAAATTACAGATTTTTTCTTAGTATCTAGTCTGTAATACATGCACTGCATTAAAGTTGTTTTACAAGTTGGAATCTTAAGCCTGATAATAAAACATGTTGTAATATTAGCCTTTGTGTAAAGAAAACGTTCTTAAAAAAGCACAGTTGAACATACATTCCCAATCAAACTTTATTTAAAAGCACTCATACACATGCAATAACTGAGATTCAACCCTTTGAAGTTGCACTTCAATGAAAACATAAATACAGGGAGCAGATCCTTATGTTACAATGAGCATTGAGAGTAAAAGAAACTTGGGAGAATAAATGCTCTTGTTTACAGTGCTGGAACACATCAATTGATCTGGATTCCTTTAAGTGGGTCCTGTATTACTCTGCAACACTAACGTTCCCACACCAGGCCGCAGAGAAAGTGAGCAAAAGATGTTAGATGAGACGGGATGATTCACTCTGCTTGTATCCTCGTCCATTACTTCAGCATAGAACCATCCAGAGTCCCTTGTGGAGCATGTATTCACCTCCCTGCAAACACGCACACACTCTTTATCTGCCATAACTCTGCTGGTTCCTCCACTTCTCACCTGTCCTTGGATGGGCACAAGGCCATTACAACTTTTTCTTCCTGCTTAGTCTATGTAAGTGTCTGTTTGAGTGTGTACATGCATAGGAATTTGTGTTTGTGTGCTTGGTAATGGTGTAGTAAATCTGCAGTGGTTATTTTCCGCTCTGTATGGAGTACAGAACTCCATCATGCATTGCTTTTTTTTCCACAGGTAGGGCACTGAACTACATATAAATACTTGTCTGCACACATGGAACACATTTACCTGTGTGTTGCAGTGTTTAGTTGAAAGGAAAATACACATTTAAGATGGAAATCCACATCCACGTAGACTTTTCAGTTTCTTAGCGTATGGATAATAAAGTCTATCAACAGTTTAGCAACAAATTATACCACCACTCAACTCCACTTATGCAGAAATCAGCAAACCCACACACATGTGCAAAATGTCTCACAGCACTTCAGAACGCTATTGATTCACTCTTTATTTATAATTCATGAAACAATACACACCTCTAGATAAGTGAAGACACACACACACACACAGACTGGCATTTCCTGAGCAGTCAGGTGAAAAACACGGCACCGCCACTCATTTCTGGGTATAAACACAGACACTGGCAAGAACACACACACATTTGAGACACACAAGTCTAGCCAAGAGAAGCGAGCAGGAGTTCATTCATCTTCACCTTGTCCTCGCCTCTCCATCACTCCCTCATCTATCTACCAACATGTCTCTCACCTCCTTCTTCATTCTGACACCAGACTTTACTAAGCTTCCAGTCTTTCTCTGAAAATAAAGAAGAAAAAATGTCCAGAATAAGAACATGAATGTTTACCTCAAACATATATTTTTCTCAGCAAAGTTTCTTTAAAAAAAAGTGTCAACAAGAAAGTATTAAAGTCCCACTTCCATCATCTTTTGATCTACTTTAAAAGCATTCCCAGTGGTCTTTTAATTTGCTTATGTCGTTTTTAGCCAAAAGAAACAGGGTGTAGTACTCTAGGACATAGTTTCTGCAGAGCGACAGTAGTTCATTCAAAATTCCCCTTTAAGTTTTGAGCCAAACTCCCCCCATTTCCCATTATCCCATTGTTTACACTTTATCCATCCCCTACCTAACATTAGCGGTACGACAAAAAAAAGCGAGCAATATTGGAGCTATCCAGCTGTCCAGGTTTTCGCCAGATACCAGCTCGGACGCAGAAAACAAAGTCGTACAAGGATCTATTTGTTTACAAGTGGATGCGTCAGAATGGAACAGGGCTCCCAATTCACAACAATTTCATCCAAGAAATACTGAAAAACCACAAGAAAATGCCAAAAACACAATTTTCATTGGAGTGGGTCTTTAAAGAAACATACATGTTTCTATGAAAGGCACACTACCACAGCAAGAAAGCAATTCACACTCAGGGGAATCCCAGTTCCACACCTTAGAGTCGCTCAAACCCCTTAGTTCTCCTTTTAAGGCCTTGTGGGTTGCGATAGAAATGTAGAGCAATCCAGAACATTTTTGATCCTAAGATAAAATGAGTTTAGCTTACCACCAAAGAGCCTGATTGACATGTGACATATCAGGTGAGTAAATATTGTGATAATAAACCTCAGCCAAAAGGCAATTCTTTGTTTAAAATTTACACATAAAATATATAAAAATCCATTAAACAATAAAGGAGGCTTTAAAACTGGTGTGCATCCACGACTGTGAGATATGAATGTGTGACAAAACCATGCTTATGAGTCCAAATGAAAATGGATAATTGCTCTGTTTGCTTTGAATACATTTTTGTAAAATAGTGCTAAAAAAAGAAATGCAGACAAAGGCAGAACTGACTGAATGTTGTTCCTTAATATCTTCATAAAAAATGGAAAATGCAATTTAAAGGAAGTATGTACCTGTTCTTTATTTATTTATTTTGAAAGAAAAACTTGTTTCTGATCTTCGAAAGAGCAAAAGAAACACTTTAAATGTCAAACCCTCCAGAGTTTATGTGGCGCACAGAAACCAAGACATACAGTTGTCTTCAATCATTTGCACAGTGTCACATAAACTTTTATCTTCACATTGAATATTCTTTGTGAATGTCATCCACGACTTTAAATCAGGCTCCTACATGGAGGTTATTTGACTGAGTGAACGGCTGCGAAAGAGGCAGTGACAGAAGAGAGAGACAGAGCTGAAGACGTAAAGGAGAAGAGACAGCGAGCTTTAGAACAGAGAGCTCAGGGATGGCACGCATCTTTATAAGGCTCATTTCCATCTGTGCTGCGAGAGAAAACAACGGCATCTTGAGGAACGCAAATCCTCAGAGCGGAGCTTTTTATATATGCAGGCTGTGTAGTGCCAGTAGAGTTGTGAAGTATATGGATGCTTTACCTGATCAAGTACCCAAAGTGTTGAAGCTGAATAAAATCTAAGAAGGCAGAAAGAGATTCACAATAGAGGACATCCAAATTGATTTATATTAATGGTAAAACTCACTCAAAGCCTGAAAAACTAAAACAGATGTAAAAATAAACACATGATAAGTTTAATAAAACACATTAAAATGCACAAAAATACTGTATTTAGTCATCATGCAAAAATTACAATTACATCTTTGTCTTTACCATTCAGGGAAACAACAATTAAGCATATTTACATTCAAGTGAAATTAAAATGTCCTTTTTAGGAAATGACCTTAACAGTTTTTACTTCAACAGTTCCTTTTTTAGGATTACTGAACACATTTCTGCATTTGTGTGTCTAATTTGATTAGCAGCACCTCCCTGAGATTTAAATCCATAATTCATGAGGAAGAAACAACCGTCTACTTCATTTTTCATACATGGCTTTTGTTTTTTTTGGATACATTTTTGTTGAGAAAAAATGATGCAGATTTATAAATCATGTGTTGTTCTTCAAGGGTCGTATTTGTAAAAACCAGATGATGGTTTATTAGGTCAGAATACATAAAAGTTGTGTCTTTTTTACATGAGTGTGTCTTATCTTTTTGTTAGCAATAAAGTTATGAGACACCACTCAAGCAAATAAGAAAGAATGCATTTACAACAGATATAAACGTTTCTTTTTCTTTAAGATATAAATGACCACAACTACAAAGAAATTACTGTCTATAGTTTTTTTTTAAAGGCATATTTAATGATTTATTAACAAAAAATTATTTTAGTATTAAAAACTCTGCACTCTGACCAATATCTTTAATCATTTCTTGACTAGAGACATATTTGATTTGTGCAGTTCCTTTTTTGTCTCACTTTAGGGCATGTCACCTTGTATTCTTCACTGCTGCTAAAATTCCTCTGAAGTTTGACCTTTCAGCATGGCAGAGTTCAGCCTGCTGGGTCACAGGTGTAGCAGAAAATGTGTTTAACAACCTTGTTAGTGCCCTCTGTCATTAGCACCCTAGGCTCCTGTTGTGTTCTCATAATGAAGCTGCTCTTTTCTACAGCCTCTCAATGAGATACATGGAGCTTTCTGTATGTGTATTGCAATAAGACTGCAATAAGTGCAGTAAAAAATAAAAAATGCTGTGAGACAAGTTTTAAAAACCATTATTGTTATTGCTGATTTACATGTAGCTTTTCTGAAACTGATATAAAGCAGAACAAGATTTGAGGAGAAAAAAACAACTGTTCTCAGGTTAGGTGAAGTTTCAAGAGGTGACAGGTTGTCACGGATGTGCTAGCTGCATTGGTGCCCTCCCCTCTCCAGAACCCAGTTATTGTGGCGACGGGGGACCATGACTGACAGATGGTTGCTGAGGCGTGTCTGCGGTTGTTAGGAGCACTAAATGTGTCAATCACCGTCGAGAGACAGAGATGAACAAGAAAAAAAAACCAGAACCACAGCTAAACAAAATGTATCAAAATGACTTAAACCACAGAAATGACACGGCAAAGGTAAGGTTCTCAGGTAAAGAAAAAAATCTTCTATAATGAAGAAATTCGCTTTTCTTTTTTTTAATATATATTAAATTCCATTTTTTGTTGTCCACCAACCAAAATACAAAGCAAACACTGGTTCACCAAACAAAAAGTAGCACATTTTGCAAAAAAAAAACATGCTTTTTTCCTCAAAGTTTTGACAAAAGTTATTTTAGTCTTCTTTTAGTTTGGGATCACATCTTCTATCAATAACAATTGTTTCAATTATACATGTCAATATTCGCCAACAAATGTTTAGATCATTCACATATTGGCAACAATCCAATTTTATGTCCTGTTAATCAGATACTTTCATAATATTACAAAATGCAAGAAAAAAGATAAAAATCAAGCATTGGAAGGATAATTTTGTTACTAAATATCTCATAAAAATATGATCCTTTTTTAACTTGTGATGTTTTTTTTCCCAGTAAATAAAACTAGATGAATTCTAATGTCCCTGTACAGTTACATTAATGAATCAGCTGCTTCATGTGTGATTTTTTTTTTTTTTACACATCTTGTGTTAAGAAACGGCAACTTTAACATGAGAGGCAGTTCAGTAATTGGTTAGATAGAAGTGCCAAAAGAATGAATAATTTAGAAGCTGAGCTCTGATCTAATCATGAAGCAACCCCCCCAAAACAAACCTTGATAAAATGATCTATTTCCTTTAAGAAAACATATTTCCATGCTCAGTCTTTTAAAAAAAAAGGACAAAGTTAATGTAAAATGCTGTTGCAACTCCTGAATGAACTAGATTTTTTTTTTATTCTAAAACTAACTAGATCACAGGGTTTTAACTTTCTCGCATCCATATTGCAAATGCTTCTCTTTTGTGCAATCTAGGACAAGTGGTGGCAACTTTTACTACTTCTCTCCTAAAATTCCAACTACATTTTTTTTATCATTCTGAGATAACCAAGTTTGAATTCAACTGGTAATGCTCTCATCTTGTGGAATCTGCCTGTTGTCCCGTCCTTTAAAGTCACCTATGATTCTGAGAAAAGACCATGTGTACCTGTGTAAAATCTCAACATCAAAACATGTAAAACATATATAAAAAAACATTTTTAATCCTTACAATTAAATATCAGAATTCTTAAAAAGATAAGTTTAAATCAGGTTTCAATGCAAATAGCTTTAAAAGAAATCTCATTATATAGGAAATCCATGTTTTGTCACATGCACAACAGACACAACAAGCCTGAAGTTAGAACCCCAGGCTCTTTTGCTCATATACACTCATATTCATGCATTTCAGAAAAGCGTGCACACACATGCAGAGATGATGAAGAATCTTCCCTCAGGTTAATGGACATTCCTCCAGCTTTTTCTTTATTTTTCTCTCTTGTTTTTCCACATTGCACAATCATGGTCCACACAGACAAATACACAATGACCAAAACAAAGGTGATTGCAAGCATTCGGATAGCACCTGTGTCTAGACAATAGATAGTCTTCAACCCTATACCTCCACCTGGCATGTTTTATTATTACATGTCACATCTTCTGCTTATCCTGTCTCCATCTGCCTTCCTCCTTTCCTTCTTCCTCTGTCTGATCCTGTTGCTCCAGGGTGTTATGTTCATTTTCTGATTTGTTCCAATCTGCTTCTCTATTTTTAGAGCTCACTTGGGAGCTACCAGAACAAATTCTGTTTGCATTTTGGGGCTGGCTTTGATTTTAGACTTTGAGTGTTTGTTAATTGTAGAGTTTGTGGCTTTATTGTGAGCATCTTCAGTAAACACACACAGGCACACAAATTGGGGCAAAAAGGTTAACATCCCTGTTGTAAAAAACTAAAAATAAAATACAAATGTGTTTTTTTAAACACAACTTAATCGATAAAGTCAATAAATTTGTTTGATTTCAGGGATTAAGAAGTGTTTTTGGCAGCCTATGTTCCTGCATTTACACCACATTTTTATGATTTTTATTTAGTACAAATACACAGTTGCTTTCAGGTACTCCTGTCCATTTTATTTACAAGTAGGGCGTTAACTCTTGCAAAGGAAAATGCAACAAAAAATAAAAAAGTCAAGCATCATTAGACATTTCCACATATGAAAAAAGCTAATTGAAAAGTAAAAAAGAAAAAAAAAGCTGATTGAGAAGAATTCAAAAGATTACTGGATGAACTGGGTGATTCAGAGAGAGATGAAACTTGGGCCTTTCGTCTCAGATCGTTTCTCTCCAGCAGAGCTGGTGCCCGATCTGTTTGCACAAGAGAGCCGCCTGAAACATAAAACCGGTCAGTACTCTTTTGGATCAACGGAGAGGTCTTCAGGGAATTACTGAGACAACCAGCCAAGAAGTCATTGGAATAGCCCACCGTCTGCTCAGTTAATTCATTGATCAGAATTTTGGAAAAATCTTTATCAAATAAAATATAAACAAAGTTATTTTAGTTGCTGACTTCATATTTCTGACCAAAACAATGTTTCATTATTATATTAGATGATGTCCCACCTGATGTTGAACATTATTTACCGCAAGCAGTTCTTTTTGAAAGTTACTTAAAAATAGTTAAAATGCTGTTCAGCAATATTTATGTTTGACTTCATTGTTATGCTAAGAATAAGGATCAATCTACAGAACAGAATGATAAACTTTTTGAGCAAATATTCTGTCAGTGAAATGAAAACAACAGAGATGCCAGTTTAAACTAAGATACAAAAGTTGCGCATTTTGATTAGTTTGTTGGTATTAAGCACAGAGCCATCTAAAAAGGCTTTAAAAAGGTTTTTAAGCTTAGAAACCAATAAAAACATTAAAGCAAACAGAACAGGTTCTGGCATCCTAATCTGAGTAAGAGATTTAAATTGTATAAAATGTGAGGCGTTCCTAAAACAACAATCACATTTGAATAAGAAATTCTCTCTTGTAATTGGATTATACAAATCTTTTTTTTTAAGAAAGAATCACCCTGACCTCATGACAGTACAGTGTGGACATGGAACTTTCACTGGAACAACCAACTGAAGCAGAAAATTAACTGCAGAGGCCAACAGTAGGGGCGGCTAATGCTTAAGGCAGAGGAGAGTGAAGAAATCCAGGAAAGGACAAGGCGATTAAGGTCTATGCTAGAATTATCCAGGGATAAAATGAGTAGAATCACCAGGAATAATATTTACTCAGAAGCCAACAATGGTTAAGTCTGATTACCAAATAACTATCTATTTTCTGCAGATTGAGATTCAGTCTTTGTCACAAATTGACATTTTGCCCATTAATGTAAATTCAGTCATTTTACAAGGTAACCAATCTTATTTTGAATTTGACAACAATGAAGAGAATTGGACTAAAAATCAAAGCCTAATTTGACTTTTACCAACCACTGGTCCGCGGCCTTGTGGTTGGGGACCACTTCCCTAAAGCACATTTTCCTGAACTCTTTCATTAGAGTAGGAATCCCTTTTGTGTTGTCAAGTCTGTTTAAAACTTCTTTACATCGTTAAATGCTTATGTCCCATTAAAGGCTTTATTGAATGCTATTTAAAAAAAAAATCATTTACTATTTTTGCTCACAATAACCCTATACATTTTTTTAAGAACAACTGTATAAATAAAAATACAACAGTGGTATCTGTTTAAAGTTATGTGATATGGCCTTTTGATTACGGTCGTTCAATATGCCCATCAGAACAATTAATGACAGTAATATTTATTTTTCTTCTTTTCATTTAAGTGTGAAGAGTAGAGCAAATATTATTAGCTGCTGCTTTGGTCAAGACCAAACAGCAAAAGTCAACCTCTTTTAAAAGGCATTTAAAAAAATGTAACAACTGTTCTCCTCATATAGCTGAGGTTTAATTAGCTACATCTAAAACATTAAATTTAACATAACATAAATTTAATTTTAAAAAATAAATAATAATAAATAAAAACTAATAAAACAAATTTATTATTTTTAAAACTGGTGTTGGTATGGACTCTTAATAGTAATGCTGAACGCAAGAAACAGATAAAGGTAATAGATTTCATGTGAAAACTTGAATTTAAGTCGCAAAACTCTGTGATGATCCAAGCAGCTATTACAGCACCACCTGTGCATTTATGAATATTATGAAAATGACTGAAAGTTTCCACTGCAACAAATTACATTTACACCAGCTTTACACCTGAGGCTCTCTTCTTCCAGCCACGCTTGTCGCCCATCTAGAATGCATGTAATTTGGACAGAGATCAGATGACTGGCTTGGGGTACAAAAATATTCCACCTCGTCATGCTCTGCGTTTCATACAACTGGATGCTCAAAATTATTCTGCTGAATAATAAAATGTCTTACAATGGAACTGTGTGCAATTGACTGGATCTGGACAAAGCGTTTTCTACTACACGCCTGCATTAATTACCCTCTTCAAGTTCCAGGATTCATAGCAGGCATGTTGCCGTCAGTTGTATTAATTAGTCTACTGATTTACTATCACATCAAATACTTGGAGTATTGCTGTTTTATTGTAGAATTTTACTTTTGCTGGATTGCCATGTGAAGCTACAAAAATGCACAATTTGGTCAGACTGTTTTTTCATTGGATTGTTCTTTTAATTACGACTGGCAGCATTTAACCTACAATGGTTGCTATAGAAGCAGTTTAAGCATTTATTTAAGTTTTAAGCCTATTTCAGCTTTTTTTGTGTCTGTAAGGATAAAGTTTTTCCACAATATTTTTATATTTGGAGCATAATCCAGTACATCACAGGAAATTACAACACAAAAAAAACATTTTCATAAATAATGCATTTCAGATAATATTAATTAATAAATATGAATTCCTTGGTAACATAATCTATTGTCAAGGACAAAAAGACTCTGAAGGTCAATAGAATAATATTTTTAAACAGAAAAGTTCAATATCGTCCATTTGATCATTCTTGAGTCTTCTTTAATTCTCTTTTTGTTAAAAAAAAAAACCTTGTGAATAGTGCATTTAAACCATTTCAGTGAGCACATATGGTTGCTGCATTTCCAATTATCTATTGACATGCAGTTTCCCTTTGATTTTTGTCAGACTAGCACTTTAGTGAGATTTTTTTTAAATGTCATTTCAGCAGCATCGACAAAAATCAGCCGTCAATGATCCAATTAGATTACGAACAGATGTTACCCAAATCTGATTTACTCAGACGTGTGCACATCACAAAACAAATGACGCTGCAAGTCACATTTGGCTCTGATTCCATTATTGTAGCCCTGAGAAAATCAAAGTAGGAGAAAGAAAAACTAAATAATAATGCACTGCATTTTCAAATAAATATGATCACCAAAATGTTCTAACAGTTAATTGCACATATTCAGGTCTTTCTAAGTTAGTGAACAATACAGACATCTAACCGGTGTTTTGGCAGTCTATATGCAAATCCTAGTTGAAAGCACTCAAAATGCATAATGTTGCACCTTTTTCCCCCGTTATACTTTAAAATGCTAATGATGGCTTTGGTTCATGTTAGTGAGGTTAAAGAGCATGTGTGGCTGAATGTGTTTGACTTAAACAGCGTTGCTTTTGAGTGAATGTCATCTTCAGCTCTCATTTATTTGATTTTTTTCTCATTTATCCCACAAATGAATAAATGTTTCAGACAAAAATGTTCACATTACGCAAACACACATGCACCCTCCACAAACACATAAAGTCAGTGTTCCATTAGTCTTCATATACCCAGCCTTAAATTGTGTAGCTCACATCTGTACGTCTTAAACACATACGTCCACACACACAAACGCAGCACAGTGCCATAGTTAGTTGGAAAAAGGTCATGACCCATGTTGGTTGCATTAATCATGTATGAACCGCTCCGATCGGTGTGTTCACATTTAACAAGGGGGTGGAGACAGACCTTTGAAAAATGGTAGAGGTAGAGGAAGGCAATCAGGGATTTTACAAGGGAAAACCAAAACAGCTTATTTATTTTTTATGATAAAAAAATAACAAAAAAGTAAAAATGAAACAGCAGATCATCAGATTGAACAGAAAGCGGTCATGGAAACATAGACCTCTCAGAATAATGCTCATGCTTCTGAGTTTTTACCTCCAAGTTGATTTCTATATTGTCTGTCCCACTAAAGCTTTGATAGAACTTCGTTTTTACGTTGTGGAAATCTAGATTTAAATCTACATTTAAACATCCATTTAAGGAAGTGGAGCATCATTGAACATATGTGTTTTTTTTAGACTACTTCACATAGAACAACTAAGAGAATTATAGTGACCCTTTACGTCAAGAACTGGTGGCAAACCACATTCTGGGATGAAGACATGACATGAAACCAAGGAAACACCACGAAAACAAGACTAAAGGGTACGATCATCTCAGAATCAGAATCAGCTAAAAGCAGAGTGGTTATAAACTAAAATAAACCGATGAAGAAACAGAAAATGATCAACAGACAAGAATTCTACAAAAAAAAAAAAAAATCATAAATCTCTTTTAAGAAACAGAGCTGAAGCCACTGACCCTGTCAGAGGTTTTTCACTACAAATGTAGAGAAAATATTTTGTGAAAATTTTGATTTTTTTTCCCCATTGTGTGATAATAACAAATGAGGTGGCTGTTTTTTAGTGCTGTGTGAAGCAAATATTAAGATCAAGGGCTTTGCTGTTGTGATTTTTACACCTCTATTTTCCCACTGTGTGAATATCATTTTTCATAGAGATATTGTTTTCACTACGTTAACAGGGGCCTCACTAGATGTATGTTGTGCAGTAGTAATACAGCTGTATTAAAAAATATATTAAAAAACGTAGGTGAACTCATTTTAGATCTCAGAAATAAAGAAAAAAACGTGTGTTAAAGTTTATTTTGGGTTGAAGTTAATTATGCCGGTTCTCTGCTAGGACACAGATGCAAACATTCCGAAGTCACAAAAAATCTGCTGTTTGACAGACGTGACCAATGTGTACAATTAATTTCATTTTCTAAATGTATTTTTTTGTCTTTCTCTTTCTTCATCTTATCTTTGACTCATCTGTTGATGTTTTTTTTTTTTTTAGTTTACATCCTCCAGTGCTAAAATAGACCTTTTAGCTTTGTTTTGGCAAATTTAGATGACAAACGACAGAGAACTGTGGATAAAAGCACTGTCAACCGATGGCTAACTCCAGATATTTTCCAGAACTCTGGCTCAGGTCTGTTTTTTTCCTTGTAATTGTTGATTTATTGTCTCTATAATATATTTCTTTTACTGTAACTTTTTCTGTTACTGTCTCTTTGATCCTTATCAGCTTTCAGTGGATTGCATGGAAAGCTTGACGTAACATTTTGGATGTCTTGAAAATGATAGCTAAGGAGCACTGTCTTACACTTACAAGTGTTTGCTTCAGGCTGTGCCTTCATTTCTTTTAGGTAAATAAATCTCTGATGTTGTGGCAGTGTATGCTGCACATTTATTTAGTTACTATCAACATGCTCAAGCTTTTCTTTGTGCAGATTTTGACCTCTTTTTTTATTACTTTTTACATTACCTTTACAAGATCGGTTCAAGGTAATTTTGCTGCATCTGACTGGGTGTTTTTTTTGCTTTTTTTTGTGTGTTTGAGACCTTTCTCAAACGTCAGCTCAAATGGGAATCCCCCGGGGAAAGACGGTGAACAATAAAAAGATGCTTGAATGGATGGAAGAGGTATTGAGAAGAAATTTCATCTGTTTCACAGAACAAGTATCTGTCGAAGAAATGTATTGCAAACTGTAACCAAATACTGTGAATGAAAACTTGCAAGTGCAATGCAAAAGGTTAAGATGCCTAAATATAGCTGTAAATAAAGAGATTACCACTTTTCTAAACAAAAGAGATTTTTACATGTAGAGCAAAAAACAAAACAGTAAGAGGCAGCTCTTTGACAATGCTCATTTCTGTCCATGTAGAATGAAATTACACCAATAATTAAGCTCACTCTTATCTTTTCTGAAATTAACTGAAATGTAAAACAAGTGCTGTGTTTTGGTAAACACACACAAAAACTATTTGGCTTTTTCTTTTTTCTTTCTTTTTCTCAGAAACCACCAAGACCAGAAACATCACATTAAAGGCTTCAGCTTAGAGAGCTGCTTTGACTTTTGACATGATAAAGAATCGCAATATCAACAGATTCAGTAAACACAGCTGGCTCTGCAAACATTCAAAGTCACAAGTAAACTACTTGTTTTTTAGCCTGTACACTCAAATTATTTCATCACTCAATCCTGCCTGTGCATGTGATGGTGAAATACCACATAGAGACTCCGTATGTGCAAAGGCGAGGAGCAATGCTGATGCTCCTCCTTTTCTGAAATCGTTATAAACATTCAATATAAATGCAAGAATGGACAAAAATGTGACATTCTGAGGAGCAGTCAGTCAAGGTCAGCTGTGAGAACCAATTGTATCTTTACAAAAAAGCACACACACACGCAAAACCCCATAAAAAATTTACAGGTAATAAAAAGTTTAAATCCACAAATCTTTGAGGTATTTCAGATATTAGTAACCTGTGTAAAACGCTGCTACAGTCTAAAGCTTTGTGGGAAAAACTGAGCAGCTCAGGATGACATCCATCACATTTCCCACATTTTCCATATTCTTGTTACTCTTGGCGCAAAACAAAAAAAAAAAAAAAAAAAAAGGTTGACAATAATTCTACATTGTGCTGTGTTTACATTTTCCTTGAAATTTTGACTGTGAAAAAGATGTTGAAAGTAAAAATCAGTCATGGACAACAACAGTAATCTAAGAAATTTTGACTGTGCACCTTGTTCTTCGTACTAATTTGTCATGGATATAAATGGATATTTAAAATTGTAAAACTGTGTATGTGTGTGTATGTTTGCATGAGATTTAAGACCCACAGAGCAGTGAGCCGAGGGGGATTAAGTAACAGTGTGCAATGACTTGCAGGCACAGGGGTGGGCTGGATCAGGTGGCACATTAGGTGGGTGGGCCACTGGTCTGCCCTGGTGTAAGACATGTATACCAATACAAAGAAAAATAAGGCAACAAGGCGAAAATAATAACGTTTTTTAAAAATTAAGGGGTATAGGCTTAAAGGTTAGAAGATAAAGCATATCTTTTACAGCAGTCTGCAGTCCTTCTCAGGACAAATCAGGTTTGTCTCCTGACTTCCTCTTCCCTGATCTTGACCTGGTAATAACCTTTAACCATTAACAGACAGTGCAAGTGTGTGTCTGCATGCAGTCATATCTGCAGCTGTTACGCTCATTCACTCCTCCTCAGCTGCTTGTCTCTTTGGTGCCGTCGTAGTTCGTCTGTGCCTCAGTCTCCCGGTCACTACATTTTAATATTATCCAAAAGCTTTTTTAAGGGTTTTTCATTCAGCTTAGCTAAAAAGAATATGGGTTGAGGACTGTGTTTTTTTAATATTCAATATTTTAATATTTCTTTGAGTGATTGTACTTCCAAAAACAACAAAAAAGGACAAACCCCTTACTGTAGTAAACATTGTGGATGCATTGTAAAACACGGTAGTAGTAATGAGCAGAAATAAATTATTTTTAAATTAGTCATCAAAAAAAGTTATTCCTCTTTGGAGACACCAAATATTTCCAAATATTGTTTTTTTTCCTCTTCTTTTCCTCTACTGTAATTGTACAGTCCAGGTTGTCATTCAGCTCTTGAGATGAGAAAGCAGGCTATCAGTAACAAAGACAAATATCCACAAAATCCCAGCAGCCAATGTATAATTCATGACATAGGGATTTGAATTATATATATTGATCATCAAATATTTACGAGTATTTGCCTTTTTCGAGAAGGGGAGCCGACTGTAGTCTGTCTCTGTGCTGGCTCAGTACGATGCTTCACTTGTGGAAAAAGTGCTAAAATAACACGGACTTTAGGTTTCACAGGGATGTAGATGAGAGTGATAGAAGAAAGTTTGGTTTGATGTTTTTTTTTCTCCTCCTCTTTCATGAAAAAAATTTTGAATCTCTCTGTCTCATGTTAGTTTACATTTTACTTAATGTTAATCACATGTACTTTTTGCAATTTTACATCATCTCAGTAAACAGCTTTGACAGCCTGATGCCTGATGTGTCATTTTGCAAAGCCTTTAAACAGATTGGTGACATTTTTTTTTACATGTTTTAATCATCTTTTAATCTGTTTTCACAAACACTTTTTCAAGTGGTCTTTTTTAGCCAAAATCAAAAAATCTGTGTTGTTTTTTTAAGAAATTTTTTCTTCAATTGAAATTCGCCTATTGGATGTGGGTGGGGCTGTTAGCACGTAGTAAGCCTGCCCTTTTTTCCCATCATCATCTCTTTGTTTACATGCGCTCCCACTAGCTTTCGGCCCCTCTCAAACCCAATATAACATTATCACTGCAACCAAATGGTGAGCAATATCAGAGCTTTCCAACCGTACAGTTTTGAGCCAAATTCCAGCTCAAATGAGGAAAACAAAGGCGTACATGGATCTATTTGTCTGCAAGTGGAAGAATCGGAATGGAGCAGAGGGGGGAGGTTGTAGCCAGCTCGTTCGTCACAAGACATACTCAGAAATGCAATTTAAATTCCAATTTAAAAAGAATATGTTAAAAACAACAAAAACATGAATTTTCATTGGAGTCAGTCTTTAACAGAGGATAATGACGTTAAGCTTCGGTTAAATTGTATAAGCTGTCACAAACATACGCAGCCGCTGGTCATCCTCCAAGAGCTAAACTGATTTGCTTGATCTCTTTGGAAATATCAGACTTTATAAAAGATTTCTTTTCAGTCCAAGGGGATTTTTACAGATAAATGCCGTATTGCATGAGTACTCAAATTAACTGTAGATTTGTTTCGCCCAAGTGGTAGGATTTTGTGGCAATGAGACAGATTATCTATGGGTGGACATGGGTGTGCTTGGGTTTAAATTTGTTATTAAGGAGATAAACCCCTTTTTTGTGGGAAAACACATACTCAGAAATGATCCATCTTAAATGCTGTAAAGAAGGGGTGGGATTAAGAAATAGGCCAGTTAAGAGGTGTATGGGGAAGACACCCACTGTAGAGAACGAGAGCAAATTGGACAGATGTAAGAGGCCACAATGGGTCAGATAACACCTCACTAATGGAGAAGGAGACAGCAAGAAATCAGATCCTCCAAGACTTCTCAGATCCTGCGCTGCCTTCCCGCCTCTGTGTGTCTACCTCCCTCACTGTCTTTATGGAGACACTGTATCTTGCAGTCAAGCGTGCAGCTGTCAGCAGCCCTCTGGCGGGTCAGCAATACTCGACCCTTCCATCACAAAGAAAATCATCTCGCATATTAAGGGCGCACACTCACTTCGGCATGTTCAAAGCCAGCTGGGTCTTGCTCTATTTTCACATTTTCACAGTTAGTAGCTCTCTTAGGCCCTTGAGGTTCAACTATCTTTGGCGTGAGCAAGTCTACTGGTGGAGTCAATAATTCCAGCTCAAATGAAGCTTTTGCACTTTGAGACACAGCAGGCACAAAGGCAGACAAATGCTCACATAAGGGAACATTTCAAGCCTCTGGGGCAGAAGGCTGCAGATCTGTAATTTTCTGTATCAGTCATTTCTCCTGGAAGGAAACAATGATACCACAAAATTGATTAGAGTCACAGTTAATGAAAACGCGATAAGACTTTGCAATAAAAAAGAACTTGATCAGTTATAGAGAAGAAATACATTGGATGACACAAAATAATAGGATCTAGATAAGAACCATTCAGGAAGCATAAAGAAAGAAAAAGATTAAAGTGGCAAATGGCTGCATTGATGTACTTCAGTACTACAAGGGGCACAAGTAAGTGAAGATCAACAATGGACTATTATGAGGATTTGCTTTATTTGTGTCAAACAAAGCAGGGACCACAAAAGCCTGCCTAATGCAATTAATAAATGATCACTTAATCTTCAATTATCTGACCTGACCGCAGTTATTTTGGATAATTATTTGAACTATATCCATTCATTCTTATCAAAACAACCCAGTGATAATGCCAGATATATCATATTACCATTACATTTTATTTCGACCATCGTCCTACTTCACATTGTAAGTTTAACTGAAGCTTTTTGTGTGATGAGTTTGACTATACAGACTACATACCCTGATTATTTGGGAAAGGCTACCTTTAGTTTTCTTGTTATATGAAGTATCGTAGTTAATTTTTATACAGTTAAAGCAATTAAAACTACAGGATCTCGTCAAATATCAAGTTGTTCTAATATAATATAAAAAGCAGAGCTACTTATCACCAAATAATATCCAGAAATTATTTAGAGAAAGAAAGTTTCAGAAAATTCCCATAATCTGAGAGGAATAAGAACTTTCAATTAGCAATGGTCCAAACAAACCGTAGGGGATTTTGTGTGTCTGTGTGTGCAATGAAAGTTTGGAATAGTCTAGGGATGGAATAAAAACAATGTAGAAATGATCTAAAGTTTAAAAATGGCTACAAGCATATATTCAAAATACTGGCATGTATAAAGATAATTGTGTGGACAATAAAAAAGATTCTAAGATTAAACATAAGTGGTATATTTTAACACATGTGAATAATTTAAAAAATGAAAAGCAACCGTCTTTCGCCGGTCCATGTTTCAGCGGTGTGCGTCAAATTCTGAATGCACACTTTACTGTACTTTATTCTTGCTATTTTTGAGGTTTAGATCGCTTTTCACAAGGCAAACTATTGGATTCGTAATGTGGCCAGTTGTCGCCAAACACCAAGCAGCCAATCAGAAGAGAGTATTCACCCGGACCAAAGTACAGGAACACAGTGTTAGTTTCTTATGTCTGTATATCAGCATATTTGTTTTCTTGGAGTAAAATTGCATACATGAAAGTCTTTACAGTTCTGCTTATCTTACTGTTGATGTGCTTTTTGCAAACAGATTACATTTCTGAGTTGACACTCAACACACTAAATTTAAACATTTCAAGCAATTAAAAAGAAGGAATATATATTATATATATTATATTATATGTTTGTTGTTGATGTTGTTATCATCATCTATAAGTTTGTATCATATTGTTTTTTATTGTTTTTGAATTCGTTGACCCCTATTAAATTAATCCTGAAATTCTCTTACTTATCATGGTTTCATTTACTGCAGATCAATGATTTATACTCTTGGGCATGTGGCCTTAAAACACCTGGATTCATTCACTGTTTTACATTTTTTAATCTGTTCTGATGTTTTAACTTAAATCACAATATTTCAAGAAATTTGAAAATCAATGGATTAAAACAACCAGGATTCTTTTAAAAATCCACTATTCCGTATGTCACTTAGCTGCCAAAATTGAAAGCCAATAGAGTCATTGGGTAAAACTAAAGAAACAAAGAGTCAGTAATATTTTAACAAATTGCCCCATTGGATCAAACAAACATGAGGTTTGGTTAAGTTATTTGCTGACACATTTCATGCAAAGAAAAAAATATATACTGAGTTCACAGAGCCTTTTTCATCCTCCATTAAGTCAGTAATGGTCAAAAACAAACTAATGAGAAAATGCTCTTCTCCGCAGGAAATCCAAAATTGGTTTATCTGAGATGGAAAAAATGTAATCTAGAAAATCATGATGCAGGATACTGCTTTGTAACACTGAGTCAATGCACACACACACATGCAGACTTACACGCACACAGAATTGCACACGCAGTCACAGAAAAGAAAAAAAAAACATTACAGAAGTGATAAAGAAGCATACACTTTCAAGATGTTCAAGTATAAGGGGGGTTGGTGAAAGTCGTAAATAAGGAAAGGATAGGAACAGTCTGGGGTGTCAGATGGAAAGGCAGATGGTTGGAGGTTGTGATTCCAATCAGTGTGATGCTGGTGGTGTTGGTGGGGTGTCCTTAAAGATTAAGTCCAAGCAAATTCATCCCATTAAAAAAAACAAACGTCCTCACAGAGGAACATCTTAAATGTTGCTGAACGCTCCCCTACAAGCTCCTGCACAGTTATCCCACAAAAATATCATGTACAGCTGTGTCTTTAGCTTTTGTTCTCCTTTCATGAGCATTATCACTGTTTTTGCTTTACATATGTTGAATTCCCAATGTTCTTTTGCCCCGCTAATAAGCACATGACATAGTGGTCACACTCTTTTTCTGTGACATGTTCTGAAATCTATAATACTTCTGCTATTTTTTGAAGATAATCTTTGATGCTTATTAAAAGGTTGTTAATAATTTTTTTTAATTGTTATAAAAAGCAATAAAAAGCTACAATTCTAGAGTTGTGTAAGACTGTGCACCTTTCTGTAGGGCAGTACAAAGTATATTATCACAATCTGAATTTGCAGAATGTAAATGCTTTGTTTTCCAAGTTTTTTTCTTCTGACTTATCACAATCTATCAGAACATAAAAAATAACTACTTTTGCGTAAAAGGTACCTGCTTCAATTGAAGTGTATTAATAAAAAAATTACATTGATCTTACCGCTTGGAATCAAACAATATTAAGGCTCAAGTTTCTGCCGCACTTTGACACGCAGTTTTCTATCAAGCCTAACAATCTGAATTTATCTGAGAAACAACAAACATTGTGTCCAATGGCAGCATTTAGGTTTTAAAAAGTGTTTACACTTGTAGAAAAAGATAACTAGTTAAAAAGGAAATATTTGTCTTAGAAAGTTGGGAACCTGATGGCACGAGAGTTTCTGGCACGAAGGTCTGGCATTCAGTGAGTTCCTATAAAATATTCTATGTGAATAACAACAATGATTGGTTAATATTCCTAATCTTTAAGTCAACACAAAAATGAATGTTAATAGTAAAAATTTTCTATATCTCATAATTTTCTCCACTACACTCTGTTAATCTCTGTTTACTCTAAAACTTGAAGTCTTTGGCCTAAGTTACTGCATACCAGCATGAGCCTAATGATATGTGGCTTAAATTGACGCATTTCAATAAAACTAAACTGCAGAACCAGTAAACATATGCATGACTGTGTGTGTTTGTGTCTCTGGGCTTTCAGCATCAAGACTAAGCTGCAGCTGCTTGTTGACATCATTACCACAGGACAGCTGAGAGCAACTGCGTGGCTCCAGAGAGTGAGGGAAACTTAGGTCACCCAGCCAAATGCCAAGTTTTTCCACCTTTCTCTGTTGTTTTCCTTCGCTGTTGCTTTGTGTAAGTTCAGAGGAGATATTTCTGATGTGGTCACTTTTTCTTTTTTTTTTTTTTAAATAAAACAGAGCACTGGATAAAGAATCATTACTGAAGTTCTGCCACTGTGAGGTGCATTTATGAATAAATTTTGCTTTCCATACTCCCACATAGGCACATAAATGAGAAACATAAATGCAAATGTATTTATACAAAATATAAAATGCCCTCATGAATTTACAGAAAATGGTGTGGTGTCACTTTAACGATTTTTTACTTTGCCCCACTATGTTTTCCCCCTTTTGGTGAGCAATTCTTTTTTTTTTTTTTTTTTCCAAAATAAAGGTTTTATTGGCGTATAAAGACATAGTTTGGGGTTAGAAAACCTTAAACTTAAGGTATAGGTGGAGAAAGTAGTAGTTATGGGTATAGTTAAAAAGAGGCTTCAGGAAATGACTGCTGGTGTCTGAAATGCTGGAAGAATTACAATGTCTTTATGTGTGTGTGTGTGTGTGTGTGGTTGAGGGGTGTGTATGCAGGTAAAACAAAGCCGTCTGGCCAACTGAAACCACAAGGCCAGAGGAAATTGCTTCTGGTAGACACAGACACATGCACACAGACACACGCACACATACCTTCCTCCATCTGTCCTCTTAGTGGGTCAATCACAACTTCATTCAAGCAGAGGATTCAGGATCAGTTCTCCAACTGTGACTGAAACACATTCATTTTCACTTGCTGTGTGAGCTGAGCTGTTCTGGCCCAGATTATTTCAGACTGAGATTGAGATTATAGAGTGAAGTGTCTAAACCTGCTCATACTGAATTATTAGATCGTTTGGAACTGGATTAACTGAGTAGGAGAAACATAAGAAATATGATTGATACTAAAGGGTAACCCTAAAGTTGCTCTGGCATAAATCCTGTTTTAGTTCATTATAATCACATTTTGCCGACTTTTCTTCAGTAAAGTGGATATAAACAAAGAGTCACTAGGTTTTTTTAGAATAGGAATTGGAGTATAAATCACGTTTTTTGCATTGTTTGGTCAGATGTGCGACTTGTACTCAGGTTCGACTTATATGGAATATATTATATTATATATTATTAAAAGAAAACAATATAGTCTCAATATAGTCCATTTCAAATATAAGGTCAAATAATCAAATCTCATTTAGGCAGGAGATTCATATTTCCATTCTTGGTATTTGTTTCTCTTAAAAGCTTGGCCATGGAATCCATCCATTCATCTCCTGTTCCTGATTTGTCCGGTGTCCTTAAGCGTTGTTGGAACCTATCCCAGCTATCAGGACGAATAAAATGTGCAGCCTGACAGTTTCCCAGTCCATCTCAGGGCGCCCATAGAATACATGAGGCACAAAGACAGCATCTCCAATATTATACTGAATACTGATTGTTCATCTCTCTTTTCAACTCCAACAGTTCTGTATAGTATATATGTTGTTCAGACAGTCATAGCCAGTAATGCGGTTCAGATTACAACCTCTGTGGTCCACTGACAAGATGTAGACACAAACTGACTAAATTCCTTAAATATTTGATTTTTGGATGATAATTCAATAATTCACTGGCCTCAATCTGTGAGACAGCAGTTTAGAACGTGCCACACATAGATTTCCCAACAGGATTGGACACCACAGAGTCTAGACGTTAACCCCACTGAGAATCTTTGGCCTGTGCCAAAAAAGCTATTAACTCTTACAGCATCATTACAAGATTGTCTTAGAAAAGAAGGGGGGAAAGAATAAAACATTGGCAGGAAATAAAGATGTTCAGCCAAAATATCATCTCAAATGCGCAAAGCAAAAACTACTCTGTAAAAGAAATGAGGAACAAGATCTGTCTTCAAAATTCTTATGTCTAGGCTACACTACAACCTCCCGCCAGCTTATGTGCTACGAAGCAGAATTTTACACCCCAAGGTGTTTTTTGTACCCTGACCACTGTAAAACTCAGGCACTCTCAACAGGAATCAGTAGAGCAGCTAATTATTTTATGACATTAATTGATTTTGGGCATTATATTGTCCTTTCGAGCAGTCCTGTCAAATGTCTCATTCATGTGTTAAGACAAATGGGGGGGGGTAACACAAGTACACAACAAATGCAGGTCAAATATAGTGAAGACTGAGCAATGCTGCCAGAGAATTGACTTTCCCACAAGTTTCTTTACTTCAGCATACAAGCATAAACACACACACAAACACAGATGTAGACATTCGGGCACATTTAAGCATAGATGTTTGTATGGAGTTTGCATGTTCTCTCCATGTAAGGGTTTCTCCTGGAACTCTGGCTTTCTCCCACAGTCCTTTCTCCCTAGGTTCATTAGTCCCTTTAAATTGTCCCTAGGTGTGCACATGGGAGTGATTGTGTGCCCTGCTACAGACTGCAACCTATCCAGGGTCCCCGCCCTCACCCAACAGTCGCCGGGACAAATTCCAGCAGCCCCGTGACCCTAAAAGGCAAATAGTAGGTTTAGAAGATGGACGGATAGTTCTCGATTAATTTACCAAGTTAAATAAAAATAAATACATAATAGCAGTCTTATTCTATGTCACAAGTGATCTAGAGTGCACAAATTTGTTTTTCTGTCATGTGAGCCACACGCCAGTCATAAGATGCAATTATGAAAAACAAGAGAACCTTATTCTTGATTGTCAACAGCGACACACACAAACATCTGTGGGGTTCAGAGCCATCTGCTGTAACAAACTGTTCAATAAGCCTGCTGTGTGTCAGTAGAAAAATGCATACCTTATTGTTCGGCTGTTGTCTGCTGCATTTCAGAGTGAGAGCTTTTGTTGTGTCTGAACAGTTCGCATGCATGCAAAGACTGCTGTCACAAGTTGAAGATCCTTTGGCCTAAAAGAACAAAATGTCTAGAAAGATTCATTCATTATGACAGATACTAATCAAACATTGGTAAGTGATTTGTTCTTAAGCATCGTAATAATAAACATTTTTTTCCAATGAATCAAGGTGACTTGATTCTTTGGAGAATATTAATCTTTTAATGATTCACTGCAACAGATATGGCATTCTGCTGGATAGGACACTAGTATCCCAGCAACCAGGGAGAAACACGCAATGATGATTAAGGTTGAACTGGAATCAGAGCTCTACAATATAATCTGTAAAGGACAAAGCATATTTTGGAACAACCAAAAGTAAAAAGGAACACTTCAAACTCACAGTGTGTAAATGCACGTTCTGCAGTTATAGAGGAATCAAAGAAATTGGACTGGAAAAGGCCTTAACACACAAGTAGCTATTCTGAAAATATCTTAACATATTTCTCCTTGCCAATCCAGGTAAAAATACAAAAACAAAAAAAAAAACATGCTTATTCATAGTCATAACTGGTCTGAATAAATTGTAATTGTGTTGATCACTGATAAACAGAGTAAACCTACACTACAAAGAATTTTGACAAAACAGTAAAACCTTGTTGTTAGAATCCTGAGAATATAAACTGATATTTAAAAAAGAAATATCCATGTTTTGCCAACATGATTTCACTATCTCTATTTTTTCACACTGAAAGCGATTTGCTACACGACGCGTGTAGAAGGAGCTACCGTCAAATGTTTTTAGCCTTATCGCTACATGGAGCAGTGTCTGTGTATACCTCATTTACAATGCCAGGAAGATGTTGAGAGATCAGGTTTATTCATTTTGAAAAGCTCTACAAAAGCATCGGCACACATGTCTCCATGTCTGAGTTTATAAGATCATTCAGAGACTCTCCCACTGCGGTGAGATTCACCACTGCTGCAGGAGTTGCATCAGAATGACGGCCGCTTTCAGTGGTACCTCCATCTCTCCGTAACCCCGTTTGACAGCTTGCTGTCCCGCAATAGTCCGGGGAGGGAAAAATAAAAATAAAATTAAAATTAGAATGCCCTTTTTTTTATTATTGTCTTCATAAATAAGAAAAAATATCATAAAAATCAGGTCAAGATTGATCAGCCTCTCCCCCATGTTGGTTTTGGACTCCAACTGATGATCACATCATTAAACATGTCATTCCAAAACATGCCAAAGCCGCGTCCTTAACTGGTTGACGCAGGGCATTTTTTTTTTTTTTTGCCAAAGTTCTGATTTTTTAACTCTGCATGCACCATGACACCCAAAGTGCACTGTGGTGCTCAAATCCATCAGCAGAACTCAGACTGCATCTGTACATTGAAACTAGAGGCTTCTGATTTGCATTTGATGAGAACGTAGGTTTAGGATGAGGGCTTTGTCACCCATGCTATTTGATCATTTTTCCAAAAGAACACAGTAACTACACCAGTTCTGAAATGGATTTGTGTCTTCTACTTTTTCAGCCAAAATCAGCATTTTGTATTTGTTTGTTCTGGCTCACAGAAACAGTAAACCAGCTTAAAAGTTTTATTTCCCTAATAATTCTCTTTTATGAAATTCATTTTTGCTGTTTATTATCATCTAAAGGATTGCCTTATGGTATCACGGGAAGAATGGATTTGCTCTAAAATGTTTCAAATGATATTCTGCATGGCAAAACACCTTGACGTTTGGAATTTTCCAATGTCTTTACTGCCTCTTTTATGAGAGAATCATTAAATTCAAATGTTTTTCTAATTTGATCCATTTTCAATTTTATTTTTATATAATAGAAACAGCACCCTCAATATGTTTATCTGTGTAGAAGAGGTGAAATCATCTCAATGGCTAGTTTTAGGGTATCCCTTTGCCTTGAAGTAATTCCAAAATGGAAACAGTGAGGAAAATAAGGATCTATCTGCCTTTAGGATTAAAAAAAGACAACCTATAAGACTGACGGCTGTTAGCAAAGGCTAAAAAACAATGATGCTGATGGGTGCTTTTGCATTAAACTGTGCTCATACTTGAGAGACGTGAGTGACTTATCTGGGACAGGGACATCACAGGAAACAACAGCAGTTAAAATTCAATTTTCTGGTGGTAAAGGAAAAAAGAGAGAAAGAGGACAACTAAATAAGTGTGACTGCAGAGGTTTTCTTTTAATGCATCCCAGATCATACACGACACAAAAGAAAAAAAAGGAAGAAAAAAGAAAAAACAGGCTGCCAGGAAAAAAAGCCTTTCTGCTGACATTGTTTTATGTCCTAGAAATGTGTGAAAATGTGTATGTGAGTAAAAGCTGGAGCAGCTGAATTCAGTAGATACAGGGGAAGACTGCAGTCACTTAAGAACAGAGGAAAGTAAATGGGGACTGAAAGAGGTGAGAACAGAAACAAAATAAATCAAAGAATAAAAGAGAGCTAGAGAGCAAACATTAGTCAGAGTTCAGCTGCTATTGTGTAATATTTTTACTACTTTTTTAACATTCATGGCCTAATAAAGTGTCATTTTGTAGTTTATTCTAAAATATCCTTGATGTTCTTCTAAGCTTTCCTTTCCTAAGAAATAAAAGCACAAAATCTGTTCCCAGATATCTAATTGAAAGTTCATAACAAATAAAACTGTTGTAACACTACACTGCATACTTGTTTGAACATCAGACACTTAAAGTTGCCTAAGAACAAGTCTTGATACAGTTAGATCAACAGTGTTGGTTACACAGCAAGTTTCCAGTCCTTTCTCCCAATATGCCAGTCATTCGCCCGTCAGATAACATTTTTACCAGGAAGAAGAAAAACAAAATCCTAGTGAAGCTGTGCAAAGAGCTTGGACAGCAAGAACACAACCTGCAAGGGAGAAACAAAAACATTAAACCCAGCAACTGTTTTCCTGATGTGTTTTTTTATCTGCTTGAGCAGGTGACCATTGAGAATGCAGTCACCAAGTGTTTCCCCAGTGATTTAGATGCACTGCTGCCACATGTTGAGCCCAAAGACACTTCGAGGGCGGCTGCCAAGCGCCTCTGAGAAAGCTTTGATGTAGCGCCACTGACATAACACAGACGCAAGCTGGGCTCTATTTAAAAACACACGAAACAAAGGACAGGGAAGCTGCAGGAGCTCCGATTCGGATTATAGGAGCCAATTGTAGATTATTGGGATCGTGATCCACTAATATAGACACTGACCACAGAGTATATATGAAACCTGTGGGATGATCACAATACATAAAAACACATATTTAACAACATTGAATTTTAAGATTTTCAACAACAAAGCTGTTTATACAAATATACAATATATAATGGTTTTATGGTACATAAATCTCTCATTTTCTGTCAATATTTTTTTTGTTTTAGTACAGAACTTTTTTTCCTTCCTTTAATTTAGAATGTATCCTTTTTTCCAAAGGACATGATTATTATTCCCTTTTTCTTTTGATTCCTTTTAGACTTGAAGTGCCCTCTGCCATGCTCTACAAAGGACACTTAAACAGTTGTAATTGAACAATTACTCAACTGACCTGAGCACCGGGATCAACACAGAGGACAAAAACACAGTATAAATGAGGGTGAGGTAGAACAGAGTTGATGAGCAGAAATAAAATGGGTTAATGTTTAAGAGAATGTATTTTTTATAATGAGGAATGGGGAAAGCCGTGGCTGCAGGGTCTGACACTGACCCAGTTTTTCTACAGAGCCAGTATCTCCTGTGGCTCCCCAGCACATTTCCTCCCAGTTTATTAACGCTGCCATCACAACCATCGCCAGTCTCTTTGAAGACTGAAAGAAATAATGGAAAATGATCCACATCAAGTTCGTCTTCTTCTTTGCTCTCAGTGTTATCCTAGTTTTAGCTTGTTTTACTCACGGCTTTAAGTGCTGGAGCATAATTGTGTACTGGACCAACACGTCAGATTTACAGCAAAACATAAAGATTTCAAGATTTAAAACTTTTACTGTAAAGATTATTGGATCATTTTCTCACCAAACACTTTTTTTTCACATGAGACTAATATTTATTGTACAAAATACCTTTTCCCACTGCTGCAAAAAAATTACATTTGTTAAAAACATATATTTCTATTTTATGAATTCCATTACATTTTTAAAAGTAAACATGTAGATCGTAACCAACTGAGATTTACATATGCCTACAAACTGAGTAAAACCAAACACAAATAATGAGAATGGGAATGTAAACCTAAATATGTGTATAGTATAACAAAGTATAACAAATATTAAAATAATTCTAATTAGCTTCATATCAAAATTCTGGTTCTGGTCACATAAGACTTGTATTAGAAGCGGTAGGAGATTTTTGGAAGGCAGTAGAGTGCAGTTTTTGCCAGAGTTCCACATGATGACCTATGGTGTTTTAATAGGACTGGCAGAAGTGGCAAAAGGGAGCTAAAGAGGAGTCTGGACTTCATCCAATTCTCAGAGGGAGGATAAAGCGTATGAATGGAGAGCTTGTTGTAGAAGTGGCCGCAATCATTCTGTGGAAGTCCCTGAGCGAGTGACTGAACATAAGTCACAGACGACGATTAGAGTAATGAAAGAAAGAGAGCAGTAAGAGGAGATGAAACCAGAGATGACACCAATAAACAGCGAAATAGCAGGAGCATGATGGGCTTTACCATTGATACCTAATACAGTCCTCTTGTTAAAAAAATAAAAAAAAGTTTTCACAAATAAATAAATAAACTGGTTCATCCATTAAACTAATCAAAATATTGATTAATATTTTCATGATCTAAAATATTGCATCTACTTTTAAAACTGCCATCAGTGCGTGAATGTGTGTGTGCATGAGTGAATGGGACTTTCTGTAAAGCATTTTCGGTTTTCAAGGATGGCAGAAAAGTGCAATAAAAGTATACAATTTATTGCATAAATTCCACAATTATTGTCAAAGGTGAGCTACTTTAACTTTAACTTTAGCAGCTACTTATAAAAGAGTTTCTGGTCATGGGTTGAAGACTGATTACAAAACAGGACAATCTTTCATTTCAATGAGGTTATATGGAATATTTGCATGGCCTATTACACAGTGTCACTAATCTTAAGAGCTTAATCTTAAGTCACAGAAATAACAGATGTATATCTGTTTACACACATATGTACAAATACAAATGCATACACACACTTTCTAAGATTGGCCAAAGAGACAACATGTGTGCTTCAACTTTCCAAGTATTTTACATCCATGAAGCATAAAACAAAACATCTTCAACACTGGCTGCACACAAGACAAGAGATTAACTGCACAAATAAGAGTGACACTTTGAGACATATTGCTTGTACAAAGGTGAAAAAAAGGGAACAGGTTGGGTTACTAACTTAAAATGAATTTAAAACTTGAAATTAAACAAAAAATACAGAAATAAGTCAGTGTGTGGGAGGGAATCATCTGCTGTGGCTGGCACTGTCCTGTGGTTTGGAAAGGCAAATAAAACATTTTAAACAAAACCTGAAAACAGATGTATCCAAAAATATGAAATTTATGATTCAATCAAAAAATGTTTGCAACACTGTACAGTGAAGGCTTCTTTTATGTTGTATGATGACATTTCCATAAAAAATATGCCTTGTCGTGATGATATGCTGTTTGATGAAGTTGATGATACAAATGACCTTTACTCTTGCTGGCACGCTGTGACATAGAAGATGAAAATATAAAGATAGTTTTGGTTTAGACCAGCAGTGTTTTACTAAGGAATAGCAAATACATCATCTCTAAAAATAAGGTGTAGAGTGGGAGTGATGGATGACGGAGCAGGCTCGCAAAGAGACAGACACCCAGGACCCCTTGGACACATATTTTAAAACACACTGCTTTCCACTCTGCCTTTTGACAGGATGTGACTTAAAACCCTTTATTAATCAACTCAGGCCTGATTTACTCAAAAATATTAAAATTGCAGGACAGAAAAAAACAAATCTATAGGACACTCAACAAAAAATCAATGAGCAAACAGAATGAAGTTGCTTTTTGTTTTTTTCTACACATGGTTTGAACTTCCTGATATATCAGTGTTTTCTTTTCTGCTTTTGTTTAATATGCTGTACAATCTACACTTTAAACAATGGATTTATGTCTTCAGGACTTGTGAATTTCTTTATTCATTTTCCTTACTTTAAGCAATATCATGGACCTTTAAGCCAAAAGTGAAATATTAGAGTTCTTACATTGATTTAAAAAGTGCATATGTAGTAAATTATTTCTCTTTTTCATTTTTTAGAAATGATTATTTGCCATTTTAAGGAATGCCACTGCAAACAATGAGGCCAAATCTCTTCTGATTAGTAGAGTGATCAAATAATCCTCTTGTTTAATTTAAAAGATGGCTGCAGCCTCATTTCTGTTCAGAGGAAATAAACTGCATCCACTGCTGCCGAGAATAAACATTCTTTCAGAACATAGGTTAACCCACCTCTTATAGATTTTGGTAAGTCTAAGAGTTTGAAGTAATTCTTCTTTCAAGAGATACTTTATATTTAGATAATAGTTTAAGTTAAACATATAGTGAGAATTGTTGTGCAAAATACATAATCTTTCTCTCAATTAGTTTCTTAGCAAAAGTATAATGCTAAATTAATCTGTAAAAAGTCCACAACATAACATTGGGGCTGAGGCTTAATTTTGTTTGAATGGCAAATAATTTGACATGTCCCTTTCTCAGAAGGTTTCAAAGTTGGCTTTTGTTCTTAAAGAGAACTTGTGCTTAAAGAGAACAATTGCTTAATCCTGGTAGGTCATTAACTTCTTAAGCTTCAGATGAACGTAAACTAATTGTATTAATATTGTCACAAATAATAAATGTGCAGGTTCTGACTGTGTATGAGGCTGATCAAGACCATTTTGAGGCAGGCTTTTTCTGCCTCGGATTAACAAAAACAAACAAAAAAACCAAAACCAAATGATTCTTGTTTTTAGATGATTCATGTAGCAGCACATGTTAAACCTCCAGAATGTTTACTGATGACATATGAGGAAATGTGCTGGAAAATTAATTCCCCATCAGTGATGACTTTCCCTTAGAAACTAGAAAAAAAAACAAAAAACAAAGAAACAACAATATTAAAGACATCAAAAATCTTACAGGGGTTATTGAAGGATGACTCATCCACATGCAGCCAAGAGCAATAGTAAACATGTTCTATTTTTAAGAGCAAAACCAACAGAAACCTACAACTCAACAATTTCCATGGTTCCTTTGTTCCTTTGCTCCGTTGTAAAGTGCTCTGTCATAATTATTTAAACGTTTGTCGAAAAAAATACTGTTGTCTTTACAACTTGAGCTTTTTAGAAGTTTTTTTTATCAATAATAAAAATTTTGTAAATTCCTCAAATTCTAACTGCTCCAATGCAAACCAACAAAATAAGAGACAGAGATCCATCCCCATCCTCACCACCTCCCTGACTACCCTTAACAACACTATTATGAAAAGCTCCACACACAAACAGGCATACAGAGGTCAGGATATAAATATTAGCATTTACATTTTTTTAACTATATACTATAAATCTGTTGCAACACCTGTCATGGACATTAAAATCAGTCAGTTTAAACATACATGTATTTAGGCATGTGGCATGTGAACAAAACCTCACAACTGCTTATCACTGCTGGGCTGCATCCACAAAACTGTGGACTGCTGTGTCTCAGAATAACCTTTGATTAGCATGCATGCAGCACACATCTCAAAAGTAAATCACCATCTATTCTGAGTATACAAAACCAGCTGAAACACAATTCAATTATAAATTGCTCTGACTTGTTTTATATTTTTCAATCTCGATTCATCTAAAATGTTGTACTTTTGGAAATTTCGGGAAAAAAACTAAATCTAAGCCGTCTTCTTTCCATTTAAATGAAATGAAATGGAAAACTCCTATTATTGACACATTATATGTTTTTAAGAGTTGCTTGCTTAATGCACTGTGTTAAATACACAAGGCATGTATTGTTTTAAAGAAAATCATTCTCCTAGTGTATTATTGCATTACTATTTACTTTCCTACAAGTCCATATAATGGTCCCACGTGCGTAGTTGGAGCCCTTTCAGGCTTGAACCCAACACTACAAGCTAAAATTAAAAAGTATGGTTATTGTCCAGCTGCACGCTCAGTTGAATAATTTTGATTAGTTTGGGACTTTGTGTTGGGTGTTTGATGAGTGATCTGTTCAAAATAACTGCTTTCAAAATAAAGAAAAAAAAGGTAAAAGGGAGGCTTGTTTTTTCCAAATATTCATAAGCTCAACATGATGGATTCACATGTTGAGCTTTGAGGGTGAGCAGCAGGTTGAAGAGGGAAAAAAAAGAAGAAATACAATTGGTGCCACATTTCAAATCCTCCTTAGACTTTAGTTTGCTAATAAATCAACCCTTCCCTAGACAACAGTCTGTTTTCTGCTAGATTTAAAATTTAAAGTAGGAAGGGATCCATTTTATAGCAGCGAAAGATGATGAGGAGGTGACAGAGGCATACTGTATTTGCAAAGAGACAGAAAGGAACTAAAATATGTGAAAAGTGTCAGTATTGATGCCACCCTCGAATTTATAATGAGGCTAAATACATCACTGAAACATGCTGTGCTCAGACATACATTTTTAGAATGACTTTTGGGCTGACTACTAAAAAAACAAAAGTACCTTTATTGAAAAACAAGTCTGAAAAATATGTTTTATTTATTATATAATTTAAAGTTTCTTGTTACTATGAAATATATGTTTTTACCTATAAAACAAGCATGCTTCAGCATGCATAAGCAATTTTACACAGTAGATTACATGAACTAAATTAACTTTGTTATTATACATTATTTATTTTAATATTTTTTTTTATATTTAAAGTAAAGTATTATCAGGTATTTCTTTAATAAAAAAATAACCTGTTTGGAAATTTTTATAACCTAATAATAATTAATTATGTTTTAATTAATTATTACTAGTTTCTTAAATACAGCTTAACTCAATTCAACTAAATTCCTAAACTTTTTTCAGACATGTTTGTATGTTAAAACTGTGTATTGAGTGTATAATGCATTTTGGATTTTATTTACATTTGCAATATGGTAAATGGTGTAGACCTACATATATAGCGCCCTTCCTTGAAGACCCAAAGTGTTTTACAGTCAGTCCCATTCACCATTCACCCGTGCACACATACATTCATGCACTGATGGCAATTTAAAAAATAATTATTATATTTTGCATTAACATTTTTAGATAATTGAAATACTTTATATATATCTATATATATGTATAGATATAGATATATATATATATAGATAGTCGCTCAATTTAATGTAATGATATCGATAATAACACATGGAGGGTAGGTAGAGGACAAAAGTGGACTTTAATAACTGATGATTAACAGCATGTGTGCACATCTCTATAAAGCCCAACTGTATGCAGTTTGTCATTCCTCAGTGTCTAAAACAACATCCCACTAAAGATGTATTAATGCATGTTATAAAACTGTAATAAAAATGTTGCTGCAAATCAGTTTGAATAAGAATTCAGGCCAATTATAAGACTTTTTGTGAGAAACCGCTGAAGTTAAGTTGATATTTTGCAATAATGGAGAAACGCAGAAACACAATTTTAATTGAAAATATATAATAGACAAATATTTTATAGATTTTCCTTTGAATCAGTTGTTTTTGAAGACAAAATACTGCTTTTTGAATTTTTTAACTTAAAAATATATAATTTTACAAAGAACATCTTTGTTTTGGTTCAGTTAAGGCATTTATTAAAAATCATTTTTACAACCATACGTACTTTTGTAAAATTAAAATGAATGTGAATTAATATTTAATTTACAGAACTGTACTATCCAATAATAAAACAAAACAAAACAATCTGAATTAAAAAACATTTCAAAGTGATTCGTTTGTCTAGACATGTAAAACTATAGAATTAAAAGAACATGCACTTTCAGTTTACAGTCACCAAAACAGAGAGAATTCCTACACCATATCATGTTACAAAAAGGACTTAACCCATTATGTGTGTATGTGGTCTTCGGTGCAATTGTGTCATTGGTTACACCCCTGGGAATTGAGAAATGTCTTCATCTACCATCCATCAGTCTGTTCTTCTAATCCTGACCTACATTGCTTCTATGTTTTGAGTAAATAAAAGAATTCCCAAATTACTATGCACCACAAAATTGCATAGAGGTGACAACATGTAAAAAAAACTGCTAATCATCTTGGAAGAAAGCAGCTGTGATTTTTTTTCTTTAGAACAACAAGATTGCACAGGGGTAATAAACAAACATTACCAGAATTACGTCTGCTTCTTTGGCTTTCAACTGCCCCCTCGGCTTCCTCCACACACCAAACTCCTATTTGGTCTTCCTCTAAGCTTCTGTCTTGATAACTTTCGGCTCAGCATTCTTCCCTCCATTCTCTCAACATACCCTAAACCATCTCAATCTGGTATCTCAAAGCATACGAAACCCATCTAACATGAGTTGTTCCTCTGATTTATTCAATCCTGATCCAATCCATCCTAATCCCTCCTAAAAAGGACCTCAACATCTTCAGCTCTGCTATTTGCCTCATGTCTCTTTTTCAGAGCCACTGTGTCTAACAACAACTCCAACAACATGGCCACTATCACCACAGTCTTCTACACTTTTATCAGCAGAAAAGATTAATTATATAAACAAAAACATTAATGCAAACATGTTTTCACAATCACACGAGTGCGTAGGAATATAACTGAGCTTTTCCAAGAAGCCAAAGAGTGCCCATCTGAAACTGCTGAGCACAAATAACGTTCAAAAACATTTGTGTCAGCACGGGAGTCATTGTGTGGTCCCAGTGATATTAATGCATTCTCATCTCATTAAAACTTTTGAACAGGACACATGTAAAGACTATCAGAGGAATATTGGTGTGAATTTGTGCTTCTTTAACAATCTGTGTATACACACATCCATGGAAAAGTAGTTCCTAAAAAGTAATGTTTTTAAAACTTCAGAGACGGTTTTGTGTGCCTATGCACTGTCTGACCTTTGTGCGTGTTACATATTTATGAAGCAAAAATAATATAGTTGTATGCAAAGGTAACGACTAGGAGGTTAGTTTTGACTGCAGAGATCGTCAGTTTGTGACACTAATGAAAGTGGATGAATGCGCTTGCCCATTTATAAATAAAAATACGTGTTTATCCCTGTGTTGGAGTTGTGGTGATTGAGCGACAGACTAAACATAGTTGTTTACTGAGGAGTGAGGAGGCAGAGGTTTTAAAGTTAAAAGAGTTTCAAGTTTTCTTGCTGCGATTTTATTGCCAGTCTGGACATTTTAAAGACCCACTCCAATACTTCTGATGCATCCACTTGCAGACGATTAGATACATGTACGTCTTTTTTTTCCTCATCCAAGCTGACATCTGGCTTAAAACTGTACAGCTGTAAAGCTCTAAAATTGCTTGCCATTTTTGTCATAACCCTAATGTTAGGTTGGGAGTTGTGAGGGGCTGCAAGCTAGCAGAACACTGTAAACAAAGGGATGATATGAAATTAGCGCAGTTTTACTCCAAACTAATAGTCCCAGCCACAATTCGGACGCGTATTTCTGATTAACTACTGCTGCAGAAACTAAGTATTAGAAAACAACACAAGTTTTTTGATTTTGGCTAAAACAGCATAGTCATAATTTATTTAAAAGATCACTTGGAACGCTTTTACAACACATCAAAAGATGATCAGAGTGGGACTTTAAAGGGCATACGTTGCCTCTGATGAAAACTTAAACTTTCTATCTATCCATTTACATGAGTAAATTGAAGCAAATGTTGATTTAGCCCCGGAATGTGTTTTAGTTTTAATTAACTGTAAATAAAAAGACACAGTTTCAAAGGAACATCACAGGGACTGTTTTCGCTTTAGAAAACTTCTGCTAATTCTTTGGAATGACAATGTAAAGCAATGTTTTACTCTGGAAATGAAAGCAAATACTGTCATTACTGCCATTTGTCATCATAGTAACAACAGGTGTTACCATATCAACCAGGTAATTGCAGGTATGGGAAACAAAGAAAGGGTTGGAGTCTTTGTGCAAAACTACTTTGATGGAAACTGGACGGGCATGAGGAGAACCAGGTGAAAGCTAAATTAAATCAAATTGCTATTGTTGCTAAAACTTATGCTTACAATTTAGGGACAAATCCTTTCACAGTACGATTTGATAGGATAAGTTAATTTATTTTGACTGCATACAATTCATCACAAGTTCCACTTATGAAAAGCTCTACACACTGATCACTTATTGTCATTGGAAGTCACAGATGGATGGCACATAATGATAGTCCGAAACTGAGAGGAATACAATTCTGTGGGCTGTACCAGTTTCTTGATCACATCAAATGTTAACTGAATGTAAACTGTGCCTCAGTCTCAGACTGATGCAGATGCAAATTGAAGAGTTTTATGATCAGCAAACAGCGATTGAGGAGACTTACTGAGGTGTAAAATAGATACTGCCAAGTCCATGAAACCTTTCATTCATAAGAGATAATGCACTCCATGAGAACATTCACATCCTAAGAAGGATCTCCAGTCAAAAGCCACCTTTGTCTTTGCTAGAGCCGCTTCAAAATATCTACATTTCCCAGTTATTTGAGGTCTTGAGAAGGTGCTTGGTTTCAAACTTGTACTTAACTAACTACTCAAGCTATACACCTATTTATTAGACAGGCATCTGAGGGATGTTCTATTGTTGTAAGATTTAGGTTGTCGCCGCGGGGGATATTTACAGTAACGTATAATTGGAGGACAAGCCCTGACACAGCTTGTATCATCAAAACCAAAAGAAACCATCACAGTGTAAACTGTTTCTATAAATGCTCTGCTCTGCATCTGCTCCATTTAATGCTTGGAAATCAAAAAACACCTTAAAGTGGCATTCATGTGCGTGCGGGAAAAATAAACAGGGGTTGCAAACCAGCGTCAGTGTAATTCTCTTGACTGAGCCTCCACAATCAACCAAAACATGCTGTTAGTGAGTTAAAACTGGTATTAAAAACATGTTAATTATAACAATACAATTATACAATACAATATACAATTATATTGGCATACCTACAAAGTGTAGTACTTGATGAAAAAATAAATGCATAAATAAATCTATTTTCATCAGCTCGTTCACGAAATCATTCCTTACTGTAATTTAAACTGAAATCTGACATATTTTTATTTAATAAAAAAAACTCAACTAGTATAAAAATAATGTCACAAGAGATCAAACACTGACTGGTTTTGCTAAAGTTACATTTGTGTAGCTGAACTGAGATGAATATTAGATTTTAACAGGAAAACATATCCTTACCTAAACACAACAACAGTGCTATAATATAAAATAATATTTTGGTTTTAAATGTGCAATGTTAAAAAGTAGCCTTGGAGTGAATGAAGACTGACATGTTTTTGTAAGAAGTCCCCAGTGGTTACTTGGTGAACTGCATCCTTCTTTAGTCACTTTCTTTTTCAAATGTGCTTCAGTCTGGAAACCCAAGGGTTTCTTACCAATTGAAACAAGAGCCACAACTTCCTTTTTAACTATTGCAAAGCCCAGGGGCCTTTTAGCTTGCTCTGACCCTATATCTTTGTAAAATTGAAAAAATCCATCCTTAATTTGTATATGGACTTCAATATAACAGTTTCCCCCCTCCCCATGTTGTACACAGCACCATGACACCTAGAAATTAATATTTGCCAAACATATGCTGGTTTTTGCTTTCACTATCCTCCTCTATCTCACATGTGAACGATCTGAATGGTTAATATTATTGCTTTAGAATTAATTATGTTGGAATTGAGCTCTAACTGAGCTTCATTGCGTCGTCAGAAACTGTCTGGGCTCACACGCAGAACAAGCTACGGTTGGTTCCTTTCATTCTAGAAAACTGTTAACAGAAACAATGGTTCCTAAGACACATGCTTTCCTGTGCACTCTGCTGAAATTGCACAGAAAATCTGTTTTATAAGAAGATTTGTTTTATATACCACATGGGGAACAGATTGTATTACTTGTATGATTGTCCTTGCACCACACAACAACAGATGTACTACTTAAAAGGTCGCCAAAGTCAACAAAAGCAGAAAAACACAACATTTTTTTAACAGCTTAAAAGCAAAATCTCAATTCAAGGACTAAAAGAGTTGGTTGCGTACAGTAAATGTAAATGACAGATGCCTGTGACTCCATGATCTCATTATTGTTGTTTTTGTTATGATGAGTTTCTGAGAATCTAAATTCAAAAGAGCAGCGGGTGAAAATGAAATGACCATGGCACATAGCAACTGGTAAGATGCGAAGGTTTGTGTCAGAAGCTAAGAAAGGGCATTGAGAGTGTGTGATGATGGTGGTGGGGGTTGTTTCTGGTATTGCTGCTGACTCAGCATGCCTCTCTCCTCTTCCCTTTCCATGGCAACACATTCATTCTTATCTTCAACCATTAATGTCAGCTGTAAAGTGC
The DNA here is from genome assembly GCA_014656515.1 of Oryzias celebensis. Taxonomy (NCBI): domain Eukaryota; kingdom Metazoa; phylum Chordata; class Actinopteri; order Beloniformes; family Adrianichthyidae; genus Oryzias; species Oryzias celebensis. Next base: position 15,136,264 of record BNCR01000017.1, on the reverse strand, counting down.
TCTGTATTAGCAGTCCAAGCTCTTCAATGACTGTGCGCATATGGTGGCATCACACAAACTTTTCCTTCAAAGGCAGATTTTAATGTTTTTTGTTCTTGCAAAATCCACTTGTTTCTGTGCAGATCCGTTTGACATTTAAGTCCAAACACATGAATGCAACCTGCAGGTAGGAGAGTAATTCACACAGTTTTCTAGCAGACTTTTGGTCCCATGAGTGCCGGGAGCAAACATAGGCCAAGGGGCTGCAGGGGACTGCATAAGGGGGGTAGAATGAGAAAGAGGAGAGAATTGCTTGTTTGGGGTAAGAGTGGGGGCAGGGTTGGGGTGTTTTACAGACGTGTGTGCTCTTGCGTGCAGAAATAAAAGCAAAAAAAGTTAAGCCCACAGTACAACGGCCTCCCCGTGGAGTTCTGGAAACAAGTACAGACTGGCCTCAACTAAGACACAAGTGTACATTGTGTGCATTTTCTTTGCTTAGGGCTGATTGAGAGCACAGTCGTGCGCTAATCAATCAGCGAGTAGTTGATGAGCTGGCAATTCCCTCACAAAAACTGTTTTTTCTTCACATATTCATCCTTGTCACAACTGTAAATCAGATTACTTCAAAAACAAGAATTTATTACATAAATGTATGTGTGAGTCTGTATTTTACAATTTCATTCATTTGTTGAATTTCTTCATGGCGATCTGGTGAAGCTTATTCATAAAAAAGGGGGCAAGAAATTGTTAGTCCATTGCGAAGTTTACCGTTTAAACGTTAACATCTTTATATTGATTTGAGCCCCTTTTTTTTTGTTACGCCCACCCACAGCTATGAATGAATGAGAGCTAAAAATCAATAACTTCTTCAAAATTCACAAGATCCCTCTAAAGGTGGAAGTTGTCTGTCAAGAGAAATTCCACTGCATTCTTATATTTTAGTAAACCTTTCAAAGACTTTTATGCAGATTTTTTTTAAGTCCCGATCCAATCGTCTTTTGATCTATTGTAAAAGCATTCCTATAGTGTTTTTATGTGTTAATATGACATTTTTAGGCAAAATCAAAAAGCTGGTGTCACTTAAGATATAGTTTCTGCAGAGCGGCAGTCATTCATAAGAAATTCATAGCCCACCCCATCTTCCTGACATCCTTCTGTTTACATGTTCACCCGCTATAGCACAGCCCTTCACAACCCTACCTAACAGTACCGGTGCAACAAAAATAGCGAGAAATATTGGAGCTATCCAGCCGTACTGTTTGAAGCTAGATGCCAACTCGAACAAGAAACGTGTCTGCAAGTGGATCCATTGGAATAGAGTGGAGCAGGGACTTTGTAACACACCAATCGATATCTACAAGCTTTTTCAAACTGCATATTTTCCTCTGTTCCTGATTTACAATGATTTGAGTAAAGATTTATTCAGAAATGTAGGTTTAAGCTTAAATTTCTTTATACATGTCCTTCATCACCAGAAAAATGCCACACCGAAAACACATATTTTTCATTGAAGTGGGCCCTCAAGTTTCTAGCTTCACTGGAGGAAGGTTGTTTATTGTTTCAGTCATTCTAAATATAATATATCACTTGTACTATTTGTTTTGCTTGAGGGTCAAACTAAGCTCAAAATGACCAAACACATTTTCACGAGACGGGAATTATTTTATCTGACAAATCAGTTTTCTAACAGAAATGTGAAAGCAAGTAAATATGAAGCCCCACAAAATTCCAAAGCAGATATCTAGAATTAGATCAGAAACAGACATTTCTTTCTCATTACAACTGGCAGACTTCCTCTTATTTATTTATTTTTTTCCCTTTTCTCTCCTCAGGATTTCACCGCTCAGAGCTGATGATATCACAGTGTGCTGTGTGACTGCCACAGTGCAACTACAGTCTCTAACACAGCCAAGAGAGGATGCATTGGGCACACAACACAGGAAGTAAACAAGACTCTATTATTCTCCCACTGACTGTGGGATATGAGACCTCCCACTGCTGCAGCCTGTGCAACTGGACTATAAGAAGAGGAAAACAGCAACAACACCAATCTGTCTTTGGAGCATGCAGCTCTTACCTTTGTGTCAACTCAGTTCAGATTATTATTTGCTTATGTCACTATCAGAATGTGCACATCCAGAACATCTGAATCATCCCTTTCTGTGACCTTTTTCTGAAGTTATGTTTTATCAGACCAAACAGTTGCTGGATGAAACTATCATGCAGTCCATTAATTAGAATGTAAATTCAGTGCAGCTGCAGTATTCTGTCCACCTGTCCTCAAATGCAGAGCAGCACCAGAGTGACAAAGTTACATTTTAAGCATCATTTTTGCGGAATGCAAACAATGCATCAACTGATGAATGGAGGGAAAGAAACCAACCTTAACGGGGGAGCTCCTGGTGGCAACCGGCAGCTCTCTGACTGCAGTGCCCGGAGGGGACGCGGATATCCCCGCCACGTACCCCTGCAGGGAACCAACGGGTATGGACTGCCTGCCACCAGCTCCCGCACCTCCTCCTCCTCGCTGCGGCCGCTGCTTGATCCCATCCAGCAGGCGAACTAGGAGGATGTTGGCTGGCAGGTCGTCCACCCCGCAGTCCACCAAGATGCGGCACTCGGGGCAGCGCAGCTCGCTCCTGGAGCTGACGATGTTCTCCAGGCAGCGGCGGCAGAAGGTGTGCTGGCACGGCAGCACCTTGGCCGTGGTGTCCAGGCGCTCCAGGCACACCGAGCACTCCAGCAGATCCAAGAGCGACGAAGAGTCGTCCATGTCGGCGGAGAGGGTAAGCATCTGGGCTGGAGTGTCCGAGGAGATGCCGCGGCGACTTTTTCTCCCCTCCACTCAGAAATTGTGGAAGTCACCCGGAGACGCGGAACATTCTGGGAGGTGAACCCGGTGGGAAGAAGCCCACAGACGCACCGCGACCACCTCCACCCCTCGGTGCGCTTCCCCGCGTCTCTCTTTGCGTCTTCTTCTGTGTTTCTGCCTGGTTCCCCGCGGGTCTCCCCACCGCCACCACCACCACCACCACTCACCAGCAGCTGTGCGGAAAGCGGTGAGGTCACGCTCTCATCATCATCATCATCATCATCTCCCGCGCGTCCATCACAACTGCGGCGCGCGCTCACAAACCACAGAAAAAGAAAAAAAAAATGAGGAGCGCGGCCTCTCTCACTTGTAAACAGTCCCCCTCCTCTCACACCATGGAGAACGATCTCAAACATTCATCTCACCTGCAGGAAGATCAGCTGATATCATTCTCCAAATCCTCACAACCCCCCTTCCATTTGCAGATATATTTGAGTCTTGAAAGTTGCATCATTCGAGTTTGTCAAAATCTAATAGTTTCCATTGAATAAACGAAGCGCATGCATGCAATAACTGGGGAAAAAATGATTTACTACCAATTTATATTCTAATTCTGTCTGTAACGGAAGCAGCCATCCTTTTAGAAAACATTGAAGTGGCAGCTCAGACAAAAAACTAGTCAGTGGTGACACCTTGTGGATGTGTCTCTCTGTCCAAAAGAGTATTCACTCCAAAATAAAACAAGTGGCACAGTGCATATTTGCAATTCATGAGAATGTAATTCGATGAACTGAATGTAAAGAGAAAACTGAATAAAACTATTCAACAAGATCACACAAAGTAACACCTTTTGCTGGCTCCATCTATTTCTTTTCAAATTCTTTCTTTTCTCTTCCATCCATCCATTTTCCTAACCCACTATTTCCATTTTGAATTATGCTGGTTATCTGAGTCTGTCCTGGCTACTGTTGGGCGAAGGTAAGCTACACTCTGGACAGCTGGCCAGTCTGTTGCAGGACACGCAATCACTCACACACACACTCACACACACACACACCTATAGAGACACTTACAGTAAACAATCAACCTACAAATATCATAGGTTTTTGCATCTTTACTTAATCCTGAACTAAGCTTTAATTCCTTTATCACTGAGAGCTGTAACTTATGATTTTAGCTTGTGGGAGGAAGCTGGACAATCCAGACATCTTTAGGTGCAGGAAGGAACAAAAACTCCACTTCAAACAGTTGCGGTCCCAACCAAATCCAGGACGTTTCCTCCTTTAAGCCAGTGGTGCAAACAAGAAACAGGATCCCGTTTTAATGCTTGCCTGAAACTCTGAAATGAACAAACGTCATTTGTGAATCATGTCTTGTGCTGCTGACCAACACAAATTGCAATAATACGTGACGCAACGTTTCACCCATTCTCAGTCTGAGTATGGTGTTTTGCCCGTAAGCTAAGAATGCTTTTATCTTCATTACAATTTAAAGGCGATGCAGAGGTCAGTGTCTTTGCCAAGGGCACTTTGATATGTAAACAGCAGCAGGAAGATTAATAATCTTCTGATTATAGTCAAAGTACAACATGTCTTCATCCGTGACTGAGGCCAATCTAGATAGGAAACACATTAATTACCCAAGGAGTATATAAAAAAATAAAATACTACACGCTTAATTGAGTGTTGCTTTTGTTTACTGTTAGGAAAAGGTTCCTCAAAGAGCGTTAGGATATAATTGGCGGGTATGGTGAGTCAACATAAAGCTCCTTCAAGTGTCGCAAATGCATGTGTCTTTCAGCCACTATTATGGCCTCGCTTAGCATGCGCACCTGTTCAGACCTGCTCTGCTCTCGTTCTCAGGAGGCGTAGGAAGTGAATAAGATAAATGTGTGTGTGTTTGGGCGCATGTGTGTGAGAGAGACTACAATGAAGCCAAGGGGAGGATTTTTTTTTTCCCTTTACCACCCACGTTGAAAAGAGCTCAGCGCTCCACCTTGAGCTTCTAACTGCTGCAGTTGAAAGGAAAGAGTGTCTCACTGTGTGTGTATTGATTGGTACTGACTCTGTTTTATGTATTTACTTAATTTCTAAGTGACAGATGTTTTGTTTGCTTATTTGATATATGCCATCTGGTTGGGAAAAAAAAGCCACCATATAGATTTCTCCAAGTAGATAAGGCTGTTTTATTTGAAAGTTAATGCTGTGATTAGCAACTTTAAGTTGGCAACAAGTTAGTCAGGCCAAGATTATCTACTGTTTGATAGAATACTAAACATGAAGAACCACAGCTTAAAAAAACAAGATAATTAAAAGTACTGAGAAATTTAGCTGTGGATTAATCATCTAAAACAATGTTATATCAATTAAAAAATGTGTTTTTCTCATTGGCTGCATGAGAACTGGACTGAGAAAGTGTGACGTAATTCATAGAAAATTACTTGCTTCTGGTACCAACAAAATTAAGTCAATTCAGGCTTTATTTTTTGTGTTATGGATGTCGCCATGTTAGATCCAGAAATGGTCAGTAAACGGTGATTGGTTCGAGTCAGGAATGAGCTTATTGGAAGTCAACACCCCTACTACCCCTTGTCAAACGGGCACAGGAGAATCTGTCAATCAAATGTATCAAAAGCTGGTCGTGAGACCACATACTTTTATTGAGGGATTTGATTGGCCAGTTTATAACTTGACTAACTTCCACTATAGAAAAAAATAATAAAAAAAAAACAAGATCAGCAAGAACATGCAAAAAAGAAGGTATCAGAGCAAAAATGTTGTTCTGAAAGATATAATGATTGAGTAGTGGCTGTTTATTTCTCAATAGAGGTCTGTGGGATTTTGTCAGCAGGTACTTCCTGTCTTGAGCGCGAGAGGGGGAGGGGGGTCACTTGTTCCAGTTCTTATATATTGTCAAGGGCTCGTCCCATTAATTAGATCTTGTTTTGAATTCTAAATGTCTGTAGAAGGTAGAAGGGAAGACATGCTGCCCACACTGAAGGTGAAATTGCTAGCATTGGTCATGTCAGGTCAGATTAGCAGTTTGTCATGTTTACTATCATGCATTTATCAGTGCTGTTAGTTCGGGTGATTTAGAGTTGATTAATGAGAAACAAGCTCCCCTGTCAGCGACTAAAACATGTTTGATGCTGGAGTTGTGGATAAACAACATTAACAACAACGTAGCCATTCTTTAATCAATCTCATCACAAGACAAAAACCTTTCTGTGAAAATGCAAAAAAATAAAAATAAATTTCAGTTAATTATGTGCTGACAAAAAATAAATGCATTGAAGAGTTTCAAAGTTGCTATTTTTTTCAAAGCTCAGATCAAACATTTTGATCATAATTTCATGAGGTAATAGTGAAAAAAAATAGGAGAACTGTGTGGATAAGCTTTAATTTGTGATTTTATTTGCTGACATTCAGCATGGATGCCACACAAAAAAAGTCGTACAGGAATTTCTCCAGTGGCTTGTAGTCCCAGCTGTTGAAAAAAGTACAAAGTTATTCAAGGAGGAAGCGTTTTTTTCAAAGGAAGTTCAGACATTTTCATACACTTTTTTTAGGCTTGGGTGTGGTTTCTCAATATTTATGGCTTATCTCAAACCTCTTGATGTTTTTTTTATGAGCTGTGTGATCTGTACATAATAGGCATGGCCCAGCGTGTTAAAAGAAAGAAGCCAAGTCATCTACAGGTTCATGAACTTCTTTAAAGCCATCACCAAAACAGAAGAATTAGTCTCTTGATTAAGGGATTCTTTGTTGCTTTTAAACCTTTAATGTTTCTTTCTACAAAAAAGTAACCATAACTGAATAAAAATAAAAACTTCATAATTTGTATTTTTGTTTCTTAAATGTTGACTATTCCATTCTATGTCTGTGTCATAAATGAAAAACATTTCTATATGGCTCTATCTGTGCAAGAGATAACTAACTATCTAACAGTTCCCACCTCTAAGAACAAATATTTATGTACAATTAAGACTCATACTTTCTAATTTGCAGTCTAGCATGAACATTTCTGTTTGAATAGAACAATATCATTATATATTTTGAGTACAATCTATCTGTAGGTATTGGTTTTGTCAGAGTTGGTGACCATATTCAGATGTTTTTACTTTATTTTAGTTTAGAGTCTCCTTTTCTGTTGCGCTTTATTTCTTGGTTAATCTCTGCTATCTTATCTAATTAATACGGTTTCTTGTGTGATTAAGCTCCTGTGTTCAGTAATTTTCTTGTCGGATCATTGAATATTATCTGTCTGAATGCTGTGGTGAGCTGCCACAACTCGTGTTTTGGAGTTCCCTCAAATTCCTTTATGACATCAAGTTTTCTTCCAAGTTTTCTGGGTCCTGCTTCAAGCATATTATGACATTTTTTAAAGAGACTCTGTGATAAGACAAAAGTGTTTTTAACAAACTCTTCAGAGTTTTAAAAACTTGGTAGCTGATGGAATAGACAAAATGCCTTATCTTTTAGAGTTTATAAAGCAACATTGTTTATGACTCACCTTCATCTCAACTTCAGCCAAAAACAGAGAAAAAAACTATTAAATAACCGTCTGCTCTGCTTAAATCTCTGAAAGATGTAAATAACTGACAAAGTTGAATTCGAAATAGCTAGTTAATGTCCTGCTCTGTTCCTTTCTTATTGATATAAGTAGTAGATAATTGAGGTTTCTTTTAAACTGAGATTCAACCAATATGACTTAACTATGCAGATCCACAATATGTGCATGATTCATAACAAATGGAAACCAGAGTTCCTGCATGTTACATAAAATTACATTTATTATAGAAATAATGAAACTTTGTAAGGAAAAAGCATGAACTGTCCTTTTGAAATTATAACAATTTCATATTGCTTTATATTTCTCTTACTTGTTAATTGTGCAGATGGAATGTACATCCATGTTTATCATCAAGATAGGTCATCTTTGATTCCATAAGACCGTGAGTTTTCTTTTATTTTCCTTGTACAATTTAAGTCCAGGATATTTGTTGTTATTTAATTTATTTGTCCTTATTTTAATCTGTAACTCTTTTGTATTGATTTTTTTTGGTCAGAATTAACAGTCATTTGCTTGCAACTCTTTCTTTACTCTGATACATTTCTATCAGTACCCACGAGACAGCTTTACCAAAGTTCATTTGCTCCGCATCTTCGTGACTTGACTCAGTCTAGATTTATCATAACTATAGGTATGTGATAGGAAAGAACGGTCCCGGTACATCACCTCCACTTATACGTTACACCTCTCGCTCTTTCATCAGCCAATGTCTTTCGCACTTGCAAAAGTAGGTTATCTGACACGACAGTTTCCATGGCAACCGGTTCCTTGCTTTCACACCAAAGGCTAGTTAGAGGCCATGTCTGTGTTCTCAGACAGAGTATGTGAGGTAGAAGCTGACAGAGGTAAGAGCAAGGTCATATCGTCTTGTAAGAGGTTGGTTCACTGGTTTTATGTGTAATATTAGAATATGCTGACACCATACCAGGAGCTTCTGCACCTAAAGGTTTTGTTCTCCACGTTTGAGGGTGTCTGATGTAAAAGAAAGATAGCATGTCATTATGCATCAGATTTTTCAGCACAAGATTAAAGAATGCAAAGATGCTGGGATTTTTTTTTCTTTGCAAGAACTAAAGTCTACTTTTCTGCTTTCGCAAGAATAGACTGCAGCAGCCATGTGAAGCTAACAAAAACCTCTTGATCTTTTTAGGTCATCATCCACAACTGTAATAAGCAGAAACTTTAAAAACAACAAGTTTGAAACGTTTGCGATCTGACATGATGTCAAGGAGAAAAGGGAGACGCTCGACTAAAACAGACGAGAACTGTTTTTTTCAAATCCTCTCCTCTCCACTTATTAGTGGAAAAGGGTGAAGATCTGAGCTTGGTCTGCAGTTACTTTGAACCACCCACTAATATTTTCAGTGCTGCAAGGCACAGGCTAAAATTCCTCCTCTGATACAAAGTTATTCACTTAACTACAGCTTCAGCTAATTGCTGTAAAATGTGTTTATAATGATTCCAAACCAAATCCCAAGTGTCTGGTAATGTCAATTTCCTTATATGTAGTCAGCTGGAGGTGATTTTTACACTGCACCATCTATTACAGTAAATACAGGTTTAACTTAATATGTGTTTTTGTCCAGTCTGTGACAGAGCTGCAATCATTCTCTCAGCAGAACTCATTATTCGTGTTATCCTCGCTTCATCCGCTCTTTATCCTCTTTTCTTATCTTCGTTTTTCTTTGGTTAGGAAGCTGAATCCACATCACTGCACTTCTAGTGGGGGGTGGGGGGTGGAGACCTGGATAAAAGGACAAGGGATGGAGAAAGAAGAACTGGCTGAAAACGAGTGTAGAACAAATTATGGCCACTGATCAACAAAAAGCAAACGCCTAAAAGAATTGATAGGGAAAGGGAAAGTCAGAGAGACAGAGCACCGTAATTATAAGACTGTTTTCAAAGCCTGTCTTTTATTGCATTCTTTCTGTAGTAGGGAAAAAGAAAAGAACAGGCAGGAAAAGAAGAGGAAGAGTAAAATCCAAGCTGTAGTTCAGTTCAGACCCAAAGCACCACTCAACTGCACTGCAGATTTAAATCAACTGGTGCTTTGCTTCAAATCAGATCAATTGTACAATTTTTATTACATTATACATTTGATGATTGCAAAAGTTGGTGCCACACTGTTACCATTTTTTGGATTAAAACAGGGTTGCTAATCTGTACTATTATTAGCTTTCTGTCAGGAGTAGTAGATAGTCGTTTATCTTCCACTCATTGATGATCTAGAGCAGGGATTGGCAACTCCAGGCCTCAAGGGTCGCATTCCTGCATGTTGTCCAACACACCATGCTCTGGCACGTTCTAATTGGCAGGACACACCTGAACCAGGTAATCAGTCATGAGTAGGGTTTGGATATCTAGAAACTATGCAGACACTGCGGCCCTTGAGGCCTGGAGTTGTCTATCCCTGATCTAGATGACACTGATGTAAAGAAGTAAAAATATTTGTAGTATTACTATTGTTAACTATGTTGTAAAAATATGAAAAGTATTGGACAGGAGATCCCTTTACTATACCAATTCATTTGGAAAACTGGTTGACGATGTCAAGTCCAGTGTATCATGTGATTATCTGCTTTATTCTTCTTCTCCTATGCTAAAAACCTTATGGTTACAATGCAGTGAGCATGTTGTCGGACATGGATCATAATAATCATTTTAAATATTCTGTGTATTAAAAAAATGTTAAATAATACAAAAGGCATATTTTTAAAATTAATTTCAACAGTATTATTTAAGATTCAGTTTGGTAAATAGGTGGAAAACAAGGGAAAATAGATTAAGGGGTTCTCCAGAATTAAAGTTATTTTTAAAACTACTTTCAAGCGTTCTTTTCTCATATTTTTAGTAGATCTCAAAACAAGTAATTTTAGTTAGAAACAACATTTTTTAGCATTTTATAAGTGAACATAACATTTCCTACCATTTGTAATGTCAGTCTTTCAGTAAAAACACAAACTATGTTGATAAAAAGTTATCACTTTTAGCCTTGATACACAATAAAACAAGCATACAGATTTAATCCATATAGCATGTTTTTCTATTTTTGTGTATAAAAAAGTATTACAAATATTCTAATTGAAAAACAGACATCCATAGATAGTCTCTGAATATTGCCATCAGCTTGAATGCAGACTCCTCAAAACACAAAGTTATTGCGTGTTTGCCAACACTAGATGGCAATGTCGAGTCGGGCTCCTCACTTTTATTTTTTTGACAGCATTTACCTGGGACGCTTCAACCAGTTTACCCTCCACAGGGCGGAGAGAGCTTCGAGGAGGAGCCAGCAGACACACCGACATGCGCCCAAGCGGAGGCTGAGACACAACTTAGATTGTGTGAAGTTGAACCTTTGAGACTTGCTGGTCCGTTTGAGGATGCTGCAGGGACGCCGGGTCAGAGACTGAGCGCTGACCAGTAGGAGCAGGCGCCCATCCGCTGACTCTGCAGGGGAGCTGCACCAACCACACAAGCGCACCGCCTCCCTCTCCAGCACGGAGGAACTGGTAAGAGCTCCAACCGGAGGGAATGCAAGCATTGTGGTTGTTGCAACTCTTTGGGAAATTAACTTAAAAAAAAGGACTATTACTGTATACTAAAGGGTTATTGTTTAAAAAAAAATGTGTGTGGTAGTTATTTTGTGGATGACAATAACAGCAACTCCAGCACCTCATTTATTTTATAAAACATTATTTTCAACCTGGTATAAAAAATGCAGTTAAATATTAATAGACACAGAGCAGATGGTACTAAAAATAAAGTTTTAAAAATTTGATTTGCATGAATGAACTCTATAAGATAAATCTTTCAATCTTGTGTGTGTAAAGGAAGCGTCCCTAAATAATTCAGAAGTATCTGTACGTGTTGGTGCAAAGGTCGTAGCCTAAGGTGGGAGCATAATTTTCATATCTCTTACACAAACTGTAGTGATTTATAATCCTACCTGCAGATATGTAGTGATTATTTTACAGTAAAAAGTTATAATTGTTGGCTTTAAATTAGTATCACTATGGACCAAAAAAAAAAAAAAAGGCTAGAGTATGTTTTGGTTAGTTTTCTTTTTTCTCCTGCATTGGCGTGCACTTCTGACCCTTGCACACCTTCTTCCCCTGTCTGCATAATTGTTTTCTTGGTGCCGCCTGGCTGTCCCGGCCCTGGGGGGAAGTCCTGCCCGCAGACAGGCAAGTGGGCCCGGCTGTGGACATGCTGGGTCCTGCCGCGTCTCTGAAGTCTGCTGGCTGTCTTTGAACTAGAGCTGCTGGAGGTGGAAATCAATCCGTCTCTATCCCCCTGTCTCTCTGACTCCCCCTGCAGCCCCCAGCGCAGCCTTTTCTCTGCTGCCACTGAAGCTTTCATGTTTACAGGTAGAAAAGCAAAAGGAAGAGCTGAGAAGAAACAGAAGGGCGTGTAGCTTGTCTTCAAAAGACGTTAATATGGTTTCTGGGGATTAAAGGGATGAAGGTAGAAAAACTAACAAACCTGCTGCCTGTGGTCATGATCATCCTAAACTGAAATGAAGTGAAGCGATAATTTGTTTACTTACTCGTCGCTCTGTCACTTAGCTCTTCTTGGTATTTCATTTCACACAAAGCTCTATTTATTTTGGAGTGATTTCATAAAAGGAAGAAAGGATTCTTGTGAAAGTTAATGGTGAGATTTATGCAGAACACCAGCTGATTTTAATCCAAGACCGTATGCCCATTTAACACTATCTGAAAGCTCCAAGGGCCTAATGGGGTTGAAAGTAATGCCTCAAACATATAGGAGGAAGTTTTAATTTAACACATCATAGAGTTTATTTATAGAAGCTATTTAAGCACTTTACGTTGAGAATCATTTATTGTTACTGTCAGATCAAGGGTGGTGTAAACAGACCAAATGAAAGAGGCACAAAAGCCTCAAATGTTGTATATTTTTATAAATTTGCTGCAGATTTATGGAGCAAAAGCTTGGAACAGAATAAAACAGACACAGCTTGCAAGACGATAGAAGACAATAAAAAGATTACATCCCCAATTGAGGATTATTTGAAAATGCATGAAAGGTAAAATGATAGTGATTTATTATGGGTGCAGCTCCTAATTTTTTAAACTCTGCCTAATTTTAAAAGAACATTTTTTATATGTTTACTTTACATGTTTAACTTTCAAGAAATATGCAATTATGCTTTGTTAGATATTTTGTCATAGTGAAATTCCACATACATAAAAAATAAATGTTCCTGATTAGAAAAAAACATTTATTTAAAACTCTATATTTACAATACTGCTGCTCAAAATCTAAGAATTTATAGACTCATCTTGAAGAAATTTGTTTTTTTTTTTGGTCTTTTAACATGTTCTTGTGGCTTTTTTTTATGATGGATTACATTTAGGCTCAAAATTATATTTATTTAAGTCAAATCTTTGTCTGGGTTTTTATTGTCCCTGAAAACAGCATAATCATAATTTTACAATAGATCAAATTATTATCAAAGTTACCTGTCAATCAATCAATCAATCAATCAATCAATCAATCAATCAATTCACACTATCCAATCAGTCAGTCAAAGCCTTTATTTGTGTAAAATTTCAAAATTAAATTAAAATAAATATTCTGGTGAGGTGGGGCTGCACGGTGGCGCAGTGGTTAGCACTCTTGCCTCACAGCAAGAAGGTTCCTGGTTCAAGTCCTGGCTGGGGGCCTTGTAACAGTGTCACCAATGGGGGACCTTTCTGTGTGGAGTTTGCATGTTCTCCCCGTGCATGCGTGGGTTTTCTCCGGGGACTCCGGCTTCCTCCCACCGTCCAAAAACATGCTTCATAGGTTAATTGGTTACTCTAAATTGCCCCTAGGTGTGGATGTGAGTGTGCATGAGTGTGTGACTGTGGCCCCTGCGACAGACTGGCGACCAGTCCAGGGGTGTCCCCAGCCTTCGCCCATGAGTAGCTGGGTTAGGCTCCGGCAGCCCCGTGACCCCGAAAGGGATAAAGCGGTTCAGAAAATGAATGAATGAATGAATGAATGAATTCTGGTGAGGTGCACAATCAGTCTCTCCTAATTGGCCCTGATAAAACATCTTGTTATTCCTAATATCCATGTCAATAGTAATAATCTCATCAATGTTATTCTTCATTTTATCTGGTGTTCTTGAAGGCTTTTCTAGAGGGTTAATAGAGGAAGGAACTTCAGTGTTTGAACAGACTTCAGCAGGTGTTGGACGTTGGTGGAATGTGCACAGAATCTCTCTTGAAATTTTTGTTCTGAAATGTTTTTGAGATAAATCACTGATTAAACAGAACTATTGAACAATGCTACCTGGGTGATGTACCAAGACGGAACTCTTTTTGACCTCCAGGCCAGCATTCATGTCAATTGACTTAAAATGGTAAATTAATGGTGAAAAAAATAAAAAAAAAACTTTCTGGAAACAGGTTAGTGTACATAGTTGTTTCAGTAATAGAACAATAGAGTCTGATTGTCACTTAGCAGCTACTTGGTAAAGTTTCCTAACTCCAGTTAATTTTGTTTCTAACGTACTTCATACTGGAAGTCTGCTGGAGTTCAGTAAAGTGTGGATGTAGATGGATTATCCAAGAAAACTAAAAAAGAAAACAAAACCTGCAACCAAAGTTTTGAAAAAGTCCAAATCGAGAAAAAGTTCAAATGTTTTATGGCCCGACACGCAATTTTAAGACGCCTCTTAATAAAAGATTTGAGAACAAAACAACCATTTAACTACATTTTCTTACTTTTTCTATCCATTCTTCTCTTTTTTGGTTTAGAGCAAGCTTCAGGAAGTTCCCCCTCATAACCAGCTGTTGTTGCTGTGTGTTGAGCTCAGAAGGTTTGGTTCAATCTGTGAAAGTGCAAAGTAAAAAAAAACAAACAAAACAAAAAACACAAGGAAAGGTGTTTTGGCATTCCCCTCCTTGAACTGAGTAAGTTGGGCTTGGTCTTCGTTCCAAAGTACCCTTAGAAATAAAATGAGGTGTGCAGTGTTCTTTTGAAATGCATCTGTTTTTACCATTGCATTGTGGGAATTCCAGGAATACATGTGGAAAACAAATCTTGAGGGCTCTAGTTTGGATGCAAGTTCAGTAAGCTTTAAAAAAAAAAAAAGCTGTGAAAAGACTCATTTTAGTTCTTTATTAGGGTTTGATAAATGGTGTAAAAAAATAAAGAGCCAAGTAAATTTGGTCCCAAAACACATTTTGTAAGTTTACAAGTTTCCATTACGTTATTTTGTTTATTAGTTTTGACAAAACCATTAATGCTTTAGGCTTATCCACTATTGTTGACACACTGATCATTTTTACCCAGCACTTCATTTGCTGCATTTGAAAACAGAGTTTTACAGCTTTTTAGGAAGGAAATATACATTTTGATCCTTTTTCTTTATCCCAGGTGTTAGTCAGTTAGTGGGAATTAAGCACACCGATGAATTCCAGCTCGCAGATTGGCCTTCCAACTTGTTGTCAATGCTGAATAAACAGAGACAGACTCAGAGACAGCGAGATAGACGTTCTGCTCCAGGAGAGTTAAAGAGGGGAACAAGGGATCAAGGAGAGCAGACGATGAAAGACAGATCACTGGCAGGCAGAAAATCAAAGAGCACGCTGACTGACTTGAACTGCCATAGGTGTGTGATAGGAGAGAGTGTGTGCAGGTATTTGCAGCATTTTTTTTATGTCCCCTAAGACTTTGTTTCTCCAGCACACATAGTGGGAAGCTGACAGTAAGCCTGTAATTAAAGCAATCATAAGATGAAGAAAGATGAAAAACATCATTTACTCATGAGCAAAGACACACTTTTTCATATGAAAAGAGCTGAAATTGTTAGAGGCGTAGCTTGTGTTCTCCTAGAGAAAAACATTGTCATTAATCAAGATGAAGGAATGAAGTGTCTCTGCTCATGGTGAGTCTTTAGACTGATTTGTTAGTGGAAATCAAAGTTTTTTGATGCGCCTGTGAAGATTCAGTTCACTGTAACGGGCCGTGGAGTTGCATGGAGTTGGAGTAAAATGGTGTTTATCCTGGAGGCGACGGGGGCTGAGGGGGTCTGCTGTTGTCTGAGGTTTGGGTCTGTCTCCAAAGTTAGAAACCTCTTTAATTATAGGTTTATTTTCACATCAAACTTTGATGGTAGTCATCTAACAAATCAGATGTATTTATTTCTAGCTCATTTAGTTCCTCATGTGAGCCTCGGTGGCTACTTTGTTGAGTGATTTTGACTTCCTGTGGGACCAATTTAGGCCTTCAAAAGCCAAAAAGAGCCTTGCAGAAACATACACAGACCTTTCTCCCTTTGGATCTGTCTGCAATCAGCAAGCTCCATTAGGTAAAAGCGGTTGGTCTGTTGTGACTGACAGGCCTGCCACCAGCACCTTCCCTTCATTTAATCTCCAGCTGCCTAAAAAAAAAGACAAAGTGCCAACAGCGCATTCCTCCCTCATATCATCAGAAAAAATAGACAGTTTGAGCTCATAAACCGACAGAAGACTTGCCTAGTTCACTGAGGTGGCGTAAAAGGTGTAAAAGCTTTGCTATTTGGGTATGAAAATGTATGCGGGTGGATACATTATTATTTCTATAATGCAATTTAAGGTATGTTGATAAGCTGAACTTGTATAAACAAACGTTTGCAATTACTGCTGTATTTTTGAAGTAACTGTTCTCACGGTTTTGTGTCTGCATTACACAGAAAATGTGGGTACAATTGTTAAAAAAAACTTGGCTGGCCATTGTTGGTTTTTCACAAGGTTTTGGTTTAGGTTTAAATGAGAGAGCAAAGAAGCAAAACAGTGGGGAAAATCCAAACGTTTTATGTTTAATGCAGCCACCTCACAGAACTTGAACTGCCAATGACAATTCAGATAATTCTCTTTTATCATTTTCCCAGACTGTAATTTGTGTCTTCTACCCTTTTACTAAATGCTAGGCACATGAATTAAAGGTGGATAGTGTGAATGGCTTAATAGTTTAGAAATTACTATCAGACAGTCATCAAGAGATGATAATGACATGATTTTCTCATCTGTCTGGGGCAGAGGCATTTGAAGATGCATACTGCTGCTGTTTGATATGGTGTTATTTAGACAAACAGAAACGGCTACACACAAAGAAACCAAAAGCCATTCAGTTTTTCCCGGCTGCATGCCATTTGTTTTATAACTTATATAAAACCAGAGCCTGCAATATTAAGAAGTGTGCAGCTCTCTTCATAAAAAAATTATGCTATAAACATTTAACAATCCAAAATAAACAACAAAAAAGAGGCTGTTGGTAGTGAGTTTGCATTAAAAAAACCTACTTAAGTGTGTGTATCCACTATTTTCTTCTCTAATTTATTGCTACATAGTTTTGAGTGAGGACTAATTAGCTCCAGTCATCTTTTGGTATGTTGTAAACGGTTTTCCAGTGGTATTTTAATTATGATTATGTTGTTTTTATCCAAAATAGAAAAAAAACCAGTTGTTTTCTAGAACATATTTTCTACAGAGTAGCAGCAGTTCATTAGAAATTTGTCTTTGAGTTTTTGGTGGGACTGTTGGTGGGAAATAAGCCTGCCTCAATTTCCCATCATCCTTTGTTTGCACTCTCTCCCACTATCTGACAGTCCCTCATAACCCCAACCAAACATTGCCAGCGCAACAAAAAAGTGGCGAATAATATTGGAGCTTTACAGCTGTACAGTTTGAGCCAGATAAAGTATATATATACTTTTTCAGTCAATCTAATATATATTTTTTTTCACCTCCTTTCCAAGAGACTGTATCGATTCTGATCAATTGAGAATTCTGAAAGAATTTAGACTTGAGGAAGCTTCTTGGGTAGAAGTGAGATTATCTTCAATAATAAATAAACAAAGCTCAGTCTATTGCTCTTTTTGCTTACTACATCGATTATTACTCATTAGACATTAGGCTTCAACTAAAATGATGCCAGAATAAAATATAACAGAAACCAAAACCAATGTATTCAAGACAAACATTTAAAAAATCCTCTGAAACTAAAATCAAACATCTTCGAAAAGACAAGAAGTACATGTTGACAGCAATTTTAAATATTTTAAATCAGTCATCATACTTTTTTTACCATTTCTCCTCAATTTATTTGTGTGCTTTACTTTCTGTGACCGTATGGCACAATCTAAATACTTATTGTAATGTGTTCAATGTATTAAAGTCTGTCTGCATTATTGTTACTTTGCAAATGTCTTACCATAAGTGCTAATTTTAGATGTCACTTTTAAAGAGAGGAACGATAAAATGCAGAAAATTGAAAAAGACACTTCATGAAAATAGAACTTTCAGAAACCCCAAAATTCAGGATGAAAAAAGTCTTAAATCTCAATGCTGTTAATGGGACTGTCATCAGAAAGAAAACTCTTTTCAAGAGACCACAAAACATACTCCGACTGCATTCTTCATTGTCTACATTGCTCTGCCTCTTGGCTGCGTTCCTTGACCACTAATTGGGCTAACACTTAATTGAGTAGTCAACGCTGTAATAAATATCCTTTACTGAGTTGGACGGTGATTGTTAAAAGCTATTTCCCACATAATCCATCCGGAAGAGAGCGCAGTGGTACAGACCTATCAAAACATGGAAGGCATCCAAATTCACCCAGGCAGGGACACACACTCATCAGCTCCTAAAAAAGGGAATTCTCTTATATAACCCCTACAATTAGACAAATTCAACCCAATGGTAGCTTCTGCAAGCAACGTTACATTTATCATCGATTGCTGAGCAACTCTATTTCTTTTTTTTTACAGTTTTTGCATTCAAATGGGTTCTTTTATATTTATTACTTGATATTTTGTATTTAGATATTACTCCTGCTGCTGATGGGCTATAGCTTCAGATGGGGAGAAGACACAGCTTCTAAAGAAAGTTTTCTTTAGAGTGCATCAACACTGACTTATTTGGTCCACTTCAGAACCTTTTGTGTTTCAATAGTAAGTTGTACAGAAGCAAGAATTGCTAAATATAATTTGAAAAGGTCTTGTTGGTAACTGCGTTCCAGCAAGAAGGGGACAGATTTTTCTTTTGTAGTAAGACGGCTAAGGCTTTTTTTTCCATTTCCATTATAGTTTTAGTCAGTACCATCCCCAAAAGAGCGGCTGTTATAACTGCATGATTTAACTGGCAGCTAAACAACCTAAACCAAATGAATGTCAGTGCATTTTTTCAGCTAAACTGAACAAAGTCTGAGAGACCACCTGAGTGTGAAAACGCCCTAAACAGTCTAGTCTTGGTGGTATGAGACATATATTACAGTTTAAATGTACTTTGCTGCCATCCAAACAAAGGAGAAACAGCTATTAGGACATGTAGCCAATGTATAAAACAATAAGAGGGTACAGAAACACTCAGGGTACAAACACCAGAGCCGTCTGGCTCATCGGCTGTCCCTATGTACGACATACAGTCTGCTAGATACAGATTCAGCCAAACACAGAGTAGTTATTTATCAGAGATTATACAATCTTTAGAAGATTAATGCCCCTTAGGGAGCTGGAGTCTCAGGCTTACTTTCATCTCAGACCTGCCCCAACAGAGAAGGCTGAGGTTAGAGAGACAGGGTTGAAAGGGGTAAAACAGATTGTCAGAAGACACCAGAAGTCTTCAAACGCAACAGCACTTGTGGATGTGTTTGTGTGCAAGGGGGTTTGTGCGTACATCACTTTAACCCCATAATGAATAGCCTGAAGGGGGTCCATAACCATTTGGCAGTTATTCATTTCCTGATTTCAAAAAAGAAAGGAAGGGAAAAAAAAACACCATCAAGCCTTTTATCTCTGGGGCAGACTTAAAAACACACACAGACAGTACGTACCGGTTGTGGTCTTACCACCGTGTTTTGCACAATTAAGCTTATTTTGCTTTTAAAAATCAATGCTGTGTGCATTTATAAACTGTATATCCATGTGCTAATGTTTGTGTGGGTGTGGATAGTGTAATTAGGAAAGATGAAATGCTTGAGTTGGAAAATTATCCTTCGCCAAAGATACAAAAAAAAAAAAAAGTCTGCGACATGGAAGAGTGAAAACTGTGGTTCAGAGGCAACTTTGACCTTGGATTGCAGATAATTGTGACTTCTTCCTTTTCATGTCTCAAACACACGCTGACACTTTGATGCTGTGAACAAGTTTAGATGAATGTAGAGTTCAGCTGCTTTTAATGTAAACTAATTGGGTCCAAAGACATCTAAACGAAAAAGAAAATTGCGCACAAAATTGTGCAAACTCGAGGCCCAATTTTATGTTGAAAAAAACCTAAAGATATGTTTTTTTTTCTTTCAAATGAAGGCAATGTTTACAATTCAAAATATTTATGTTGGTTTATAATGTGGCATTTGTTTCTGATCAACACTTTAAAGGTATTAAGTGAACCAAGTGATATGAAAGTAAACATAGTTTAGTCCAAAAAAATGCTGTTGCTAGTTGAATTCCAAGCAGAGCTGGGAACTTTTATATTATGTTTAAACAGATATAGAATGTTACACAGTTAAAAACATGTGACATAGAAGGTCCAGATATGGAACAGCTCTACTAAAAGGTCACTAACATAATTGGTAATCAGTTTAACAGTTATCTCAAAAATATTTGTTTGTTAGCATTAATATCTTCCAGTTTTTTTTTTTTTTTTTTTTTGTGTGTGTGAATTTTATGAAGTCTACTCTAAAGACAGTCTACCTGCAATTGGGAAAGGTAAATCTAGTCTATACATATAACAAAAAGGCAATAGAAAAGAATAAAATTACACAAGGCAAGTCTTTGCAACAAAAAAATAAAACAATGCAAAAGTGAAGCCTGCTTTCTGTGTTAAAGCTAACCCAGAAGTGTATATGGACTAAAACAGACATTGATGATGACAAATTCAACTGCAGCTTCAAATCTTTTCACTGGCTGGTTCCTAATAACTGTTAAAGAGAATTAAATGGGAAGTAGTTTGTAGAGAACATGTTTGAAGGTGGTTTGCACTACCACTGCGTGGTGATCTAAATGCAAGATTTCAGCAAAAAAGAAAAATGGCAGATGGTCATGTGGCGGCACTTTTAATTGGGAGGCAGCAGTCGCATTTTTACAGGCCGCATAGGGGCTATGGACCTTTTAAGAAAAGGTAAAAATTTAACAGCGGACGGACGATTTTTATTTATAAGTCGTTTAAAGTTATTTAAAAGTTGGAGTCCACCAGGGCACACATTTTGAGATCACACGGAAGCAGTCCAGTGACAGGCGGGTATGATGCCATTTCAACATCAGGAGACAGCTGGGCGACAACAGGCTGGATTTGCTGCAGCTCTGACTGGACAATGTGTAAGTGTCTCTGGACGGCAGCCATCCATATCAAGTGCCACCGGCTGCCAATTGCCCGGTAGTTCGCCCGACGGCCGCCTGACTGCCGTCGTCTACATTCATGACCATGCCAACGATTAAAAAAGAAAAAACTGAATTGTATTACCTGATGTTTCAAGCCCCCTAGAGGTTACCCAGTGAACTGTCCCATGCTCAAATCTACTTGTTTTTTAAAAAAGTTCTAACCCTGAAGTCAGTGTTACCCGTGGTTGTAAAAAAAGGACTATAACGTAAAGAAAACCCCAAACAAAACATTGAAATTGACATTTTTGATTTGTATCTTATGTATCTTATGTGCATTTTCAAGCAACTGTTCATTAAGGACACATTTGGCAAAAATGAGACAGCATCAGTGCAGTGAAAATGTGAATTCTTACCAAATGCTTAGGTCAGTCTTACAAAACAGTTGTGACAAAAGAAAGAGTTTTGTGTTGGAGTGTAGTTCGGTGGTAGAGTTAGCAAAGGTTAGCTTGTAGTGGTTTGTTCTCACAATGCACACTTATAAGTCTGAAGAATGCCACAAGCTGTTTACCACTGTTCCTGGTTTATTGGCTGTGATGTGATACTAATGGTGCACTGAACTCACTGGAGCCACACACGTGCACAACATTTCCCCTTATGGAACGACAGTTGGCAAGAACAGATTCATAACTTCACTGATGTTTTACAGAACTTTGCCTCGCCAGACTGAAGACAGGAAATGTTTAAAAGTTTATTGGCTTTTTTGTTTTGAAATTGACCATTTTCTTCTGCCTTTGCAGGAAAAGGAAATAAAAATGTCCAAAAGGAGAGGTCAGAAGAAATCCATGTTTTTGTCTTCATTTTTGGTAAGGAACTTCCTTTGCTGTTTTTAATTATTCCATTATATGTTTCTCTAGTGTTTCTCCATCTCACAATCACTGCAGAATCCAAAATACAAAATGCAAACTTTGTGACATTTCAGCAACTTCAACAAAATCAATTGTGGGTATAGTTTTGTTGAAATCTACGAGCTTGAACGTAACAGTATTTTGCCCTTATATTCTTTCTTTAAATGCAGCGACAAAATGTAACACTCAAACGTACGAATGAATCGAAACTATGACCCACAGGATGGATTGCTTGCGTGCAGAAGTGTCAGTTGCATTTATAGCCTCTAAGTGAATATCTTACTAAAGTGCTTTGACACAGCTGGTTGTGTGCAGCTGGTATGATGAATTACTCTGACAGACAGCTTGTTTATTCAGCTTTGAAAAAGGAGGAAGAAGAAGAAATTCAGAGGATATGCTGCAGGTTTAATTTGGTTTCCAGTGACTTGGAGTGGGTTAACTGTCCTGTTAATTCAACTAAAAGCACAGGAAATATTTCAAATCTGGGAAATGACAGAAACTGGTACTTGGGGCAAAACTGGAAAAACAAAGGGATGAAAGAGTCAGAACTTGACTTAGTGTTGAACAAAAAGTTATTCTGAAAAACACACTTTTGTTTTTTTGTCCTAATTTTAGAAACATTGCTAGTTAAAACAGGCATGAATTTTGTGAAAAGACAGGTCAATAAGGATCAATGAACTGAACATGAGCACAGTTAATGTTTTTTTTTCTAACCCATCAGGTTAAATTGGGACTATAAAAGGAGAACTTTAATATCTCCAAAACCACAGGAACTAAAGAGAAAAAAAGTAATGATGCCAAAAATTCTTGATTAAACAATGTAAACAACTGAAGTTTAAGTAGAAAAGTATTATTTTTACTTCTGAAGCTCTTCACTCATGTTTTTTTTTTTATTATTTGGTGTATTATTTTGCCTGTGCTTAAAGCTGTTTTGCAGTTTTAGATTATATCCACATCCTACCTAAACAAAACGCAGATTTGGATGCCGTTTGGTGAAAATAAAGAAGCGTGCCACATTCAGAAACCTGTTTTCTGACTTTCGTGACTCTAAAACATCAGGGTTGTGTTAATTCTGATCAGTCTATTGTTTTCCAATGTTCCAAAAGGTCATGCTAAAGAGCTGCAAATATACTTTCGTTCACATCATAGAAATGAAAAACATTAAAGCAAAAGTGAGACGATGGAGGGTTTTAGTCATGCATTTTTCCCTTTCTTTTTTAAAAAATTTTGTTTAATGACTTCCTAGACTGGAGATGTTTTTTAAAAGTCACTTAGTTCAGAAGAACAAAATATCTGCAAAAGGCTGTAAATACCAGCTGCTATTTATTACAATGAGCCTGAATTGTCCTGTCTCACTCACGAAGAAGAAGCCACGTGTTCAGTCACGTTTCTATCACTTCAGGGGACACTGCACGTTTTGCATAAAGATACCCATCATCCCCTGAGGCTAACAGTAAAAACATGGTGATACCTTTCTTGACAAGAAAAAAAAAAGCTGCCCAAGTGCAAGAATGCTCATATCTTCAAGTAAAGTTATTTTAACCAACCTGCTTTCACTGGATAAATCCAGCACTTATCAGTAAAAATGTTTAAAAAGTTTGAGTGAAATCATATCCAGATTTCTACACAAACAGATTTACAGGTACTTTATTAGTCTATACGACCTAGTCAAATAAAACATGTTTTAATCTGCAGAACCTTTTTCAATACAGATTATTAAAGGTTATTTATATATTTGCTCATGAAGTACCACTCCAGTCATCTTTTGATCCAGTGATTTCCCAGTGATTTTTTATTTATGACGATGTTGTTTTTGGCCAAAATCAGAAAAAACTGTGTCAGTTTCCAGAACATAGATTCTGCAGAGCGGATGTAGTTTATTAGAAAATTGCCTCTAAGTTGTGAGTAGGACCAGGTGGCGACAGTGTGGAGTAAGCCTGCGTCATCATCCCTTTGTTTACTCTCTCACCCGCTAGCTTAAAGCCCCTCACAACCTCAGCCTAAGTGGTGCAACAAAAAGTAATATTGGAGCTATGCAGCTGAACAGTTTTGAGATAGGGATTCACAACAATTTGAATAAAAAATACTCAGAAATTTAATTTTTAATCTTAATTTTTCTTCATATATATCCTCCATCATGAGAAAAATGCTACAAGAACATGTCAAAAAAAACAAAACAAAACAGGATTTTCATTGGAGTGGGTCTTTTATGGAAATGCCTTTTTGAGCAGTAATTTTAAAAAGGAAGAGAAACACTTTAAATAAACTTTGTTATATAAGTTATATTTATTAAATTAAACAAAAAATGATCACAAATCTAAAAAACACAGATCTAGAACTGATTAGAAATGACTTGAGCTGTGTTTACTCAACTCCGACCTTTCAGTTGCAGACTGTTTTTTTTACGCGCTTCGTCTCTGTCACTTTAGGTGTGCTGCATGTTTGCCAGTGCTGAGTACTCCAGCTGTGGGGAATATGAGTTCTTCAACCAGACTAGTAACAGTTGTCAGGCTTGTCCTCAATGCCGGCCAGGACAAGAACCAAACATGGTAAGTTTTTAACTTTTTAAAGATAAATTAGGGGCGAATTGAATTAATGTAAAAATTAATAATCCTGAAAGTATATGTACATAATCACAAAAAGAAAGGAAGCTCCAAAATAGACCAATTTAAAATTCAAACTAACCTGGGAAATAGGATGTTCTGAACCAAACATGTCAGTTTTCGAGAGACTACCCACCATCACCTTCCCTCTGCAAAAATGCACAACTCACACATATCCACAGTGAAGAATGCTCTAATTCAAATGAACAATTTCTTTATGGTTTATTGCTCTCATTGACTTCAATGTGAAGGCATGCATCACTGTGAATGACATGCAGTAGTCACCGAGTGATTTAGCATCCATCATTTAGCCTGCAGACAGCCAAAGCAAACACATCGCATGCTAATGCTTCAGTGGACACCTGAGCAGGGGGGGCACACCCTCCAAATCAAGACAGCTGCAGTCGAGTGTGAACGCTGCAAATTATAGTTATTTCGGTCTTTGAAATTTATGATTTTTTGAGTGTTTCCTCTAATGTCATAGTTTTATGCTGTCAAGTGTTAATTTTGTATATAAAAAAAGCTTCTCTTAGTTTTACAAATTGTCTGTAGACGGAATTTCCCCCAATTTGAAGAGCATTGAGTGGCTGCTTTCTGAGGGAACCCCTCAGCTGTAACGTGAAGCTGTCAAGCAAAGCCCAAACATCAGGCAGACAGCGTTAGCAGCTATTGTAGGTTTGACACAGAGCTGCACTCAGTCGCTGATAAGACATGTTTTTCTAAGAAAGTAAAAAAACAACATGACTTTAAAGTAGCTAATTACAACAAGTTGTTAAGAGCTAATATTAAATAAGACATGCATTGTAGTTTAATAGAAATTCAATTTTATTTTTTTGGTGAAACAGAAGCTGTACTTAAACACATATAAGACATGCCTGTTTGTTTGTGTTGCACTTGATTTAGTAACTGTAATGTTTGAACCTTAATTCTAGAAAAACGCTAATTAAAATTCATGGGGACTTTTTTTATTTGTCAGTGTAGTCTATAGATTTTGATGGAAAAACAAGAAAATTCTAAGCCCATAAGTTAAAACCAATAGGAAGAGATTACAAGTTACCTATTTGATTACCAACTAATGCTTTCAAGGGATACTTTATTTCATGAAATGCAAACAATAACCATTTTTGACCATTCAGGTAATACGTTAGATCTTATTTTCTTAAGATTAAAGCTTTTCTTTTTTTTTTCTTTTTTAAAGAGAAATGTAACACTTTCTTTACATTTCCCCACTTCAAGAAACGTGCTTTATCTGTGAAATGATAGCCCCCTTTGGACTTTCTCCAGTTGCCTTGATCCTCTGGGTGCCACAGCTTGTAATTCACATGTTCCTTTGTTTACCAGAGGTCTTCTTACATGTGGTCTAGTGTGTGTTTTGACATGCTTTCATTCAAGGGATAAGCGGAAGGTTCCTCCTCCCAACACAGACTTCAGAAAACACATTTAGAGTCATACATCACACAGCTACAAATGCTTTTAAGATCCATCTAACCCGCTTGTGTATTCAAAGGACTGTTTTTGCAAATGTAAACACATTTAAGGCAGACTTTTATTTAAGTGATATTTATTAAGTGTAGCTGCTTTCTGCCAGAGTTAATTTAACATTGAAACAGAGTTTGCGTTTTCTCAAGAATTCTTTACTAACATGATTAGATGTTCCCACAGGATTTGATGCTAGGTTCACATTGGACATGTGACCCGTGTTCTTGAACGCGCTAAACACGCATACTTAAACGTATTAAAAGTTTAACGAGTTTAACTTTCAACGTGTGTTCATTGGCCGTAATTTGTATGTATAGAGCCTGAAAAGTCAGATGTGAACACAAGAGCTCGAAATGCAGGTTAACAAAGACTTTCCAATGAACTTGGTCGCTTGAACGTGCTGCTGCGAGCAGTGTGAATGTAGCAGAACATGCAGCGTCTTAAATATAATTCAACTAGTGTTAAGTTATGTAAAATCTCCCCTTTTCTTTACAGTATGTGTACTATTAACTTAAAAAAACTGGCAACAACAACAAAAAAAACCTTGTGGCCTGTTACATGTACCTCCCTTCCTCATCTTAATACAAATTCACAGAGGAGACACATTTGTTTTGTAAAGGAAGACGTTTTCAATCAGCCAGTACTGGTTAAAGGCGCTGAACAGAAGCAGAGTCGCAGTGAGTCAGTGTTCAAAAGATCAAGGCACGCTTCAGCTCAAAGTGACATGATCCTACTGATATCTCAGAACACTTTTCCATCAAATAATCGCACTGCGACTTGCAGACGTCAAACAGAAGGGGGGGGGATATTAAATTTCTTAAAGGTTTAGTCTACTGTAGCCCAAAGGGAAGAGACACAGGCCTGTTTAGTAGTCAGATGAAAGCGCAAGGGGAAGTTAAAGATGAAAGAGCGAAAGAGTGTGTTTTTTTGTATATGTGAGCATGTGTGTATACTTGTGTGGCCCGCTCGGCCTCCCCACTGAGAGGAAGCGCCATGTGGAGAAGATCGATGCAAGAAAACAGAATGATGAGTTGGTCATTTTAAACACTACCAGGCATGGAGAGCTATACACACACGCGCACGCACACCCACTCGGCAAACACAAAGACTCTCTGTGACCAATCAGATTTCTCTTTTGTCATCTCAGAAGAGTAATGCCAGATTTTTGCAAAGGACATTTTCTAGAAACAGATGTGAGTTTTTGAGTGTGTATGGTGCATGTTTTTGAATTTGTGTGCCCACATCATAGTGCTGAATCCTGGCATTAATCTGCAAAACACATTAAAAATGACTTTAAAATTAGTTCTTCTCTATTAAGAGCAGTTTATCATTTCCGTATGATTTTTGAATTCATGTGTGTTTTACAGTCCTGCGGACACGGTGTGAAAGACGAAGGCTTTGCCTGCGTGCCATGCCCCCAGGGAAAATACTCCAAAGGGAAGTATGAGATATGCAGACGCCATAAAGACTGCAATGCTCTCTACAGAGCTACTGTACGTGTACCTGGAACGGCGGAAAAAGATGCTGAGTGTGGACCCTGTTTGCCCGGGTAAGAAACAAACAGGCCAACTCATGCATTTTTTTTGGTTTAATTTGCAAAAGGTTGATGTGTAGAGACATGGAATCACATGAATTGTTAAATACACAATTATTTTCTGGACACATGGTCCACCTCCTTTACATGCACTTTCCTTTGAAAAAAAGCTAATAACTATGGGTAAGTCATCAGAAATTAAATTAATTTTTTTGCTTTAACAAACTCTATTGAAAAAACTAACAGAAATACTTTCTTTTTAAGGATTGATGCTGGATTTTTACAATGACTTTGTTTTTAAGAAAAGAACTGTAAAAGACTTGAATTGCTTATAAATCATTCTAACAAAAAAAGATGGGATACTTGTTATTAATGGTCAGGTCAAAACTGACATTTTCATGTGATATATTGGGAAAGACTGCCATTTCTTTTTCCGTAATTTACTTTCAAAAAAGATAAATAAAAAACAATGGAAAATTGCTTGAAGCTGAAATGTTCCCCCCAATATCTGTTACTGGTTAGAAAAAAAAACTTGTTTTTGAACAAAATGGAAGTTCCATTCTTGACTAGAGAACTTTTACACAAACCTTTTGCAAAAGGTTGCAGTTTTTTTTTTATTCTTGAGGTGCCTTAATTTGTTTGTTCTTTCTTCTTTCTTTTTTTGCCATCCCAATTGGAATTGCATGTGATTTATTATCACTAAATGGGCAATGAATAAGAAGTGCAAACCCCAACATTTTAATCAAACAAATGTTGAATGAATGCAGAGATATACTACATGTAGAGTGCAGAATTCTGCAGTTTTTGAAGACGTTTTGACATCTTTACACGTTTTCTGTGACACAAGCTTTGATGCAGGACACCCGGGTGATTGCAGTGCACTCTTTGCAGTTGGACAGACTGCATTTGTTAAAGATGGCCAACAATGCCCTCGCATCAAAGATGCAGTACAGGCATTAGTCAGGTTTCTGAACAGCTGCCTGAACGTGCAAGAGCGTGGCCTTGAAGAGGAAGAAAAGAGCAGGATTGATGATGGAGAGGAGCAAGCTGTGCTCAAAAGAAATGCCCAAGGTCTAGTCTGTCATTGGAAAAAAGGCCAAATAGAAATATTCATCAAATGCCAGCCTTAACCCCTTCATATTGATAATTTGCAACATATTATTAAATCTAGTATTCCACTTAATGTAGCATCACCTTGAATGGAAAACGGAATAATTTGTTTATATATATACATATATATCTCATGTACCTGTCACTTGAAAAGTAATTTTTTTAGTCATGTAACACAATAAACAAGGGGTCTAAAATACTGCTGTTTTCTGAAAATCTTTGTTTTTAACTCTCTTGTGACCAAATTACTTGTCATTTCTAACTGAGTAAATGCATTGATGCAGCAGCTGCCTAAAAAAGCTATTTTTTTTTTCTATTTCTTTTACTTTTTTACTATTTAATCTTTAAATAATTGAGGAACACATGACACAAAAATGTAATGGTAATCTGAGGAATTTAATTTTGCATTACCTAATCTTAAAAAGATATGCACTTGTATTTAAAATTCTTCCACTTCTCAAACCTCGCATATGTTTGGTTTTATCTTCCATTAAAAATCTCTGCAGTAAAAAGAGAGTCATACCTTTGCAGACAGGGATTTAAAATCAAATACAGAAAAGAAGCTGTAATTGGTCTAATAATTCTAGCCTCTGGTGGTAAATAAAAAGTCATTTTTTTGGCCTGCATGTTACTTGTGTTTCTTGGCATTTTGCTGCCACCTGTAGATCACTTTAATCCTGACAAAGCACCAGGAACAGGTACCCGACCACACATGCTTGGGGGTCCCTATAACAATAAAAGAAATGAGCTCATTCATAAACTAAATTGCTCCTTTGCATTGATAAAGGGCAAGCATCCCATAAGGCCTTAAAAGCACCATGACATTACCTTTTGTTATCTAGGCCTTAGTGTTTGCATACTCTTAACATCAAAAACCACATAAAGTGTCCTGATTACATGCCTGACAGAGAGTCAGCAGCAGGATGTGCTCTGACCTGCACACCATATTAAAAAAAAAAAAATCTGGAAAAACACGGCACCTGCCCTGATTAGATATTCGAGAATTTATTTTTTTAAACTGGCGTGAAACTCATTTATATTGTGTGTTCTATAAAGATTTTTGTGGGAAGGTTCTGTGCGCCCCTGAATCTTTCTTACGAAGTTGTTTTTTTGCCTTTAAAGTCCCACTCCAATCATCTTTTGATCTATTTAAAAGCAGTAGTCTTTTAATTATATTCAATAATGGTGTTTTTGGACAAAATAAAGAAGCCTGTGTTGTTTTCTAGGACATTGTTTCTGCAAAGTAGCAGTAGTTCATTAGAAAGAAAATGCTTAATACATGTTTTAGCGCTTTTTCCCTGACACATCAGCACACGTGAAAAAGCATGTGTGGTCTGAACCTGGCCGGGAGTACTACAGACAAATCTTGAAAGTGTAGTGCATCCATCAGAGTGATGGTGCTGCGTGAATGCAAATACTGACATGAATTAATGGCATCTTGAATACCTTTGGATTTACCAAACCAAAAGCTGCCAAGAGTCTCCCAGAAGCTTGGCAGAGCAACAATTCACTAGCTCGATAATAATCAAAAACACATTGCTCGTCAGTCACAAGTGTTCAATAAAAAAAGAAAAATGAAGGTTGCCTTATCTGAAACCAGTGCAACACCTTTGCTGCAACAAATGGAGAACTGAAACAAGCTCTCTAGCAAAGGGCAGCTGACAGCATCTTTTTATGTGAGAGGACAAAGCAACTGTCACAGAAATAGTGAAGGATCTCATTAAAGTAAGAAGCACTGAATCAAACTGTTCAAACTTGAAGCATTTACTATAACTGCAAGCCTGCATATTCCATGCTGTAGGTATTCGGTATTAATTCTTTTTTTCCCCTTTATGCCCTGACGCCCTAGTGATCCCTTACAGTTCATTTATTCACTGCCTTGTTACCTCTTCTCTCTTTTCCTTGAATATAGGAATGTACATATAATACATTGAATGTACATAATATACATTATGACTGAGGGCGATAGCTGTTCCTCACTAGCGTCTGCAGTGCACCAATTAATCCAATTTCTCAAAAAGGTCACACTACATCTCCAGGTGCTTTTCCATTCAGAGGTACAGGGCATGTGCAGCATGTGTAACAAGTTCAACGCAATGTCTCTTTTTCTTATGGTTTAAAAAAAAAAAGCTGTGGATAAGCTGAGGATCAATCAAAACCAACAATTTTATTGCAGGTCCTGTCAAACACTTTATAAAACCTCTGTTTTTTGGTTTTTTTTGTATTTTGCAGGTATTACATGCTGGAAAACAGGGCCAGAAACCTTTATGCAATGGTTTGCCACTCTTGCCAGAATGCACCACTTAATACCAAAGAGTGTAAGACTTCTTTTACTCTTCTTTTACCCTTCATATGCTTCCTTTCACTACAAGGTCTTTGGGAGTGAAAACAATGCATGTCTTATTCAAACGCGTAAGAGCAGGTTTGTGGTTTAAAATGTATTGATGGTTCTAAAAATAATCGAATTGTTTTCGTGCATTTTAAAATCTACTGTTAAGAACTTTTGCTTTTGAGTAAAAATCAGAAAACAAACTGGTTCAGTTTACCTGCTCATTCCTTCCGTTTGGACACGAGCATGAAGGATGTTTTATTTGTTTATTTACTGGACAAGCAATCCCATGTATTCATGTCTGTGTGCACAACAAAATACTAGTCGGAGCGATTTGTGACAAAAATCTTCTATAAAGACTGTAAATTTGCATAGATGTACGTAAGACTTGTAAACAGTTGTGCAGGTGGTGTGTGTGTGTGTCTATGAGCATCAACGCATGTTTTCTAACCCCCACCCACCCCTCCGTCTCACTTTCTGTCTCCCCTCCTCTCGCCTTGTCCGTGCAGCTAAAACTCAATAAAGTTCAGCTTCAATTACAAAAGGGGTTTCTATTAACACACTCGTAGAGTAACAAACCCGATTGCAAAAGTAAAGAATGTTCATCACAAGATTTATTCAGTTGGAATCTGTGTGTTCATTTGGACATGACAAAAAAAACTTTTGCTTTTGTGCACTCATACAGTAGGTTTCTCCATCTGGTCTCCTGGTTTCTACAAGGAAAGACAGGAGAGTTTTGTGTCTAAGTGAAAGAAAATAAGAGGTGACAGGTGAGCAAAAGCAGATGTTAAAAGTCTGGACTTCATTTGAAGGTCAGAGGTTCTGCTGAGTTCTTCAGACCTTCTGGTCCAAATCCTATCCTTGTTCATTCATTTGCTCACTCATTGATCATGGTGCACATCTGACAGGTGCATCTACACTTTTACTTGTGAACTCTGCATCAGTTATTGTGCTTTTTGCTCGCAGAGTGAGCAAATGACAACACAATGCTCCTCTGTAGAAGGAATCATTGGCTCTTGAATTTTGAAATGCATCTCCTAATTGAATGTGATCACATAATTGGTAGGTTTTTCAACCAGTTGATAAATATATCGAGCAAATACTGCCACATAATATCCAGTTTTATCTATTCATTTAAAATCTAAATAGACCAAAACAACCAACTCTAATAGAAAACTGTCTTTGATTTTGGTTTGGCTTTCTATGTACTGGTGCAATGGCATATTTTTTAAAGTTTTCAAGAGACTTCTTGTTTGGTGCTATCCACACTATATAAATATTTGTCTGTGAACCAACCAGCCATTTAAATATTCTTGTAGGAGTTGGGGTTAATGAGCAAATCATTTAATTATTGGAAGTTTTTTTTTTTTTTAAATATAGGTTTACAGAAATTTCTAGACTTACATTTTTATTTTGCTAAAAGATCCATTTTGTTTTGTTTGTTTCAAAAGTCCAATAAAGGATGTAGAAATTATGTTTTAAGATATTATAAAAAAAACTAAAAATATATAAAAGGAGACAGAAGCAATAAATATTAAGAAAAAAAACACGTGTTGATGTTTTAAATGTTTTAACTAGGCCTATTTAATTTTAAAAAACAGATGCAAGTGTTCCACTGAGTCTTTTTTGCAGATTTATTAAAGCTATTATTCATTTGTAGATGTTTTTTCTTATTAGTTGCTCATTTTTAGATTGACTCTTTTTACATTGATGCTTGTTGAAGCCAAAAACTGATCTCATCTCAAAGTAACTGTCATTTTTCCTTTACATTTGAATTCTTCTACGCAGAAACTCAAAATTAATCCTCTTTCCCCCACCCCCCCACCCCCCACCCCAACAGTAAATTAAAAAACGAGGAGCTTAAAGCTGGGAGTTCTCCTTGTTTAGGGTGAAGGCAGGCTGACACTTGTCATGTAATCTGTAAATTACCCCAGCTCCCGCCCTGCTGTGTGTATGCGATAATTAAAACTTTGGTGGATATGAGAAGACAGATGATTAGCATGTTTGTGCTTGTGCTGATGCTATCTTTCTGCATGTTGTGATGCAAAGCAGTGGGCCTTGCTGAGTTTCCATCATCTCTTTTTTTTGGAGTGATCTTATTACTATTTTTCAAGTATCCCCATCCTAAACTGTAACTTTGGGTTTACTTTAGAGATTTATAGCTCTGTAATTCTGTTTGTCAGTTTGGTCCAGAGTTCCCACTGCCAGAGTGGTAGATTAAAGAGACTAAACCACACGATGCTAAACAGAATTCCTGTTCAGACTCCTGTCCTATTCAGGGAAGTATAAACACATACCTCAAGTTAATGTCTACAGCTATAGGTCCCTGGTGTGTATCTGTGTGTGGGTGTTTGTTTATGTGATGACACTGGGCCTTGGGATCATAGGAAGTGGCAGGGCTCATGCCATAATGGTCTATGGTTTATTAACTCTGTGAAATGAAAGACTGATTAAAAGAGAGGATTTATGAGCTGCCAGGAGTTCACAGCTCCATTAGGAAAGAGGAAAAGGAGTTGATGAATAATCAGAGGGAGGCACACGCAGAGGTGGCTTAAACAGGAAACAACAGACAGTTTAGAAGAATCAGAAAAGAAGGTTGTTGTTCTTGCTTTGTAATTGTATTGCCTAATAGGCTTTTAAGTATTACTTAAGGTGGTCTGGGATAGATCAAGTTTAAGTGCTTCAAGTGCTGAGAATCTGCTTTATAAAAGTTTTATTTGTAAAGTGATGTGAGAGAAACACTGTTGGATAAAATGCAAAGCCAAAAATAGCAACATGTTTAAACAAGTTGCATGTGAACTGATGATTCCCATTCATTTCCTCTGAACATTTTTTCCATTCAATTCATGGAAAAATTGTAAAATCTTCTGTTATCTGTAATGTCAATTAAAGTTGCACTATCGCGTTATGTCAGAACCATTAACTTTGTGAGCACTGGATCAATTAAGTGTGATGTCACTCAAAATTATTTGCTTCTGGTTCTAATGACATCAATTCAATCTCAATTTTTTTGCGATATGGACGTTGCCCGACAGTTTTTTGGGGGATTTTGGCTTTTTGAGACCAGCAGGTACTTCCTTTTTCGAGTGCGTGATGTGAAGGGTCATTTAGTCCAGTTCCCTTATACAGTCAATGGTCGGAACTGAGGCTTGTTGGAAGTTTGAAAATGGTTGAAGAAGTACAATCCAACTTTTTCCTTCTTTGAAGCATTCAGTCTACATTGAACATAAAAAATGAAAAAGAAAACAAACAAACAACCTCTTGCTCACTGTCAACTCAGGAGAATAAAATGGTTCTTTCTAACACTGTTTATGGGTGGCATGCTGAAGACCTAAAACGGAAAACAATACAGAAAGAACACTTTTAACATTTTCTCAAACTGACCGATATAATTTCTGTAATGGAAGCAGCACCCAGAAAGTCATTGCAGATCCATGTATAATGAAGGTCATTAAGGGAGTAACACAGCATCCAAGCAAGCAAGAGGTGACTTCTTATCAAGCTTCTAAACACATCAGATGTGACGGGATCATCCTGCATGTCCATCTCTGTTTGAGAGCTGGAGAATGGGCCTTTTAAATATGAACTCGTCCAAACTGTTGTTGTCTATGTGTGCTTTGGCAGAATAAACACAGGGAGAACCAAATATGTCTGCTGTGGGAGAGTCAAAAAGTCTTATATAGACAGAGTGTGCTAAATATTTTTGACTAATACATAAGAAAAATAAAAAAAGAGATTAAAAGGAAAATTGTGCTTATATTTTACAGGCAAGAAGAGCACCGAACCAATAATAAAACCCCCTATCAACCCGGGCAGCACAACAGTCCTCCCTCATCCAGGTAAAGGTAAACAAAGAGAAAATGCAGGCCGGGCTTTGCCTGTGCCCATTCATCACCATCTTTTTAATCCTTTCTTTTTCCGCTCTATCATCCATCTAATGCTTTTACTTTTTGGCCTACCTTTTGCAGGTTCTCCAGGGCAGGGTCATCTTGCAACAGCTCTCATAATTGCCATGTCAACCATCTTCATCATGGCCATAGCCATTGTGCTCATCATCATGTTTTACATCCTGAAAGCCAAACCAAATGGCCAGGGTGAGACATACATTCACAATGTGCTCATGGTTACCTGCTATGGCTTGGTAGAGTTTGTGCCTGATGATCTGTTTGTTGACAGCATGTTGTTCTGGACAAGTTGTGAAAGCAGTGGAGGCTCAGACAAACAAACAGGAGGACAAGAAAGATGTTCCTGGTGAGTCAGGCTGCACAAACCCACAGCTGTCACTGTTTTCTTTTTCTACTGCAATGATTAAAAGTCTTTGGTGGAAGAAAAAAGTCAACTTGTTAATATTGTCAGTGGCAATATGGTCAAACCTTGATTGTATGTTGTGTGGCTTATGTATAAAATAATGGTTGTGCTATAGTTATTGTACACAATTGCAACTTTTTACATTATTGTAGCAAAATGGGTTGAAACAAACCTCATCCTGATTTTCAAATAGGTTTATTCCACATTAAACTGGAAAACTGTAATCTTGCTTTTGTTTTTCAGCAGTTGGAAATGAGCTATGAACCCAATTAGAGAAAGTGCCACCCATACATTGCAATAAAAAAACAGTTAGGAGGGTTTTTTCCTCAACAGAGCTTTTATAAATCTTTTAAATGTAAAATCACACCTGAATAAAATTAAAAAACACCATATTGTTGGTGTAAATTTGGGTTTCTGTGGTTGTTTCACTCTGATATTTGCACAAAGACCACCCACGTTTCTCTTTCCAACAGGTGACTATGGTTGTGTTCAAAATCAAAGGGTATAGTATATGTTAAAGTACGTTAAAGCTTAGATAGATAAAGCAAATGTATATAATTTCTACTTAAAGCTCCTTCAAAGTTCAAACATGCATTCATGAAACTCACTAACTGCCTATTTTTTTTAGCCAGACTTAGTAATAGACAGCTTACAAGCTAAATCCATGGCTTTCCTGGAATGCTTTAAGCTAAGCTGGTAGCGATTTTCCTTTTTAATTAAAGCTATAAGCTGCATATTTTAGCCATTCAAGAATCAGCAATTTGGCAGTAAAAAAGTAAAAAGTATCATGTTTTTGGAACAAAATCTTTTTTTGAGCAGTGAGGCTTATGGGACACATTTTAGATATTTATTATTAGATTTATTATTTAGATATCTATTATTAAACAAATGCTGTACTTAGTGAGGCTTTCTACAATCTCAAATGTACTGTAGTCATTTATAGAATTTGAACAAATGTTAACAATGTTGGCTTCATGTGTCTGTCTGATACTGTATATGAAACTAGGTGATTCACAGTACAATCTATGAAGACTTATGTGCCTGCTTGTACTTTCATGTGTGTGTGTGTGTGTGTGTGTGTGTGCATGAGAGGGCTGACAGACTTGCAGATTGATGAGTGCATCACTTAGGAATGTAAAGTTTTCAAAGCTAAAGCTTTCGAAACGTTGCTTTGGGCGCCATTTCCCTTTACCATGATGCACTTTTCAATTTTGCTCCAGACTGACAGACTAACCACATGCACAGTGAATAGGATTACACACACTCCCAGGCGCATGCTAAATATCGCAATTTTGGTCATTGGGAAGTTAGAACTACTGAAAAACAACAGTGGAAAGTATATAACCGAATGATTAAAGTGTTATTAGGAACAAATGTCAGGACTTAAGTAATAATGTTGAGTTATCATCAATATCTCTGTAATGGCTGACTGGTTGTAAATGTACTTTGGTTATGTGAGGAAAAAAACTCATTGCTTGGAGCTCTACCGGAGCCAGCTGTCACTCATACAGACAATGACCTAACAGGGCGATGAGATTGGAGACGCAGACGCTTTAACCCTTTCCCTCTCACTTACACTCAAGCCTACACAGATCGGCGTTTCAAATGCTCATCTTTTTATTTTGCAACATTTTTTTCAATCTAAAATTTCGGAATTTAACTAAATAACCTTATTCATTTTATGCTTTTTAAATGTAACTTGTTCAAATGTGGCTAGGAAAGATAAACCAACAAATGAATAACAAAGAAATGAAGAACTTTGGCTTTAACAAAACCCTTACACATTTTATTTTAATGTGCAAAGTAAGGTTAAAAGAAAGTAGAAGAGGAAGGGTGTTCCTGTGTATGTTTTTAGAAGAAGAACTAAAACAATGATTGGTTTATAAATGTTATGACTATAAAATGTTAAAAACAATAAAATGATTCAAGTTGATCAAAAGTAAATGAGTTACAACTAAGCCACAATGCTGAAATTCACAGATACATTATTAGGACAAGCTAAACTTGGCCCTCTGCAAGTAACTACTGACATTTAAAAAGTCTCATTCTGAACATCTTTTAATCTATTTAAAAGCTTTCTCCGTGGTCTTTTATCAATGATGATGCCATTTTGGTGAAAATCCAAAAAGTTATGTCGTTTTCTAGGACATAGTTTCTGTAGAGTGGCAGCACTTCATTAGAAATTCACATCTGAGTTGTGGGTGGAACTGTTTGTGTAGTGTAAGCTAGCATTATTTTTTGTCTGCTCCAGATTTTTAGTGAGTTGAATAATAGAAAAAAATACTGAGAAACAAAGTTTTACACTAAATTTTCTTTATGTTCTACATCATGAAAAACATAAAAAATACAATTTTTATTGGATTTGGACTTGAAGTGATGTGGCCAAGTATCCAGTTTGCCATACGTATTTATTAATCATATTTTTACTGTAATATATATTTTTTTCCAAATAAAAGGAAAATCATCAACCTTTTAAAAAATGCCCAATTATAATCTTTGGTTCCAAAGCAGCACAGGTTGTAGTTCAGAAAAATCACATCTTGTATGTTAGGTGGTTATAACATTCCCCAGAAATGAAAGAAAATGTGAGTAGTTTTGGGATCTATGATGAACCTGTTTAGGGTCTGCCCTGCCTCTAGGGCGACAACTGGGGTAAACTGCCGCCACTCCCATCACAAATAAAAAGAGAAAAAATGTGTATCTGTTTTTTTTCACAGACAATGTGGTAATCTTCCCAGAAAAAGAAGAATATGACAAATTAAAATCTTCTCCTCAGAAGACAGTAAAAAGGTAAGACAAACCTTTGTTTTAGTAAAAGACTCTTTCACGGGTAATGTCTGTTCTTAAATGCTCATTATGGCTGCCTGTAAAGACTTAACACAGCAGAATTTGCCAAAACCAAAGCCAACGCCAAACAAGCCATTGCAATATACTCGTGCTTTCTGGTGTTTATGTTTTTCTTTTGCTTGAGGGAATCCGGCACAGTGCATACAAATAGTGTGTGCGGTTCATGAAGACACTTTTTCCTCTTATAAAGAAGATGGCTCATTATGAGGGATTGAAACAGACATTAGAGGGGTGGGGGGTTAGGTAATGTAGTAGCAGCATGTCTGGGCCCTGAAGCTGAAAAAACATCAAGACGGACAAAGGACGTAGATTTTTGGGTGGATACGGGTGTTTATTCCAAGCTTCACATAAAACCACCACCAGGTGAAAGCATGTCCTCGCAGACAACAAAAGAGCAATGTTTTTCTCACCTTCATGCCTGCATACATCTCATCCCTGTTGTGAACACAAGGCTGTGTTATGAAGAGTGAATGGATGGACGTGTGGAAATCTGTGCAGATGTGTAGCACACAGATTAAAACTTCATGCTCAAACACCTTTGGTATTTGTTTGATATTTTTTTAGCAAAAAATATTGAAAAGATGTAAATAAAAGAAAAGGAGACGTACACTGATGCAAACACACAAACTCCTTATCTTCAATAGCAGTCACTGATGCGGTAAAACAACACGCCAGAAGATGTCCTAAGTCTATGTTTGGTGCCAGTGGGGTGTTAGATGTCTGGGAAACAAAGCCATTTTGTGTTTGGGTGTGTGTGTTTAAAATTTGGGAGATATCGGAACAATGGCATTCTGTCCACTACTCTGTCAACAAGGTGCCTTTAAAAGAATGGGTCCAAGAATCAGAGATTAAAAAAAGAAATCTCACATAGGATCATATTGTTAAAGTGGGGTTGCTTAAGTCCCCCAGAGGAACTGCTTAAAA
This sequence comes from Oryzias celebensis, assembly GCA_014656515.1. Classification (NCBI taxonomy): domain Eukaryota; kingdom Metazoa; phylum Chordata; class Actinopteri; order Beloniformes; family Adrianichthyidae; genus Oryzias; species Oryzias celebensis. The sequence continues at coordinate 15,097,549 of BNCR01000017.1, read as the reverse complement.
AAACCTATTCGGAATGCCAGCGAAACAGTTTTCTCCAGTTCATTTTTCACACATCCTGTTGACTTTGCAAAAACAATCTGTCTTTTGTACACTGGATTCTTCCATTTGGATAAATAACAGTGTTATGGTAGCCGTTGTAGTGATTACAAGAAAATAATGGGTTCTCATGTGCAGCCGTACCACTAAATATAAAGCCGGAGTGTGAGAAAAGGAACAACATGGGTGCATTTAGCAACACAGCTGGTAAAAAGAACACCTCCCTCCAAAAAATGTCATACCTACAATCATACCAGGTCTGTGTGTTTCAAAAAACACATCTGAAAAACAAAAAACAAAACACAACTTTCCATAATTCCTATAAACATTTTGTAAATATGGTTTTGTTGTTTGTGAACAATTAAATGAAATCCTTGTTTATGACTTAAGAAATAAACAATTAAAACAAGTTAAGCACAAAATGTTCACATTTCATATGCTCAATAAAAGACAAAGCTTTTCTGTTAATGTGTAGTGCCGTAAATTCTGGGCTACGGCAGTTGAGTGTCTCTGGTTCAAATCTTAGCTGGGTACTTTCTGCAGAGGTTTGCATGTTCTCCCTGCGTATGGGTTTTATCCAAGCAGTTCAGCTTTCTCTCACAACCAAAAAAAGAAGGCTCCATTGGTCTCCATTGTGAATAAAAACAATTTCTCTTTACTTACCTGGTTAAATTAAGGTAAAAAAATGAACATAGACTACATTGTAGACCATTGCTTGTTCATTTTACTGTATTCAAATTGCAACATGCAGCTTTGAAATCAGTTTTTTGTGTTGTAACAACAGAGAAAACATAAAAAAAACTCAGGTTTTATTTTAGATCTTATCAACTGAGTGTGATGAATAATATTTAGGTGATCGTACTTAAAAAAAAAAAAACATTTCTGTCTTTCTGGAGGATTACTGACATGCTAAGAATTATCTTAGCTCTGTCAGGACATTTTTATCAACTACATTTAAAGCGCAAAACCGCAACCCTGCCTCATAAAAGAGAACAAAATGATATTTGTGTATGTAGCAATTTGATGAAAAAAATCTTTTATTTGGATTTTTTTTTTATTTATTAAAAAAAAACCAGATGCTTCCTGCTAAATCATCAAACATGAGATGATTACTCAGATCATTAGATTGATTGTCACTCTTAACGTCTGCTGATGTATGTGTACGTGCAGTGAAAATGATGCATCATCAGAGAATGAGCAGCTGCTCAGCCGCAGCATTGACAGTGATGAGGAGCCGACGTCGGATAAACGGAGATCGTCAGAGGCCACTAACCACAACTTGTGTCAAGCCAATGCGGGCAACAAGCCTGACCTATGCCTGCTCTCCCTGGGCCTCCTGGACCACCGAGTGGTCTGTAATGGCACCCCAGCCTCTGCGGGCAGTCAGAAGAATAACACCCCAGCTCCCAACCACATCACCAGTAGCAACGTCAGCAGCATGAATGCAATCAATAACAACAATAAAACCCCAGGGGTAGGAAGATTTTGAAGACATGGTTATGGATTGATCAAAATTTCTGGTCAGATCTTAATTTTTTTTCTTATGAACACACAGATGCTGCAGAGTCGAAGGAAAAAGATCCTAGATTTGTATACCAGGACTTGCCATGTGACTGAGGGTGAGTAGGGATGATCAGTACAGTTTGAAAGCACTTAGGATTTTTAAAAATCCTAACAATTTTAAAAATCATTCTTTTTTCCAGGTCTCAGCCCCACAGAGCTTCCCTTTGACTGCCTGGAGAAGGCCAGTCGCATGCTGAGCTCCTCCTACAGCAGTGATGCAGCTGTGGTAAAAACCTGGAGACACCTGGCAGAGAGTTTTGGGCTGAAGCGCGACGAGATTGGTGGCATGAGCGACGGCCTTCAGCTATTTGAGAGAGTGAGCACTGCAGGCTACAGCATCCCGGACCTCCTTACCCGCCTGGTGCAGATTGAGAGGCTGGATGCAGTGGAGTCTCTCTGTGCAGATGTTCTCGGAAGCAATGAGATAGCAGCAACTGTTGGACGGCAGAGCGTCAACAGTTTCCACAGCCAGTTAGTCTGTCCTTCCCCGTGCACGTCTCCATCTCCGCGCTGTGCCAGTGTGTAAATATTTGGTGGAGCCGAGACTTCAAAGACTTGAACTGGATGAACAGTATCCCACCACATGAAGAATGTTTCTCTCCACAATCCTCTTTTTTCAAGAAGCTAATGAACCAAAGTACTTTTTTTTTGTTTTTTAAATCCAAGTGCTGCAGGATTCAGAAGTTGAAAAGAACAACAGCTTTACATCCAAACTACTCTCTTGTTTGCTAATTTAGCTAGAATTTATATAAGAGTTCATATGTAGTTTTGTTTTTTCTCGTCATCATCACGCTTTTCTCTTCAAATGATGTGGAATCTTCAAAAATGTGAGTTGTGTTCTGGATACATCAGCAACAAGAGTTGTATAACATTCTGTTTACTCTTAAAAAAAATCAAGACTCAGTTAAAGAAAGTTTACAAGACTATGGACACAGTGGACATTATAAGTGGGTCTGTCACTGAGTTTTCTCATGCTGGATAGAGACCAAACCGTGTGTTTCATCTTGCAGTCAATGAAACCAGATCTTTGTGTCCGTGCAAAAAAAAGGAGAATCTGGTTCCACCACAGCATTACTTAACATTCATAACAGTGTCTTTGACTATGCTGTCATCACGGAGAAAAGACAGTAGGAATAAGCCCCCCGACACGTAATTCAATCATCATGGCCACATGGAAATGCTAAAACATCTTTCGGGTCAGCTTTCATCTGGTAAACCCGCCTGTGAACTTTGGACATTCGTCAAAGTCTTTACGCCTTTGGCCGGATCCTTAAAAAGACAAGTACATTCGAGGATATTTCTCGATTTGAAGGAACTGCAAAGTTATTTTTGAGAACTTGTTAAAATAACAAGCTAAAGTTATTACTTGATCAGTGTATGTAATGTACAGTAAAGTATGAAAATATGGACGATATTCACTTGCAGTAAGTGAAAGAGCTTCAAACCCCATCTTTAAAAAAACAACATAAAACACAAGTATTATTTTTATAAAGTGTTTTTTATTATTAATCCATAATAGTGATGGATGAACCCAGTGTTCTGCTTGTGAAACCACACACCACAGCCCATAAGTTTAACAGACACTCCGTAACCCACCACTAACCCTGTCGGTGACCCTGTGAATGCTGCTTTCCCAAACGCACACAAACCACCCCACATCTTCTTTGCCAGTCATTCCCCCCACACCTAAATCTCTGGGGCAGTGCTGCCGCCAACCATAATTATTGGGCGTGTGGCTCCCCATGCCCCTAATAGGGTATAGTGCTGTGGTTTATGGAATGGGTGGTAAGTGCCTGTGATTTCCAGCACCTAATTAAGCATTTAGGGCCACTTAACCGCTGAAAGCCCAGTGGAAATGCTTTAAAACTCTTACTGCGCTAAAATGAGCAGTGCCAGGACAGGAAAAGTGACTAACGGCCTCAAGGGTTGCTGAACTATGAAGTCTGAGGTAGTACCAGCAACTTTTGTGGTCAGCTCAGTAATGCTCCAAGAGGATTTCAGTTTCCCCCTACCCAACAAACAAAACCCGATTGTCAACGTTTTGAACAACAGCTGAAGCCAGTTAGGTGTTATGCGTATGGTTTAGAAATTTTGGCTCTGAGAAAAAGACCTTTATCTGAGCCATGTTTGTACAGAAAATGAATGCATGTGCTATTTGGGTTTGAAAGATGTTTATATAAGAATATGCATGTAGATCGTAAATTATCTGGTCTATGAAAAAATTCAAATGAGGTAGTGGTGTATGCAAACTCTAAAAAACAACATATTGTGTACATTACGATGATATTCATCGACAGCTGAAACGCAGAAACAAAAACTGTGAAAAACAGAGTGAATTCTTGCAACTTTCACTGAAATTAAAAGGGTAAGTTACATCCAGATGTTACTGATTAAAACGAAACAGCTTCAAAAGTGTTCACTACAAACTGCAAACAATTCGGCAGCCTGCTAGTACTGCATGACACAATGACAAGAAGAGGTAACACCAGCATCATTCCTGAGATAAAGCTGATATTGTCCATTATCCTGAGAAGAATCATTTTCCAGAAATGTTTGCTTCCATCAGTCGAAAGAATAGTCATTAAACCTTAAAACATACATGCAAGTGATGTTCATCTCACAGAACATTTACCTAATTTTAAGATTTTGAAAGGACCAGATGATTTTGTTCTTCGGTACAATTTCATGATGTGTTTTTATACAACTAGAAGAGATGTTCACAGCTAAGGAACTGGGTCTCTTAGTCATTCTCTTAGTCCAGCTACTATGCCACAAAGTTTTGCGGTTAGCTTTACCATCTAACTGAATACCTAGAAGTGCTTTTGTTTGAAAATAGATAGGTTTTACTATGATGTGTAAATTCTATCTTATAAATCCTCTGCAGAAAAAAATCCTCTTGATTGCTGGCTTTATCTCAAAACCAACCTGGGGCTGGTCTCCTGCTCTTTAGCTTTTGTACATGTTTATTAGGTACATAATTTGGCATTTGGTCTTAAACCCTCCTTGTAAAATGTTGTGGTCTATTCATTCGAAAAAATGTGGAGGCCCTAAAGGGACATAGAAGTAAAAATAAATAAATAATAAACATAAAAATCTGCAATTGTACAAATAGGAACTGATGAAGTGAACTGTAATCTTATTAGACATGCGAGATTTGGTCTGACATTTATGATGGTATGGTAATATACCCATGCTAAACATCAATTACTTACCTCAGTAACACATAGTCAACCTTTTACAAAACACAAACATTTACAAAGTGCAACTGTATATATAAGTTATTTTTTTATATAAAGTCTACTTCAATAAAGATGTATGGTTAAAGTTGCTTTGTCTGTGAGGTTTTTTCATGCAGTAACTGGCCCAGTGGGTTTTTGTTCATGTATTTTTATGGAGGGGTTAGAAACAAGGATTAAAATATTTAATTTCAATCACTTTGTACTCTTACATAACATAAAAAATGACAATAACCTAAGTCAATTCAATCAAACAACTCTATACATTAATTGAGTAGTGAATGGTAATGATGTGGGTCACACTTAAACTCCCTGTTGTCTGTCAGTCATGATGGCTGGTTCATAACCTGGATCAAACTGAAATTCAATTCTTAAAGATATCGAAGACAGGCTGACTGGATGGTTTGTCAAATTTGATTGGAAAAAGGTTGTAGGACAAGATTAGAATGCCACGATGTCATTAAGTCATTACATTTTCACCCTAAATACACTTTTACTTTTTCCTTTCAGTGGGATGTCACTATAAGCCATGAGATAAAACATGTAGAATTTATTAATCACTTTGAGTGTGGCCCCAGTTGACCTTGTCTTTGTTAAATTCAACTAATTTTGCTGAGTAATCGTATTTTCCAGTTTTTTTTTTCTCTCAATGCTCCTTATTCATTTAGTCAAAGCTACATGTAATTTCTTTTTGTGTTTTATAGTATATCACTCTTTATGTTTGACCTTCTCTGAATTGATCAAAGCGACCAGTGCTTGTTTTATTTAATTAGCATTGGGTCTGTCTGTTCAAAGCTGAGTTATATTGCTGATTGCAACTACTTCCATAGCATGCAATCCCCAAGATTTCTTTTGCCAGATGTACTCAACCAAATCAACACATTTTCTTTAGCTTGTTCTCTCTTTTCTGTGTTTGTTTAATTCTGTCTCATTTTGTTATTAAAGTCCAGCTACGTTTCTCGTTTGTAAAGGCGTTTCTAGTTGTCTTTGAATCAAGATTATGCTATTTTTGGGCAAGATAAAAAAAAGCAAACTTGGTTGCACATAGTTTCTGCAGAGCATCAGTAATTAATTAGAAACTTACATCTGAGTTGTGTACAGAACTATTGGGTCGGTGTAAGCCTGCCCTCCTTCCCCATCATCCATCTGTTTACGCTCTCTCCTGCTAGCTACTAACAGCCAAGAAAAAAATAGTAAGCAATATTAAGGCTATCCAGCCATGCATTTTTTGGGCCAGACGCCAGGTCAGACTAGAAAATCAAAGACGTACAAGGATCTATTTGTCTGCGAGTGAATGCATCATAATTGAGCGGAGTAGGAAGCTGGAGGCTTGTCATTGTAGCTTCTACATCACACCTAAACGTTTTTCCCAACTGCTTTTATTTTTTGGCTCCTGATATACAATAATTTGAATAAAGAGATATTCAAATGCAACTTTAAGCGTAATTATCTTGATAATGTCCTTCATCATCAGAAAAAAGCCACAATCACATGTTAAAGACACGACTTTCATCAGAGTGGGTCTGTGCATTTTTCATCTCTGCTTCCTGCCATTGCGACTTACCTTTAGTTTCCAATCCTTTTAGATTTGACAACATTTTAATACTTTTATAAAAGATTAAATATCCCAAGTTAGTTTGCTTACTGTGACGAAAAAAAGAAGAATGACAGCTAAAAAAGATTCTCATCAGTTCAATCAGTAGCAAACTCATGACACTTCTCCACCCTCCTCTCCTTCTGTGTGGGTGTGTGGATTATACTAGAATTCCAAAGACCTGAGCTAAGTGATCAGGTGTGTGTGAGGGCCAGAGATCATAAAGCTGCTTTAGAAAAGCTTTGGCATTGGAGATGGGATCTGATGCTGCTGTGAGGCGTTGTGGCAACTTATGTCTTTGATCATATTTCAAACACTCAAAATTGCCCACAAGTAGTCTTTCCTATTTGAATGGCCTGTTAGTCTCTGCACGCACACACAAACAGTAAGCAGCATACATGTGTCTTCAGGGTCTGTTTTCAGATTTTAAGAATTTGGCACAGCTCTCTTTGACACAAAGAGAATAGAAGCCCCAGACAGCCTCTTCAGGGCAAGGAGTGCCAATCAGGGAAGTAATTAAACCTCTGCCAGTCAGCAGCACCTTCACTCTCAACACATAAGCACACCCTTATTACATTTAGCCACCCATGCAGACACAACAGAATCCACGAGTTATTGAAGGTGTCTGAGCTATGTTTCCTGTGGATTTTTCCATGTTCTTGGTGCAACACTTTGAATGCAAAATTAAATATAAATGTTTTCATCAGCCAGAAGTGCAACAAAGCAACGCCATGTGTGGAAATAGAGCTTATCGGCTTTTAGAATGTCATTGTTTGTGAAACCTCAAACTTTTTCCTTCCTCATCCGTTTGTTTTCAATAACTCTCTCTGGTTTTCTACTGGTTTTATGCTCAAAAATGCTTTTCTTCATTACATAGGCTAAATGTCTTCCAGAGCAGCTTTCTGTGGATTTCTTGAATTACTTGAATGAGCATGTCCATCAGTGATAGAAATCTGAAAGGTTTCACCATTTTTCTCTTTTATCTATGAAAGGAAACATATTTATTAATGTTTATGTCTCTAACCCTGATGTAAGTTAGATCTAGAACATTTGAGGATGACAACTTTTGTTGGAGCCACAGTTGGCTAATTTTCTTTCTGCTAGTTAGGTCTCTTAGTTTAAGAATGTGTGAGGAGTTCATTCGCATGTCTCTACTGTCACTTTACTGTCACTTACAATAAACACAAAGTGACAGAATTAGTTTGGTTGAGCTGTTGAGTTTGGTGAAGCCTTGAATAGGTTATCCATTATGCTGTAATTTTTTTTTCAACAGTTCTTAACTTTACTGAGAGCGTTTCAAGTTTGCCAAAAGAGCACTTAAAAATATTTATGTGGTAAAGGAAGTAAATCCTCAACTTTTGCTTTGAGTATTTATTTAATTTGAAGAACAAAAGAAGGAAACAGGAAGAAAAAAGAGACATGATATGGTTGTGACTGTCAAGTGGGAAACCCCCTCTGATGGTGCTGCAGGATTTGCTTTTATGTTTTTTTTATTTGTTTCCTATTGCATTGCAAATGATTGTTGGTAGTTTACTTTAGAATTATTCATTATATCCGTTGGAAGTCTTTGTGACTGTTGACATCAGTTGTGATGTGAAGTCACAAAAAAAACGAGATGTGTAATTTTGTATAAAAAAGGAAGGAGGGACAGCACTTTGTTTAAAAATGTTGTCTTAAAAGTTTTAAGAGGTACATTGTTTTTTCGATTTTGTTAAGGACAACCAAGGACAATTTGTGTTTAGAAGGAAAACATTTATGAAGCAAGATTTCCTCCATGTGCTTTCTTATTCCTTTGTTTTTTTCCATTGAATACTTTCCAAGTTATCTAATTAACTAAGGAATGAAAAAAACATTTAAATGTGGACCAGTACTACTGAAAAAAACAAAATTAAACTTTAAAATAACTCTTGTTTATAGTGATATATAAAGTATAAGCAAACTTTAAAATATTAATAAAGCATGCTTGTGGACCCAAAAAAGTACAATACCCCCCCCCGAAAAAACAGAAAGAAAGAATAAACACGATTTTTTTCCACCTGAATCTATAGATCTTTTAAAGAAAAGTAAAATTGTGTTTTTGCTGATTTTTACATTTTTTTAGTTGCATTTTTTCTGATGATGGAGAAAATATGTAAATCTTTTCAAAATCACTTCAATTTTGCTTTCAAAGTGATATTAAAATAAGGTAATTTTGGTGTTAAAGCAGTTTGATGCATATCTGCATCAATAGACATTAATGGTTAAGAAAATGAACTTCAAAATTAGTATTTCTAACTTCAAATCATTGTAAATCATGAGCACACTGAAAAATCCCACTTGAAAAACAGCTTATTTGTGACCTAGAGAATGCACTGGGCCAGCCACAAGCTCCCTTATCCAAACCTCCGGCATTGGGGAAGGGAAGGGGGGGCGGGGTCGCTACGTGCCAACAGTCCTACACACAATTTCTGAATGAACTTCTGCCGCTCTGCAAAAACCATGTAAAATAAAACCATGAAAAATACAAAGGTCGTTTTATTTTGGCTAAAAACGGCAAAATAATAAATAAAAGACCACTGGGAACACTACAATAGATCCAACGATGACTGGAGTGAGTGTTTAAACATCAAAAGAAGTACCGTAGCACCTAAAATAGATATAATCTTAATAGATAGATAGAAAGATAAATACATTTTATTACGGACTCGTGGTCCAATCAGTGAACATGAACACTTAATCATAAAAAAACATTGCACATACAGTACCAAGAGTACATAAGATGACTTAAAAGATAAATAAATACATAAAAATACAATTTGAAAAACCAACAGAGAAGATTAAAATCATTAAAAAAGCATTACTTAAAAAGGGAGGGTAAAGAGGCAGCTCCTCCAATGTTTCCAAGTTCTGGAACAAAAGCAAATGGCACTAAACTTGATGTTGTGTATGGACAAAAGAAAAGTGTTTTTACAGGAATCCAAACTACACATATATTTGAATATGAGGGTGTGCAGGACAGCTTGTAAGGTATTATATCTGTTAGAAACAAACAGCTCACTTGCACTTGTCCATCTAGGCTTTCGTAAGAGCACTCTTAAAGCATCATTGTTTATGCCAAATGCAGCTTTCTCAACCTGGCTGTCTTAGACTTCACCCAAAGATGTGTTGTGTACAAAGGAGAACAGAAAGCCTTAAACAAAGACTAGAGAACAGCAGTTTGTTGTGATACAGCTAAGAAGAGCAGGTCACTTGTCACCAATTCCAAGTCTGACTTTTGTGAAAAGACTGCCATCAAGTGAGTCGACTGTAATGAGCTTTTTCTGTTGTCTGATATTAAAAAGAGACAGAGGTTTTTGTTATTTTCTTTCAGGTAGTGCTTCCATAATGTTTGACTTCACATGATGGATTTGTTTGTGCTCTGAGATTTGATTTTTCAGTTTCTGCACAAACCTAGCACATGAAATGTTAAGCAAATCTCATGGTTTAAGTATAGATTGTCATGTTACTTTAACCCAAATCCGGAGGCCAGCAAAAAAGTGAGGAAACACATTTGAAGTTAAAAAAAACTGGTGTGATCCCAGCCTGTCTACCATAGAAATCCCCTGACAGATGGTTTCACTCAAATCCATCAGACAATTCCTCTTTACAGATAGGTATTCAACCAGAGTCTAAACTTAGTTTTTTTGTATTTTTCAAGTAACCTAGGCATGCATTTTGCAGATGGTTCGTTTGGTTTCTATGCTTTGTGGAATTGCTGATTGACTTGGCTTTATGTTTTTGCTGAACTGGAACCACTGTTTCCTTCAGCCAGCCTCTTTTCTGTTTCCAAATTAAATCCTAATAATGTTTAAGCCAAACCAGACCCCAGTGAGTCTTGAAGGATGAGTGTTCCAGTTGCTTTTGACACAGGAGCTCAACCATAAATCAAAATGTGCCATATTGCGTGTCGGAGGGGCAAATTTAGGAATTTAAGCATGTTACAAAACGAAAACTTCCATTTACATAACAGTCCAATTCGAACTGTAATATTAAAAAGACAGACTTATGCATTATCTCCATGGCTCCCAATTTTCTGATCCCTAAAGACCTCTGATATAGTTAACCTCTCAAGACCTGGCGTCCACATGCGTGGACAGAACAATTTGGGTTATATTACCACAGTAGTTAATTCTGCTTAACTGGGGCCCTGGGACTACATGTGTAGAGGGTTAGCTCGGATATTGGCTTTGGTCATAAGAGGTTAAAGCGAAATGTTTTCTTTAGATGGTGCCTAATGTACATCATAATTGCCACATTCTAATTAGACAAATTTTGATTTTTGGATAAAATCCTTGACAACTTGTTATTTTTTTATCAAAACCAAAACCTTTTTTGGCCTGATCTATGATTGCAATCAACACGATTCAAACTAAGCAGCACAGCGTAAAGTTTAAAAATTATATGTTTTTATATTGCTGTCTGTCCCTCTCATTTAGTCTAATATCAACATATAATTATTTTTAGAAGAAAACATTTTTTATTTTGCTATTTGCTCATTTCAGTTTTGTGAAATGTCAAAGCAAAAATAAATACATACTGTAAAAAAAATACCAGAACTAAATTAAGAAGCTTCCTATGCAAATGCCTTTATGAAATATTTTCAGTGAATATATTTTTGGAAATAACTCTCATAAAAAAGCATATGCCAGCCAAATTATTGTCACTGTTGTTTTTCATTAGATGCAACTGAAGATAATGGAGAGAAATTCGTTTCAGATGTTTGTTTAACAGTTTTAGTGTACCATTTAAAAATAGATTGTTTTCCAAGTTGTCTGTTTTGGTTTATTGTGCCTGCATCTAGAAGCAATTTCACTTGGGTCCAGTATTTATTATATTTGGCTCACTTTCGGCTTTAAAAAGTTATTTCAGTGATACTTTACTAAACCAAGTTCCATTTGTACCTTAGTGTTTCCTAGCTGATCAGGTATGTTTTAAATCTTAAGGTAAAAAATTAAGAAGTTTGACATTTTGACACACTCTCTTATTGTTATAGGTAAAATCATTTTACAAATAATGAAGCTTGTTTAACCTTTGAAATGCTTTGTATTCCATCTGTTTTGTGTTCTGCTGGCAAACATTGTGCAAACAGCTGTCATTTTTTGCAACAAAACACTGGTTTTACAAGGTGCTTTTCAGGAGGCTTTGAACAATTTTATATTGTGTTAAGAAAAATTAAAGGTAGCAGCCATGTTGAAACTCTTACCAGATGAACATTTTCCAAGTGGCTTTTACTCCTTTCTGTTTAAATGTCAACTGGAATTTTTATGTTCGTTTTCACTCTCTGCCTTTTCTCCTTTACCATAAATAAAAACAAAACATTATTATTAAACAATTTCATTTGCCAAACATTTGTCCTGTTTGTCCAAATTAACCCCAATCTCTACAAAAATAACATTAGATTAAAACAAGTTTTTGTAAGCAAATGAAGCTGTTTTTGTATTTTAGTCACAAACAACAAAAAACATGATAAATTGCCAAGAATGCAGTTAATGATGTTTTCTTGAGGTAAAGCGTAATAAAGCTGCTGCTGTGGAAATAAGTTTGAGTGCACATTAACAGGGCATATAAAAGTGTTGGACCAGTAAAATAGAATCGAGGTTATTCCGGGGACTGAGAAATACCCATGTGGAAAAGAGAAACATTGACGTGCGTTTAAGGTTGTGGAGGGCAGACCTGATGTGGTAACGATTGAGATGTTTGTATGTGTGTGTGGCGTTAGTCAATTGACATAAACGCCAATAACTGGAAGTGGACAGATAAGAGCTCAAACAGATGTTGATTTTTCTCCCAACATTTGAAACAAAAAAAAAACTAGAGGTCAGCAGGAACATTCAGAAAAACTTTTACTTTGGGGGGCCATACTGTATATCTGGCAAAATAACTGTATTCATTTCTTGCTGTTACACTTTCAGTAAAAAAAAATAGTCATAGTTCATTTAGTTTACTTTAATAGGTTAGTAGTTAATGACTTGCTCATGGAAAACAGGTGTTTAAGTGTAAGTCTGGGCTGAACATTAACTTTTATTTCAGCTACTTTTTGAATTACATCTTTTTCTGGTTTTAGGTGAAGGCGTTTATTCAGTGACAAAAGTGTTTTTATTATCCAGCTGTCCCTTGAAGGGTTAAATATGTGCCTGAAATGCTTTGAAGCACAACACTGAACCACAGTACCCATTCTCATCACACTTCTCTTTATAACAGCAGGAGCTCATTGGAAATTTGCCTCTGAGATGTGGGCAGGACCTTTGGAGCGAAAGTTAGCCTCCACTAATTTCCCATCAGCCCTTTGTTTCACATTCTTTTCCACCCTTACAGGCCCAAGCTAATATTAGCGTAGGAAAAAAATTGGCGAGAATGTTGAATTACTGTGTAAAATGTAAATTCAATTATTGCCACAGAGAAATGTAGTTCTTATTTTCACCATTAAAGGGCGGTGGTCCTCAATCAGACATGTATGACTTTACCACGTTAAGCACGTCCGGAAATATGATTTACTTTTCCCTCCAGTTTTTGTACTTCGTGGTTGTATGGACTTCAGAAGGAAGTATTTTTACTCTGAGTCCTGCGCCAGGAAAGCTGCACAGCTCAACAAAGCAGTACCAGAGCTTTCCAGCCGTACAGTTTAGAGGTAGATGACAGCTTAGACGAGGAAAATTGAGACGTTAATAGCACAATTCCTCTGCAAGTGGATGCATCAGAATTGCATTGGAGCAGGCTGACTTTGGCTCAATACCATTTGAAAAAAAAGAAACACATTTTTAATCTTAAATTATTTTTATAGTAATGGGCAAAAACCTGCCACAAACATTTTTTTAGCCTGTGGTTGGTCACTTTGATCACAAAAACATTTTTTTAAGCTTACCTGGATTTACATCACTAAGCTAAATATCTTGCTTCCCTTCATTTACACAAACACTTTCATTTCATCTTTATGTTCCTTGTCTGGTTTAATCCTCTTTTCTTTTATCTTAACATAATAGAAAAACGGTTTGATCTTTGATGCAATGTAATGCAAAATCTGTGAAATCTTTTGATACAAAATGATATAACATTTTTGTGATCTTTGTTACAATGTAACACAGAAACTCTTTGATCCTTGATAAAATGTAAAACAAAACTGTTTGAACTTTGATACAATGTAATACAAAAACTGTTTGATCTTTGATACAATGTAATACAACAACTGTTTGATCTTTGTTACAATATAATACAAAAACTGTTTGATCTTTGATACAATGTAATACAAAAACTGTTTGATCTTTGTTACAATATAATACAAAAACTGTTTGATCTTTGATGCAGTGTAATACAAAAACTGTTTGATCTTTGATACAATGTAATACAAAAACTGTTTGATCTTTGATACAATGTAATACAACTACTATTTGATCTTTGATACAATGTAATACAAATACTGTTTGATCTTTGTTACAATGTAATACAAATACTGTTTGATCTTTGATACAATGTAATACAAATACTATTTCATCTTTGATACAATGTAATACAAATACTGTTTGATCTTTGATACAATGTAATACAAATACTGTTTGATCTTTGACACAATGTAATACAAATACTGTTTGATCTTTGATACAATGTAATACAAATACTATTTCATCTTTGATACAATGTAATACAAATACTGTTTGATCTTTGATACAATGTAATACAAATACTGTTTGATCTTTGACACAATGTAATACAAATACTGTTTGATCTTTGTTACAATATAATACAAAAACTGTTTGATCTTTGATACAATGTAATACAAATACTGTTTCATCTTTGATACAATGTAATACAAAAACTGTTTGATCTTTGATACAATGTAATACAACTACTATTTGATCTTTGATACAATGTAATACAAAAACTGTTTGATCTTTGATACAATGTAATACAAATACTGTTTGATCTTTGATACAATATAATACAAAAACTGTTTAATCTTTGTTACAATGTAATACAAATACTGTTTGATCTTTGATACAATGTAAAACAAAAACTGTTTAATCTTTGTTACAATGTAATACAAATACTGTTTGATCTTTGATACAATGTAATACAAATACTATGTGATCTTTGATACAATGTAAAACAAAAACTGTTTGATCTTTGATACAATGTAAAACAAAAACTGTTTGATCTTTGTTACAATATAATACAAAAACTGTTTGATCTTTGATACAATGTAATACAAATACTATGTGATCTTTAATACAATGTAATACCAAAATGGTTTGATTTTTGATACAATATAATACAAATACTGTTTGATCTTTGATACAATGTAACACAAAAACTGTTTGATCTTTGATACAAGAACCAGGGACCTTTTTGCTGTGAAGCAGGAGCGCTAACCACTGCTCCACCGTGCAACCCCAATTAATGTATTACTACATTTATTTATGGACTAGACTGGAGCTCCTTTTTTTAATTTCATATGATGACGCATGATTCTTTTTTACTGATCAACATTTACATACAAAATTCACTGCATTTCATGTTTCGACTTTCATGAAAGAGAGTACCACTGCTTCTTATTGTCCACTTAAAGCACTGCTTTCTGTCTTGTGTCTTGGTGACATCACTTCAACCTGCTTTTATTGAATAGTTTGTTTGTTTATTGAAGCACAAAAACATCAGGTTCTTTGTTTGTTTTCATAATTACACCAGACCCCTTGTTTTAAACTTGATAAATACTTTGTGGTACATTTGTCACTTCTGATGGTATGTTCTCAATTTGCAGATGTTTTTAAAGAAAGTAAAATAAAGGAAATTCCAGAACCAGTGATGTGCAGTTAGGGGAGGCTGGTTGCCTCACTAACAAGATATAGCTTAAAGAATGCATAAATGAAATAATAATGATAATTTACTTTTTAAATTAAAAACAAAAACCAAATTGATTCTTGATTATTGATTATTATTATAGTTTTCTGTGTAGATTTTAAACATGTCTTGGGCAAATTTATGAGTTTTTGTTCAAATACGCGAGACAGCGGCAGGTGAGGCAGCAACAGCCTGTGCCTCCCAAGGGGCGCTCACCAGGGGGCGCTGACCAGGGGGCCTCACCAGAGGGCGCTGGTGAGCCCGGAGAATGTGACACCACAGCTAAAGAATAATAATAGAATTAACAGTATTAAGTCAAGGGCAGCCCCTGCGACAGACTGGCGACCAGTCCAGGGGTGTCCCCTGCCTTCGCCCAAAACAAGTTTTAAAACTGAAGAAAGAAAAGGTAGACTTCTACAAACAGCTTATTATTGCGTTTTTTCAGGAGGAGAGACCATGGACATAAAACAAGGGAGTGACACATGGACTTCATTTATAACTAAAAGTAAGTCAAAAAATAACATTTCTGGTGATTTCTCTACCCCCACTACAGTTTGTAAATAGAAAAAAAAAGTTGAAATTTTAAACAACACACTTTAACTGCTGCCAATCAAATGGTGAATAAGCTACTCTGAAGGTTTCGTGTGTTTGTAAAGCTGACTGATGATGTCAGAGCCTCACCAGTTGTGAACCTCACTGCATGTCACTGTTCAGAACTCATGTGGCACATTACAATTTTAATTTTTATTAAGGTAAGAGGACACAATACAACTGTAACAAGTAATCTGTAATGTATTACGGATCGGAAGTTAATTGCTCTTGAAAGGATGAGAGTTCCAATGACAGCAGCTCAATAATAGCTTTTGAGGAGGTGAAAAAAATAATATAATTGAAGAAAATGAAATTAAAGTTGCACTAAAATTTTGTTTTCCTTGTTACTTCTTAGACAAAGTCTTTGCACCGCATTATGTAGTTTTTCTTCCCCAAAAACCAAAACCACATTGATGTTCAAACGAACCCTAAAAAAACCAAGAGTCAAACTGAATTGGACGGGAGACAAATGCTGGTCAGAGTGGTTCAGCATTTTCATGTTATAATTTAAAAGTGCTTCCTTGCAGTCACTTTTAGCCCTATTCTCCTCAACATTCAACCACAATCTGAGACTTATGCTCATAAAGGGAGATAAATCAGAGCAGACAGCATCATCATCATCCGTCTACATAGCTGCACAGATAAACTTCACCTCGTCAAGTCTTTAGATAAAGTTTACTAGTAGTAAAAAAAATAGTTGTTTTTGTTAAAGTCAGATTATTTATTTTTCTAAAAACAAGCTTACTAGAAAGACTTATAGAAAAACAACATGAGGTCAATTTTGACTGGTGGCCAAAATGTTAAAAACTTAAACATTGTTTGGAAGATTTTTAGTTACAGAGCAAAACAAAAATAATAGTTCAACTTGTGCTGTATATTTTTTTCTTTTAACTTACACAACTATTGCATTTTTTGACAGGAAATTTAAAAAACACATCTTTTGGAAGAGCTATCATTTTGTGTCGTTTGATGGGGAGTGCATGTCCTTCCCTTGCTTGTGTGTGTTCTCTACTGAAGGTTCTTCCCACAGCCAAAAAATATCCACCATAGACCAATTGCTGACTTTAAACTATCCCTTGATGTGACTGAGTGTGTGGTTGTGTGCCTCTGTGTGGCCATGTGATGGGCCGGATAACTGTCCAGGATGTACCTCTGCTTTTCCTGACAGTGACTGATAGGCTCCAGCAACCCACAAGAGATTAAAGGAACTATATTATGCTATTCTGTGCCTTTCAGAGTAAACTATACCCATGATAATGTATTACCTTTGACACACTAAAGAACATTTTCTTTGTGAAATATGAGCTATTTTTTCTAAGTCCTTTTCCTTCCTGGAAGTAAGACGCCTCCATCCCTGAGTGACGCCTTTCGCTCCTTCTGGGTGCTGCCCGTTTCATGTCTACCTATAGCTGGCCTCAGCAGCTTGTCTGTGTTTCGTTCATGAAAAAAATTAAATGAAATTAAATTGACACTACAATAACAAAAAAAAATAACTATATTGAATGTGTTTTGCAAATCACTGCTAGCTCCACAGAGAAAGTGCGTATAGGTGTTAGCCCGGGGGTAGTGCTGACAATTTTTTTTTTTTTCTAAACTGGCAAAATATTTATTTAACTTTTCTATTAAATGAAAGTTTATACAAAAAAGTTTTGTGGCTTATCAGTTATGCTTGAGTTGATTAGGTTATTTTTTTCCACAAAAAAATGATCAAAATACAACCAAGCCAACCTAAATCTACACAACTTTTAGAAACCTTTCAGCTTAGTTGATGTTTAAAGATAAATGAAGCAATAAAATATGAGACTGCAGAATTTGGAACAAACATACGTTGTCAGACATGTCAAAATTAAGTTTAAAATATAAAAAATTGTAAGATTATTAGTAAAAAATTGGAAAATACGCACTAACCTTTTATTTGTTTTATTGGACATAAAAGGTACTCAATTCTGTCTGAAAGTTTCTAAAACTTTTTTTCATTTACCTTTACCGCTGCTTTTAAAACACAATCCTTAGCAAGCAATTTTTTAAAATATGGTAACCTGCAGAACATACAATTCTTGCTTCATAGAATTAGCTCTGCTTTGTGTTAGTGGTTAAAAAAAATCTATGAGTCACCCTGGCAAACTCTCCCTTGGATGAAAACAAACCTCAATTGCCACCTCAACCACGTCCACCTCCATCAAACATTTCCAAGCTACGATGAAGTAAAGGTCCAAGATTTTTATGGGACAGACTTCCAACTCTGGCTGCATTTAATTCATGTGAACTCAGACCAACCATTATTTTTCACATGTGGTTTTCATGTGCGAATGATGTGAACAGCAACAAAGAGGGAGTAATGCCAGAGAGGGACTGGCATTAATCAAATAAATAGTGATAGTTAGGCCAGTCTATAAATCTGGGTGAAGTGAACACAGCAGCTATAGGTCAGACCCCCAAAAAATGAACTATTCAACTGCAGCATAGCTGACTTCCTGAACTGCATTTGTCCAATTAGCAAATGCTTATTCATTCACATGTTAAATGGCAGCTGCGTTAGCACAGAGTACTTCAAACCAACTGTGACCGACATTAGTAACTTGACGTGGAATTAGAACATTACTGTCAATTAACCAATCCTTACTGCAAATAGTTGCAACTTCATCTGGAGGGGATCTTGCCTCTGTCACTCTTTATTTGCCTCGTAAAGGATTTTTTTTTTAAACGTGTTCATTAAATCTATTCAGAATGTAAGAGTGGATAAAAAAAAACAGTCTGAACAGTTCTGACAAATAAAATCTATGTCATTATCTTTGCAGCATTTGCCAATATACTTTAATTGTTTTAGGCATGGCCTACCGCTTAAAAACTAGAATGGGACTAGACATTTGGACAAACGATGATTACATTTTTAATAAAACTCTCTATAGCACTGGCTGAACCCAGATCTTGTTGAAGATCAGCACACACATGCACTTTTAGGCCAGAATAGGCTGCAGAATGTTGAAGAGTTGCTGAGCAGCGTTTTGCAATCTTACAAAGTCATTGTCATTTATAACAAATTTTGCCCAAATTTGGTCATATTTTTAAGCCTCACAAGCTCAGTGGATTGGTACATCAGAATAAGGACAGAGATAAAACGTACTAGCTTAGAAGATCTCAAAAAAGCCAAATCAATAGTCTTTAAGAGTTCTTGCAGTTTTTTGAGTTGGGTCTTACAGCTTTATCTTTTCTCACATAACATGATGACAATTCAAACAGTGCGGTGATGGCAGAAATGGCACCTTATATGACTGTACGTTCTTACTGAAACAAAAACCACATTTCTCTGTGTCAGCATTTCCCAGTTCTGGTCCTCAAGTACCCCTCTCTGCTTGCTTCCCTTTTTCTCACATCTAACACACCCGATTCCACTCATCAGCTCTGTGGAGATGAGTCACAGTTATTTGAATCAGGTGTGGAAGACAAAAATAAAGAAAACAACTTTAAAGGCTGGAATGCTTGAGGCCAGGATGGGAAACACTTCCCTGTGTGAACTGAGGACCTGCTCAGAATATTTCTTTGATAAATGTTTGTAGACTGATAAACTGCCTATTCCGGCGAATCAAAAATGAAAAACAAAAAAAAGTTAAATTGAAGAAATTCTTAAACAGTACGATCTCACATACATTCTTGGAACATTGATATGTGAACAACAACAAATCTAGCTGCCCTATAAGTTAAGACAGTTGGAAGATGAAGATGATATATGTTCACAATAATACAGCACTGCCATTTTTTTATTGTTGAATAATGAACACCTGTAACGATGACGCGGAAGTGTTTGGATCCATATGCAGACAGGTGAGTTTAATTGCAAACAAAGCCGACAGGGCAAAACACAAAAGAGTAGTCAAAGGACAGGCAGGAGTCAAACATGAAGCTAGGCAGGGAGACGAGAAAACAGGCAAGGTCAAAAACACAGAAAGGCAAAAACTGTGACTGCTTAGAGGTAGACAATGCTTTTCATGAAGAGGAGTCTAGACCAGGCTTATAACAGATGATGCTGAAGAGGAGAGGAGACGTGGAGGAGAGTGACAGCAGAGGTTAATATTCCGGAGAGGGTTCCCTCTCGTGGTCAGAGGTGGGACTCTGGGTCTGAGCCCTGACAACACCGTCCATTTTTAGGACATGAGATTGTCTGTAGTAGAAGTTGTTTCCCTTCTGTGTTGCTGGGATACTCTTTGTGATAAGTTAAAGTATTGTGGAACAGAAGCTGTGATTATTTGTTTCTCCTTAGGGTTAGATATAACCAACTTCCAAAACTTTTAAAAGTGGAGACTGGTGGATCCCTTCTATGAAAAGTAAGCTTATGAAAAGCCTCAACAAATTCTGTGAGGCTATATGAAGACAACCAGAGCTGATGTGGGCTGCTTTTTCTTGTTTGTATAACAGTGAGAAAAAGGGAAACAGCCTGATGAAAAGGTTCATTCCTTATTGGTTAACCTTTCACATGCAAATTCTACTGTTGGTAGATTGTTAGGAGAACTTACTCTGGTGAAAACTGGTAACATATTAAAGGTCTTCTGTTCTACAAGTTGGGATGGAGTCACTTTCACTCCTGCAGCTGCTCTTTCTGATCAGAGGAAAGCTTACCTCCATGACAGAGAATATTTTACAGTTTAACCTTTATTGGTTTATGAAGATTTATGTGACCAATTTCCTTCTTTTGCCTGCTCAAAATGAGTGCATAAAATCCCATAAAACAAATAAAATGACTGGACTGTAACTATACATCTGCACTGGTAAGTTGTGAGTTGGCAAAGTATCTCACAATAAAACCCCAACATAATTTAATATTCAGAGCACTTTGGTTCAAGTGCTTTCCATTATTCTGCCATCTCCTTTCGAGTCCAAAAGAAATCCTATTTGCCAATAATGTGAACCTTTTCCAAGTGTTGAGAAAATATCATCAACTGTCCAAAAAAAACACATTTGTATCTGAGTGGTAATGAAAACCATTTCTGTGCTTTGCTAAAGACCTGGTTTTTGTCAGAATGTCATCTTTTGTTAGTAAAACTCAGCAAATATAGATGGAGATGAATCAGCTCCTATGTATAATCAATTTGGTTTCACATCAATCCAGAGGACAGAGAGGAAACCTGGGAAGCAGATTGAACAAAAACAGTCTGTGAAAACCCATCAAGGGAGGCATTACAAGCAGATGGAAGATCACTTTGGAGGATAGCTTCATGAAAATACCTAAATATGTGGACAGAACTGACTAAATGCAATAAGATTTATAATAAAACATAGCAGGGTGCAAAATTCATCTACCTCAGATAGATAACATGTTCATTCAAAATCAAAAAACAGATTTTTAAGTTTTAGTCTTGAGTAAGACAGACATTAAGTGCTTTCATTCTTATGATCAATAGCTTTTGGAAAATCTGTTCTCAGAGGGTAGAGGTGCTTCCATTAGCATTTCATGCATCCCTTTAATATGGTCAGTTTTTAGTTAACATTTTTATTGAAGAGATTCTTTTGGTTCTTTTCTAGTAATTTGCCACCTGAAACAACGGTTTATTTTTTTAAGATGAAATCTTGGAGTCACCTGAAATGAGTTTTACTAAGCAAACAAATTGAATGTGAAAAGTCCATTTCTCAGAAAGAGTCTAAAAATGTTTTGAAAAACCTCAGAGCATCACTTTTACAGACTGCAAGAAATGTAAGTACTTTATTTTGCTAACAAATATTCCACAAATACTAGAATAGGGTATGCTTTTATTGACTTACTGCATGCATCGATAGTGATAGGGTTGGACAAGTGTTTGTGAACCAGTAGTCTAAAACAAGGTGCATTGTGCTCTGGTTGAAGCAGCATGGAGTCAGCTTCGCTGCTGAGGACAATTTTTGTGTCCACTAAATTG
Source organism: Oryzias celebensis (assembly GCA_014656515.1). Taxonomy (NCBI): domain Eukaryota; kingdom Metazoa; phylum Chordata; class Actinopteri; order Beloniformes; family Adrianichthyidae; genus Oryzias; species Oryzias celebensis. The sequence continues at coordinate 15,075,791 of BNCR01000017.1, read as the reverse complement.
CACCCATCCCAAAATCAGAATGTGTCACTTTTAAGACAAATTAAATGTGTACCCATAGGTCTACATGACACAAATGTTCACTTTAGAGTCTGCTGGCATCTGTGGGTTGCCCCCTTCCTGTTTGACCGTGGTGATTCATCGTTTTCTGTCAGAAAATCCAGCAGAAATCGGTTATTTGAGACACTTGACTTTGGAGTTTTGATGAACATGGCGTCCTTGGGGAAGACCCTTCACGCTACTGCCGATATGTGTAGCTACAAGGGGGCCCAATTCCCCCCTGTGCCAGTCCCCAGCCCAGATAAAATACAGGGTTGTGTCTGGAATGGCATCCGGTGTAAAACCTCTCTGCCTGTGCGAAGCAATGAAAGCTGATTCGCTGTAGCAAACCCTGATGGGATATACTGAAAGGTCAACAACAGGATTCACTTTTTGATTGCCCACATTTTCTCTCTTAACCAGTTTTCCATAACATTATTTAATAAGAACAAAAGATCAGATCTGAATTTATTTTATAATTTAAGCAAAGCAACAAGACTGTATTTTATCTAAAATAAAGAACATATTGAATGTGTTTATTTATTTATTTTTTGGAATAACACCAAGCATGTCCTTGAACCATTTAGTATAATCTAAAAAAAAAAACAAATATGAAGTAAACAGCAGCTGGGAAGAGAATGCTTGAGGCCTAAAGCTTCATCTTTGTCAGAGATAAGAGGTTAAACAACTGGAAAAGGCTGGTGTCTGATTTCCATACAAGTGTGTAAAATGTAAAGTAAGCCCCAACATAGAAATGATCTAACAGTGTTTTACCTGTCACACCTGATATCAACAATATGTCTGTTGATAAGGAATTTTATGGTGATTTATGAGCATGTGGTTGAATTTTATTAGTGATAACATCTAAAAAGTAAATCAGAGATATTAGGAAAAACACAATAAAAATAGACAGATGTTATAATAAAAAGCAACATTAAAAAAATTCTGATCAGGCTGTAGATAACCTGATGTCTGGATTTTCTAAATTCAGTAAAAATTACATTTTACGCACAAAAAAAACCAAGAATGAAATAGTTTTAAAATCAGTGACTCACTATAAGAAATTACATGAACGCTTTATTCAAAATGTTATTTAGTTGCTTTTTCAGCCGCACTTGAAACAAAACAATAATTTAGCAAACTGCTGAGTGTACATCTAAATGTTTAAAAATACATATATTATGTCGCCAGATCTGATTTCTAGTTTAATAAAATAACCAATCATTTCATTCTATTGTGAGCTGACACTTTATAGAAAAATTGCCACTGCCAAATATGTTCAAGAGCAGACGAATATGAAACTTCTCAGAAGAACATCAAAATCCTAAAAATAATATTAAAAGCTTGCATAATTTGTTCATCACTCCTCTTGGATGAGAGTTGAATGAAACAATTAACATTTTATACAATACAAAGTGTTGTAAAACAACAGTATTATTTTATTAACAAGCCACGATTCCCAAGAGGAGACAAATCAAAATTTTAAATAAGTCATTTTAAAACAAGAAACCTATCAGTTGAGCGTTAAGCTCCATGCCCTACTGTAGTTCAGATCCACTTTGAGTCATCTTTCTTCACATAGAACCTCTGGGAGCAAACACTGGCCTACACTTCCTGCTACTAATGAGAGCATCATCTGTCATGTAGCTGTTCCACACAAAACACCAGGAAATGGAATTAAGTAACACGGCCTGTAAACTGGTCAAGGTAGAATGAAAAGTCAAGTTAAATTTTATTACTTCTGATTTTATTTACAGGCTTGTTGCAATTCATTACAAACCACTTATATTTCATTGCAGCAGAGAGGATATACTTGATTTAGAAGTAAGATTTCTACAGAAAATGTTGAATTGGCATTAACTAATTATGAAGGAACATAAGAAGACCATGGTTAGTCAGTGGCAGCCATGGTTACATAAAGAAATAGAGATTGCAAAAAAGACAGGGCAGAAAAAAGTGGCTACATACCAAATTTCTTAGCTGTTAGACCCTTTAGAAACAAAAGAAAGATACCTAAGCACAACAAGCAGTATGTAAAGGATGTTGCAGTTTTCTTATTAGAAATGGTGTACATGGTTTTTGGCAACTATTCAACACTGCAAATAAAAGCAGGTAAAATCCCCAGAACAAATGTATTTGTTGATGCTTTTTTTTAATCAACAACATAAATCAAAACCAGAAAGGTTTTTTTATCTTGTCAAACGAAGCTTTTCATTGGCTTTGCTAAACTAAACTTCTCTGAAAAAAAAACGAAATCTCACACAACAAGAAAAATATTAAAATCTAATTTGTGCATCTTTAAACATTAATCTCTGTTTGTAAAAGAATAAAATGAGACATTTAATGAAAAAGAGAAACAAAGGCAGCAGTTAATCCATCACGGAATTCAACAAACAGATTGCAAATCTATAAATTATTACTTAAAGGCTTTTTATATAAAACTTTAATAAAGTATTAAGAACTAAAATCTAAGTAGTTCGTTCTTTAAACCCAAAGAAACCAGAATTTGTGAAATGATAACTATGCTAAATAGTCAAATCAGTCTTTTAAATTGGCATCCCAGACTTTTTTGGTCACCAATCTAATCCAGTTGTCGATTTAGTGAAAAAAACAAAAATCAAAGCCAATCTGCCAACTCTAACCAGTTGTTTTGGATTAAATCTTTTGGTACTGGCTTTAAAAAATAAAAAAAACAATGTTTAAATGGGGGCTCTAGATGCAGATTTACATCAAACCTCTTCAACTTAAAACTACAAACTGTGATTTTATAAAACTATTAAAACAATAGAATTACTTCAAATATAAAGACAGGACAAAGTATTCCCTCCCTTTGAATATTTGGCCATAGAACACCTTTGACAGCAATAAGGGGCTTAATGTTCCACTAGGGTCATAAAGTTGGCACACTTGTGACTTTATTTTTTTCAATACTTATTTGCAGAACCATTTACATCCTGCCAGGTTTGATGGGAAACATTTATAACTCCAAGAATGTTATACTGGACAAATGTCGGACTTGGCAGTTATACTCCTTGAGCCTTAATCTTAAAAATATAGCATTTTGTTGAAAAACTTTTAAAAAATTCCATAATATTTTGGCATTTCGCATTGTCAGAGCCTGGCTCAAAGTTTTGAAAAGAAAAGGTTAATTTTAAACACAAGTTTATGTTTTGTAATATAGAAATGTAAGCCAATGGAACATATAGCATGTAAGCAGTGATTTTTCCAGCTTAACATTCATAACTTAACTTGGTTTTGAAATGAGTAGCTTGCACTTTATTTCCTCAGAGAACTCAAAGAGCTTCATTGTGTCACTTTGTTTATTGTTGTAGATTCCAACACACAGGTGGGTTGTAATTTGGCATGAAAACAAAATGAATACAAACTGAGTCTGCAAATGAAAAAAGGAAAAATGTGGGGAGCTCTAATAGCCTCTGATCTGGCCCTTTCGCTGGAAAAAGTTATGTTTCAGGGCCCTCCTGTGGACAAAAGTGGTAACTGCTCTGTGTCAAACTCATTAAATGGAAATGTGTTATGTTGTTGTTGTTGTTTTTCTTTTCAAACCCAGATATTTTAGAACAGAATAAGCTGACAATGCACTAAATTTTATTTTTTAGTAGGAAAATAATTAGAATTATTTGAAGATAGTTCTAAAAATGACCATCTTGTAAAATTAAAACCCTGTCAGCTTGGACTTCTGATTGCCACCGTGCAGTTCCTAATAAGATACATATAATATAGAAGATATTTTTCAAATACTTATGGATCACTGAGTACATTTTAAAATAATTATTCCTCATCTTTTTCGATTGTGTGCCTCAGTTTTTACAAGTTTCCAAAGTGTCAAAAAGACTGACAGCAAAGCTGCATCAAATTATAATCATGCCAACACCCAAACATATTTCAAATACCTAAATCCAGAGCCGCTGCTTTTTAGACTTATATAGTGAATAACGAAGGACAAAAAAAAGCTTCCTAAAAACAGAGAAATATCACACGGGTCTTATATACAATAAAACACATATAGTGGCTGAGTTTTAATAGCATTCAAGAAAGAGCGCATTAAATGATGACTTTTGATGAAATGATGACTGACTCAGAAGGTTTTGAAATAAAAAAAAATCACATTACTCTCAGTGATTTCTCAATTCTTGTCAAGCAGTTTTACACCGAGTTTTTAATCTATAAATGTGCAATCTAACACCTTGTGGTGCACAAAGGGTAACACAAATCAAGTAACAAGCTGTGCACATATGGCTATAATGACAAGAGCTAAAGCATAAATAGTAACTGTAAATCCAAAACACAAAAGCCACTTAGTGAGTTTTTGGCTAGACTAAGAAGGTTAATCATTGTCCTTTAGAAGCACTTGAGATTATTTTTAAAAATACAAATCGCTGAAGACTTAATCTTATTTTGGTTGGTAAGTAACATAAACCATGTGCCAGAATGACCAGAAATCTGGACATCAGTTAAAAGCGTTCATTCAAAATGTTCTTTTTCTTTAAAAAATGTGACCATTATTTTTATATACTTTTAATAAACATAATAACCAGAATTACAATACTGTTTAATTGGCTATTAATAAACAAAAGGTTTTGCTGTAGCACTCAATACACTTATTTTTTTATGTGGCAAAAAACCTGCAAGAAAACTTGGCTTGTCAAGACTTTTCAAAACAAGTAAAAGGATCTAACCTTATAGGACCCAAAAATACCTTAAAATGAGTATATTTTTTACTGATATCAAGCTCATTTTTACTGATATAAATGGAATTGATAGGACTATTTTTCTTAAAATGGTCAAAAATATTCTTTAAGGTTTTTAAGGTGTTGCAAACAGGTAGACACCTGGTTCCACTTGCATCAGGTATATTTATTCAGACAGGAATCAAGCACAGCTAAAAGTCCAAAAAGCTAACTCATGGTCAGACAGGAAGAAGTCAGTCACAGGCATAGGACAATCCAAGAATCAATTAGAGTAGTCAGAGTCTGGGCAAGGCGGCAGGCGGCAGGCGGCAGGCGGCAGGCGGCAGGCGGCAGGCGGCAGGCGGCAGGCGGCAGGCGGCAGGCGGCAGGCAATCGAACACAAACAGTCAGAGAACAGAAGATGGGGTCAGGACTGAAATGCTTAGTAATGCAGGCAGGGTGACACAAACAATACTTCACAATAAGCAAGGCTCTGTGTGCTGCTTAAGAGAAAGGTGGGGGTTGTTAGATTGCCTTCAGGTGAGTGACATCCGGGGACTACACACTGGGGCTGCTGGGAGGTGTAGTGAATAAATTACTCTGGAGACTGCTCCCGCTGGTGACCAGAGGGGGCGACAGAGCGCTGACTCCTGACAATTTGACTGTGGTTTATTTTTATTACATTTTGGAAGAGTCAGTTATGTCAATGCCACAATTCCTTATTTATTGCTTAGAACAAAAATTTATATTTTGAAAATACAGTTTTGTACCATCGTGTTACTTGGTTACTAGTAATATTCTAGTTTTCAAGTGTGTGTTTACTCATAATAGGTAAAACAATCTTAGTAACTGCTTCAATACATAATTGAGATAATTAAGAACCATAACTCTAAAAATGAGAGGAATTCTGTGGCATAAAAGCTAAAAAGTGAGAAAATCTGTTTTACCATTACAAAATAAGCATGGATATGCTTGTTTTAAGATATTTTAGATTTGAGTTATTGCAGTGAACTGGATTTGAACAAGTTTTATAAACAAAAAGGTTAGTCCTGCTTAAAAATAGACATTTGGTCTTAGTTTATCTTCTCTTTTCAAAGGAAAAAAAAACGTGTTTTGCTGCTGTGTAGTTATGCTAACAGGCCAACAAGAGGCAGCATTTCATCAAAAAACAACTGGGTTTACTTCCAGTTAATAGTCATTGGTTAGTGTTGTTTGAACTATTTCTCCAGTTATTTACCTCATGAAAACCTGTAAAGTGGTTTGCGTAATCTAAGTAAACTATTTCACCCTTTGAAAATGATTATTATACAAGTTTGAAAATAAAGACTTGAAAAGTACAGTGCTGTTCACAACAATGACTTTAAACTCCTAAAAATAGAAGTTGATATCATGCTAATAATGACAACCACATGAGGAAAATATTTTTTTTGAGTCTTTCTTGAATAAATACATAAAGTTTTTTCATATTTTTTTTTAAACTGGAAATTTGACATTTAGGACTTGACACGCAGAAATAGTTAGCTTTTTAACATAAATAACATGTAAAACGTTTATTTATAAAGTCATGTTAACTTATATAGAGATATATGTTACTCAAATGTTGTCTATTCATAAGACAAAAAAAGAGGTAATTAATGTATTGTCACTTAAACTTTGTTTTGTGATCATTAGCTTGATCGGGTAAAGATTCAGTAATGAAAACTCTATAGGGCTGAGACATATACTCCATAATTTTACATTTTTTTGTTCATTTTTATTGATGAAAACATTTGTGACATCAACAAAGCAGATGCGTCTCTTATCCTCTCAGAAAGACAACAACAACAACAAAAAAATTTACCCAGCTTATGTAGGTTCAGCTCTATATATGTAACCGGGTTCTGCTGCCATTAACCAGTAGGGTGTCGTAGAGAGTGCTCATCTGCTCTTTGTTGTGGGAAAGTTTCGGTGCCCTCAAGGCCATTGTAGTATCGTGCTGCTTAAATAGTTATTGCAGTTCTGCCTGTTCACTGTAGGTGTACACAAACACAGATGCTCTCCCTTGGGACACAACTAGACAATAATAATCAGCACTAGTCATGGAATTAGCAACATATTGCCATATTGTATTGCCCAACCAATTATCACTTGTCTCATAACATAAAAGCTACGCACACATTCAAGCGGTCCCAGTCTCAATTAAGGAGACAGTGCCAGCTTTCTGCCGTGAAAATGATTGCTTTTCAATTGGCATGACTTTTTGTGTCCACAGAGCACTATAATGTATGCTAATGCAAGCTGTAAAAGCGGATATGCAGTTCAGGGGGGGTGGACCCAGAGCAATTACAAAACCTCTGAGCTCCAGACTAGATTGTGCGACCCCTCGGCACGCTCAGTAATTTTACGAGCTCCTCTTTATTAAAAAAGTCAAGATTTTTAAACCTTCAGGCTGTAAAAAAATAAAATTTAATAGATACATATGTGCATATTGCCATGCCATTTTCTTTGGATGAATAGTGTAGTAGTTAGATAAGCTGGATTTTTAAGTACACATGCCAAAGACTTTTTTCAAAATTATTGACAGAGCTGTTGAGACTGAACACAGATCTACTGTCAATTTTTATCCATTAGCATGACACTCTTCCTGTTCCTGCTTTAGTTAGTGGGTAGCTAAATTGTGGCTACTAGTGTTTGCTTTCCATTTTACATTCTTATTTGTTCTTTTCTATCATTTGTCCACTTAGTTGTCAGATGAACAACTAAGTTAGTTTATGTCCCTCATTATAGTTTCACCTGCTTTCTTTTGAGAATGTTCAGCAGCTGTTGCTGTTGTTTGTTAAGGTCAAACATACTCAGTACATTTAAAAGTCTGGTATTGTTTATTATCAAAAAGGATTTTACATTTTGCATAAAACCAGCATCAAAACCATACAATGGGCAACAAGTAGTATTGAGCAAAACTCAGATCAATCGAGCTACATAAATATTTATGTACTTTTGTTGTAAATTAAACATTTAAACTACAACAATGCATTTGTCTGCCTTTTCTATTACTTAAACTAAAAGAGATTAAGGGGTACTAATCCCCTTGTCTATCTTCACATTATTCTAACTCATTCAATCTGCACAGCTGCCAAAGCCCTGAAAGATTTATCCCTCATAACAGCTCATGCTGTAATAGCTTTGTCAGATTATATTTATTAGATTAATTTCAGATACTTTAATTGATACATGAATATTTTAATGATTGCTTTTTATACACTATAAAAGGCCTTTGGTGCTCTGGGAAACCATGCATGAGAAATTCACTTTTAAATCCACTCTTTTTGGAAATGAAAATGTTGGAAAAATGTTTTTAATTATTCAATGGATTTATAGTTAATTCAGACTTTAAGATTTGTTTAATTATTACAGAGCTGAAGTAGAAATGGGATTTAATGATTATAGTTAAGTAGCTAGCATAACACAAAAAAAGCAGGGTGGGACGTTAAAGAAATATCATTATTCTCCTGGTAATATGTCTCCACTCCTAGCTGTGGAAAACCAGGCACTTCCATTTTTCCTTCCTGATTCGTTTCCAGTTCTCTTGGCCTCATGCCCTCTATTCTGTCTGATCGTATTGTAGTTTCAGATTTCGATTGCATCTGTACAGATTTTGCAGCTTTATTAAAACTAGCTCCAACTAAAAGCCATAAATGGGACCCCGTCTTGCAACTTCAATTTGCTTTTTTTGTTTGTTTGTTTGTTTTTCTTTGTTTGTTTGTTTTTTGGGGGGGGGGGTGTTTGAAAAGTGAGCTATTCCCTATTTTTTTCATGCTTTTGCTTGACACAATAGATTGCTAAATTTCAACACATTTAATTTTAATGTGCAAGAAAATTCGCAACATTTCCTTAGAATGACCCCTCCTTTCAAGGAAACCCCAGACGTCATATGGAGATGATCATACGTCTTATACTTCGAAATGGTCACTTAAGTTGCGTCAAAGCCCTCCTCTAAGACACAAATGGCACTTTTCACTGGCAGCATGAATTGAGTCACTGTTGAACGGATAGCCGCTGCTGCCAACCTCTTTAGGAGCTGAATACATTGACACAAGCCATGATGGCAAAGACTGACCTCAACTCCCTCTCGTTTTACACTCTGTTCCTGCAGTGTATGATTGCAAGTGCATGCACTCTTGCAGACTTGGGGAGGTTTTTTTTTAACAAATCCATAGGTGTGGTCAATTTTAAAGTCATATCACCTAAAAAATGTGTGAAGCAGTGCAGCATGCTATTAGAATGTGTCATGAAAATAAGAAAAAACATAATTTTAGCTAAAAGAAAAATGTGACTGAATCTATAGCTTTGTTTTAATTAGAATCAGTTCCTTTCATTTTCATTCTTCTTTCTTCCGTTCAAATTTAATCATGAAATTAAGTTTCTGCCTTTATTCAACTTTCTTTGCATTTAGGTAATAGATCACCACCATTCTTGACAAAACCTGTCAATTTTACATCACATCATTTGTTTTAAGTGAGTGTTTTGCGATGTGTCAAATGATGTGAGGTTGTTCCAAAGTTTTGCTGTTTTTCTTTCATATTTTTAATCAACATCAATTAAGGAGTTAATTGGATCTCGGCTTGGGATGCTTGTTCATAATACATGTAAGTAATGAAGTTTATATGATACATTTCCAGCTTTCTGCCATCTTTGATCCAAGTTCATCTGCAGAGTGATCAAATTATTGACCGATTGTCAAATGCACTCATCCTCTCAAGGTCATCCTTCTGTTTCTGTCTTTAAAAGCTCTTAAAGAGTATCTGATATTTTATATAAGCTCAAGGAGAAAAAAATGCAGGAGGACAGAAATAGAGGGAGGAAAATTGAGAATTTCTTGGGAGGGACTAAATCTATGTGAGGACCTTCATTGGCGACCCTCACGATGTTGTAATTCCTGTAGTGTGGAGTCATGTAGGATGTTTCTGGGTAGTCTCAGGGCCCAGCAGCCCTTTTTAGGGAATGTCATGTTTTAACAACTCCAATGCCTTTTGATTCCTGCTCCTGAAAGTCTGTCTGGATGTAATGGAATGTGTGTGAGGCAGCAGGCCAGACGCTAGTATTTGGAAATAAACTGTCTGCCCGATCTGATTGGCCTCACTATCAGGGACGTGGGAGCGGGGAGTTTGCCAGCATGCTACACACCCCCATATGCATGCACAAGCATGGTCGGGACTCGATTCCAAACACACCTTACAGCAACATTTCCATTCAACTATAGAAATCAAAAGCATGTATTTCACACTGTGCACATAATGGAATCTTTGCAATCCAACTAATAACTGGGCTGACTCAACACAAGGCTGTAGGCATACACTAAGAACAAGTACAAAACTCAAACAAGCAAACATGTTTATGTGATCCTGGATTTGAGAGGTTTTTTTTTAAAGTGAAAAAGAGACATCAATGGAACAGCCAATTCCTTTTTTTTGTTAATGTTATTCCCAAAACAGCACTGATGGGGTTGATGGAATGGATGCAATTGTACCGAGGGAAGTTCCTAGGAGACAGAAAGAGAGTTAATGGACCATGCAAGTAGCATCGTGTTTGTGTGGCGTATTTCCTTAGTCTCAACGGGAAGAGCGGTGAAGGAGTGATGAAATAAGCTAAAACAAAAAGGAAGACATAAAAAGGAATCTAATTGTTCCCCAAGGGCCTTGTGCTGGAAAAGTGACAAAAATAACTGAACCTCCCACATCTGTGCAGAAGCGTGGACAACCACTGCAATTCAGGCTTTTCTGAACTACAATACTGCCATAATAATAAGGTTAGGGTAAAAAAAAAAACAAAAAAAATCAAAAGAAAAAGTTGTATTTGGTGGATTCAAAGGCAGATGTTGTAATTAAATAGAAATTAATCTTGTAAAATTCCAATCATTTAAAGTCCCACTCCAATCATCTATAGATCTATTGTGAAAGGGTTCCCAGTGGTCTTTTAAAGTGTATTCACACTGGACACATTTGATTTGCTTAAAGTGAACAGAGTTCCTTCCCGCAATAATTCAGAACAAATTTTTAGTCTGAAAATACAGAAGCTCTCTGAACCATCTTTCAAGGTGGTCTTGGTTCTTTTCCAGTTGGTCTGAGCTCCTGAATGCGCAGAGTAGAACAACTAAACCAAAACAGCCACTGTAGCAGGGCTGTGTGTAAACAGAGATCCGCGGACAAATGTGGAGCAGCAATGCAACCTCAACTCATTTAAATGTGATAGGATGAATTCAGGCTCATTAAAACAACTTTAGACGTGAAGAACACAAGAACACGTTAAAAACACTAAAAACCCAACTTTTAAGGGAGTGGGTCTAGGGCCTTAAAAGGCTTTACAGTCGCATGTCCTATTCCCCCAATACTGGTTCTGTTGCAATGCAAGGTGCCAGTCTGTAACCACGAAGAGCAAGGTGAGGTTCAATGTCCTGCCTAAAAACACTGTATGTATATATATATATATATATAGGTTTTCAAATATCCTGTGGGTAATTTCTACTGAAAAAAAGCTGAGCAATTAAACACAAAGAAAACAAGTTTGGCCTTTTGTCATTTTGAACAGAAATCCTTCTGTTTCTTAAAATACTGCAAAAACAACAGCCCCATATTTGTGACAAAATAAAATAAAAAAATGCAATAGGTACACACGTGGACAAAATTGTTGGTACCCCTCAGTTAAAGAAGGAAAAACCCACAATTCTCACTGAAATAACTTGAAACTTACAAAAATAACAATAAATAAATATTTATTTAAAATTAAATAATCAAAATCAGCCATCACTTTTGAATTGCTGATTAACATAATTATTTAAAAAAAACAAACTAATGAAACAGGCCTGGACAAAAATGATGGTACCCATAACTTAATATTTTGTTGCACAACATTTTGAGGCAATCACTGCAATGAAGCGATTTCTGTATTTGTCAATGAGCGTTCTGCAGCTGTCAACAGGTATTTTGGCCCACTCCTCATGAGCAAACTGCTCCAGTTGTCTCAGGTTTGATGGGTGTCTTCTCCAAATGGCATGTTTCAGCTCCTTCCACAGATGTTCAATGGGATTCAGATCTGGGCTCATGGAAGGCCACTTTAGAATAGTCCAACGCTTTTCTCTCAGCCATTCTTGGGGGTTTTTGGCTGTGTGTTTTGGATCGTTGTCCTGTTGGAAGACCCATGACCTGCGACTGAGACCAAGCTTTCTGACACAAGGCAGCACATTTCTCTCCAGAATGCCGTGATAGTCTACAGATTTCATTGTACTTTGCACACATTCAAGACACCCTGTGCCAGATGCAGCAAAGCAGCCCCAAAACATGACTGAGCCTCCTCCATGTTTCACCGTAGGGACAGTGTTCTTTTCTTCGTATGCTTGGTTTTTGAGTCTATGAACATAGAGTTGATGTGCCTTACCAAAAAGCTCCAGTTTGGTCTCATCTGTCCAAAGGACATTCTCCCAGAAGCTTTGGGGCTTGTCAACATGCATTTTTGCAAATTCCAGTCTGGCTTTTTTAGGATTGTTTTTCAGCAGTGGTGTCCTCCTTGGTCGTCTCCCATGAAGTCCACTTTGGCTCAAACAACGACAAATGGTGCGATCTGACACTGATGTACCTTGGCCTTGGAGTTCACCTTTAATTTCTTTGGAGGTTGTTCTGGGCTCTTTGGATACAATTCAAACGATCCGTCTCTTCAATTTGTCATCAATTTTCCTCTTGCGGCCACGTCCAGAGAGGTTGGCTACTGTCCCGTGGGTCTTGAACTTCTGAATAATATGAGCCACTGTTGTCACAGGAAGTTCAAGCTGTTTAGAGATGGTCTTATAGCCTTTACCTTTAAGATGTTTATCTGTCATTTGTTTTCAGATGTCCTGGGACATTTCTCTCCTTGGCTTTCTGTTGTCCATGTTCAGTGTGGTACACACCTTTTCACCAAACAGCAGAGTGACTACTTGTCTCCCTTTAAATAGGCAGACTGACTGATTATGAGTTTGGTAACACCTGTGATGTCAATTAAAGGACACACCTGAGTTAATCATGTCAGTCTGGTCAAATAGTTTTCAATCTTTTATAGAGGTACCATCATTTTTGTCCTGGCCTGTTTCATTAGTTTGTTTTTTTTTAATAATTGTGTTAATCAGCAATTCAAAAGTGATGGCTGATTTTGATTATTTAATTTTCAATACATTTTTATTTATTGTTACTTTTGTAAGTTTCAAGTGATTTCAGTGAGAATTGTGGGTTTTACCTTCTTTAACTGAGGGGTACCAACAATTTTGTCCACGTCTGTAGCTTAGTAGGTAGTCTAATATTAGAGGCTTTGTGGATAGCTGTGTTATGGGCTCTCTATTGTGACAGTTAGATGGCTTTTACGATTTTTATCAATCCAAAAAATACTTACCGTAGTTTTTTTCATACTGAAATCTATATTTAACAAATTACTTACAATTTGTAAAGGTGATTTTTATTTTTTTTTGTGTGAATTAAATCCCCATCAGCCATCTACTTTAGATTAAGTTGCAAATCTGACAACCAAATTGCAGCACTTGAGAAGGAACATGTATCCCAACAGAGGGGTTGTTCTCCGTATCCTATTAGCATTTTCCCTGGAGCTGGCCAGTGTTCATCACAGTCTTTCCCTCACACAGACACACACGCTTATTTGAGAGGGCCATGCGTGGGCAGAAAGAAAGCAGAGGAATCCGCGATAAGCCAGTTGCCTGGCGGACGACACAGAGAAAGGAATGGCAGCTATGTTGAGCATTCACAACACTGTGTGGTGTCACCAAACAAAGCTTTCCCTTCTCCCGCCTGTCAAAGACACCATTGTGTCATGAGGAGAGGGTCTTTATATCACACTCTAATTCCACACGATCTGTCCACCATCACACAGACACTCATACTAAAAATTATATTCTTTATTACACGATTTTTGTTACAAAAAAAATATTGCAATGGAAGTATTGAGATTATTGAGACTTGTGTTGACAGAATGGATGCTCTTTATTTATCAGAGTTAAACCCCTAGTGAGAGTCACCTGCGAGGGGGTGGGAACAAGGGGAAGCCACTTGGCATGCTGGACGCCAGAGAACTTAATGACAGCTGACACACTCACAGGGGGGCCTGACGGTGAAAGTGTTGGAGGGTTGCTCCTGGAGGAGAGAGGGAAGCTGGCTGGCTGTGTGCATGTGACTATGTTAGTCTCTTCCTGTTGCTCTGACAAGCTCCTGACTGCTCCTGCCACCTCCACCTCATCCACAAAGGACTCATGGGAAGGTGGACATGACAGGAGGGTGGAACTCCCATATGCCACATGTCTCACTTTCCAGTTCCTCTTCAAATATCTGTCAATCACAGATGAAGCTTAGTTATAGCAGGAATAAATGTATTTGGAGTTGAGACTAAAATTAAGCTTCAAATTTTAGTGACAGTTAATGACAACTATGCCAACAAAGAACTCACCTAATGAATTTATTCAAAGATTGTAATACGATTTTATCAATGTTCTATCAGTGTTTTATTGAGAGTATTTTAACATTTTCCTTTGTATGCTGGTTTGGGGGTCTGTCTGTGAAAGACAAAAAAATCGTTCAATAACATTGTCAAGGTATTTTCTAAAGCCACAGGCATTCAATCTGAATTCATTGTGGGAGCGGCAGGTGGTGCAAAAAGCAAAACACATTATTTTAAGACACAAATACGTCCTGTTGACCAGTTTTTAAATAATGCCTTTAGGTTGCCGTTTTAAACTAACAAGAACTCTGCATCTTTTATCCCAAATGGCATAAAGCTCTTAAAGCAAAGTGGAAATACCCGTGTGTAGAAAGAACAAAAAAAGTTATTCCATCCATCCATCCATCCATCCATCCATCCATCCATCCATCCATCCATCCATCCATCCATCCATCCATCCATCCAGCCAGCCATCCATCCATCCACCCATCCATCCAGCCATCCAGCCATCCAGCCATCCAGCTATCCATCCATTATTCAGATTGTTTCATTTTTACTCTTTGATGACAGTTTTCAGAAAAATTACATTTTCTACCTTGATTTGGCCCAATTTGATGTGTTTTAAGTCCCAAGTATCACTCACACACTGATAGTGGCAGAATTGACATGCAAAATGCTAACCAGTCCACCAGCAATGTGGGGTTAAGCATTTTTCCTTGTTTCCAGTGAGCAGTACGGTAGAGTACAATCCGGTCAAGTGTTTTGAGCGCTTCCGTTATAAAATTGACCCATTAAACCGGACCAAATCGAACCATTTTTGGACCCCTGTAAGTTGTAGGGCCATGGAAAAATGGAATGGAACAGATAGCAGTTGAAAGGAGTTGGTTGGTGGAAGAATATTACGACAAAAAAAAGCCATTGTAATCCTCTTCACTCGCAACCTTCTCTCAAACAACTTTTAATACCTTGTATATACGAAGAACCAAATGCCAAGGGGAAAAAAAGTGAGCTGCTGGATGATTCTTTACATGTGCAGTGACGGTCCAACTTTGAGTGGAAACACTCACCAGAATTGCCTGGACCATTCTTAATCGTACCGGACCGTACCACTTAGTGGAAACTAGACTTTTGAGACATGGGAAAGGGAGGCACCTAAACCTGGAAGATTCTTGTTTGGTCAACCGCTTTACCTCAGCACCACAGCATTAAGAATGCATGCAAAATAATTAAGATACTAATTGTAAGCAGTGTTCACATTTCCTTTCTTTAATTTTGATTGTAGGTTTCATGTGTAGAGTGGGGTTCTTGGGCAGCTGATACTGACAAGCTTAAATTATTTGGGGCCGGCATTCCTGTCAGCCATGTAGAGATCCCCAGCATGGGAGTCACTGTGACAGAGGAAGCTCCCAACTTCACTTCCACAGCTTACAGTGACAGGACATGCTGAGATTCTGAGCCTGGACAAGAAGCCCCACTGAGGTACTTTTAATCTGCAGGGAGCCTGGCTCGATTGGTGTATAAAGACCCAGACAGTGGGGGTAACAGTAGAAAACACAGACAATAAAGAAACAATACCGAATTAGTGGGGAGGGAGAGAAAACTACCTGCCAATTAGGCAAAGTTAAAGCAAAGAATGATGGGTGTCAAACCGTCAAAACCCGGGGAGGTGAGAGATCAACTGGATAAGTCGTGTTATCCCTCAGATTACACTGCTGATTACGGACATGATCACACACTCAGGCGTACACACAGCCACACGGGCACTCAGGCATACAGGGCAAATGGGCTGGGTGCATCTTTACAGCCTTCACATGAGTAATTCCAACTCTTTTATTGATACAGTCAAAGCATTGATCCTTGGAGCGCAACTACAGAAAACAGCTGGTTGTGATTTGAAAGAGGTTTTTGTTAAAGTATTAGTGAAGACGAGGGACATTCAACAGGCACAGCCAAAAGAACAACTCTTTATGTTGCACAGCTAGTGTTAGATCAGGGTTGTGAGGGGTGTAAGCTAGCGGGAGAGAGTGTAGAAAAAGGCATGATGGTAAATGAGGACAGGCTTACTCTGCACCAACAGTCCCACCCACACCTCAGGGGTGAATTTCTAGTAGTGCTGCCAAAAATGTAAAAAAAAAAAAAACGGATTAATCACACCTTTGGATTGTGATTACTTACAATGTTTTACTAGGTACATTTTACACTACAATGTACAAGGTTTTTTGAACAGAAAAAACGGCCAGTGAGAACTTTTTTCCTTCATTTTAGGGTCTGAAATGTTTTTATTTGTAAAGTGTTAACTCAGAAATGTAATCTGTGTGCACAAAGCACATCAACAGTAAGATAAGCAGAACTATAAAGACTTTTATCTTTGCAGTATTACGTCAAGAAAATAGAGATACTGATATACAGCCATAAGAAACAAACATTTTGTTTCTGCATTTTCAAATGGTCTGGGTGAATACTCAATCTGATTGGCTGCTGGGTGTTTCAGAAGAAGTCCCGGTCATAATGTTTTACATGCCCAGGCTTTTCCTTCATGATGTGGACAAAAACAAGCAGTAAGTGGTGAACTTTCTCTCTTAACTGATGCTTCATTTAACCTATCATGACAATCAGCACTTACATCGCTTTCCTTTGCCACTGCAATTCAAAATGTGTTACTGTTTTTACATTTAAGAGCATTTTGATTTTGTCTCTAATGACACCGTAAATACTTCTCCCCCTTATTTTAAACCTGGAGCTCAGTTTTGGAAATGTATCAAAGCTTAATCATCTGTGATCTCTTTTTATCGTCCCACCTCAAAGCAGCACTTTGCAAGACTGGTCAATGTTTTTTTTTCTTCTGTAGTTTTTAAAGGAGCACAACTCAAGTGTCATTTTACAAGATCTTGAAACACAAAATGCTTTGAAAATATGCATTTTAAGGAAATCCCAACATTAAAGCAAAAGCCTACAAACATTTCTGTTTTCAGGGTCCATGTTGTGATGTTGACAAGTTTTTGACTTAACAAGGATACCAAGCATTGTTTTAGTTGTCTTTGAGAAACTGGTTCCAGTGTTAGTCTTGATTTGTAAGAGCCATCTAAGTCAATGGAACAGGAATGCTTTCTGTCTCTCTGGCATGTGTGGTATGGTCATTATGGACAGCATGAGACAGTAGCAGCAGGTAGGGTCACACGACAATACATTGATAATTGACAAAGAAAAGTCTGAGGAATTCCTCATGACTAACAGAGTGTTTTGAGCTTGTTTTCCACAAACCTAAACCAAAGCCCATCTCTGCAAAGAACTTCTGGAGATCTTTTACAACAACATACAAATACCTGCAAAAAATAGTGTTATCAAAATATGTTAAAGGTCTTTCATGCTTACTTTTTCTAAAGAGAAAAGGATTTATCATTAAATAAATCTTTTGGTTGGGCATGTTCTGCTTAATTTCCAAACAGATCAAATACATTACTTCAAAGTATGTGCAAAAATCATGGCTCTGGGTTATATACTCAAATAAATTGGCTGACATTTTATTGGGTTTTCTGAATTATAACCATCTACATTAATGGAGATACTAATTGTTGCATGAAACTAGAAAGGGTTCCAATTTGCAAACTGGCAGGTTTCTGATGGATGGTTTGAATTTTATTTAAATCAAACCATAAAATAGAGCAGAGATTTTGGATAATAATATTAAATGTTTCAAAGAATGAGGCAGTGGGACTGTTATTTCAGTCTATAGGTTGATAGAAATTGTTGTAACTATGGAGAAAAAGACAGTTTACCTCACTTGTTTATGAAATATAAAAAAGAAATGTTATTATTAAAAAAAGTGAAATGACATGAAATTATTTGGTGAATGTTTCCAAAAAAGAGTTCCATTTTGTTTTCTTATACAAAATGTGTAAAAATTAAAGTCCCATTCCAACTAATTTTTTTTCTATTGTAAAATCATTGCCAGTGGTCTTTAAATAATGATTTTGCAGTTTTCAGCCAAAATCAAAAAGCCTATGTCAATTTTTTTTAACATATTTTCAGCAGGAGCTCATTCAAAATTAGGAAGTTAACTCAGCTAATGTTTCATCTGCTCTTTGTTTTACAATCTTTCCCACTAGCTTATTGCACCTCACAAGCCTAAGCTAACATTACATTAACTAAAAAACCATAGCAATATCAGAGCTATCCAGTCGTACATTTACGAGGAAGATGGCAGCTCAGATGAGGAAAGTGAAAACGTTAATGGAGCTCTTTGTCTGCAAGCGGAGAGGGGAGACTTTGCACTCAAGCCAGTTGATGCATCACAAACCAGAGCTTTTTCAAACCGCGGGTTTTCTTCTGCTCCTGATCCAACAAGATTTGAACAAAGAAATACTCAGAAAAGCAGTTTTAATCTTAAATTAATTTTAATATGTTTAGTATGCTTTATATCCTCCATCATGAGAAAATGTTACAAGACTGTGTTAAAAACACCAAAAACATTATTTTGATTGTAGTGGGTCTTTAAAATCCACCATGTCTGCAGGGCTACTATCAACATTGGGATATTTTGCAATTGGGATTAGGAGAGAATTATGGATATTATGTGTGGAGGGATTATTGAATTTATATAGTTTGCCCCTCCGAATACTTTGACTACAGGTGGAAGCCTCACCACCCCTCTGAGTTTCTATTTTTCTATGAACTTGAGGAAGGGCATACCAACTGGCTGGGAACTAATTATAGAACTAGAGTTTAAAAAAAATGACAAAACATCTTACGAAAAGACAGATAACATGAGCTATTTTTTTCTGGAGCAGACATTTTATCAGCCAAATAGTAGATATCCTGGAACTTTCTGGAGAAATTCTGATATTTTCAGTAGAATTCATGCAGATGCAGTAAGAGCTGCAGTGGAGCAGTCTACACTAGAGGCAGAGCAGAAGAACAGGTGTTGGTTTCTAAATCTGCTTTCAGTGAACAGAGGAATGACAACTATGCACTGGCCTCTGTGGATACTGGCACAATACCCAGAAACAACCGACTGCAACTGCAGCCACTGCGGCTTTTATGAATGGATAGAATCTACCTTTAAGAGAAGTTTGTTTGACAAACTGCTTTATTTGCAAACAAACAATGAATCTGACATAAATCATTAAAGTGGTTAGTTAATGAAAAAGATACACAATACACAATGGAGCAATGGAGAAATTCCCTTCTAGGTTGTTGGTGGCATCATTGGCACGGAGTATGCCTGCCCCCATTTCCCCATAATCCCTTCATTTTCATCAAAAAATGGTGAGCAATATTTGAGCTATCCAGCTGTATAGTTTTGAGCCAGATGTCAGCTCGGTCAAGGAAAGCAAAGACATACAGGAAACTATTTGCATAGAAAAAGCAGATGCATCAGAATGGAGTGGAGCAGGGTGCTTGTGGCCTGCCGTTGTAGGTCCTATGTCACATCTACAAGCTTTTCGAACGTCATTTTTTTTTTGTCTAATCCTGATATACCACATTTTGAATAAAGAAATGCACATTTTCTTTATATATGTCCATCACCATGAAAAAATGCTACAAAAACATGTCAAAAGCACCAAAAACAATTTTCATCTGAGTGGATCTTCAAAGACGTTGCTTAAAAACATTTTTTAAAAGAGATTTTCGAAAAAAGCGAATGTGAGTCGAACGCATAAATTATGTGATTCAGAAATAGAAGTAAATAAATAGCTCCATTATGGAACCCTTTGTAAATGTTTGGATAAACATACATTATAATAGTGTTAGGTTTTTTTTCTGTTTCTAAAGCATTAAATATGACATTTTGTTGTGTATCAAAATGATTGCAGTTGGTACCCACTGTATAGCAATAGTGCCAAAACAATACTTTCCCCCAGGAAAAATAATAAAGTATAAGCTGGTTCTGATTCTATAGAAAAAGTGGATAAAAAAACAGTTTTTCATAAAACAATTCTTGCATCTGCAATCCAAGTTTATAGGGAAGTAGATAAAGTAAGATTTCAGCTATGTGGACTTAACCTAATAAAATGTTGAGTAAATGTATCAACTAATTTACAAGTTTTTTTTTTCAATCATGAAAATGTCAGATCTACAAAAAAAATGTGGGAGATTCTGATATGAGCTTTCATTGTGCTCCTTGTGTGTTCCTGGTGTTTATTAAAAGGGATTTGGGTATCTTTGAAAACACAGAAGACAGTGAAATCTGAGCCTTTCCCCAGTACCCCTAACATCCATGACTCTGGTACAAGATGGGAAAATTAGCTCCAATTAGCGCCTATGATTTTCAGTTTCTCAGCAGTTTTTTTGGGGAGCCAGGCAAAATAATGCATGTCTGAAAGCTTAGAAGGAATTATAAGAAAATGATGTGGAGAAAGTGATGAGGGATAATGGGTTCCAAATGCATAATTTCCTCACCTCTTGAATGGATCTGATCTGTTCTCCAAATTGTTTTCTTTTTTTTTTTTTTTTTTTTTTTTTTTAGCAGCTGCTGAAATGTTGCCTAATTGTATTATTAGTAACCTTCTCAATTACTCTGGAATGTGTTCTTCAGCTTTGTTATGACTGATCAGAAATCCCTCTACTCCTTTCTTTTCATCACATTTAGTAGACTAGCACTCTGGTTGGTCTTTCCGACATCTGCTTTAGATAATTTCACTACAGTGAAAAATATTCAACTTTCTTGTATTTGTCAAACTTAGACAGGGTTAGAATTGCTTGTAAAAAAAAAAAAAAAAAAAAAAAAAAAAGTTGGGACAACACAGTAATAATTAAGCTTTATGGATGTTTCCACAAAATTATAAAAATCATGTACTTGTGCAAATCAGAATACCTTTATTAAATAAATGATAAACAAAAAAACGGTATGTTCAGTTTTTTTAAGTATTGTAAGCAATACTTGCTGATATTTCACTCTGATGGATGAAGCTGAACAATAGAATAAACATGTCTGCTGTGTAAAATATATAGCAGACATTATGAAGGCCTGTGTACTTCAAAAATACTAAATTAAGTGTGTAATAATTGATATTTTGAACGCACATGTAATAAATAATTGAAGCAAAAGTTAGCTTTCAGAAAGTTTCAAATGGGAATGGAAGGTCAGCAGATGTGAATTTGAAGAAAACAAAGATAAAAAATCTAACAATTTTCTGTCATCTCTTAAGATAAATACAACTGTATGTCATGGTAAGGACATGAAGTCTGGTCATAGAATGAGCAATCATTACAAGGAGCAGATGAGAGCCCACAATCCCAGATTGGCTCTGGACTAATCTTTTTTTTCATTTTGTATCTTTTGTGCAGATCTAGTAATAATTGTGCAGTAATTGTGTATGTCTGGAGTTGCACTTGAGTTTGTGTAATGTAGGAGAATATTTGAACTTGATTGGACACAACATGAATTGAATCAGATCTGTTCAGAAAGTTTAAAGACGCAGCTTATTGTGGCAAAATGAAACTCAGATTATCTTTGGACCTTCAGACAGATATTTGATTTATTTACACAAAAAATAAATAAAATGTTCGATGTGAGTTTGTTTTTGAATATCAGACATAAAAGTAGGCTATTACTTAAATTTTAGTAAGACTTGCATTTTCCAATTTTAAACTAAGTCAAAATAATGAAATTTACTTTTGATTATATTTAATTGTCTTTTTCCTGCAGTGGAAGTGCCTGTGGTGATTCTGGAAGGCTGACAACAGGATGCCTGTTAGCATGCTGTAAATGCTGTTGTAGTGGCTACATGCTAATGCTAATGAGGTTCTGAAATGAAACTGCTGCCTTTTATTACCCTTGAACAAACAGACGCATCACCAGTTTCATTAAGCTTAATAAGATGCACCTTTGTCTTGACCACTTACATTTGAAAGTTTTCTGGTTTGTTCATAGTAATATAAATGTTTGCACCTTACTAGATTATTATTTAGTCAAAGCCAGGGATACTGCTTTAATTAAAGAAATACAAAATCATTTGAGAACATTTAAATTCTTGATTACAGCTTTTAAAAAGCAAAGATAATGTTTTTATATGGTACTTTAACCATCTTTTTGGTGATTCTTGGACAGCCAAATGTATTTGGTTTGATAATCTCATTGTCTGAAGGAAAAAAATCTGATTCTGGGATATGGAAAAAAAGCTCTGCCTCCTGTAGGATGTAAAAAAATTACTTTAACTAAATTCAATGAAGTTACATAAAGTAGTGTCACTGTTTTTTTTCTATTAAAGACCTTCAATTGTATCCCATAATAATCTTACTAATTTGACCAAAATAAATAATTCTGAACATTACTATAAAGTAAATTTTATAACATAAATTGTAAAATACAATACAATGGCGGTTTATTGATTGAAGGGAATTTGTTGGTTTTAGTACAACCCAGAACAGAAAACAGAAATACACACATACAGTTCTAGGTTGATTGTTATGCAGTCCAACTTTTGAGGGAAAATACTCATTTATCATAAAAAATACAGTAATAATTGTAGCTTGCAAACTGCTTTTAGATTTTCCCCTCTTAAAACTAATTGTTTTAAAACTGATTTTTTCTTGTGATTGGTTACATTTTTTTGAGACAATCAAAAATCACTTCCCAGATCCTTGATGTTCCACTGTTAGCACGGTAGTACCTCTTAAAATTGACTCATTTCTCATACTATGTCATTCCAGAAACAACTAAACAGCTGACAGCAAAATTAATTCAAGAATTTGTAATAAAACTATGTATTTATTTTTTAATTTCTCTTTTCTTTTTCCTTTTTCTTCCACTGCATCATGATCTGCTGGTTCTCAGCAGGCCGGACATGCAGCTGCTGTGTTCCAGATTTAAAGTCCTGCTGTTTGGTTGAGATGGAGAATGAGATATGTGGGAGCGGAGACTGGAATGTCAGTGGGCCAGTACAAGTGATCACACCACCTGGTCAGACCACTCATGGCACACACAGACACAACTGCTTTTTCATCACTTCAGAGAACATCCCAATGTCTTATATTTAATTTTGGAAAATAAAAATGTTGCTTAAACAAAATATTTATCCTTTCATCTGATTAGATACATGTTTCTCAAAAGACTGTACTTATTTCTATAATTATTATTATATATTTATATAATTATTTGGATTTTTTATTATTCTATTCTACTCTGTTAGATTCATATCAATGTCCAAAAGGATTTATAGCAAATTCTTTGTGCCAGAAGTGGGTGTGTGTTGAAGAAACCAGCTGAATATATTTAAAAATGCATAAAAACAAAACCATAGCAAACAAATAGTACCAAAAACTATGTCCCTCTCAGTGTGTGTTTGAACATATAAGCAATATGTGACTACCTCAAAAACTTCCTGTCCAGACAGGAAATGCATTCTTTGGTGTGTTTTGCAGTCTGGGAGTTTGTTTTCGATGTCTGTGTTTAGGTGGAAGACACATCACAGCATCCCACATTAACTGTCTTTGGAATGCAGCAAGTCTCCCTTTTCCTTGCAGGGGGAGTTTAGTAATGCAGAATATTTCAACTAATTTGTTGGCAGAAAGCGGTTACAGGCACCAAGTTTAATTTACTTAATGAAAGACTGATCAATTCGTGAAGAGAAAGAAAAAAAAACTCAATTTTCATAAACAGTTTAATAAATGTATTACTTTGTCAGATAGTACCAGTATATACACAAAATGAAAAAAAAGTGGCAACCAAGCAGCAAGTAAAGTAGAATTTGTCTGGCACACAACAGTCTGGCATGACAAAAGAGTGCATGCCCAATAAGCAATTTACAGCAATAAAAAAAAACAAAAACATACAAAACACAATGTGGATCAGACATCAAGCTCTTGAAACAGAACTACTCAACCTCACATTTAATGAAAGCAAAGTTGTGTTTCAACAGCATGAAGGCCTTCTGTGCGTAAAGCTAGTAGTCTTTTGTAAAATCATTCTTTGCATGTACCCAAAAGCATCCATGTATAAGTCCAAGCCTGAGATCATCCTGTAAATATTTTTAGACATTCTATGATGCTCGGGTAAAGCTACAGTTGGCTAATATGTTTGTAAAGTTTACTTTACTGTGCTGGTGTTGCAGCCAAACAGAAAGAAAGACACTTTTTCAATCATTTTTGGTTCAGGTTGATTTTCCATCTGAATCGCATCAGTTAGAACCAAACTGATGTCTTTACTTTGGTCTGATCAAGAGCTGCGGAAAAAAAAACACACAAAGCAAAAATATTAACAGCTTTTTAAAGATTTAAAGCATGTGTCACATATTCCCTTACATTTACCTGAGTCATACAGAGATCCATGAAGAGAAGAGGGGGTCCAGGTGACAGAGGTTGCTGGGATGGGACTGGGACTGCTGGGATCCATCTCTGTTTTCACCACCTCGCTGTGCGGGGAGCTGCTGGTGCTGGAGGTGGACTGGCTTTGGCTCCTAACACCAGGCAGCAAAAGTGCATTGAATCTGGGATCCAGCGTTGGGCTGTGGGATGAGTATGTGTGAAGCGGGGAGTGATGATGTCTGGTGTGGATGTTGGAACGGACGTGAGGATGATAAACATCGTGGACGTTGGGGTAGGCACTCGTGTTCTGGGGGCTCAGACTGTAGGTCCAGCTCTCGGAGAAGGGAGCTGCAGACGGAAGGCTGGCCTGGGAAAGCACATGGCCAGCCCACAAGGCCCCATCCGGAGGATTGAAAGGCACAGGGCTGGAGGAGACACTTGGGTGGAGCGAGATAGAGACAGTAGGGAGGCAAGCGTTGTTCTGGGATGCAAAAGCGTTGTTCCAAGCCGAGCTGCCTTGACCATCTGATTGGGAATCACCGTCTGGGAAAATTCCATTGTGTTCATCAAATTATCACAAACAATATTTAACCACAAAAATAAGCTTTAATCGCCTACCTTTCCACAAATTTGCAGATGCAGAGGGTTGAGTAGTTCTGATGGGCTTACTTCCACTGCTGAATGTGCTGGATTGACTTAGAGCGCGCGAAAAGTGTTCATCCACCACATCCCCGATGTCGCCTTGAAAGTATGTAAATAGCACACACCTGGAGCTCAGGTACTCGGCTTCTGCAGGTTGACTACTATCTTTGAGCTCCAAAGCAGTTGGTGATCTGTTTCCTAAGTCCGCAACTGCAGAACCTTCCTGGAGATCTCTGGGCAGCATCCCTCTTCCTCCTCCTTGCTGTTGTTGCTCCATGCACTCTTGCATCTTACTGTAAACATTTAGCTTCCTCTGGACAAGAGCACACACAAGAAAGTAAAGATTTTAAAAATCCACACTAGATTTCATATACAAAGCTTAAAGAAGCTCTTGTTCATAGACTGTACAGAATCATTTTTGTTTTGGCAGTGTTGCCACCTGTTCAAAATTATCCTCTCAAATTCATACTTAAAAAGTGGGATGAATTTCCAAAGACCTGAAGATCATTTTAAAAGCACTCAGTAAAACGTGTGAAAAGACTTATTTTTTCCCATGGTGCTTTCCAATTATATCAACAGCTCTGATTCACATTCCTGTGACTGACCGGTTGTCATTACATCACCATTTGACCGCAGGATTAATAGCTCCGTGTCATTACGCGTGACCGGAGTTGAACACTGAACCTCAGACTGGAATTTAATCATTCAAAGGTACGAGTAGCGTTTCAGTGGCGCGAAAAACATTAAACAAATACAATGCAAAAATAATTTAAAAAAATGAGTTTAGGATAGTTTGGGATTTTAACAAACCTTCACTAAGTATTCTCTGTGCCATAAATTTGAAAACGTTTTCGGGGAAAGTGCGCAAATCTTTCCTCGACTCTTCATTCAGAGCTAAAATAAAAAGTTTTCTCTCTTCAAGATTGTTTGAGCGCTCCTCACCTGCTGTTGCTGCGGATGGTGGTTGTAGTACGTCGCCTTGTACGCCGCCGCAGGGAGGTAGTGCGCGCCATAGTTCTGGTGGTACATCACATCCAGGCAACTCATAGCGAGGGAGCGGATTAATTACGAAGGAGAGCGAGTCAGAGGAGAGGAACAACTGTGGGGAACTCTCCTTGAGACTCTAGACTGGCTGTGTCCTCCGAGCCAAGAGCGGCTCCATATATGCCCAAACGTACACAATGACCATGTCGAGCAGTTTGCATAAAAACAATGCGCCCCCCGCTGTGCAATGCACCAGGACCATCCGGGGCCACAAAATGGATCAAAACGCTAAAAGTTAAACTTTACATCCAGGACACAAAAGTCTGGCCTGACACAATTTCAAACCGCTTTTGACTGGGTTAGAATTCCGTTCTCCTTTTTCTCTCCTTCTGTTTTGAAGAGGAGTTATATTTGGAGAGGGCTGTGGCCATTACGCACGCCCATCGGGGACGGGTCTGTATGGCGCAGTGGAATTTGGAAGGACTTACATGAATCTCTGGGCCCAACATGATTGAGATCTATGGGATTGACTTTAAGTCAGGCCTGGATTCAAGCCACAGATCCCAAGTGACCCATCAGTAACTGTTTTAACCTTATATGCGTCATTGGATAACTGTTCCTATCCTATTAATTTGTTCACTGATCATTATATGTATAATTTGAAAATGAAACATTCAAACAACCTAAGGTCATTCAAGAAAAAAAAAAAAAAAAAAAAAAAAAACAATCACGTTTTCCTCTATTTTTTATTTTATTTTATTTTTTGTTTCCCAAATGAATGCAGTTAAAATAATTCTGTTTGGCTCATTTCTGTGGCAAATGTCAATTGTTTTTCTAATGTATTTGTTTACTTTTGTGCACCATGTCCAACTAAACTTGTCTTCTCTATGAAAGAATTCGACCCTCTTCCAGAAGGGAAATTGACGGAAATTCTCCCCAATAATATAAAAAATATTTTTTTTTTCTCTTCTATATTATTTTTGGACTTCAGCTGTTTGCTGCCATCTATTGACAGGACAAGTTGCATTTCATATCAACTGAGATGTATCAGGCTAAAATGTTGAAAGTTTACTGAAGTGGCTGACTGGCTGCTAAAGTGAAAATCTGACTTTTAGAAACTGTTTCAAATAAAACATGGTACTTGAGGATGTTTTAAGCTTCACATTCAATTTCAAAATCATTTTTTTTCCTTTACGATTAAAAAAAGAAGAGTTTGAAAATAGAATATTCTTGTTTTTTTTTGGAACTTTCCACTGTAAGCCAAACTTACAGTTTTACCATGCAAGTATACAAACGGTCATTTTCAGAAGCAACATTTTCACAACATTTTCACATCACAGCAATTTGCCTCTAAAGCCATTTAAAAAACAGTTTAAACATATCATGTGTTGATGTCATTTCACAAGTAAAAGTGAAACATACAAACTAAATTTTGATTTAAAGTTTTCTCTTAAATTCATCACCAACTGTAGCTTAAAATGTCACTGCCGTGACAGCTAAAATGCATTGATACAAAAACAGATGTTGAAGAGTGACCTCCAAATTCTTTATGAAAAGATTAACTTTAAAGATGTGGGTGCTAAGGAGGTATTTGTTGCTGTTGTATCTGCTTTGGGCTTAGGTTCTCCATAAAAAAATATTATGTTTTGTATGAATTATTGTACTAATTGAAGGTGTTTGTCTAATTCTGGGTTTAATGGATTTTAAGAAGAACTACGCTGCTTATTAAAAAAACGTCTTGACATTTGAAATAACATCCGTTTTTTGGTGCCACCATCTATTTTGCATTAAATTGTTCCTCAGTTTTAAAACATCAGCATGCAAAAAGAATAACTGCAGTGCAGAGTTTGTCTGCACCTCCATCTAGTGTTCTCAAAGCAAAGTAGGAAAACAGAGACAGAGAAGGAAACATCTAACTCGACCATTCAATTGGGAGTCTTATTAAAAAGAAACCCCCCAAAAAATCAGACAAGAGTGAAGACCTCAGGGGTTTTCCACTAAACATCTATAGAAGACACTTCACTCCTCTGCTCCTTAAGGAGTTACAAAGATGATTATTACAGAATGTTAAAGAGGGAAAAGCAGAGAAAAAAAATGGGAAGGAATAGGAAATACACAAGAGAATTACTGATTTTCCCCCAACTGTTAGGGCTCAGATGGGCAGCCTCTTCACTGTAGTTGTGAAGAAGGTAAAGAGGACAGCAGCATAATTCTGGTCCACAGATTTATTTAATTATGTCACAAATTAAATAAAAATTAAATAAAAAAACAAAACAGTCAAGCTGCATGTTCAGCAGCAGTTAGAATTGACAGCTAGCTGGTAAAGACTACCTAACCCAAACTAGTCCAAGAACAAAGCCTGAAGATTATGACTACCAAATGCATGGGGCACCTGGGTTAGGGATGGAGTTTTGTGTGTCCTTTAGTTATATGTTTTTATTCAACTTTCATATACAGCAGATGAGAAAAGCATCTCAACAAATGTAGAGACAGACACTTAGGGTCTTAAATAAAATAAAAAAGGATTTAAGGTAATTAAAATTGTAGTTATTCAAAAACCTCTTTTAGATATTTTAAAAACAAAATGTTTACCCTTTTAACCAAACATACAATAGAATTATGAGAGCTGGAATCTGGCAGAATGCAGCATCATGAGATTTTGTGCGGTTCTCATCATTCTCTTGGCCTGTAGAGAGTATTTGACTATTCACACCTGCCTGAGCCAGCTCTCAAGATGACCAAATGATGAAGATAAATATGCTGATGAAGAAGAAAAAAAATCATGCTTTCATTTCTTACAACATAACTGTATTGGATCCAGTGATTCTGATGTGCAGACATCAAAGTTAAAGTGATTGAACACTTTTTGTTTCTTCATTTAGTGTTAACGTTAAAATTTGATATTTCATATGCTAAAACTAAATCATTATTGCTTGCTTATTTATAAGTCTCAATCTAAGAATCTACGCTTATAATTCGTATTAATCCACTTTAATGAAATAAGTTACATGTTCCAAAATCAATGTGTTTAACTTTAAGGCAACACAACCAGGTACTTCAAGGTGTCATTTCTTCTTATTTCTTGTTATATTTGAGTTAAGTCTTGAGTTATTATTTTCCTTTTTTTTGTAAACAAAATCTTAAAGTTAGGACTAACATTTTTTTTTTTTTTGCAAATGAGTGATGCTGAGTAGTCAAATTAAATGTATCTTCTTCATTGCCCCTGTGGTGGGGGAGAAGAGCCCAAGTCTAATTAAAGTGTCATTAACACATCTGCATTACACAAACTGATGTAATGTGAGCGCATTTTTAATCATTAACAGTCAAGTTCGAAGGGGGAAAAAAAACTGCTTACTGAGGTAATAAGCAAATACTCTAATACTTTACAGCCAGAATGTGATAATTTGGTTGGCAGAGTGGTAGAAAACAAATTGGTGAACTAATTTGCACTTTGACATGTCATTAATGAACAAAAGACTGTCATTTGGCAGTTAATGAAAGTAAAATTTACATGTTTAACCAAGAGGAAAAACAAAAGACTTACACTGAATTCATTATTTTAGAGATCACACACTTTGGGATTTTATTGTTCTCTCCAGTTCTGCACATTTTCATGGCCGAAATTAGACTTTTAATTGCAAAACGTGAACAAAGTACAGTGTTTAACCCATACAGTCTGTCTGGACAGTCTGTTCAGAGTCTGCGTGCTGACCTTGCTTAAAAAGCACATAATTACTCTGTCCATCTTCCATTTGTAACTTCTGCTCTGTCTGTATAAAGATAATGCAAGCTGCTCAGGCTGCCCGCCACAAGTTAATGAGATGATGGAGACTCAAAGGCAGGGTCATGGTAACGGAGAAGAATTCCTCTGGTATGTGAGGGTCACTCTGGAAAAGAAACTTCCCGCTCAAACAAAATGAACAAATATGAAAATCCTCTGTAAATAGGAAAAAAAATAGGAGCCAATTGTTTTGACATCTTTCTCCTTGAGATGTGTGAAATTATACTAATATGCTTGACTAATGGTAGTTTAAAACTAACTTTCCTGATAAAACTTTTAATGATTTCTAAAAAAAACCACATACTATTTCCTGTAATGTGTCATAAAAAGGTCAAACTCAATAGACAACAAAAAGAAATATGGGGTCTCACTGCAAAAACTGAATCTTAAGAAAGTGAAAAGACCTTTTTTCACAAAAAAAAATAGTTTTCAAAATCAAAATACTCTTAGTTTAATGAAAATATGTCTTGGTAGCTGGAATGTTTTTTTTTTCTGTAAATATACAACATTTTTTGCAAATGTTGAGATTTTTTGACTCGTTCCAAGGGGTTCTGTCTTTTTTTGTTTTTACAGTCCAGAAACATTTATTTTTCATCATAACCTTAGCCAAGTACATGCTCGAGTATACTATATTAGTTTTATCTGAAAAAAATCATAGACATTTGACCAAATTTAAGGTCAGAATTAGGACAATCAACAAAGATTAGGATAGCACAATCAGGTATATGGTATATATATAAGATTGGGCAGATTGAAGCAGTTGAAAATGAATTTGACACAATAATCACTTCCGTTGGGATATAGATGGTGGGGACAGAAAGTTTGGGCACTCCAGGTAAAATGTTATATTGTTGCGACTTAAGAACACAAGCAGAGATGGAAAAATCTTCTAAAGGCATCTGTTTACAGATGAGACATTCTTTTAATATGTACATTTTAAAAAGGGTTTATTTCCATCATTTACCCTTTCAAAATAACAGAAAACAAAAAAATAGTGTGTGTAAACGTAGACCTGGTAGCATAAAAAGACAGCATTAAAGTCTGAATAAAAAAAAGCAGGTTTTTTTGTTTTTTACATGGAACATTGGTCAAATAATGAAAAACATATTTTGGCATCCACTTTCCAGATGCATCCAAAATTACTTTTGCTTCTCATGTTCCTTTGTGGCAGAGATCTTAAAAAGAACCTCAAAATAAATCTGGTTTCTCACAAATGAACAAACCTCATTCTTTCATTTTTGGAGTGAAGGACTTGTCCTCCATTACCCTTCTAGCCATAATGACTCTAATTCCCTCCTGAATATTGTGCGTCTGATGCTGTGCTCCTGCTGGGACCACCGGCTCACTTCCTTTGGTCACAGCCTGGCTGCAGGGAAAAAAAGAACATGAACTGAGAAGACAACAGAGAGGGAAAAGAGAGAAGGATGGGGCAAAAGAGGGTCGTGGTTTGACGCATGTACCCTCAGACAGATTGGTATCTTCAGGCAAAAAGACCTGTGGAAGAGAGGGGGGGGTCACTGAATCGTGCAAATGTGTGAAATCCAAAACAAGTGCCAATAGCTGGTTTAACTAATAACACATTGCAGAGTGACCTTACTCACAAATCCAGCATGCCCGTGGGTTGTGGGAGAGTGTGTGCACATATGTTTGCATCAAGTTTATCTCTCTTAATATTCATGTCATTTTACACCTGCATCTAAGTACTACTTCTTCCTAAGTGAGTGTGGTGCTGGGAGTGTGTGCCTCCTCCGAGGCAGGGAAGATTGGGGGTGGCAGGGATGATGAGCAAACACTACAGGGGGAAATAATCTCTCATTACCCACAATTCCCCAATGCTGCACTGCGCCGGTGAACGCGGTTAGATTTGTCCCACAGGCAAAAGAGTGTGGAGTCACTCACTCGATTTATTAGACCATCCCAAACTCCCCTGCCCTCTCCGTCTCCTGCTGCTATCACCCCATTTCCTTGCTTCATACACTCCCTCTGTCTCTCCCGTCTCCCTGTCAGACTCCTGCTGTCTTCCATATGTCCTCTGTTCCTTCCAATACTTTGCTTGAGTCCTGCTGAAATCTGAGAGTCAAAAATTTATTTAAAAGCTATTAACTGAAAAAAAAAAAAGCAAAACAGTAGGTTAACACATCAGTGGGTACCTTGAATTCTATTCAAATTGACCATTTCTAATGAAACTCAAATGATTCATTTCAGCTTGGTTTTTATGGAACACTTCTCATTTGCAAATTGTCTCATTAACTAAAACAATTTCCTTGCCTCACCAGAAAGTAATTCAGTCATCCCATTCCAACAAGCTAACGTACAACCAGACTTATTTCCCCTGCTACCTTAAATAGTCTATAAAAATCCATTGAAGTCAATGACAACGATGGGAGACCAAATGTCTGGCTCTGTGATGGTGGTCACATGCTGGTCAAATGCTGTACCCCGCATTTTGATCTATGACTGCTGGGGTAAAGGGAATAAATGTAATATCAAAGATGCCCTCTCCCATGGGTTTCACCTACAGCATGTTAAAGAGGGCATCTGGCTCTGTGGCTGTAGAGGGTTTCACAGAAGCAAAAAGAAAAGAAAAAGATTCAAAATTGAATGATGTGGATTAGCTATGGCAGTGCCATGGACTGGTGAACTATACTAGTGTTATCCACCTTCGTCCTTTGTTAGCTGGATTGGCTACAGTATCCCCATGACTCCAAGCAGGAACAAAGAGGGTTCATGGATGGATAGTTGGATGAATGAATGGATGGATGGATGAATCAGCTATAGTTTATTGGATCACATGCAGTGTAAAAACAATACATTCATTTTTTAATTTTATTTGATAGAATTTAGAAAAAATGGAGAAAAGAGATTAACGATGTTGCTGGAATTTATTGCTAGAATTCAAACTTAGTTGTTGTAAATATATTTTGTTCATTTTTTACATTTTATATAAATTAGTCCTGGATTGTTTTTCATTTTTTACAAACTGATCAATATGCAGCATCCTCCACTAATACTGTCTGCATGTTAGTGCTCTGTAAATGTGTACACATCTCTAAAAGCGTATTCATCCTGAACAAAGAGGTAAAAAAGTTTAATCTTATGGTATTGAGGAAATCCAGTTTGAGACAAGTTTGAATGTTCAATTGGCATTTTAGAATTAGCATTTCAGTTATTACCACCGTATTTTTTAAGTGTGTTATTTTCTAATCGTAAAGTAGAGGACATTGTTGTAAATCCATGCATGAAACCATGGGTAAAACTCAAAACTAAAAGTACAGTTTTCTTTATTTACTCTTTAATTTTGATAATTGTCTTTCCCATGTTTTTCCACATATCTGCTTCCTCCTTTTATTCCCTCACGTTTTATGTGACAACAGTATCATATTTATAACAGAGCAGAGCTGCTGAAATCCCACTTCTGCCATCACAGTTCATGTTGTCGCTGTGCTTGCAAACAAACGTAACTCACACTACAGTTGTTTGTCAGGAGTGAAGTGAGGACTACATCTTCTATTCATATCTTGTATTCCATTGTGATTCAGAATTTATGGTATACTTGCTGTGGGAATGAGATACACAGACTGAGGAGGCCCTTGGGAGGATTGTCAAAATTCTTTTGGGAAGGCCAAATGATAGAAAAATAATGACATTCATTGTCTGGTAGGTATTGCATCCCCCTGCTCTGAAAGTCTGAAAGCAATGATTCTAGTTTGTTTTCTTCTTGTGATAAAATTCAAGTTGCAGATTGTGATTTTTTACAGTTGTTCTGCATGGTTTATGTTTACTATGGAATGGTTTCCTCAAGGAAAAGTTCAAAAACACTCTGGAAAACACTTGTGATTTATGTTGTAGTTGGGACACGAGTATAGCTTCATATCCTGAGGTCCATGATTAGCTTCATCTGTGGAAGAAACAAATACACAGGGGTTAGTGAACTGCAACAGCTTTACCATCATCAAGAATAAAGATCTGTGCAATTTGTTACGTGATACCTTAAAGCTGAAAAGCTTGATGTGCTTTATGGTTCTAACTCCCTCTGATTGTGCAGAGATTTCATTTCACACATGATTGTCTCTCTCTCTCTCTCTGCTTCACTCTGCTGGGTGTGTGGCGACACACTCAATAGTTAGTCCCTTAACATCACAGGCCTGCTTGCTCCAGGCTAAGTTAGAGGATGAAGTGAGATTGGGATTAAGAGATAATTGAAGAAAGTGGAGAAGTAGATCGAAAGTAGCTCTAAATTTAAAAATAAAAGAGAATCTTTTTGTTTCTTTTGTTCTTTTTATCTTTTTTTTAAAGTTCACCTGGGGAATACCGAAAACAGTTTTGATGCGTATTTGATACAGTATCATCATTTACAGGTGACACACTTTAAAGACCCACTCTGATGAAAATGGTGTTTTTAGTGTTTTAAATATGTTTTTGAAGCATTTTTTTCTGATAATAGACAAACATCAAGAAAATTAAGCTTAAATTGCATTTATGGGTTTTTATTTTTTCAAATAATTGTGAATCTGAACCTTGAAGCTTTTACTGATGATGGATGATAAATATGAAGAAAATTAAACTTAAATTGCATTTATGGTTATTTCTTTCTTCAAATAATTCTGGAGCAGAAAAAAAAATGTCTTTTAAAAAAGCTTGTAGGCATGACGTAGAATTTACAACGGCAAGCTACAAGTGCTCTGCTCCTCTCCATTCTGATGCATGCACTTGTAGACGACTAGATACAGTACACATACATATGTCATCATTTTCCTCATCTGAGCTGACATCTGATTTAAACTGTACAGCTGGATAGATCCAGTATTGGTCGTCATTTTTCTTGCACCGGTAATGTTAGATTAGTGGTGTGAGGGGCTGTAAGCTAGTGGAAGAATGTGTGAACAAAGGAATGATGGGAAATGAGAGCAGGCTCACTCCACAGCAACGGTCCTGCCCCTAACTCAGAGGCAAATTTCTAATGAAATACTATCACTTTGCAGAAACAACAAATGTCCTAGAAAACAACAGTTTTTTGGATTTTGCCAAAAAATAATCACAATTGAAAGACCACTAAGAACGCTTTTACAATAGATCAAAAAGATGATCAGAGTGGGACTTAAATAATAACAAATAAAACATAAACATTAAGGTATGTGTAATAGTTTTGTGTGTTTTGTACATGTATTTGTTTCAGTTAAATTAAATCAATCACTTGGGTAATGCTCAGTTTTTTGACGGAAAAAAAGGAAATAAGAGAGGAATAAGAAAACTACACCTCCATGATCTCAAGCACAGATACAGTTGCTGCTGTACAGGCTTAGCACTAGTTGGCCCTTTGTGTGCTTGGGGCAAGATTTATCACTACCTGATGATGAGGCTGTTTAGCAGGAGTCCCTATAGTCCTCCACTGATTAGTGGAAACCATCTCCCCTAATAACCTTAACAAGAGTAACGCCTCAGGACGACATACCGACACAGACGTAAAATGCCCTCATGCATCCACATATTAAAAAAAAAAAAAAGTACGAAGAGTCCCCCATCCTCCATGCACTGTGTTCAAAGTCACCTTTCTCTCTTGTGGTTCAGCTGTAACGTGGCATCTCCCACCTTCCCTGGGATGAGTTCTCCCTCCCACAGTTCTTTTTCTTCTCTGCCTCTGACCTACAAGGCAGTTCAGAAAAAAAAAACATGTCAAATCGAGTTGTTTAATGGTTCAAGAGTCTTACTCCTTGTGTCTAGCCCATTTTCAGGATGATATCAGTGAGAGATATCCATATAAAATTGTGTACAGAGTTGTGGGAAAATCTATGATTCTACTCAAAGATAAAACAAAATAAAAAAAAAAGGTTCTATTATATAAATTAGACATTTTTTAGCTATGAACAATAACTAAGAGGAAGAAAAATACATTTGTTCTTCCTTATTTTGCTTCGTTTCATAATTGTCCAAAAATAACATTTGTTTGTTGCTAAATTTTGAACAGCTTTCTCAATACACTGATACGTTTAAATGCCCCACGAGAAATTGGGCGAAATAGTTATCAAAACATTCCTTTCGTTTCATCTAATCAGATAATTTGGGTTTTACTAGCTAGAATTGTCTACTATCACTATTTTTATATGATTACAAAATACGACATTTATATCTCTTTTTTACCAGATTTTCCACTTTATAAAAAAAAATAATAATAATCGTGTTGCATTAAAAGCACTAACCAAGATATTTATCGGTATTTTGGTACTTCCTGTTTAGACTAAGGCATCGAATAACAACCCTGTAGTAAATTCCAATGTATATTTTTGAATTCGGTTTAATTTTTAATAAATCGTTTTCATTCTTACGAGGAACACAAAGGCAGCATGAGAGTCCCGCCGTGACGTCACCGAGAGCTTCTGAGTGAGTCAGCTGAGGCAGGAACTCTCCGGCAACAGAAAAGTCAGCCAGGAAGCAGAGGCAGCTGAAACTCATCCAGTGTCCGGGTCTAGCACCTTAAACGAAGACTTTCTCTACATAAGCCACTTAGTATAGGATTTGTAGTTAGCAGTAAAGTAAACACTGCGCAGCGAAATGGCTTCCCTTTTTAAGAAGAAGACTGTCGACGGTAAGTGTGTCCTGTGTAAAGACCTAGCTAAGTTGTTTTTAGCTGTTGCGTTTCGCCTTCCTTGTTGTTTCCACCGACAATTAGCTTCACTCACTTAACTTGTATAACCCGTTCACAGCTTGTCGAGTCACCTGTCGCGCTACTCGACGCTTTATAGCCTTTTTTTTTTGGCCCATTCCGACTTAACCTGGCTAACACGAATTGTTGTTTATAGCTTGTTCAAGAGCGAACCAGCAAAACAGTGATTAAATAGAGTTCCTACAAAGCATAAAGATTTATATATCTTCATCCGTTGAAATCAAGCAACAAAAATGGTTATACTAGTTGTACAAAAAAAGCTAAAGCAATGTAATTTTATTCAAATAAAAATAATAATAAAAAAAAAATAAGTGGAATCTACGAATTGTTGGTTGGTCGAACCTTTAAATTTGGTGTTTGTGTACGTGTTGTATTATCTTACTGCTGTTTGTTCATATCTATAGGGCATGCACCGTATTAGTGTCCATTTCACATACGTTTTATTATTTTTTTTGCTGTGTTAGAGCTGATTTGTGCTTCACATAAAACATGTACAGCAGGTCCCTTTCAATCGTGTGCTACAATAAAATTGTGCAATGTATGAATGAAATGTTTCCGTGACATCATTGTCAGGACTGTCATTCCGGTATGATAAGATCATTTTAGTAAAGTTAATATGAGTCTTTCATAGTGTTTTTTTTAATTCTTTAAGCTTGCTGATTAGTCTGGAGCAGTCAAGATGGATAATCTGCTGCTTTTTTGTCTTTGTTTTTTGGTCAATATGAATTAATCAGTCCCAACTGTTGGAAATACAAATTTAAATAATAGTCTTAATTAAACTGGTACCAAAGACATATGTGTGCAGAAACACATTCAAATAAATAGAATCAGGTTTAGATTTACGCTTGCTTGGTCAGGGAAACTTTGCTTTTTTACCACTCCCATTACCTCTCATCCGAGCCTCACCCACACCGATCATCTGCATGCAGTACTCACTGTGCTGCGTTACCTCTGCTCCACATTCAGATGAAGTTAGGTTTTCTCCGCTTGAACTTTTTGCAGTCTCCGTGTCATGAATCTCCCTTGCCTCCCATTCTCTAATCACTTAAAAACAATCTAGACCTCATGTTTTCAAGTGATTTCTTGATATTTGGCAAATTTGGATGGCGGGTGGGTTAGGTCTCACGTATTTGTAGGATGACATCCCTCCCACTTTAAGACGTTGGCGGTACGTCACCTTATACGTATGTAAGCATCGTTCTCACAAGTGGTCAGTTACAGTGATGACTTTGTAGCTATTTTATGTTTATCTTTTCCAAAATTGAAAAAGAAGCATAAAAGCTGGGCATAGGTTTTTTTTTTTTTTTTTTTTTTTTTTTTTTACCCCAACTTTACAACAACTTTCGAAAAATGTTAACCCTTAAAAAAACATTAGAGATCCCTACTAACAAGCTGCAATTTTTTTAGAAGACTTCTTCAAATTCAAATGTGCTTTTATATATATATATATATATATATATATATATATATATATATATATATATATATATACTTACGTTTTAAAAGCTTTGTTTTGTCTGAAGTGTAAACGTCACTGTGCTGTGTCTTTTAAACTGTGTAGCAAGTTGTGCTTTTAAAATAAACATTTAAACAGTTTTGTAATGCTGTGCATAACCTTTACTTTTTACTAATTTCATGTTTATTCACATTTCTTTTAATCAAAACAACCTATTCTGATTTAGAATACTATATTTCTAGAGCATTATTCAGGATACATTCTAAAATAAGATCCTGGGTTTGCTTTTTTTTTTTTTTTTTTTTTTTTTAAACTTGCATTTTCGTAAATGTTGTCTTTTAGCTTTGTTCTTTAAAAATGAATTGTCATTTACAGTCATACTTGATGTCATATTTTGCATTTGTGTGTGTTTGCTGTTTCTAAAACAGTTGTGCAGCTGTTGGGACCAGTATGGTTCTAATGTGCAGCTGTTTGCAAAGATGCATCTCACATGCCTCTGGGCACACACATTCAGATCTGCTGTCGATTAGGGTAAAGGCTACAGATTTCTGTCAAGTCTGTGCGGAGTCTATACCTTCTGTCTGCTTTTGGATGCACATTCAGTGACATTAATCAAAAGAAACTGCATCACCTTTGAACTACTTCATTCAAATTATTTTCACTTTAGAGATCATAAAGCCAAATGGTGAACGATGACAACTATTTTAAGCTGATGCCTGCTGAATCTTTTTAATAAATGTAGTTGTATCTACTTTATGGTAATTTTTCAATTTCTTTCCTCATTTTCTTTCTTTCTTTTTTTTTTTTTTTACACACACTTTCTGCAGACATCATTAAGGAACAGTCAAAGGAGCTGCGTGGTACTCAGAGACAGATCACCAGGGACAGAGCTGCGCTGGAAAAGCAAGAGAAACAACTGGTACGCAAGCATTCTCACAATTTTACACACACATTCAAATGAAGAGGGAAGAAGTAGCTTCCTTTCAACAGCCCCAGATGCGCATTACACCCTCTTTCTATAATTTGTGGCTGATTTTGATTGGCTGATAGGTCTAAAGTCATAGACAAGAATGATCTGGTGTGGTGGCATTGCTTGAGGCTACAATAGCTACACACACACACACACACATGCACATGCCCTTATTCAGAGTTGCTCTCTAATTTTGGTGTTCACAGTTGTGAGCAACATTTTCCCTCTCTGAAAGATGAAAGAAGCTGACTTCAGCCTCTGTGCCCTGTCGTATTGAGCAAATATCGTACCAGACATAATTACCTCCCAGGGGAGCCACACTTTTGTTCTTCATTAATGGTTTCACTAATTAGTCTGTTTTTTAAAAAAAAAAAAAAAATCTTCGTTACTCATTCTCTAAAAACTAAAGCTTGCCTAAGACATAAAAATGACCCACATTTATGAATCGGCAAAAAAATAGTTTAGCTATTAAATTTAAATATTTAATTAATTTAAATATTTAATTACAAATGAACCTGTTCAATCAGTAAATTAACTTTGGTACAGATTTAAAACATTATCATTTATTATGTGGAATAATATTTTTTTTCCTCGAAATGCCGATAATTCCATATATTTGCAGAAAAAGTTGCCAAAAAATGTCACAGTTCTGGGCTGAAGCTGCTTTACTATTGCATTGTTCTGCTTTAAAAACCTCCTCAGCGTTTTCACTCGTGCAGCAACTTATGTTTGATGGTTGTAACTGCCTGACAGCCCCTCATTTGTTTGCTGCTGTGGATCATATGCTGGAGAGCACCATCTATCTTGCACACTGTTATCTTTTAACAGAGGCAAATAAGACATTAAAAGCATCGGTCCTGCTTCTCTCCACTCCTGTTTTTATTATATATATATATATGCTACTTTTACTGTTTTTCTAAAAAAAAAAAAATCCTCTTTAACTATGCATTTGACTTGTTTACAGCACAGCAAACAAACAAATTGAACCTACAAAATATATGAGCATTTGTGAGGAAAATCTGTTTCTCCTGCAGCATTAAGCATTAAAATTTGATAAGCTTTGATTCCTGAATAGAATGCTTTCAGGACACATAATAAACATACAAGATATGCCGCAGCTTGAAGGTCTGGCTGGCTTACAGGAGACAGCAGCTGTACGCTCATCGCTATGAATGCTCTCACACTGACGGCACACGGACTCCCTGCAGACAGCAGCACACTTCCCCAAAAGCTAAATGCATTAGCTGGTCATCAAGACATTGATGTTTCTCTATGGTGTGTGTAGTCATGAATGCTGCAGTCTATAGAGGTTTGTAGTGATTTGTTTTCCAAAAGGTTGTGTATTTCTCATGCAGGATGGTTTAAAAATGGTTTTAATTTAAATTTACTGTCAGTCTGGTGCATCAAGAGGGCTGTGAATGTCAGACTCTTATTACATCATCAACATGGATTTTGTTCTTTATTTCATTAGTTTACAACTCTGAACATTTAGCATTTTTTTTCCAAAACAAGTTCATTTAAAATCTGAGGAAATTTCTCTGGTTGAATTTTTTGGTCACAATTTCTCCCATGATGGCTGAAAAACACAAACAAATCCAAGTTGTATAAACACAAGAGATTTTAAGCAATTGATTTGAGACATTACGTCTATTTTTTGTTTTTCTTACCACCAGAAGGTTTTTTTATGATGTTGGTAAAGCGAGACCTTCCTCCAGTTAAATTCCAAGCTTTTCCTGTAGGGTTATAGTCTTAAGTGATGTCTCATGCTGCCTGAGCAGCTCATACACAATTTAAACCTAATGAATCCTGCCATTGTTGTCCTGGAGTATTGCTGTGTAGGCAGAGATCAAGTTTATTTGGTGAGAGAACCTGCCCTTTTAGTAAATGCAAGCAGTCATCTGATTTGATCGGGTGACAGCGATGTCATTCAAATCCGTTGCAAGGATTTCCAGGATTCCCATCTTTTTAAATCCGTTGCAAGATTTTCCAGGATTCACATCTTACCTGTTTGGTTTGTTGAATTCATGTGTTACATTTTTCTGCCAGACGAAGGAGAGGCGTTATTGACTTGTTCTTGATACGAATGCCATTTATAGCAGGTGTGTGAACAGCTAACGCTGTTATGAATCAAGCAATTTGGTGTTACAGCTCACCCTTACCCACAAACATAATGAAATATGCAGCGGTCGTCCATTTCTCCTGCTGCTGATGGTGATCTTCTCAAAAGGAACAGGAAGTGGCACGAGAGTTAGATTTGTGTGTTTGTGTTTTTCTGTCTGAGTCGGATTGCAGTGAGTTTCAACAATGAAGGAAAGTGTAGAACCTTGATACTGATGTAAATTTCCATCACTTAAATTTTGCGTACATTTTCATGATGACAACCCAAATATATTTAGTATTTTTGCAACACACACATACAAAACAATTTTATTTTGTAGGCATAAAATAGCTTTTAAGTTAATTTTAATAGGAGAATAGCTGTTTTACTCAGTAAATTGTCAGTTTTGTATAGTTTAATTAAGTAATTTGATGAAAACCATTTATATCTGCACAAAAATTGAGTATATAAATTATACAAACGAATGAATATAAAATAAAATCTTACAGAACTTCAGCAATTGTGAACATGTGAATCAAAATCAAACTGATTAAGTGTTTTGCAGGAATACCCAGCCTTACTGGTGCTCATTTCCTTCTTTCCGTTCTAGGAGCTGGAGATCAAAAAGATGGCAAAAAGCGGTAACCGTGAGGCTTGCAAAATCCTCGCCAAGCAGTTAGTTCAGCTGAGGAAACAAAAGAACCGGACGTACGCCGTCAGCTCCAAGGTGACCTCCATGTCAACCCAGACAAAGGTTATGAACTCTCAAATGAAGATGGCTGGTGCCATGTCCACCACTGCTAAGGTAAGCTCCCTTTATCAATTTAGCTAAGGTCAGACCTTTAAAATGTTTACTTTCTAAAAGATGCAGAGGTGATTAAAGGTTTTAGAAAGCAACATTTAAGCTAAAAATTGTGATAATTTTGTTTTAAAGGAGATAAAATATGGGGTAAGATAGCTTTCAAAAAGAAGTATATTCATAAAGACAAAGTTGTGAACAAAGGAATACTCTGTGCACAACTTTTGCAGAAAATCATGAAACATTTATATAAATAAAATATGAAACAAATACAACATTTGGTTTTACGTTTGACATTTCTGTCTTGAATACGATCTACATCTGTTCTGAATACAAATTTTGCTTGTCTTTAATACAAATTTATCCTGTTAACAAACTGTCAAAAATATATCACAGGCATAAACATTGAGTCCTGAAACATCAATTCAACTGAGTGAGCATGCGTGTTCAGGTTCATTTATTAAATTAAAATAGAATTTAACTTTTAGAATGTTATTGATCCCATGGCAGGAAGATTATCTCGATACCGTAGCTCTGCCACTTTTTTTTTTTTGGCCAGGTGACAACAGTGGAGCGTATAAACAATGAAACGGGTCTGGAAGTGGTGGCAAAAAAACAAAAAGAAGCCAACAAGAGAATGATGATTTAAAAATAAAAAAAAAACACCAGAGCAGGCGGCTGAGGGACCCCCATCTCTCTGCTGCTGCCCGCCAGCCCCTGTTCAGATGTATGCTTATCTTAGCCCATCAATACCAGAGACAGGCTCTGAAAGGGATGGCGGGTCAAGAAAATGGAAGGAATTAACAAAAACAGCTAAGCTAACTCGGAACAAAATTTCTATTTCAATTCTATTTATTTCTCAGAGTCAGTGCACGTTAAAAGCATTGCTTGAAGTGTTTCAGA
The DNA here is from genome assembly GCA_014656515.1 of Oryzias celebensis. Taxonomy (NCBI): domain Eukaryota; kingdom Metazoa; phylum Chordata; class Actinopteri; order Beloniformes; family Adrianichthyidae; genus Oryzias; species Oryzias celebensis. Next base: position 15,033,081 of record BNCR01000017.1, on the reverse strand, counting down.
ATTAGCCCAGCGGCTATTTTTCATCTGTTGTCCCTGGACAGATGTTAAAATTGTCATCCAAAAAAAGCTAAAAACGAGGAATGAGAACTAAACTTAAAATTTCAGTAAAAAAGATATACAAGAAAATACAATTATAAGACAATCACTTAAAATACCATTTGATAAAAAATACAGACATTACAAAGCATCAAAATAAAAATAAGTCATAATTGCAGAACAATTATGTCAAGTCAATGTGAACAAGTTTGCTGTGATTTGAGAAAGTTTCTCATGTGCTTTTTAAACAGATTGAATGTCGAAGCTCTAGAATACTTTGAGGGACAGTGTTTCCTTCTTGCACTGCTGTTACTTAGAAGACATTTTGGCTAAAGCCACTGGTCTGCAGAAGAATTAAACAGTCTCCTCTCACCGACTCTTGTGTCACTCTTTGCAAGTTAGTTCTTATTTGGACAAACTGGTTGAGTGGAGGGGATGGCAAACCATTCATGATTTTATAAAACAGAGTTTTGTATTTTCATTAAGTTATCCCAGCTTAACAGCTTATGTTTTTGTAAAATAGCACAATGGTCATAACATGTAGTTTTGTTATCCAATATTTAAACGTTTGTTTGTACAGTGACTCTAAGGGTTTTAGTTCTGTGAACTAAATGAAAAAAATGAATGAATATATACGGTTTGATTTGGAGAAAAACATTGCAACTGTTTTATTTAGATTGAGTTTTAAACTTGACTGATCCAACCATTCAGTAACATGACCCATAGATTCAGTGAGAATTTCAGCCACCTGAAGCGTGATTTTACAAGGAGAATAAATGACAGTATCATCAGCATACATTTGTATAAGAACATTTTTACATACTGTAGGAAGGTCATTTATGTAAAGAGAGAATAGCAAAGGCCCTAGAATAGACCCTTGCGGGTCACCTGTGGACAGACGGGAGGAGAAGAGAAAGAGTTGTTTTATTTGAAAGAAATGTTTCTACCCATTTCATTGCATTATTGGGAAAAAATCAATTTGGTCAATATTTTTTTATGATTTATAGTGTCAACTGCATTTTTCAGGTCAAGAAACACAGCTCCAACCATCCCCTCTTGATCCAATAGATATTTTATATTTTCTATAAAGAAACAGTTTGCAGTCTCAGTCATGATTAAACAAGACTGTTCAATACAGTTCTAGACATGTGCTAGTTGACTCTTTTATCTAATAACGTGGTTTAAATATTAATGTATGCTCTTCTGATGTTTAAAAGCAAGTTGCAGCCTGGTAATGAAGTGTGACACTGTAATAAATGGCTTGGAGTGACGTCCTGTACAGCTTACATGCCTGGGTCAACTATAATTATTCTTAAAATTAATGTAGGGTGGTGAGGTGTACGCAAAAATGCCAGGAGGGGGTAAAAAAAATCTTTGTTGAATCCCAAACATATAAAAAGTCAGATTTTTGTTGAGAAGCAGCAGCGTGTGAAAGGACTAAGGCGTGTGTCAGCTGAGGCGAGGCAGGCTTTGCTGGTCGTTCAGGCCAGTGGGTTCTGGCAGGCCAAACCTCTGCTGCCTGTGTGTGTCTGTGTTTAGCTCTGCTGGCATTGGGATTCCATCATCGAAAGAGGAACAATCCACCATATTGTAAATTCTACAAAAAAAAGGGAAAATTTCCATAGAATTTATCTAATCAAAAGCACAAATGTGTCATTGAATATTTTTATTTGTTGAAAAGAAGTATTTGCATCTAAAATGTAAATATTTTCAGGCACGATAATTCTTCACAACTCATGTACCAGTAACTTTGGATTTCTTATGTGTTTTAAAGGGCTGATCATGATATTTTAAGCCTGTCAGAGTAAACTATATCCAAATATATGATAATATATTACACTTTGGTACACATCTGAGGCCCCCTTTTGCTCCTTGTGGGTGCCTTCCATTTCATGACCTTAACCTAGAGCTGGTCTCGGCAGCTTTCTGTGTTTCTTATGAAGTTAGATTTGTTTTTGCAGTATTTTCCATCAGTAAAACTTTGTAGTTTCACCCACATATACAAACAACATTTGAACTTTTGCAAAGATGGATGTAGCTACATGTTGTGCATATAAAATGAAAGCGTTTTGCTGATCCCCGCTAGCTCCACAGAGAACGTGTGTGTGTGTGTTAGCCTGGGGGTGGTGCTGGCAGCCCAGACACTTCCTGGAAGGGGCTGTTCCCCACTTTCATACGTAACAATGTCAAGACCCACTAGTTTTCTTGGATTGACAAGGGCGGGTTCTCAGAGAGCAGGGCATCAGAGGAATACTCAGAGATGCGTGAATGGAGCAAAATACCGCTTTTGGGGTGTGGATTTAATAGACATTAACATTATAAAACACAAAAAACCACATTCGTTGAACATTTGCTCAATTGAACATTTTCTCGTGTTTACCTTCTTTTGACCATGTGTGCAGACAATGCAAGCTGTGAATAAAAAGATGGATCCACAGAAGACGCTGAAGACCATGCAGGACTTCCAGAAGGAGAATATGAAAATGGGGATGACTGAGGACATGAGTAAGAAAACACACAGATCTGTGATTCCTATTATTACAAGGTTGCTAATAGCATTTTGATTTAAGGAGTAAAAAAAAAAGAGTTTAATAAATGTAAGAGAACAAACAGTTTTATCTTTAAAACATAAGATTGTAAATAAAAAAAAAAATCTAATTCTTATGTCTCTCTGTTTGTCTAGTCAACGACACCCTAGATGAGATTTTTGATGAATCTGGTGATGAAGAAGAATCTCAGGACATTGTCAGTCAGGTTTTGGATGAGATTGGAATTGAGATCTCAGGAAAGGTAAGGAACAAATGTTTTTTTTTTTCCTCTAAATTTCAAACTTAAGTACTTGTGGTGCCAGAAACACCTTTAGAGCAAAACATTTTGCTTTATGGTACATGTTCCAGATGTTAATAGTCTTTACTGCGTACATACCCTCTGGCAAGAACAACAAGAAGTACTCTGCATGGCTTTAGCTGTTTAAAACTCGCCTGTTAAAATGCATCCCAGCTGCCACATGGTGGGGCTCGCCTTCAGCTCTTAACAATGTAGTAACTGCAAGGCTGTCCATCTGCTTTGTGTCTGGCTCCCCCTGCGGTGCTGCATGAGTAATTACTTCTTATTAGGAAAAACCCCACGAATTACCAATGAACACGAATTCACACAGAGACTTAAAAAACAAGTGTGACAATAAGTTCAGACAACAGATCTTTGGTTTTAGGATGTTTTTCTTTGATTGCTCTGGAAGTTTATTAATTAAGACAGCAAAAAAATTATGAATTTGTGCACAACTTTGCAAAAAAATGTGAATACAACATTTAGTTTTACATTTGACATGTCTGTTTTGAATGCGACTTTTCTTTGTCTTGAATACAAATGTATTCTGTTAAACTGTCAAAAGAAACGTCATGGGGTCACTGGCATAAACATTGATTGTTCAAAATGTGCATGCACGTTCAGGTTCAGTCATAAACTGAAATAAAATACTACTTTTTAGAATGTTATTGATCCAATAACAGCAGGTTTTAGCTTGGGATTGTGAGAGTCTGTAAGCTAGCAGGAGAGCGAATAAACAGATTGGTTATGGGAACTATGTCTTATGTAAAGTCGGAATGGTTGCTTATGGCAGTTTTTGGCGTTTTGTTGTTCCAGATGGTCAGGGCTCCAGCTGCAGGGAAGTCCGTCCCAGGCGCAGCGTCCTCCTCCAAACAGGCCACAATCTCTGACGATGAGATTGAGAGACAACTGCGAGCTCTGGGAGTGGACTAATATTCTGCTTCATGTTAGTGTGCACCCTACAAACCAATGCAACAATACTACTCATTGACTTAGACCCTGTCAGACACTGGTTTGTCATGGTTGGAGGTGAGGCTGTGGGTGTAAATGCAGGCATAAACAATGACTTGCAGTGGAAATCTCACAGCCATTCATCCATACTCCTACATTTAAATGCAGGTTGCCTTAAAGATCTACAGGATGACCCATTAGTGTCAAAATCATATTTATTATTACATTAGAGGGACTTTGATTTGATTATGTTCAAGAATGACATACTTGACCCAGAGAACCACCTTCACCATGGAATCTTTGATCTGTCTTTATAAGGGCTACAGGTACATGGGCGAACTTGGAATTGACTTTTTTCTTTTTTGTTGTTAATTGTGTTTTGCTTGGGATTTAACAATAAGCAACATGCATTTAAAGTGTTCTCCATATTTTCATCTCTTTTCTTTTTTTGATGCAATTTTCCCGTTTTACCAGCTATATTTATTGATATTGGTTCTTAATTAATTCAAATATCATCCATAAGTTTTTTTTTTTTGTTTTCTTTTACAAATTAAAGCATTATTTTGGAAGAAAAAACCTCTGTTTCATCCATTAGACTATTGCCTCCATCGTGCATTTCGTTTGTCCACTAATAAGGTAATTACTATGCTTCAAAGCTTTTAATGTAGGCAAGCGCTTCTGCTGGGAATAAAAACACGCACAAACATGTGTGACCTCACCAAAAAATTCATCTTTCATCCCAGATGATTTTAATGTACAGACTGGCCAACAAGAGTTAAACTTAGACCAAGACTAATGAAGAACTGGCAGAGTTTAGAATCAGTTTCTGATGCTATTTAATAAAATGTTTTGTTTTTTTCCAACGTCTACGTTAATGTTTGGTTTTAGCACTGATTGCTGGTTGGCACTGGTCCTGCAATCCATCATTTTTCAGCTGCTGTGCAGTTACTATCATAGATTCTTTTTCAAGGTGCCTCACTCAGAAAAAACACACACAGACACTATAGCAACAAATGGATGGAAGTGTATACTAAAACTGCACTGTGATTGAAACCTAATTTCTCCAAAGCTGAAACTGGCTTTCCTTTAGCTTTTGAAGCTTCAGGTTTGGTGAAAACAATGTTGGCATCCCTTCAATTTGATGTTGTAGCTCATGTCTCTGACCTTTTCTTCTTATTTGAAGTACCTTTGCCAATGAAAACACAAAATGTCTCATTCTTGCATGTGTTTTATCTCATGAAAGCATCAAAGTCACTAACTTTTGTAAAAGGATTTTCCTCTTCTGTGTACAAACCGGTTGTAATTGAGATCAGAATATAAATCTAAAACAGATTTTTGAAATTTGAGTGCTGTTTCACTGATGGAACATTTTATGTTTTAGTGTTTTCAAACTTGTTTACTTCTCAGTTGTTGTAAATGGCCTGTAAAACATTTAAGACTTTTATAATGAATAAAACTTCTTCATCTACAATTGTAAAGCATTTTTTTGTTTTGTTTTCACTATTTATTAACTAAGGTTTACAATTTCTTAACTTCAAATTTTGTAAAGTTTTTGTATTTCAGTCAGCAACTTTTGTATATATTTTATACATTTTTAAATGAAAATATGAAAAGCAATGAGAGGATAGTTAAGGCATTATTGAAATTAAGATTTTTTGTCAACCCATAACAAACCTTTAAAGCTTTGCATCTTTCGAATCAAAATGATTTAAAGCTTTTACAGGCTCTCAAGGTTTGGTATGGTGTTATGAACATTTGTTAAATATATTTTAGGATTATGGAATTGTTTGGGATTATGGAATTTTGCATTTGCATTTTTGCCAAAAAAGTAGTTATTCTTGTCAAACTCATTTGTCAAGAAAAATACAAATAGAACTATGAATCAAAATGATAAATGAAGAACATTAAAGAAAAAGATGGACTAACGTGACATATGACTTAAACATGTTAAACAAATCAGACATATAAAAAAAAAAAAGTTCTCTAGTGACTATTTAATAACACAATTAGTAGATTTGTTAATGTTACGTCTATCAAAAAACTCCAAAAACTAAATTTCTGTTTAGCAAGCTAATTGCTAATTGCTAAGCAAGCAGTGCTTCAGTCTTCCATAAAAGCATCCTGTTAAATGGCAATGCCCAGACTATAACAGTGGTGAGGGCAAACTCACCTGCCACCTGAACTCCTTTAAACACTTTGGTTGTTTGTGAAATTTACTCAATCTTTTTTTGTTCTGAGAAAAAAAAGTTGTGATGTTGGCAGTTTGTCCTGATTCTGAGACTTCAACCATCCAAATCCAACTGACACCAAAGAAGTGTCAACAATAAAAACATTGGTAGAGATTTGGCAGTCCACTGTACTTCCCTGTCGCAGACTCTAACAAATGTGAAACCATTTGAAAGGGAAAAAAGGGTTTTTCAGGGCAAAATATGTGCCAAAAGGATTGTTCCAAAAACAAAAAAAGAAATGCCAATTGCAATTTTTATTCTCTCTGTAATAATATATTTTTACAAAACTAATATTTAAAAATACATCATTAGACTAGAACTATGTTTGAGACACACTCAGAGAAATCTGTCCAAGTGAGAAGGATACAGAATCATAAATACGTTTTTTGTTTTCTTTTTTAAAGCCATAACATATTTAAGAAAAAAAATAGATTGGACATGAATTTCTATAGGTCTTTAATATTTCTCAATTTAAAGTCAGCTTTTCATCCTCAAAGTCACTGCAAACATGACATTTAACTCTTGACTTTGTGCTGTATGTGTATTTTCATCACCTTTGAAGAAAAGGACAAAAAGTCCTCCTTCCAGGCTTCATCTGTCAAGATGGCAGAGAGAAAAGATAAAACTACCGACCAAATGGAGGCATGGAAAGTGAACAAAGACTCTCCGAAACCAGTCATTCTGACCACTGAGGCTGGACGTCCCATTGGAGACGAGCTGGACCTCAACACCCTCTTATTGTTCAAAATGTGGTCTTCACAGATGAAGTGGCCCACTTTGGTATGCCTGTCATTAGTTGGAAGGCCGATCTATTGCTGCAATTTCAATTTCAAGGCCACAATAAATCAGAGAGGTTCATAAAAGTCATAAAAACAAGGAAAAAAAAAAAGACTTTTTTAGAGTCAACATAATCTGGAAATTGTTTAGTTAACTAGAGTGAAAAGAATTAATGCTCTAGTTACTCTATTTAAAGTATATTTTCTAAGTTTGATTTTCTGACCTTAAGAAAGAACTTTAATTTACCTTTTAAAAGACTCTTTTTTTTTTTTTTTCAAACCTATTTGTAGGTAAGTACATCACGTTAACTAATATTATAGCGAAGTTATTCTTAACAGTTTTAACATTTGTTATTTTCTGTTAAGATTTTTCTTTTATTTTCACTTTTGCTATTTGCATGTTGGAAATGATAAAACAGATTTTGTTCTTGTCTTGTTTCTGTAAACTTAGATAAACTGAAACATCTCTGATCATATTACTTTAGTTTCCATTGTTTTTGAGTTTATCAATTCTTTCTGCCCTCTTTTCATTTATGTCTTCACAAATATTGATTTTTATTAGTCAGCGCTCATGCTGTTTTCTTATTGCAGTTACTAAGACATATTCCACTAGTCTTATTGTTTGCTTTCTGTGCTGCTATGTCAAACATCCTTATATTCAGATTTTCTGATTTCTCATTAAAAATGTTCAAGAAATGTTAGACTTTGCAACATGTTCTCTATCCGTCCATAATGGGCTGCAGAAACCAATTAGCTCAGTGTAAATAGGAGCTTCCTTCAAGGTAACAACAGAATAAGAAGTAACTTAATGACCCTTTAACTCCCTATTTGTTCCTCTTCAAAGAGCAGTTGCCTAAAAGTATTGTTATTATGTATACCCCCCTCTCTGATGCAATGAGATAATCTGAATACAGTCACACAATTTGACCGATGATCTTGAGTTCATGTTGCCATTCTTTGAAGCCTTTTTAATACAGTCTGGATTATTAAGGCAAATTAGCTTTCATTTGTTCCTTCTCTCTGATCTTTGTCGCATCCCTCATCTCTCCATCAGCACTCGAAGACCTGCTCTTTTCATCACCACTGCCATTTGATCTGAGCCTACGAGCCCTGCTCTTTACTACACCACAAAACACATTTGAAAAGAGCAAAGAAGATCCATTGTTTTTAAGGTGGATTGTCCCTCTCCCGTGGTGTCCTCCCAGTAATTATGTTGCGTCATGCTAAGAATAATTATCAATCCTTTCATTTTACCAGCTTTGCTGCTTTTATCAGCTCTTTGAATTGTAAAAAAAAAAAAAAAAAAAGAAAAGCCACACAGAAAAGCGATCTTGTCTCATTTTTCTTGTCTTTCTGTGCTGAGAGACAGAACCTGTCCTGCATATTAAATCCAGAGCTGTCCTGTGCAACGCCTCGTCTGGTGCTTATCAGTAGTAGAACTGGTGTCTGTAAACGTCATCTTTTTATATTACATGTGCACTATCGAGCACATTCAGGAAGTGAACTTATTGGGACACCGGTGAGATATATTACAATCCTTCATTATTTACTTGGTGAGGCTTCCAGTTAAAATGCACGGGTCATGCAGATGTCATCTTTATAAGAACTTTGTTTTCTTCTTTGTTATGATTAACGTACCTTATGATAAATAAAGATAGTCAGCCTTCAAAATTTACAGAGATAACCTTGTTAAACTTGAAATATAATGAAGATAATTTACTGCATTTACAATAATACACTTAAATTGAATTTTTTTTTAACACATGGCTTTTTTGTGTGTGTGTGTTCTGCACTATATGAATTTGCTTTAAGCAGACTAACATTTTAGCAAGCCAATACTGAGAATGAAAGGCCCTGACTGGGCAGGCACTGGTACCCCTGCAAGTCCAAGGGTCCAGTATAGGGACCCTTGGATAACAAGGGGAAGGTCCCACCAGAGGTGGAGGGACCTCACATGGAAAAACAAAGGTGAGCAATACCCATCGGACTCCAGTTGCCAAGGCAACGATGGACAATGCACAGTGGAAGTAGCAACAAAGGGGAGATGTTCCACTCTCAAGTAAACTAACCCCTGAGATGTGTCCTAGGCCAACACCCCTGTCCAAATCCCTAAAAAATGAATTTTGAGAACGAAGGACAGTTAAAGAACAGCTCCAAACTATCACCAGTCTTTGGAAGACCTCTCCCCCCCTAAAAGAGGGGTGCAGATGAAGCTACCACCTGGTAGAGGAACATGAGGAGGCTCTGTTATGGGGAGGCTTTGCAGTGGACAGTAAGTTACAACATCCTGGAGTGGAATGTGCTGCCTGGTGTCAGAAAGTTTAGTCTCACGTGTTACACATTGCCCCCAAGCAGCCACATCTAATGAAAAGTCCATGTCAACGTGTAAAGTTTTAGACTTTTGGGTTCAAATCTCTGGTTAAATAGTGACATTTCAATGTCGTCCCTTTTAATTTAAGTGTCAACAGTTGAAAAATGTATTATAGACGAGAAATGTATTATTGCAGTTTGTGCCCGGCCAGAATTATATGACACCAAGTCTTTCATACACTATATTACCAAAAGTATTGGCTCACTCAGTCAAATGATCAGAACCATGTGCCCTAATCACTCGGTCTGACCACAGTTGTTGAGAAAAATTTAGCCGTTTGTTAATGAAAAGGGAATCAAAATGTATTTTTGAATAAGTAAAGGTCTGAAATTTAATTACAGAAATCGTTTGATTTTCTTAAAAAGCTAATAAAGTTCAGTAAAAGGTAATTTTTGCATTGACAATAGCCATGAATATGTTGAGGAACACTTCAAGTTCAATGAGTATTTTTTCATTGATTATTGACAGTAGGTTGTAATTATCTTTAGTTTTGTCAATTTCATGTCATGTTATCATATTATGTTATTGCATTGACCACGGTGGCTTATTTTTTCATTAACATAGAGAAATCAACTTACTTGTTTAGGTTTGCAGAAAGGAAGAACGAGAAGAAATGACATAAGAAGTCATAATTGTCATCAAGGGAAAGATTTAGGAAATTTAACCAGAACATTGGATTAAAAAACAAAAAAAAACAAAAACAAAATTCATCTAACTGATATCACTGTATTAATTAAACTAATTTGAAGTTCAAAACTGTAAACCTTCTCAAAACCTAAAACATTCTTTTAAATCACAGCAGGTATTTTTGACAACTTAGTAAAGATGAATAGATTTTCATTCATCATTTAGAGTTATAGTCAGTTTTAAAGTAAAATTGTCTTGAGTTTTCAAATAAAAACTAACCTTTTTGTAGTTGAATGAAGGCGTTACCATGAAACCATAATTCCCTGAAATGTTTTTTTCTTACTAGAAGCTAGAGCTGGTGACATTAGTGAAGAAGTCTGCCAGAATTATTACAGATCATTAAAATGTGGACAGTTTATTGGAATTTGAGTCCACGTTTATTATTCTGGACCTTGGCATCCATCTTTTTTTATTTTTCTGGCATAACCACATACTTAGTAACGTTTCTGGATATAATGAGTGTCATGTACTGTAAGCTTGCAACTCACAGTTCTAACGACAAACTTCAAGATGAACACAAAAATGTGAAGACGTTTCTAATTCCCAGGCTCAGGTATGCGCAGATGTCATGACACAAGTGAGTGTCACCCTAATGGTTGTCTCTGTGCAAGGTGTGGAGGTAATACATGTCATATCCAACTGTAGAGCATTGTCTTTTCCAAACTAGGAACTTTCAGCATCTTTTTTATGAAGTGGCATCTTTTTATCACTTTTCTTCTCTGCTTTCAGAATCTTCACAGAAAGAACTGAGTGTTTGTTTACCTGTCTTTTGTATGGCATTCTTATTTTTTTTTTATATTCCAAAGGTGACATTGGGAACAATAACACATTCTCCCTTTTTTCGCCTTCTTTTTTGTTAGTCAGAGAAAGAATTTTTCAAAGTCATCCAAAAATCTAAATGAATGCTTGTGCAAAAATGTTATGATTATTTGGAACTTCACTCACAGTAACAAATCTGGCAGAAAGGAATGGATATGAGCATGAAAGCATTGCACACTAGAGTTGCTGTCAGCTGTTCATTATTTGTATTTTACGTTTTATTTTTTTTATTAAACAAGTTTTTATAAAAACGGTTAGAAAAAATGTTTTCATTATTTGACATTTTAATATGTGACTTTAACTTTGATTATTTATTCTAAAAATCTGCCACATGGGTAGAGATGATAAAAAATAACAACAGAGAGCAGTTTATTTATAAATGCTGCTGTGGACCAATATCCTGCTGTGCAAATCTGTTTCTCGAGTATTATTTAAGATTTACCTTTGATGTTTATACCTGTATGTTCCATATTGTGTTTTATTATGCGTGGACAGCTGTCTGTATGGTACAAGAGTAAACTCATATAAGATTAAGTGTATCTCTCCGACTGACAGGAGTCAAACCACAAATAATCAAACTAATTATATGATTAACATCCCCTGAAATGTTTTAAAAAGCTATTTTTTCAGTCAGACAACCCTGTGTATAGTAGCACTATCATTGCAGGAAATACAATCAAGATCTAGTAATACAAAAATATAGATGGGAAACGACAAACAAACATAACATGCAATAGCTGAATGCTGTTTTGTAACAAATAGTCATCCCTCCTGTGATTTTAGCTTACAAACAATTCAATTCTCAATGGTTCCTTACTATATCAAACAAGAAATCCTCAATATGTGCTATTTTGTTTCATCTTTTGTAATCTGCATGTGCCAGTTCACACATTTGAGGCTATACAGACATGCTATTTTATGTACTCTGTAAGTCAGTTGTTAGCAGCATGGATCATGACATGGGGATAAACATGTCTTCCCTCATGGCAGCTTTCACTTAGAAACATGGCAGCTCTTTTTCCAGTAAATGAAGGGATGAACGAAGCTTGGAGACTTGTGTGGCAGAACTGAAATACCCTGCCTTGGTGTCTGTTGCCTAGTTACAGTTTTGCAAGACAAGAGCCAGTCTGTATGAGATTTCTTTTCGGCTTGTTAATTTTTTCCCATTTTTTCTTTGTAGTGCAAATTCACATCTTGAATCAAGTTTATCAAAAGACATGTAGATTCACACTATGAAGAAGATTCTTGTCATCAGCTGCTCGGTCTGCCTCTTTCCCTTTCTGCATAGCAACCAGGATGAAGGATTTGTTTGTGAAACTCATTCTTCCTTCGATTGTCATTTTTTAAAAAAGAATGAGATTTATTGCACTTAAGAATGTTTATTTTCCATCATTTCAAACTGACTGTCATTCTGCTTTTTATTTTTATTTATTTATTTTTTACTTCAGCAGAATTGCATTAGTTCAAAGGAGCAGATTTCATCAGAGCAGTGAAGAGGAGAAGCAGCAAAGTTGACTATGTAAAGGCCGTGGGCGAAATTCACTGTGTGCTAGAACTGTATATGGATTGTAAAAATAAAAGTCTCTTTAAAAATTCAGTACACTGACCAATAAATATATTTAACATGTCTAATAATATTAGTCGGTCTGTCAGGGTGAAAAGAGTGCTCACTGCTGGGAGTCGGTGGCTGGAATGTGGCTGAAGTCCTTAGATGGACCTGCACAGTAAGTTTATGCCTTGATTATTATATGTTTGTGCTTTCTTCCTTTTTAGATTCCTCGTGGATTGAAAACTTTGAATGGATCTAAGCTTAAATTATAGTTTCAGTTTTCTATTTTGAAACTTTTTTGGGCTTAATGGATGCTTTATGTCATCCACTAAACTGTCTTTTGAACTTGTATCAAAATATCCTAGCAAAAAAGTGAAGGCAAACATGTTTACAGAAACAGGATCAGGCAGAATAACAGAATTACAGAACTTTTATAGCTCCCGAGGATCTGAAAAATAAAGATTAGTAATCTGTCATTTAAAAAGCAAACATTTGAAGCTGACATTTACTTAATGAAGAGAGATTGTAATCTCTGAGAGATGGAGAGCGCAAACGTCCAGAACCTGCTCTTGTTTCCTCCTGTGCACGGGTAACCTTTGCTGTTCGAATGGAGTTTGGTGAATATGTTGATGAAATTAGCCGTCTCATATGCATCTGGGTGGTGTTTGTGCTCTGGTTTGTGAGTCACGCACCGCTGTGGGCAGATGGTGGTCAAAGCAGCGCAAAAGGTTTGCTTGATATTCATCAGGAGAGCTGACCTCTGCCATGAATGTATTCAAGCATCCAGCAGACTTCACATCATGTTCCCTTGTGCATAATGAAAAGGTGGAGAAATGGAAAAAACAAGGAGACTGCGATGGCTCAGTTTTATCTCGTTGCTGTCATGTTGTGGTGGGCAGCAATTTGAGATGTTTGAAGTTAATTGGGTTTAATCTTTGTGTTGTTTGAGAGAAGAAAAACATTTCAGACTGCTTCATACAGTAAGAGGTAGAAGTTTTATCAGTGCAGATTCATTTTTTATTTCCAAAACTCCGTTTCCAAACATCAATTTTTGTCTCATGTGGAAACGTCTGCACGTATTTAAGCCAGCAGACTTTTGCAACTTCAAAGCTTTAACTTGTATTTGTTTTTTTCTGGTTATTATTGGAATTCTGCAACAGACCGGCAACCTGTTCTGGGTTACTCCGCCTTTGCTCAACAGTAGGTGGGTTAGCTGGAATGGAAATGTTCTGTTTTTTTTCCTAGTACATCCAATTATGGTGTCTGAATAACTAACTTTACAAGATATCTAATTTTTACAGAGACATCACAGCCTTAGATAAGAGTACAGGACTTCATCTTAGCTTTTTTTTATCCATCATCCCCACTAAAAGGTTGTGATGCATTTTTAGAGCACAAAGCTGTAAGACCAGTTTCCAAGGAAACCACATGTCATGTGTTTAAGTGTAGAATCCATTCTTTAAAACCGTAGAATTAATGAATGGTTAAAAAAAAGATTTTTCTTTGTCACTACCTAAGATGCAAGGTGCCCAAGCTGAACTGGCATCTAACATTTCCAAACAGCATGACTTAAGCAACCCAGCAGATTCCTTTGGCTTTCCTTTGGAACACAGCATGTACGATTAAAGTAGCCTATGAAGCAAAACTGTACACAACCCAGGGATTCTCTAGACCACGTCAACGCACTTTTAGTAACATTTTTAACTTGATAATGCTACATATGTGGAGAGAAATTCCCTTTCAGAATGGTTTCCAGATTGAACACTACAAGCTTCACTACGCACCCTCATAGTCTGTTGGTTAAATACATCATTGATTGGACTTTGAGTAAAGAATAAATTCCATCCATCTATCTTTTTTGCATAAAAAAGGGGTTTATCCATGTATGGACAAAAACAGGAGTAAACAGAGGAATCATTTTATGATCAACTTTTTCATACCTGAATTTATTTCCAATTATACAGCAAATATTTGTCAGTGTTTTTTTTTTCCCATCAGGGATATGGTAATAATACTTTAATAATACTTTGCAAATTAACACGTGGCGTGAAGGGGTTAATCATATTTACCATTAAAAATGATACACTTTGTATGAGAAAACTGACTAAATACCTGATTTATGTTATATAAACATAGTTTTACACTTGAATCTAGAATACTTACATTTACGGAGCATCATGTTTTTCTGACCGTCTTTCGTTTTGTTTTTTATTTTTTTACTTTGTAAGTAGGCTATTTCAATTTTATATTAAAAATATGAAATGGTTATTGGGTTTTACTTTAATAGTGCTTTCCTAACTTCTTTGAAGGCCGAAAGGACTTTACAAACACAGTCCAGTTCACACACACATTTACAGACTGATAGTAGCTGTGCTGATGAACACCGAACTATAACCACCAGGAGCAATGTGGGGTTCAGTGTCCTGCCGAAGAACACTTCAACAAGTAGGCGTGCAGGGTAGGAACCAAAACTGCAACCTTCTTATTAGAGATTGACCGCTCTACAAGTGCACTCCAGCTGCCCAAAACATTAAAGCTAACTTTAGAAATGCTTTTCTGCACAAAGTATAGTTGTAGTTCCTGTTGTGTTTTTCTTCATTCACTACAGGCAAGAATGCCCTCTGACAAGTAAATTCATTAGACAACCTTTACCGTTTCCTTGTACTTGTACACTGTTTTTTTGGTTTAAATTTTGCTTCTTACAGGTCTCTAATCCAATTTCCATTAACCATAAACTACAATTGGGAAATGTATTAAAAACATTTGTTCTTACTCGTTTTCATTTATTACAAAAATAATACCTTTGCAGGTCTTTTGTGACGCTCTGCAATGGTAAATGTCTTTTTTTTTTTTTTAACAACAGACTGCAGAAAAATGCCTGACTGTACTGTGCTATTTGGGGAGTTTTTTTGGACATCAAATATTTTTTCGATTAAACTATCTATTATTTGTGTACTTTTTTAGAGATGCACAGTCTTCATTAACTTTTTTTTTTCTTTTTTCTAAAGCTCCTAAAATTATGTTTGCATGTTTATTGAATGTCATAATACAAGCCACTCTGCAAGGCAGACTCAAACACACCTGGTACACTGTATGTATGGAGGTGATACCTGTGAGAATGTGTCACCTTGCACTGTTCCCACTGCATCACTGAATGAGTCTGCTTGTGTGTGTACAGTGTGTGTGTGTTGTGTGTGTACCTTAGCAGAAAAAAATTAAACCACTCCTGTTATTGTCAAACCTTGTATTCCCTGTATGCATGAATCTATAACGCTGTGGGATTACTTTTCTACGTGACAGTAAAATATTATGAAAAGTTAGTGTTAATGGGTGTTTGTGGGAAGTGTGTGTATGTATGTGTGCGTGGGTGATCTAGGCCAGGTGCTCAAGGATAACCCCTTAGTCTCTTTACTAATTAAGTTTAGGGTCTTTATGTGTGCAGGGTTGTGTGTGTGTGTGTTTGGGAAAGCTTTTTTCCCCTTAAATCTCAGCCTTTGATGGCGTATTAAAAAAAAACAAAAAACTGAAACTGAATAAATTTGCAATAAAACAACAAATAGTACAAACAGATTAAAACGTTCTTTTAAATTTTTGTTTTGAGATGAACATTTTTTATTCATGTATTAATTTTTATTATCCCTTTGTCTTTTTTGACAACATGCTCTTATTTTGTAAAGTCAAAGTTCCTCTATGGTAAAGTTTTGACTGTAAATTTGAAACTTAGATGGATCTTTTGTAGTGAATAGAAATAATTTCAGGACTGACCAGCTGGGAACATGGTCTTCAGCCTGAGTGGGAGTTGCTGGCTAAAGAAAGGACGCCAAAGAAAAAGTATTTCTAGAATGATTCTTGTTATGGATTTTTTTTCTTTGTTGTCACCCTCTATTATGCCAAATTGTGCTTCTTACAAAGTGTATTCAGTTTTGATTCGCCTTATGCCCGACTTAGTGAGATGAGATTTGTCGATTTTCATTTTTATTTTCTCTATACTTTGCAAAGGCTTTTTATAATCAGCTCTCAATGTTGGTGAATTTTTGTTTATTTGAGAATTACTTCTGACAAGGTTTTACATTAAAGTCAGTTGATGCCTTGACATTATTTTTATTTTAGATCAAACTGTATTTCACTAAAAAAACCTAAAAGAATCAGGTTTTTTCTTTCTCATGTGTATTTTTTTCACTTTGGGACAGATCACTTTAGAATACACATACAAAAACAGTAAACAGACTTCATTTCCCTGCATTGAAGTGCTTTAAAAAAAAAAGACTTAGGCTTTCCATTCCACATTTACATCATACTTAAGCAAGCTGGATCGTGCCTGCCACCCACAAGCTATTTTCCACCTGCTGCCCACTTACATCAACAATAGTGAAGCAGAGCTGAGGATAAACACAAATACAGACACAACAGAGTACACAAGGTGGCCATGCTCATCAGATTAACCTTTATCCCATCCTGTGAGACCTGTTGTCTTTACCTGGAGCACTCAGCATCAAACACAATATAGACACCACACTGAAACAATGGCAACAGTTTCCTCCACTTACTCTAAAGTGATTCCATGAGATTTAATACTGAGGGGTCGCCGGTAAATAGGATGGAAACGGTGCTCCTGGGTTCCAGGTAAACCTGAGAGTAAAAAAAAAACAAAGAAAACATGCAATTAATGTCTGCTACTGAAAACAGTTTATTATCTGCAGCGAAAAAAGCCAAGAATTGTGATTGCAAGGGTTTAGTTGATGGAAACAAACAAAACATTTTTTTTTTGTTTTACACAATAATCATGTGTCATCACTTGAAAAATGTAAAGGTTTGTGAGCTAATTAGCTTTAAAAACGTTGGTAAGTAAAAATTGACTTATTTGGAGAATGTTTTAATTTTTTAATTTTAATTTTTTTACTTTTACAACCTTAAAACACAATATTTTCATGCGGTGATCAACAATTCCTTCAAGGGCACATTTGTGCTGTGACAGCAGATTTGGCAGCTCCTCTGAATAGTGCACGCCTACATCAAGTATCTTTTCACAGCCAAATGGCCGTATTATTTCACCATTCTATTACTTTCATGAGCAGTTCTCAAGTGAGCTGGTCTTTCAGACCCCAGCATAACCTCCACCATTCCTCTTAAGTGCCACTCCCTGAATTAAATTACAAATCCAAGGCACACCTGAGTCCTCGATGGTCTATTGTAATTGATTGTTGTGAAAAGTTTGGATAATTTGAGCAACGTGAACTTAGTGTGAAAATGTCAAAGTCAGAGGGAGCTAACATTCAAAAGTGGTTACAATTGCCAGCAAAGTTTTGATTTTTTTTTTTGTGTCTTCCTCATTGCTTTTATGCCAGACTGCAAGGAAGGATGAGAAAGAGTAAGAGCAAGAGAAGCAAAGCTGAGGAGGAGATCGGGTTTCTTAGCCTCACTATTCCCTAAATCCAGGATTTGGAACCTGGGATGAGAAGAACACAGGTAGGTACAAACAACAGCAATTACAGCACTGACATGGAATTGGAAGGTGGGGGGAGTGCAGGAAAGAGACTGCAGGAAATAAGGGGGAATCTCATAGGTCGAAGGGTGGTTAGGCGTGGGTGGGTGGGATATAAATACCTGCAGTAGACAAGAGCAGAAAAATGCTGGCTTGCATGTATCTTTGGTTGTGGAAAAAAGACGGTTGGGTGCATGGCAAAGGCCCTAATAGAGGAAATCTGTAGCCGAGAAGCACAATTCAGCAAGTACTGAAGTCATTTTGAACTAAAGTTGAAGTTTTTTTAGTGTTCGTCTGCAAGAGACCTTTCCATGAAGAGAGTTGCCTTCCACTTTGAAGAGTTCTGGCAGAGCTGCTGACATCCATTCTGCTTTGAGAAAAAAAAAAAGAAAAACAAACGACTGCAGTCTGATATACCTTCAAATTCCCAAGTGCCACAAGGTAGATGCTTGAATGAGCCAGAGAGAAAAGCACAAGACAAGAAGTGCTTACTGGAAGTGCGAGACGGCAAGTCGCAAGCTGGAAAAGACAAAACAGAGCAAGGAAAGGCTGAAGAAGTCAAAAGGCCCACGACAGGGACGATAAGACAGGATATCAAGTGCAACTTGTCTCAAAAAACTAAGAGACGAACAAGCAAGCAACTCTGAAACCCAATAATGTGATAAAGCAACAAACCAAGAAATCTGTTTTGGGATAAATATCAGTGGGTCATCAGACCATTGGCAAAAAAATAAGACAAACATGGCGTGCCAGACATTCGGTGTGGATTCTTTCCCCCAGCTGGCAGGAGATCCACCTTTGCCAATCCTCATGCACCACGGCTCTGCAAGTGACTGCCTGCCAGCCACTTCCCACACTCACAGCATGGTTTCTGCAGGTAAGGTGGACTCAAATGTTCTGTCAGCTTGTAAAAAAGAATTCCCTTTGAAAAGTTCTCAATATTATTATTATTATTATTGTTATTATTACTTCCAATGTTGCCTTTGTCTTCTACAGACTCATTTGAAAATGTGAAAAGGGAAAGTTTATGGCCTAACTGACAAAGCATAATCTACATTGTGTTATCATGATGCTAAATCCCTGCTGAAGGAAGCTGTTAACAATCCCTACAATCCTCCCTTTTGGGAGTACCACATTGGCACTGCAGTGTTTTCTAAATATTAGTGAGCTCATTATTGATTAGAAAGCCAAATCCCTTAGTGGTTGCTGTATACATGCCATTGACCCAGTTATGCCCAATAAAGACCCTTATCAGCATTTTGTCGAGCTGATAGACCAGATGGATAATTAATCACTTTTGACATTGTCGTGAATTTATTCTAATCCACTCTAAGTTATGTAAATGCATTTTGTCAGCTCGGGCAGGTTGTCAGTGTGTAATTGCCATGAGGATATGTTATCGGCATGACCAATTCCCAAAGCTTTGTCATGATGAAGCACTGTAGTAAGAGTCCCTCCGTGCTGAATCTCAAGTCTCAGAATAGAAAAAAGATTCAATTATGCAGAGCATTATTCATGCAGCTTATTCATGTAGCAGTTAGGTTAATTGAGGCTAAATGGGAGCTTTCACTTTTTGCTCACGTGTACAAAAAAGAAGTTCAAGAACAACAAATAAGGACCAAATTTCTGTGATAGACGTTAACATTTATTTTTGTGACATTTATTTTGAAAGTTTTCCCTAAATTATAGTGTTCTTAATTTCATATCTGATGGAAATATTTGTTAGTGCTTGCTACTACGGCAGTTCATTAGTGTCCGGAGTTACCAAGCTGCATACAACAAAGTACAACAATTGTGAATGTGATTTTGGATCAAATGTTGACCAACAGAAGTTACTTTTTGTCCTTCTAACCACATTTTTGAAGCAGATGTGTATTCACGTGAAATTCTTAACTGTTCTAAATCTTCTTAGTGTCATCGGGTCTGTCTCTGGGTCAGACCTCCAAACGCTCCCACATGCACCTGTCCACTTCCTCTCTCAGCAATGCTCTTGGTAATGGACCCCCCAGCTTACATTACCCAGTCACCCCCTGTCACTACAGCAACCAGCAGGCCACCTATGGTATGATGGCAGGTACGTGAAAAACATAACTCAAGCCGAAACAAGTGAATAAAATGTTTGAATATTTTGGACAGATTGAAAAACCATCTAAGTATTGATGAATCAGTTGACTTCAGTTGTGTCAGCTTTTGGAAATAAAGGACAGTGATGAAGGACTCTGGCCTTCTTAATGTGTTTTTCTCTGCAGCGCAGGAGATGTTATCAGCCAGTATATCTCAGACTCGCATCTTGCAGACGTGTGGTGTTCCTCACCCCAACATGGTGAATGGGGCCAATCCACTGCAAGGTGAATGACAGAAACACACTCTGAGGATAAACGCTGACACTCACACTCCAAGCCCACACAAACAGACTTTAGCTCCTGTTCATGTCTGTCAATTCAACAGACAATTTTTTAAACTTTTAGTCAGTTTTTATGTTGGTTAAATTTGATTTCAGCTTTTTATACCTTGTTAGAACTTTTTGGTGAATCAAAAATGACTTGAGTGTTCGCAGCACTGTGTGCTGAATCTCAACAATCACAATATTTGATTTTGATTTACCAAAAAAAAAGATTACGGAACCTTTAAATGGGCTTATAATATAGTTTTAACAGTTTGAAACCATTTAAGGGTTTGCTCAGCTCATGATGAGCATTGTATCACCACTTATAAATGCAGATACAACACAAATATTGTTTGTACTGTGGTAATTTTGTGCCTAACTATTATTAGTGAAATTTTATGGCAAAGTGTAATAAATTGAAAATCAAATGAATGAAAAAGACAGTAAAAATAAAAATAAATAAACAAAAATAAAAAAAAAAACTAAATAACACTTAAATATTTACGATGAAAAAGAATTGTATTTGATTACACAAACCTTTGCACTTTATATATTTTTTTAAACAAACTCCCTGAAAAAAAATTATGTTGTATCTGCATTGCCGTCCCGTGGACTCCACTGCTGAATGGATGTAATTATTTATTGTTTTATTAGTAAGACTTTAAGCTGGTTTAACAAATTTTAACTATAACTTTTAAAAGAAACTAGACAAAAATTCTTAAGCAAAATGCAAAGTATGCACATTGAGAAGTCTATAAAAAATTAATCACAAAATAATACAATTAATGTAGGATTGTTGTCCAGATAAAGTTAAAACTGCTCAAAAAAGGAATGTTTCTGCTTTGCGTGTCTTTAATATGATCCAACATAAATGACAGTTTTCAATAGTTTTGTCACAAGTTTATGCTGTCTTTTTCTCATCTTTTTTTCATCTGCATATTGCCACCTTCAAATTCAAACTGACATATTTTCTTTCTTTTTTCAGAATAGTATGCTGTATTTTAGGCCAAAACACATAATTAAAAATAAGAAATATTTATGTGAAAAAAAATCTAAATAACTGTATTCTCATTTTATATTAATATCTACCGTTTTTAAATGCTCTTTGAAGCAACAGTAACACCTACCACGTGTCCTGTCTTTGTGTTGTTGTTTTCTATAAGAGTTATAGTCGGGAATATGAGGAAACCTTAGTTTTTATCTGTCACTTTCTTGTAAATGGATTAAATGAACTGGATTTGTGAAGCACTTTTCCACACCACGCTGCACTTTTATCAGTCTGTGAAGTATTACTTAATAAAGCACTTTTTTGTCATCCTCACACATCACAAACTATGTGGGGTGCCCAAGGACAAATCAGCAAATAGACTGCCAAGGGCAGGGATTAAACTACCAACCTTTCAATTATCAGATGCTCTGCTCCTGGCCGCTTTGCCTCCTGAGCGTCAGCAGCTCAAAGTCCATTACCTGCAGAACAGCAGGTTTTACTGCAAAATCACAAAGTACATCTGCTTTTGAATGCACCGAAGAAGCTGACAGTGTCGACTGAAAAAAAGGCAACAGGCTACAACTGAACGTAATGTCAGCAGCTGCTGGTTATGTGTGAACAGTTTACAAAGGGATTAACCTTTTAAAGAATATATAATAGCTAATAAATGTTCTAATGAACTAGCTTTTGGTTGTTGTTGCCTTTGCTTTCTAATCGGACCATACTGCTGTTTTGATGTTGGAAGATCTGCTTAAGGGAAAGAGGGAGCAAGCCTCCTGGTGTGTTTGCAGAGCACTCGTATACTCGCTGTGTTTGCTGCAGCTGATGTACCCTGAGGGGACATCAGAGCAGACACCAGGAAGAAAAAAGAGAGACTTCTCTGTTTTTACAGCTCACTGGGGACAATAGAATGCCTGCTGTGGTTTTTAGCCAAGAAGGGAGTTTTTGTTTTCTTTTTTGTAGGTGGGAGGTGTCAAAAAGTTGACCAAATCGGTCCATCCATTTTCGGCATCAACCTCAACTTGTTCCGGGTCATGGTGTGGGCGCTGGAGCTTATTCCAGCTCTAATAGGGTTGAGGGATAGGGGGCACATAGGACATGCTGCCAGTCCATCACAAGTCTACAAACAACAGCACACTCCTGCAATCTTTTCTGTTTTCAGTTTGGAGTCAACACTCCATTATGGCGTTTTTCTGCCACTATGCAAGATTGAGAAACAAAAGCTAAACATAATTAGACTCGGAGAACATAATAAAAAGTATGGACTTGTGTTTGAAAGTCCATCCATTCCCTTTTGGGGTCATGGGGCTGCCAGAATCGAAACCAGCAAAGGCAGGGGACACCCTGGACAGCTCACCAGTCTGATCAGGTAGCTCCCCACCCCACCCCTTAAACCGGTAGCCTTCTTGCTGTGAGGAAAGAGCCCCTGACCACTGCACCACCATGCTTGAAAGTGTTTTACAAATATTTTGCTTTTGTAATCCTGCTATCTGCTTTTATACAAGAACAAATGTATATATTTAGAATGATTTGACCATTTAAGAAGTTGGAATTCCATCCCTCATTTTTCCATATTTTTGTCTTCTCATTCTCTCTCCAGGGTCATTGACTCCTTGCATTTATAAGTTCCCAGATCATGGGCTGAGCAGCAGTTCTTGTGCTTTAAGCCATGGCTTCTCCTCGCTGCCCTCTACCCTCCTTACAGCTGAGGAAACTCCAGGGGACACTTGTGGGGAGTTGAAAACTGATGCTCAAAGGAAATGCATGAGAGACCAAGAGGATGCTCCTGCCATGGACTCCCCACAGATACGAGAGCTAGAAATGTTTGCAAATGACTTCAAAATACGTCGGATAAAGCTTGGTGAGTATGAATTGAAATATCTTGCAATTATCTTGCTGTACAATTGCAAAGGTTCAGATTTCCTTTTTTTTTCATCTGTTTTAAATCAACTGCTTCAGTGTATTTTATGAAGTATTTCTATTTCTGTGTCATTTTGACCTCAGGCTACACTCAGACTAATGTAGGCGAGGCTCTTGCAGCAGTGCACGGCTCAGAGTTCAGCCAGACCACAATCTGCCGCTTTGAAAATTTGCAGCTGAGCTTCAAGAACGCCTGCAAACTAAAGGCCATCCTGGCTAAATGGCTTGACGAAGCTGAGCTGGCTGGTGGTGAGTCACACACGTCCACTACATCAACCCCCGTAGAGTGTTTATTTACAGTCAGTGAAATCTTTATCCATCTCGGTGAGATTGAACCTGCACCTTTTGATTTAGATAGCATTTCAAAGAAAAAAGTGGTGATAGGGCGAGACAGCAAAAGAAAAAGTCATTGTTTGTTTTTCGTTGTTGAGAATGCAAGTCCCTTTTCTGTTTGATGAAGAAGCAAAGAATCAGACTTTTTTTAAAATTAAACCTAACTCATTCATTACGCATTTTAATTTCATTTTTTTTTTAAATATATGTAGTAACAATGCTCCTTTTACACTCACTGGCCACTTTATTGAGTACACCTTGCTAGTACCAGGTTGGACTCCCTTTTGACATTCAGAACTGCCTTAATTCTTGGTGGCATTGATTCAGCAAGGTACTGAAAACATTCCTCAGAGAGTTTGGTCCAAATTGACATGATAACAACACACAGTTGCTGCAGATTTGTCAGCTGCAAATCCATTGTGCCAAACCACCACATCCCAAAGGTTGTTGAGATCTGGTCACTGTGGAGACTATTGAGTTCAGTGAACTCATTGTCATGTTCAAGAAACAAGTCTGAGATGATTCCAGCTTTATGACATGGTTCCTTATCCTGCTAGAGGTAGCAATCGGAACACTGTGATCATAAAGGGATGGACATGATCAGCAACAAGACTCAGGTAGGCTGTGGTATTGTAAATGTGCTTAATAAGTATTAAAGGACCCAAAATGGGCCAAGAAAATATCCCCCACACCATTACACCACCACCAGCCTGAACCTTTGAAGCAAGGCAGGATGGATCCATGCTTTCATGTTGCTGATGCCAATCATCCAAATGTCACAGCAGAAATGGAGGCTCATCAGACCAGGCAACATTTTTTTCTAATCTTCTATTGTCCAATTTTGGTGATCCTGTGTGAATTTTAGCTTCGGTTTCCAGTGTGGCTTTGCTGCTGTAGCCCATCTGCCTCAAGGTTGGATGCACTGTGTGTTCAGAGATGCTGCTCTGCAGACTGCTGTCTTTATTATCAGCTGGAACCAGTCTGGCTGATTCTCCTCTGACCTCTGGCATCAGCAAGGGATTTCTACCAACAGAAATGCTGCTCAGTAGATATTTTCTCTTTTTCAGACCATTCCCAGTAAACCCTAGAGAGGTTTTGCGTGAAAATCTCAATAGATCAGCAGTTTCTGAAATTACTCAAACCACCATGTGCCATGTTTAAAGTCACGTAAATTAACGTTCTTCCCCATTCTGAACTGCAGCAGATCGTCTTGACCGTGTCTACCGGTACATCCCTAAATGCACTGAGCTGCTGCCATGTGATTGGCTAATTAGAAATGTGCGTTGGGTAATAAAAAAGTGACAATTAATAAAGTGTCCAGTGACTGTAGATATAGATCAGGGGTGTAAAGCTCCAGGCCTCAAGGACTGGTCCCCTGCTGGTTTTCCAGGAACCTTGCTTTATCTGCTGATTACCTGGATCAGGTGTTTAGCCAATTAGAAGCTTCAATGGCAGGTTTGTTGGAAAACATGTAGGAAACTGACTCTCAAGCTCTGGTTTGACACCCCTGATTTAGATACTTAGATAAAACTATCAGTTCTATCATTTGCACACATTTTTAAACTATTACTAAAAAAGAGACATGCTGGTATATAAGTGTATTTTTAATTTTTCCTGCAGCTTTATACAATGATAAAATAGGAATGAATGAGCGGAAACGAAAAAGAAGAACAACTATCAGGTGTGTATCCTAAGTAAAGCACATCGTTCACTATAAAATATCCTGTAGGACTTTGCTTTCTCATCTTTCTCTTTTTAAACTGCAGTCTTGGAGCAAAGGAGGCCCTGGAGCGCAGCTTTGTTGAGAAAAGCAAGCCATCCTCCCAGGAAATAGCACGAATAGCCAAAAGTCTCCATCTGGAAAAGGAAGTGGTCAGAGTTTGGTTCTGCAACAGACGTCAGCGTGAAAAACGGGTCAAAACAAGCCTCAACCTGAGCTCCTGTCTGACCAAAATCAGTTCAAACTGCATCACGCAAATGACTAAAACACAAAGACCAATTTAAGAGGATCTCAGAGTGTGTGCCACTTTATCTTTCCAATGAGTTTACGTGTGACTGAAAAACTAGTCAAACAATATCTCCAAATCGCTGGCCTAAAAGTAATCTTTTCAGTTTCACTTAAAACGCTTTCATCAAAACGAGAAATCTTTTTTTTATTTTTAATTAAGCAACTGTGGACACATCACAGCTTTATTCAAGGAGCTTCTCATCTCAGTATAATAAATAAAAAGAAAGAGGAAAACACTCCAATACTAGGTACAAAACGTGAAGGTCGTTTGCATTTGCAAAAGTCAGTCCAATTTGCGCAAACATGCATTGTAGCTCTTTCATTCTGTCAATATTTTTTTTTCTTCTTCGCTTAGCAAAAAAATATTTATTTTTTAGAATGTTTTCATTCTATTTGATTAAAAAAATGACTGGTGCCATTCTAAAATCAAGATATATTCAAAACAACCAATTCTTGCCAGTGCCTTATTTGTTGTTGCTAAAATTCAGCTTTAAACTGAATGTAATTATTTATTTTGATAAAAGAATGAAGATAAGTGGTCTTGAAAATCACAACTTTTCAAGACTGTCTTTCCACTTTTAATGTTGTTGAAAATGTTTTGTTACTTTGTATCATTGGTATTTATTGTGATTTTGCGATTCTATGTGTGTATTTCCAGTTTAAGCTTATGTTTTTGTGCTGTATTTTTACCATTTTCTGCACCATGAAGTTCTCCCATCCACCTCTTTATTCCAGCACGATCCTGTTCAGAGTCACAGGGGTTGCTGGAGCCAATCCCATCTACTTCAGTAAAGCCTGGATAGTATGTTTCAAAGCCATACACCAACAGACACACACCTCCAGCTATATTCACACAACATTCAGCAACACATGTTCAAGACCGCTTTCAATGAGATGTCATCATAAACGTGCGTTTACATGAGTTTTGGCCTTCCGGATTGAAAACTCTCCCATTCATGCGTAACGACATTCATTTTTAAGATATACAAAACACCGCTCCATTGAATGTGAGTTCAACCAGGTTGAACTTTGATCAGGGACTCGGATGTGGTGGTGACATGTAGATGACGTCCTTTTCAATTCATAGAAGTGCTAACTGTCTGAAAATTGATCATGGAGGAGAAATAATTGCTGCAGTTTGTGTTCAGATGCAATTATAAAGCACACGGAATAGAGCTGGAGCAAAATTCATGAGATTTGCATGTTTCCATGTTTCACACCAAGCCTCTTCCAACTGTAGGTGACAGACATGCACTAGTATCAGATAAGCGACAGTCCAGTCTGAACACCATATGCTAAAGGTGCATTCAAGAACACGTCACATGCCCGGTGTCAAGGAAGCACAAGAGACAAAAGAGCAAACAAACCAACATGAAATGAAACATGGTACTCAATGTTGCTTTAACTATTAATTAAATTTAATATATTTGATTACTCATTTACCACTCTTTTTATAAAAGTTAATTTATTGTGTGATCTTTTGCCATTCAAAGCATTGTTTTCATTTTTACAAGTAGAAATCAGTATTTGTTTGTGTTCAGCTCTATTCCTATTGTTAGAAATCTTCTTTTTTACCTCTGTTATTGCTGCGTAGACACAATCTCATGCAACGATTGTTATTATGAGGATTTTTTTTTAAATAAAACTGTTGAGTCAAATACAACTTGTGGACATTCCTGTAAGGTGCATGAAGTTTTTATATCCAATATTTAAAAGAAACTTTAAATGTGAAGCAGTTTTAAAAAGTGCATTTAAGAAACTCAGTAGGCTAAAATGGAATGTGTCCTTTAAATTGAAGACACATTTTCTCATTTAATTTACGCATTCTCTGTGCTTTTATTGAAGATGTAAGTAAAGGGGTTAAATGTGTTTCAAAAAATATTTTATACCAGACAACTCATATTTTATTCTGCTGTATTACAAAATCAATACATATATTAGAAGACAGAGGCTAGGGGGATCATAAAGAACACGATTAGATACTTCAATTCTGGAGTAGTCAGTCCCTGATGTGAGTTATGTTTAGTTGTGCAGCTTGAGTGCTGTTAGGGGAAATAAATGTATCTGTCTCAGATGGTTCTTCTAGTATAGATTGCAAAGTTAAAAGCAAGATTTATTCAGAATAAACTTCTGAGACGCATCTCAAGCTGCTCTCACAGCTTCCTCTGTCTTCTTACTGTTCATTAAGATAGATAAATGGAAATCTCATATTTATGTCTTTATCAGATGTGACATAAGTCATGTTAATGGTGTCATCAATTTGTTAAGTGGAATTCAGTCATGCAGTATCATCACTGCTATGAGCAGCTTTCAAAACATAAACCTGTGTCTTTAGGACATTTCCTTACTTTAGGTGATTAAATTGGGGAAGTACAGAAAATTGATATCCTAAGTGTGAAACACCATGTCTCTGAATGTGTTCTTGGCATAGAAAAAAACACGAAGTGAGAAATCACTGAATTTAAAAAAATATTTTAATGATGCACGCTTTTATTGTGAAAAGATTGGCAAAAAGCTATATTTTCCATTAGGCTGGGAAGGTTAACCAGATAAACAAAAACAATATAATGTAAAGGAGAAAAAGAAGATAGAAAAGTCATGAGTGATGTTCATGCAACACGTGTTCAAGCGGCTACTTCCCTTGAAAAGTCTATGGAAACTGCAAACTATTTTTATTTCTTTAGCTCTTTTCATTCGGATTAAAGCACAAAGCGTGTAAATGCACATTTCGGGCTTTCACGTTCAAAACTCTCATGTTCACGTGTTGCTACGCACGTTTTTAAGTCAGTTTTCAGAATCAAGACACGCAACAATAGAAACCAGTTGAACTTTGGCCAATGACGGACTAGGATTTGGTTGTGACGTATGGGTAGCATCCTTTTTGAGCCACAGAAATGCCAACCATTTAAAAAGTGGTCAGCTTGTCTTTCATATGTTGAACTAAAGCTGTGGAAGAAAAAACCTGAAACATGATTTGCACTGTTTTGCAACAAGCCTCTTCCTACTGTGAGTACACGAACTAGTATTAGGTAGTTAGAGTCCAGTGGGAACACCGTATGCTAAAACTGTATTCAAGAACCCACATTCAGTGCCTTCTAGAATCCACAACACAAACCAGTGTGCACGTAGCATAAGACTTTTGGTCATGGTTGTTTGGTGTAATCAGTGTCTTAGAAAACGTATAAACTGTATGGCGAAATAAAGAGGCGGGGCATCAAGGGCTCTGGATAAAACGAGGATAATTTTACCTCCTTAGTAGGTTCTAAATAGGAACAAACTTAAAAACGAATAACATCGCCATCATTCTTTACTTACACATGAAACATCCTTATTGACATCAATATAATGTTTCATACCCTCTTGTTATGTTCACCACGTGCAAATCTTCTGACAGCCACTGATTTGTAGGCCTCTCTCTAGACGAATCCTTCATCTGCCAATAAAAAAAGACTTGCTCCACTCCATCATTCTGTCCATTACCTGATTAACTCACTTTTGCATCTTTTTCTTGAATTTATTCAGAATTCAATATATCTGGTTCTTCAGGAGCCCATCCAGCCTTTATTTTTATGTTTTATTTTTTGGTAAAGTCCAAACTTTGTTTATAAAGACTTTAAAAATAAAGGTTTTCCTTCATTGATGTTTTCTTTTTTTTGGCATTTGGTTTCAATGTATGATCGCCATAACCCTGCTTTATCTTTGTCCTGTTTGTGTGGGTGAGCTCTTGGGGTGTTGCTGGCTCCACATTGGTTTTAGTAAACCTGTGGCTCATCATTTAGTCCTGAAGAATACTAATCTATCCGATTGTCTCACTTCATTGGAGGCATCAGTTCATAGTGATCTTTTTAACTATGCAGTCTGTCCTTGGGAGCTTTGTCACTCTTGCACATTGTTTTTAAAACTCTTTAAAACAGAAGATGTGTTGCTTCCCTACCAAATCAAGGTAACATCTGTAGAGAAAAAAATAACAGGGTGCATCTTTTTTTTTTAAATGTTTTTTTTTTACAAATTATACCTAACTCAGATGAAAAGTACTTCCCCCAAAGTTCATGGAAACATATCTTTGAAGACTCTCATTCCTCCAAAATGTATTTTTTTAAACTGAAGACATTTTGCCTCTTATCCCAGAGGCTTTCTTAATTTTGGAGTCAACGGGTTTGGTCTTGTAAGAATCCTGAAAGCAGAATTTCCTAAATTTCTGTTGTGCTCCTGTAGTTTGTTAGCTTCAGTAAAATAGTGTCCTATTTTATTTGTCGGTGTCTTTCTACAAATAAGCAACATTAGCAAACCCTGACTTGTAAAGCCATCTCTAGCAGCACTGAGGACTACTACGCTAAATAGTAGACATGAAGTTCATTTTTAAAGCACTTTTCCCAGAAAACAAATCACAAAGTGCTGAAGTGCATCGGTCAAAGCCAGATGAAAAAGGAAATAAAACATATTAAACATTAAAAACAACAGAAAATTACAATATCTTGCCGAAATGAAAAAAACATTTTTCATTTTCATAGCTAAAAGCCTGTTAAAACAAAGTGTCTTTTAAAAGCCTGAGCTGAGTCAGTGGAGCGTAGGGACAGAGGCGGAGCATCATACAAGGTTTTTCCTGCTACTAACAAAGTTCATCAACTTTTTTTTGTTATATGTCAGTTGCATCGATCAAATAACTACTTAAAACATGAATTACCAAACTAGAATTCCCTCTCAGTGACCCATAAGTTAATATTTTATCATTGTCTATTATGTTTGTCTTAATCATTAACAAACCCGCTTTGTTTGGGGGATAGAACACAGTTCTGCACTTACATACTGTCTTCAACAAACATCTAATATATTGGCAAATATCACTGACTCTTCCAACATATATACCCAGCACCTTCAGATGTCTCTTTTCTGCACTAGTATTTTCTAGTTTCTCTTGGTTGCTGTACAATCTTGAAAAGTTCATAATCCTCTCTTTTGATTCCACAGTTCTCTTTATCCTCCTGTAACACCTTGTCTCAGGCAAAAAGTGCAGGAAGATCGTAATAAAAATCCCAGATGTTTTTGTTAGAATAGATGAGTTTGGGTAAGAGGGACTCCCTCAAATTTGTGGTCTTGGTGGTCGGAGCTCAAAGAACACATTACTGCTTTATCAATTTAATTGTGAGACTGAATGAATGCACACTTCACTGACATAACACATTGATGCTTGTTTAGCTGATTTAGCTCAAATCACTAAATTCCTTGAATTCTTCATTGTCTGTGTTGCTTTTGAACAACTCTGCAAAGCCGAGTGTAAGACTGAGCGGCGTTTGTCCCTCTGCATTGATGTCAAATACTGATATACACACCGACAGTGTCCTCTAGCAGTT
Source organism: Oryzias celebensis (assembly GCA_014656515.1). NCBI lineage: Eukaryota > Metazoa > Chordata > Actinopteri > Beloniformes > Adrianichthyidae > Oryzias > Oryzias celebensis. The sequence continues at coordinate 15,002,370 of BNCR01000017.1, read as the reverse complement.
TTTGCTATATACTTAAAAAAAAGAAATCACATATAAGTTGCTCATTTTGTAAAGCTTTTCAGTCACCATGATTTGAATTTTTCAGCACACAGGTTGAAAAACCAATTTTCTCAAAGTTGCTTGTTTCATTTCTTTGAGTAACTCACTCTTGCTGAAATTGACAGCATACAAAATATAAGTGATTCTGTCTTTGTTTTGAGAAATACAATCAATGACTATAAGGCCAATAGGACTGAACAAAGCTCTACATTAGCTCAACCACAGCTTGAATTTCATGAAGTGAATATCCTTCTTGTGTTCGAAAAGACCATACAGTCACAGTCATGCCTGAGAGAGTTTCAACATTACGTTGGATTTTGGTCCATCATTCTGACAGCAGAGAGAAACTATCAGCACAGAGCTTTTCCAACCATCATTTTCTCTCCAGAAAGATGAGAGATGGATATCAAGAGTGAGTGGAGTGGATTCCACTCTCTGTCCAACCTAATCTTTGTCACTAGGAAGACAAGCGCAGTCACCATGCTTTACATGACATCCACTTGGTAAATCGGTGTTCTCCCACCTGTGTCGGACAGCTTGACTTCAGTCAACATCCTCTACTCACAGTGATCCTCCAAAAAGGTTTCTGCCACTTGAAAAACTATTTAAAGCTGTATAGATACAACATTGGCACTTTTAAAATGGCATGAGCTGCTGCCCTGTAGTGTTGGCATAGTTTTTGAGCATGGGTCAAGTTCTCCAGACAAAATGGTTAAAAACATTTTTTTGAAAATCTAAGGAACCCCAGAAGGGTTCAGCATTTTTGCACCATCACCCTTGTTGATCAAAGACATTTCTACGAGTAAAGAACAGAAAAAAAGGTTTGTCCTTGGATCCATTTTTGTCTTCTGGAACAACAGGTTGGCAGTGAAGAAACTTGAACTTGAACACAAATTGGAGAAATGACCAGAGCAGAACACCGTGATGAGACATTCAGGGACTTGTATTTTCAAGTGGAGTCTATCAGCAATGAACAGTATTAAGCTACTGCATGTTCACGCACACCCTCAGCAAGTAGTTCGAGTGACCACAACTCTTGTGTTCATGTGTCACTACGCAAGTCTTTAGAACAGTTTTCAGGATCTATACATTCAATATGTGCATCAATGAAAGTTATACGGTTGTGATTTTGAGCTATTTGTTTGAATAACAGCTACATGTTTAAATGACAACTAAATGTTTGAGTTACTTGTAACTTGTAATAACTTGTTAGGTTCAAGTTGGGTTGGGTTTGGTGGCTAAAGGCTCTACCTCCAGCTGTGCGTTCAGAGTTTCTAGGAACCACAAGCAGTCCTGCATTTTGTGAGCGGAGTGTTCTGTTTGGTTCTATGAGATCTTTAATAAGGAACGGGGCCAAACCATTCTAGGCCTTATACATTAGCAGGAGGATTTTGAACTTCATTCTAGATTCAACTGAGAGCCAGTGAAGTGAAGCTAACACAGGAGTAATGGTTCCTGCTTCATTTTGAAAAAGCTGAAGACTTTTTAGAGAACTTTTAGGGCACACTGCTAGCAAAGAGTTACACTAATCCAGCCTAGATGCAACAAATGCATGGAGGAGTTTTTCAGCATCACTTCTTGATAATATATTTCTTCTCCTAGATATGTTACGTACCGGTAGGTGAAAAAAAAATGCAGGTTTACAAGCCTGTGATATGTGAGCCTTAAATGATAAATCCTGGTCAAATAAAACCCCCAGGTTTCTAACTGTTGGATTGGAGGCTATATTTATGCCATCCAGGGAGACTATCTGATCAGATAGAGCATCTCCTGACCTCTGTTTTTTCTGGGTTTAGGAGGAGGCATTAATGCAGGCATTAGGTTTCTTTATGTGGTCATTCAGGTCAGGTTCAAAGGATAAATACTACTGTGTGTAATCATAACAGTAACAGTATGCTACGGTATGCACAAAAGAATCAAAAAATAAAGAAATATAACCAAAAAGGGGAAAAAAAACGAAGGAATAAATAATTGAGGACATCAAATTACAAGCTAAGGACTGAATCTGCCAAGCTAAATCAATAACTTCTACACTGAGCTGTTCACGAGACTATTGTTGATTTATTTAAATACAATAAAAAAAAATAACTGGTTTGTAAAATGAATTAAAATTGAAACGCCATCACACATATCTGACAAAAAGCCAGATGAACATGTTTATAAATTGTAGTACCAAAAAAACATCACAATGTGACAGCAAAATATGTACTGACAGACTTTTAGCCTTTCAGTTTGGTGAGATCAGATTTGTTTAGCTTATCCTTATTAAAAACTGCTATTATGCAATAGTTAAATTTTCTATATCACTCTGTCATAAAAATGACAGAGTGGGTAATACTTTTGATCAAATTCAAATAATTTTTGAAGCAAAGAGGTTGATTATTTGTTGATCTTCTTTTGAGGGAGCACGTAAATAATATTAATTTCTTAAAAACATATTTTTTCTTAGAAGTATTCATTTAGATGTATGCAGCAAAGTGGTTAGAAAATTCAACAAAGAAGCAGCCAACTCAAACAACAGAACGAGTTCATGCAAATCACTTTTGATCACAATTGAGTGTAGAAAGCTTTCTTTTCCAAGATTTTCCTGGCATTACCCAGATGAGCCCACTGTTTCAGACCAAGTGGAAAATTGCTTTTCTGCTGGATACCCTTGACATGACCACATATTCAATTACTATTTTTTCTCTCTGTCTTTCTGATAAAGGAGCTTTTACCAGCTTGGAAGAGCACATTCCCTTTAAACTTAAAACTGTTTATTTCTAATGCTTGTTTGCTCTTCTTTTGCATGAATTACTGCATCAATGTGCTGTGTCATGATGGCGATCAGCCTTTAAGTGTAATGGGGTGGAAGCTTAGGTTGCTTTAATGGCTGCCTTCAGGTCGTCTGCATTGTTGGGTCTTAAGTTGCTCATCTTCCTCTTGTCAACAGCTCATAAATTTTCTATCAGGTTCAGGTCAGGCGAGTTTGTAAGCACAGTAACACCTTGGCCATTACACTAGTTTTGTCAGTTCCAGGTGAATAGTTCTGTTGGGAAATTAAATCAAGATCTCTATACAGTTTGTCAGTAGAGAGCAGTATGAGGAGCTATAGAATTTCCTGGCAGATGGCTGCATTGACTGTGAATTTCAGAAAACACAGTGGACCAACACCAGCAGAAAACATGGTGCCCTAAACCATAACTGACTGCAAAAGATATCAAAATATCAAAAGATACAGTGTAGGACAATTGATTTCATTCCTCGCATTTTTGCCATTAAATGCTTAGAAACAGCATTTTTGAGACATTACTTTTGAGTCAAAATCCAAAATTTTACAGGAAAAAAATGGTTCGATAAGTTAATTAAGTTAATTTTTTTAAATGACAGGCAAAAATAGTAAACTTTTTCACAACTATCGATGTTTTTTTTAGATTTAAATTCAGATATTATATTTGCAGATGCCAAAATAAAGATTAGTAATAAAACCGAATCATGCAGTTGGCTCTATTCATTGAAAAAGAAGTTCATACAGGCAAAGCTTCCTGCAGCTTAGTGACGTTAAATCCGAGTAAACTGTGCTACCTCACTACAGCCCAAACTACACCAGCAGCTTTGGCATCTTTTTTCATGTGTTTATTTTACAAGATAACGAATGCCAACCTTGAGCTGGAACACCTTCAACAAGAGATGACATGTCAGGGATGCTGTAGCTTGTTAGAGGCTTTTGTCTCATAGGTATGTGGTTCTGAAGGAGTAAATTAAATTAAAAAAACGCGATTTATCTTTATATACAAATGTGTTTCCTTTGAAAATCCAGAGCCATTCTCTTTTTTTTTTTCTGAACAAGGTCAGAACCACATCATCACGGATGTTCTGCTTCCTCCTCACTGCAAATACAAAGGCCCATCACTGAGCATTTGCTCAGTCTTCCTGTCTTCTAAACCTTTTTAAGGTTATACAGTCCCAACTAACTGTTTGACCTGGAGTTCCAAAATTTAAGAGAACATTTATTCAATACCAACCAACAACACTCAGAGTTTTTCTCTCAGGAATTAAGGTTGAAGTCTTTGAGCTATTTATTATTTCCCTTAATTTCTTTAAGTTTAAAAACAAGTATTAAATAAAATGTCAAAACATTAACTATTTAAGAGTAATATGGTTCTTTTTCTTTTTTTTAGAGACTAAATTACTTAACTGTGAAATTAATTGTTTACTTGGTGTTTTCAGACTTTTTGACTCTCTAACAAGAAGTTATCTGTCTCCATTCTCTTTGACATTTAAACAACTCTTTCTTTAACTCTCTCTCTCTCTCTCTCTCTCTATATATATATATATATATATATATATATACATATATATAATGTCCATCTCTATCTAAAAAAATGTTTTCTATATTTTATCAATATGGCTTGACATTAGTTTGTATCTTTAAATTCTTTGCTCACAAACCCTAACTTTACATTTTTTAAACATGTTTCCACTTTGAACTTAAAAAAAAAAATCATTTAAAAAAAACATACTAAGTTAAAAAAAATTTTAATTTAGCAAAAGACCAGGAAGTCAGTGCATTAAAAATATGAATCATTATTGCATTTTTTTTGAGTGAAATGAAAGAGGATGTAAGGGGGCGGACTGAAAGAAATGAGGATGAATCAACCCTTATCTGGTGCTGTAGTAAGACACTGCAAGACCAAAGCATGACTAAACGATGTTCTCTTTGTCCACTGCGAGACGGTGCACCGCAGTAAAATACTTTGCTTTCTTATAGGGTTTCTTCTTTTATTTGGGTACTTGGAACACACTGTTTTAATTTTTTTGAATCTTAGTACCCAATGTTGAGGGATTTTCATTTGATAATTGCTTAGATTTAGAAGCTATTAAATACAAATGGTAATTTAAGCTGCCTTTTTTCCCCCTTTCAAGCTGACCAATCGCAGTGGGATAATATTCCAAATTAAGTCCTACAGTGAGTTGCTGCTGTGACAGTGACAAGGGAAAATTGAAGGTTGTTCCTTGCTACGATAACATAAACACATGTAACACCTTAACAAAATTGCATCCATGTTTTTTCCTTCAGAACCCAGAAGGAAAAAAACATGGATGCAATTTTGTTTCACCGTGTATGGTGAGGGGCTTCCGTGTCTTAACATCCGTGGTCTGTATTTCTTCTTTCTTCCAAGGTATTTGTAACTGTCGTCAATGTCTGCAATTGTTCCTTCTGGGAGTAAAACCCTTCATTGTGGACTACCTTGCCTCTCTTTGTCACTATCCGACTGCATTTCTCAAGCTCGAATGACGTCCCAATGTCAGTGCTGTAGACTCGGGTTATGTGTGGATCAGGGAGTCGATGTCGCGTACACTCTTAGTGTATAGCTTGATGTCATCCATGTAGAGGCGGTGACTGATGGTTGCCCCATTCCTGAGTCGATATCCATGGCCAGTCTTGTTGATTATTTGGCTGAGGGGTTCAGGTCTATGCAGAACAGTAGTGTCAAAGAGCGTCTTTTTGGTTAATGCCACATTTGATGGACACTTAAGGAGGTGGCTTGCAGTTGGTTTTAAGGGTGGTTTTTCACAATTTCATTGAGATTCCTAAGAAAGCTCTTAGAGTTCTATCGATGGCGTACAGCTCCAAGCATTCAGTGATCCACTTGTGTGGCATTGAGTCATGGGCTTTCTTATAATGAATCCAGGCTGTGCACAGGTTGGTGTGTCCTGACCTGCAGTCTTGAGCGACTGTTCTGTCAACCAGGAGTTGGTGTTTGGCTCCTCTGGAATCTCTAACAATGCCCTTCTGTGTGTTGCTCATGAATTGATCCATGTGCCGATGTATTTTGGTTGCAATGTTGCTCGACATGAGCTTCTATGGTGTGGAGAGAGGTTATTGGCCGGTAGTTGGATGGGACTACACCCTTTTGCAGGTGGAGTTGCGTTCAGCCTGTTTATCTCTCTGGCTTAATTGTCTCCTGTGTACCTCTTTAGGCGGCTGCTCAAGGAGCCAGAAGCCTTTATTTGGCAGTTTCCAGTGCTTCCGGTGGGGACATCTGGCTGTATCTCTCAGACACTTGCTTTTTCATTGCACCTCTTTGGGCCTCTGTCATCTGACTCACTTCCCTCTGAGCTGTCTTGATCATAGCCTCCAACCATTGCTTCCATGGTATTCTTTTCTCCCATGGTTGGTCTTATAGCCAAGCATTTCAAGAATCACTGCTGCCAAAATGCAAACCAGTTTCTGTGATTGTTGTGGTAGGAATCGCCCTTAATGCTTCATTTACAGTAGACTTTTACAGGAGACTTTCAACTGGTCCTTTACTCAATCATTGTAGTTGTATTCATTCTAAACATGATCTTGTCTTTAAGGCCAGTTGCTGCCTTGGTCAGTGTAACAGTGGTTATTGAGGCTGTGCTCCCTGGTTGGAAGTGTGGTTTAAGTTTTGAGTTGCTAGTTGTTTGGCAGTAAACCTTGAAACATCAATACACTCATTCTATGCATGTAACCACTTTGAGTAGCTTTACTCGAGTAGTAGCATCTACATCTACTCCATATGCAAGTTGTTCCAGTAGCTCTCTTTCCATCAAGGTGCTCTGGTTTGGCTCTGTTTGGCTGGCATTTTCTTTCAATTTCACTCATATTTTTTCATAGGCACTCAGTTATGGGCAGTTATTGCCCAATGATCCCTATTGGATAGCCTGTCGTTAACTGCCCCTCATTGATACTCTGGGGATCAAACCCTCAATTTCTGAGTCCCAGTCATGTGCCTAACCATTTTGAGCTATTTCCTGTTTATATATATATATATATATGTATATATATATATATGAACTTATATAAACTTGTTTCTTCTTGTTAATTTTTACTGTTCAAACCATTCGGTTTTGCATTTTTTGAAGACTTCTGGCAGAGTGCTCAGAAATAGTGATGGCATGAGAGAAGAAAAAAAAACATCAGTTCTGCAATGGTTTCTTATAATAAAAGACAATCCCACCAGAATGCCCAACTGCAGTACAATAAAACCTACATTTATTAAATTGACTTGAGTATTTATGTCTTAATTTAGTGAATGAACTAACACAAGGGGTGAGACCTTGCTGAGATTAATTGCATTATAGGTTTTATATTTACCTGCCAGATTTGACTTTTTCAAGGTAAGGTCCATCTGTCCTTAGCTGTTTTTCCTCTTCATCTGTTCTCTTCTCGAATTTTACTGATTTGAAAAAAGCACCCAGACAAAAAAAGATCTTTTAACTATAAAATAGTTATAAAATATAACTAGTTTTGCTTTGAAGCCAAGGATGTCTTATCTATTTTTCTGTTTTCTGTTTGTTTTTCTGCTTGCATGGATCTGTATTTCTGCACTGAGGCTTACAAAAAAAGCACAATACTGCAGCAAACACCAAATTACTCCATGCCTCATGTTCGAAGTGGCAACGCATAGCATGCTTTGCCAATTAGTGTTTTTTTACAGTCAGACTTCTGCTTTTTGAGGTTGTGTTGCAGTGTTAACAGTTCGTTAACTTTCTGCATATTTGTCTGCCTATTTTTGCAGTGCATCGGTTCGTGTTTGCTTCCAGACTGTTTCAGCAGCTGAAATTTGTTTGTGTTTCTAATTTCCTTTTCGCCTCTACCTGACATCATGAAATACCATCTTCTGTCTGCGCCTGTTACTTGACATTTAGACCCACTGAAGATTGGAATGTGTGGACGTGAATCCGCTTTTGTTAGTGGAAGGCAGATAATGAAAGAAAAGCTCCATCCAAACGTCCCTTTGCGCATATGCACACGAAAACAAGGATGTTTTGTCAAAAATCCTGGTAAAAAATGCAGTGTTTCCACCTTATTGCAGCAAACTTTCAATCTTTTAAAACTACTGTTCCACAACCTGCAGAGGTGACGCAACAATGTGGTTACCTTTCATCCAACCACTTCCGTGGAGGATTTTATCATTGTTTTCATTACACCCAATTAACTGCTTTTCATGTGAGTAGCCTGTCTAAAAAACAGTAACTTGTTTCAGAGAACGTGAAGCCCTGGGAGGCAGAGGTTATATTTTGATGTAAAACCTTTGTAGAAAAAAGCACTTTAGTTTGGTGCCTTAGAAAAATGTTTTACTTTCTTTCTATTTTTTACTTTTCTTTTCTACTTACTTTCTCTTTTTTATTAAAGCCCTGAAAACAGTAGGTTTGTTGCTGCTTTCTGAAAACCGAGCATTCAAATTTTGATTGTGATAGATGAAAACTTCTACTGAACTTTCAAGTTTTGGTCTTTGTGTATTTGTACAACATAGGAACTGCTTGAAATTGTGTAGGTCTTTTAAATATTAGTCACCAAGATCTATACAATCACTGCCTTTTTTGTTATTATCTGGTCTGCTGAAGCAAGAAACAAATCATCCTAATGGAACTCTGAGTTTCCTGCAATGAAAGTTGGGATGAAGATGAGGAGGGAAAAAGAATAATTCAACATCTGGCTTGTAAGTTTTGGAAACATGATTGACAACACGGCAAGATACATTTAAGCATTTCCAGCTAACTTTTTGTTAACAAGAGAGTAAAAAAGTCTGACAAAAGAACAAAAGTTTGCAGGTTGGCATAAGAGAAAAAAATCTTGCTCCATAATAAGATGCAAGATACAAGGTAAAACAAACAAAAAAAAAAAAGTAACACTTTTGGAAATAAAGGGAAAATGGCAACACAAATGAGCCATAAATGAAGCTTACAACCAAACGGAAAAGTTTTCTCAAAGTTTTCTCTTCCTTCTGTCTTTACTTCTTACCTATGCTTACCTTTGTGTGTCCAATCATTCAGCATCATCTGAAGAATGAAGACCAAACAAAACGCATCAAGACAAAAAAACAAAAAAGTTCTAGAGTTAATGGATATTGTGCCAAAAATAAAAGTGAAAATGTTAAAGGGTGAAAAAAAACTCACCATTTAACTGTTAAAACTGTCAATTGGTTTACCTGTAATGCAGATGATGGGAATCAGAGATTGAACAAATGTGTCCAAAAATGTCTGATTTAAAAAATATATATATTTTAGACGTTATTTTGTTTTATTCTTAAATTATTACTTATGTATTTTTGAAACATGCAGATAAAGCAAAAACTAGTTGGGATTATTTAAGGAACAAGATAATTTTAAAAAGTTCATCACCTCACATAGGGTATACCATTGACACTTTGAAGTTGATTTTTCTTATAATTGCCTGGTTGCTGCATTTTCTTTTGGAGGTAACAGAAGATGTAAAAATTAGTGTGGGTTAGGTTGTAGTAAGGCTAACACAGGGAGTCAGCCAGGCAGTGATAATCCTGCACTGGTGTGAATGAAGATACACACTTTCATAGTGTAGACTCCCACAGACCCACAGAAGATAATAAGGGCTCAGCAGGCATGCACAGAAATCGCAGAATAGAAGACGGGACCGTGGTTTTCATCACCTGTCCCTTCAGGGTTCTTAAACCTTCTATAATACAAAGGTTTGATGGCAGAATTTATGCTGAAACATTTTCTTTTATCAATTCTTCTTCACAATTTCTCTCAAAAAATGTCTCAGCACTTTCACAAAGAGTTTTTCCTCTTTGAGGAAATTAATTTGCCAGCGTGGTTTTGGCTGACAGTCACAGTCCACAGGGAAAGCAAAGGCATGATCCAACATGGTCATAAATTCTGACAGATCCAAACATCCCTGCATATATTACAATGTGAGAGCAGTGGTTTTAATCAGGGATGCGACTGAGAGAACACTAAATTAAGTACAAAGAGAAGGAGACACAACACAGATAGAAGAATCTGTGATCCATTTTGTTCAGAAATGAACCCGTTTTTTATTGAGTGACTGAAATTTTAATCACAGGGTTGATTTCTTTTCTAGCTTCTTTTTAGCAAACTTATGAGGATTATTAAAAACTTATCATGAGGTCTCTTTGTGCTGAAAAAAACAACTTGTACACTCTAATTGGAGCAGATCAGCGTAATTTATCAAGAGACCCGCCCCCCTTTTTTTAACTTTATTAAAAAAAAAAAAAAAAACAACAACAAATGTAGAGTGGCGGTATCATGCCACTGCTTTAGACCATTTTTTTGGGTCTTATGAATTAGAAATAGACTCAGTGATGTATGAAAATAAAACACACACACATTACAAACTTTAAAAACTACAAAAACTATAGCAGGGATGATAATAATTATTTTTTTTTTACGTGTTTAGATTAACGTTGCTCCTCATACAAGTTATTAATTATAATATTCATCTGTGGCACCATGAAAACAGAGCCCATCCAGGCGAGTTACAGAAACCGCTGCAATTTTCTGAGCTGCACTTACTTTCTCGTGAGCAATAAAAAGAGCCCTAGCCACCCACACTGCTGCAGTCTAATACAATGCACATCCTTAGAGCTGAAATATGCAGAAGTTCAGAGTCAGAGGAAAAAAAGAAGAGTCGATATTTTAGATCCGTAATGTTTTTATTTAAAAAGGGTGAGAACAGTTTTGGTGACTGGGCGTGTACGATTTTTTGAAGCTTCGAGTACCTCAAGTTTGGTATAATACCCATGTTGCATTTATTTGAGTTAGGATATGTCGAGGTTATCTTTGTTGCTAAGCAACACCATTAAAGGTAAAGTAACACAAATCAGCAAAACATCTAAATAGTTCAGTCAATTTTTTAAGAACTTCAAATTGAAGAATATTTGAAGCTGAAAGTCCCAAAAGGTCACAGATAGTTTGAAACAGGAGATCTCACCTATAAAACTGTGTGGATTTTGTCATAGAATGTGCTCAAATCTAAGAAATTCTCCAGATTTCTAAAAGCATTCGGCACTTTTTTTCACACTGATGTCCCTTTACACAAATCAGCATGCAGGCAGCTACACATACGTCCATGTAAGTAATTCTCCTCCTACACTCTGCCCTCAAATATTCAAATCTAGTGTGTCAATAAGACATGAATAGGCAAACGTTCATAAGCAGCTTTGGTCAGATAATGGGGACTTAGCTCAGACAGTTCAAAACTGGATTTCTACAGCAGTGTGTGCAAGCTATAACTATTGCTACGTTTTTTTGCAATCCCTTTCATGTAGAATTTGAGAAACTGAGGGCAACAGTGGAATAGAAACAAGAAAATTACACTTTTAATATCATTCCTTAAATTTTTTGATTCATGATTCATAAATGAATAGATGTGAGTTTCCTTATTTAGTGTCCTTCAATACTGTGGCAACAGTGGACAACAGGAGGGCAGACAAGACAGCGCAAGCGCCTCATCTTTAGCTGCAGGGGGATGAGCGATCAGAGCACTTTCAGGCAAAGCATGCAGCTTTAGGCACAGATGCTGTTAACATTGTGACTGCAGAAACATTACATTAAAAACAGTATTGCTGTATGTTGTTGCTGTATAACATTTCAAAGAAACAACGTTAAAATATGCAACAGCATGTTTCCATTCATGCACAGCTGCTCTTTTCTGCACGTGGTACAACGTCCCTCCTTTAGATTCACAGCTCTGAGCCTCTGAGGTCATTGATTGCTATATAATATACTTAGATTATAGAATACTTACCGAAATTTTATAAATGAGAGCCCTGGTTTGGTCACAGTCCAGTTGTGTCAGGAAGAGTACCCAGAGTAACATCTCTGCCAAACCTCTATAGGAATTAACTTTTGTGTGGAAGCTTCTGTTGCTGAAAAGCAGTTGGAACTAAAAACAAAGTTTGTTTAATCACCAGTCACCACGCAAGTTTTAAGTTCGGTCACGGACTCTAGAAAATGGGTGTTCATTGATCGCGCAGTGAACGTTCTCAGCTGCTAAATCACGATAACGCTGAAGATTTAACCAGTCGGGGACTCTAATTTGGTAGGGACGAATGGCTAGTGTTCTTTTTCACAACACAGAGGTTCCAACCATTTAAAATTCAATCATGAAGGAGAAACTAATAATTTGCTGTTTGTGCCTGGCTGGCATTAAATGACACCAAGACGTGCATTTATAGAAACGATGTTGTGAAATAAAAAGCATGGAGCAAGATTTTTGGGATTGTCACTGCTTTGACTTTTTACATCAAGCCTCATCCCACTGTAGGTGGCGTACAAGCGCTAGCAAACAATAGAAAAACAAAAGGAGAATCCCCTCCTTGCCACTCCCTGCTTGTTTGATATATGAACGCCACAGGCTGTATGCACATTCATGAAACCGCATAGGATGGGTTCTTTAACACGCCACACGCAGCCAGTGTGTAGGTACCTTAATGCAACACACAAAGTTAAGTAAGAGTGAAGTAGGTGAAATGCAAACATGTAGTGTACATTTTTTTCAAACCTCCAAATCCTGTGCACGGTGCAACCTGTTGGTGCTGTTCAAGTGAGCTTCTTGCGTACCCCTTGCATAAAGCCTGGCTGTTAAGAAAGGAGGAAATAAGACAATCCAAGCATAGTTTGTCCCATGAGCATCTTTCAGGCATTTACGTATCACTTGGACACCCTGTTTGTACAGCATTTGTACACCTCACTAATGACTAGAGTGTGACATAAGTACATCCTACGACAGCATCACCCATATGCCATAAATGCTTGTAACTTACATTAACCTTACGAATAATCCAAAATCACAATTAGGCCTACCACATGCACGACAATCGCCCGTTCTCTGTGCTCCTCTCTACAACCCTCCACAGGCATCGACAACCAAAAAGCCTGCAGCATCATACAGATCAACCCACATACAGGTGCATGTGAGGAAGACATTACCTAATTATTAATAATAATAATTAAACACTTTAATAATCAGTAATTTATTAACCTTAACCCTCAGATTACCAGATTTTAAAAAAGCAAATAATTGACTGTATTTATGAAAAAAAGATTAATGGATTTGATTCTTCTCACTGGTCACAATTTAAATGTTTTTTCACCCCTTTTAATGGAGTAAAATCTATTTTACAAACTTTACTAACAATTGTGTCTGCAAATTTCCTCCTGATCCTAGTCTGAGCAGGGGAATTAAAACACCACTAAACACTGTCTTGACATAAACCATCACATCAGCACAGCTCTTGTGGTGTGATCAAAAATCCTCATAGGGACCAGTAATAAAAATGCGCTCTGCATACTTTATGATATAATGGTTTCCGCTTCAGCTGAAAAAGCTTATTTATCATACATCACCAAAAAAAAAAAAAAAACAAACAAAGAGAGATTCAAATGAATGACCTCCTTACCAGACATCACTATTTGACAGCATGTGATCTAAATGAAAGTGGACAGAGAAAATGATTTTGGTGCAAATTTTCCATGAGATAGCCATTGTTTATAGATCAGAGCATACAGAGCAGGCAGAGGTAGAAGATAAGAAGGCCTCTTAGAATAAAAACCATGCTAGATATAAAGCCATTTGATCCCATCTGCAAACAGAGAAAAAGGTGGTTAAAAAAAAAAATTGCACTCTGTTAACCCAAGATATGTTTTCTTTTGTGAAATTTAAACTGCAATTTGTTAAAAGAAAATCAAACAACTTTTTTTTTTAATTTATCCCAATTATTTTAATAAAATGCCTGAAATTTAATGATATACAACTAAAATGAATAAAGAAAATGCAAGTTCAATCATGTAAAAGCAGAACTGGTCAATTATCCATGAATAAACACTGCATTTAATGCCAGCAATAACAATGAGTAGTAAACACTGCTGTGCTCCCCCAAACCCCAAAGATGAGACGATAAATCTTTACTGAAATGTTCTTAAACTCAGCTCTGTTTATGTTGCAAAAGACCATATCAGAACAGAGAACATAAAATATTATCAGCGTTTTTTAAACATGCAAAATGTGCCGATGTTATTTTTTTACTCCTGGAATGATTAAAGTGCTCCACCAGTCTTTTTCTACTTCTGCAAACCCAATCATAAGATCCATCAGAATCCATTTTTAGCCTTAGTTATGCAAATTACAAAGCATCTTTTAATTTCAAAATATTTATCACAGCATGATGCCTTTCTTTTTTAAGAACAAAAATTTAAATCAGATCCAGGTTGGCATCTCATTATCACAGTTAGTGGAGTAATCAATAGGGGAGATTTATTATGAGGAGTAAAATAAGAAACACACTTTAAAGCAAAAAGCAATCAAGCTCTGCATGAAACGTGTGATGGCAGTATTTAGAAAAAAGTTAGAATATTCACTTTTTTTGCTAAATGAGAGGCTTAGGAGAACAAATTTGATCTGTGCGCCTGTGGCAGAGTCTGTTCCAAAAGCAATTGAATTTTGGCAAATCCTCCGGGACCTGAAGCCAGCATGAAGTCAGGTGTTTGAGCCAATGACCAAATTTAGAAAGAAGGTACACCAGGTGGAACTAAAGCTTCAATTTATTTGCCTTTATACTAAGACTTAAGCAATGATTATTTCTTCTGCAGTTGTCAAAATATTGCCTTTTTCTTTAGACTGCTATCCCAAATCAATGCTGTGTGATTCTCCGTTAATTAAAGGTGTAAGCCAAAGATGTTTTCATTTCTCCATCCATTCGCCAAGGTGCTGTGGGTGTGTGTGTGTTTAACGTCAGTGTGTATCATTGCTGTTGATCAGATAGATTTGGGATAATCAGCCCGAGCTTCTCAAATGTTCAGTCTCTGTCAAGCACTGCTGAGGGACTGCAATTGAAAAAGGGATTTATCCCCTCCAAGTTCAATCGGACACCAATCTGTGCTTATAAACCAGTAAGCCCTGCACATACCTAATTACATGTGTTGGATTATTTTTCATTATCTGCCATGTTAACCAACTTTCAGATTATACCTTAAATTTGTACTTATCACAAGTAAAGGAAAGCCAAACTCACTGCAATATAATCATAGCTTTAAGATTTTCAGACGATCACAAGTCTCAAAAAATGTCTGTTTCTGATAGTTCAGAATAAAGCCACTTGCCATGCTTCCCTTGTTATATAACACAATCTTTTTTTTTTGAAATACCAATATGCATGAAAAAGCTCCAAAACAGCATTTGGTGCATCAAAGAGCTGTAACATGCAAGCGGAAGGCAGACTAATGAGGGCAGAGGCTTACAGGGTTTTCTAACTCCATAAGGCAGAGGGACGTGGTTTCTATAAAACCTCCCACACACATGCACTTGTACTTACTAGAAATTGGCTGCCGATAGTTACAAGATAATATTTAGTAATAGGCTGCATTTTAGAAGAATTGGTTTGTAAAGGAAGGCTGTCAGAGCTGTGAGCTGAAAGAAGACTTATTTTTGCTATGACAAGAGTTGATAAAATGCTCAGAACACTGTCACCTTCCGCTGCCGATACCATGTTTAAATTGCTTGGAGAGTTCCTGTGTGTGGGCACTTAAGCAGTTAATTGATAAAGTTCTAGCTTCATAACTGCTTATATTTTATGATTTAATGGAGGTTGAAATTAAAATGTTTCTATTAGGGCCAAATACAAAGGAATATTGGTAATTCTAAACTTCTTTAAAACGTTTTTTTTTTTTTTTTTTACTTTTTTTAGTTTAAAAAGTTAAACTGATGCAGACTTTATATTTACATTGTGCATTTCTGTCTTTTAATTTAATAACCCAAACTTACATCTCCTTTGCACTGTTTGTTCCTTGCATCTTTCTCCTCACATCCCCACATCTGGTCTCTATGGGGTTCAGATTATGTAAATTTGCCTGCCTAACATTTAATTCCAGCCACCCATCTATATTTCGTCTGGGCACAATAAGGAACTTGTACTTTCCGCAGTTTGAGCTGGAGTCAAGCTGCGCTTGAAAATAAAAGATTGGTCAAAGCATGACGTCTTTTGCATTGTTCTGGTACTGTATATTGATCTTGTACCTTCTGGAACACAGTGGATCAAAACCAGCAAACGGCATATGTTCTCAAACCACCTCTGATGTTTTTCTACTCTACAAGCTGCTTGAAATAAGTGGCAAAACAATTAAAGCTCAAGTCTTGGTATGTGGTGGCTCCCATAACACTGACTCCTACAACAGTCCACTTTCTGGAAATCTCTCCAAAACTCTTGAAAGGTCTTCATGTTAAAATCCTTTCACAACTCCTCTGTTGCTTCATGACATTTTTCCAACATTTTTACAAAACTGGCTTTAAATGTGCTTTTCTGGGCTTTGGCTTTTTCTGCCTCCCATCAGGATGTCAGTGATTGTCTTCTGGACAACTGTTAGCTAACATCTGACCCAGAAGTAAAGATTTTTAAAGGTTTTTAAAAAGCCTGAGAATGGTAGTACAATAAACAAGACTTTGGAATAGAATAATTGCTTGGTTACATGCTTTTTTATATTTTGAGACAACCTCAGTTGTGAATTGGTGTTTTGTAAGTAATTTGAATTGAACTCTTATTTACAATTAGTTTCCAGTATTCAATTTTTTTTTTCAGGATTGCCTACAATTCTTCTCCAAGTTGGTCCTCATAAACAGGAAGTCTTGATAAATGGTTTACCGTCTCATCATTGTACTTTTTTGTATTTTTTGTATTTTTTTGACAGTTTTAATTCTTTTTAGTGATTGAATTGAATATTTATCATGACTAGAGTATTTACATTTTCCAACAGAATTCATACTGATAATTAGATGACTTTGGGATTTCTCAGATAGAGATTTGTAAACCTTACTTTCTGTTTTCAGAGACCTCAGAAGGGCGAACTCTTTTGGAGCAGAACAACATCTTACATCAGGAAGATGATCTCAAATTTTAAAAACATCTACATTTTTCACAATTTGATGCTGACTATTTTTTTGTTTCACAGTAAATAATCATCTTAGTCATCAGAGTATATATTAGTTTTTCAACCTTTTAAACAACAGAAATAGAGGTAGAACAGAGGAAAACACAAAACCTTTGTATTTTTGGTTTGCTCTCTCAGTTTCCCTCCGCGTGTCTGTCTGTTCAAATAAAATGCAGGTTCTGAAATCAATACTGAAAGAAAATGAACAACCTTGCAACTTTTTCTTTTTGACCAAAACATCAAGTTTATTATATCTTTGAAGATTATTGAAGAAGGTTACTCAGCTCTGCAGTTTTCATCTGTGTTTTGTTGACAGAAAATGAAGCCTCTTGTTAAAAACATCAAGACACACAAAGATGATAAGCACACATGTAACTGAATGTAAGAAACATATTTTAGCTTTAAATGTATTTTTCATTGTTTGTCTCAATCAATGTAGTTGTTTTTCCAATATTAGAAAAACATATCTAGTGAATGTTGTTTAAATAACCAGAAGCATCAACAAACAGCAAGGTTCAATTTTAAATGTGTTATCAATTGGTGTTTTCCTGATACAGGCTCTAAACTATTCTGCACATTTTGACGATTACTAGCTCGCTCAAAAGCAGTTGATTAAAAAAGACTAGGGACGTCAACATTAACGCACGCAATTAATTTTAAAAGATAAACGTGCTAATATATATTAATGCAAATTAATCACACCGCTTCAGGCTTCTGCAGGATGCGTCAGTTTCTAAGAAAGCACACTTTGTTGGTAACCATCCTGCTTATCACTTGGTCACTTACAGAATAAATAAATATGCAATCTATTTTTATTACTTTGTTATTGCTATTTTTTAGTCTTTTTGACGAAAGGCGGACTATTTGATATGTAATGCGGCCCGTTGTCATGGTAACAAGTCAATACCTTGTTAAGCCGGCAGACCTCAATTGTAGCAGCAAAGGAAATCAATCTATATGTTTATCGTCTCGATAGGTTCAATAAAGCGTCAGTTCAGAAAGAAAGTTCACCCCTTACCGCTTGTTTTTGACCAGATCATGAAGAAAAAAGTTTGTTTTGAAAAAGCCTGCACAAATACAACACTGTGACCGGATCTTCTTCTGGAACACCCAGCAGCCAATCAGAATAGAGTATTCACTTGGACCATTTTAAGTGCAGAAACACAATGATTGTTTCTTATGGCTGTATATCAGCATCTTTGATTTCTTGGAGTAATACTGCAGGCATTAAAGTCTTTACAATTCATTACTGTTCTGCTTATCTTATTGTTGATGTGTTTTCTGCACACAATATCTGAGTTGACATTTTACAAATTAAACCATTTCAAACAACAAAAATAAGGGAAAAATGTTCACTCTGGCATTTCTTTTTGTTCAAACATTGTCTTATAAAATGTATCTAGTAAAACATAGTGATTAATCATGATTAATCATGCCTATTGATGACCATATGCATCAAACCACTTTGGCTCCAAAATGACCTTACTTTAGAATTTACTTGAAAGCAAAAAGAAAGGTTTTGGCTTTTTTAAATGGGGAAATAAATTCAGGTATCAAAGGATTAACTAGAAGAACAGCCCTCATTGATGGCCTCTGCCATGATTGTTAGCAATTTTACCTGTTGAGGTTAAAAAACAACCTTCTAGATGCTGGATTTAGGTATGTTGTTACCTCCTCTTTTAAAATAAGTTCTTTCTTTTTTTTTTTTACAAAGTATTAATTGTCATTTTAGAGGTTTATTCATTCTACCTTTTCCATTTTAACTTGGTTTTATATGTAAAATGTCTCTAATTGTATTTTTTGTTTTTCAGCTTCATTGACTTGGTCTTGGACATAAAAGCTGATGAAGAAAGAAGACGAAATACAAGCCCAGAGCATTAATTAGTTCGGTCTCAAATTTTCAACTGTCTTTATTTGTTAATTTAAAGATAAGGTAGCGTTTAAGATAAATAATGCCAATATTACTTACTTAAAATATGATTAGTTTACAAAACTTGCAGCACTTACTTAAAATAAACCTGACCATCTCAAACCACAGCATTCCACATCTACTTCAATCAAGAATATCTTGTGTAGGAAAGATGGTGACAGTGCATTTACATAACAGCAAGTACAATGAAGAGCTGGAAGCTGAATTGTTTCGAGGGAGGAGAGTTAAGAAAATGTAACAACACCTCCAACTCACCAGCTATCTCATTTTATAACCAGTGTTTTCCTTCCGCCTATTTATGGCCATCATCTGAACTGCTGATGTGTCCAAAATCATATCTACTGGCTCTTCCTTCCTGGTCAGGTCTTGAACCGCGTTTCAAGATTCTTTGGAGCCACTAGGCCTTAACCCTGATCAACTTGAACGCTTTTTCAGTGAATTATTAGGTTTTTTTGGGGGAATATGTTTTCATTGTGGCCAAAGTGCACACACTGCATCTATAAATTCACTTTCTCTTCTGCTGGCCGAGCGCTCATGATTCCCTTTCATGTACAGCATTTGCTGCCAATACATTGGACTTAAAAAAGTCTGCCCTCCCTGTTTCATTTTTTTCTCTTTGCCCAAGTCATATATTTTTAAAAAAAGAACGAGATAAATGCAATGAGAACTTTTCCCACAATATGCATGAAAATGTATCTCAGTCGGATCAAATTAAATCAGGAGCAGTTATGGGAATTTCACAGTGTGCACATACAGTAAGCCAGTATTTGATGTATTCTATGTCTTTTGACTTTATAAAAACTCCATCATTTATCTTTGTTTATTTTGACTCTAGTCTTTCACTGAAGATATAAAAGTTTATATATTAAAAAAAATGTACCTATAGATTTGTTTCACGTCAAACCAAAAAGAGGTATTTACAAATTGTTCATCTCTCCAAGACCCTCTCATGGTCTCTGAGCCATGCCACTCTGTATTGTTCCTGAATGTGCCTGTTTTTCTTTCTTTGCAGGAGTTGTCACTTTCTAGGTGGCAACTAGGTGACTTAAGTGATTTGAAATAGTTGTCAACTAACCTGTGTTTTTGATCCCTATGATGTTTTACAAAGTATCCATTGACTGTATATGAGAACTGGATCAAGTTAGTGTGACATCACCCAAAGATAAAGGCTTATTTCCGATTCCAACAATATAAAGTCAAGGCAGTCCCCATTTTTTTTGTCAATCAGACGTTTCGATTGTTCGGGGGGGGGAACCACATACTTTATTGAGGCATCTGATTGGCCAGTTTATGGCTTGAATAACTTGCTATAAAGAAAAAAACACATTGGAAAAAAAGCAAAAGTAAAAAAAAAAAAAAAAAACACGACCCACTCATGGGTCAGAAAAACCAAAAACCAGAACTTTGCTGGCATAGGTCTTTTAGCAGATTCTATGTCTGGCTTTGCCTCAATATCATTGTAAACTACAGATGAACATCCTGTTTTGGTCGCACCACAATGTTGTATGCTTTGTAAATGCAACCTATCTATGGTTTAAGAAGTACGAATGAAGCATGGTTGGTGCTAAAATTAAATCATAGCAATTTCTACAGGAATACTTGCCTGGAATCCCTTCAAAGTGCCTTTAATTGATGTCAGTACATGTGCAGCTGGTCAGCAGCCTTGGGATGGCAGATTTCTACAGCCAACGTTCGCTGCTAGTCAGCCAAGTTGGTTAAAACAGCTCAAAGCTATCATGGTAGAGTATCCTTCCTGGGACTGGAAGATCATGGGTTCAAATCCTCAATCACTTGGTGTAAAAAATGAAATTGTAACCTAGTGCCTCCTTGACTGCCAGCATTCTCATAACTTTGGTATGTGACATCTAAGCCTATACCTTTGATGAAAGGGGAACTCATACTGATCTCAGTGATATATGATAATGCTAAAGTCAGAACTGCCAGAAAAGCCATTTAATCCTCATTACTTACATTTAAATCCAAACTCCTGTGTATCAGCACCCAACCACGTGAAGAAATGCATTTCTCCTCTTGAGGCACATCAAGACACGGATCACTCTCCCGGCAGAGGGATAGTCACTTCTACGGCTCCTCTTTTAAAAACATTTTTGGACACCACAACAATAGGAAAAATAGGTTCTAGCCAGAGGGGTAGGGAAGTAATTCAGGTTCGGCCTTGGAGCATATTTGGTCTCAGACTCTGGAATTGTTGCCCCTTGTTGCACAACCATGCATCTGTTTTTCCCACACCATCACACTCCCTCCGCCAAAAGCGTATGTCTTCTTTAGACTTTATGGAGCATAGTGTATGTTCTCCAAGAAGCACCAGTGGTTTAAAAAATAAAAGAAATACTATGCAAAATATCAAATACCAACAATAAAACCAATCAAGAAGCTCTAAAACTTTTACTTTTACTACTACTACTACTATTAATAATAATAATAACAATAAACGAGTTGTTTCACGGATTTCACCCATCTGGTATTTTAAAAAAAATCCCAATTATCTAAATTATCTATTTCCTTTCTTTCTTTCTTTCTTTTTTTTTTTTTTAAATTCGCCTTCGTTTTTTGTCACCACGTATCTGGTCCCCCACACCTCCTCCCCACTGACGCACCTCTCCTCTCTCCGTCCACGGCCAACCGGCGCGCTCCCGCCTGCGCGCACTCCCGCGTTGGCACAACGGAACGGGTGTCGGCGTGAACGTCGGTGAGCTCGTCGTGAACGGACATTAACCGGGGAATGTAAAATCTAATGAGATGCGCCTGCTTCCTTTGGCCGCGTGCATCGAAGCGACAGGTGGGTAAGTTAGTTTCAGACTTTTAGCTGCAGCGATCATCAGAAAGTGTCCACTTTCTGCGCAGATGGGAACATATTTGGGATAGTAAATTTCCTGAAACCACGATTTTCTATGTTTTCATGTTTCAAATCTCGCTGCAAAAATAATTTGAATCTATATTTACATCTCTGATATTAGAAGGAATGAGTTTAGTAGCACATTATTTTGCCAGACACCTGTTTTATTGCATTTCATTAAAACATTGTGTTATAATAAATATGTTGATATCTAAAATAAATATATTTCATTATATGAGCTACTCCTCTTTTTTTTTATTGTTGTCCTTTTTTCCTCAGACTTATAGGGACAGATTGATATTGATTATGTAATAGGCACAAGAAAATGAAATCCCCTGCTGCTAGTAAAGAGTATTGAATGACCACTGTTCAATTATTAGAAAAGATGTTTTCTTGTCACATTCCAGAAGAAATGTTCTCTAAAAGAAGCATGCGTCATGTTTAGGGTTGTCTGCAAAAGTAACCAAGACATCCTCCAAAAGCTGCTGAAATTCTGCAGGAGGGTTTGCATTCAAATCCTATTTGCTTATCCTATTTTAATCAAACAGCTGGTTTACTTTTCTGCCTGGACCATAGATTGGCTACATGCCACTACCTCAAACCTGACATGGAGAGCACTGTGTGTGTGGTGGAGAAAGGGAGGGTTTTGCATGTGCAGGAGGCTTGGATTCATCTAGTGTCGGAATGGTCTGCTGTGATAAAGACAGTAGGGGGAATCGCTGGCGTGAGAGATTTTGAAAGCTTTCCACATGGTTGGAAGGATGAAATGTGCATTTAAGCAACCTGATTGAACAATTTTTCCAAATCAAAATTAAAGTCCCACTCTGATCATCTTTTGATTTATTTTAAAAGCATTGTCAGTGTTTTTCTTATGATTATGCTGTTTGTAGGCAAGAAAAACCCACAAAAAAAGAACAGTTGTTTTCTGGTTTTGGACATAGCTTCTGCATAGTGACAGTAGTTCATCAGAATTTTGCTGCTGAGTTGTGAGTGGGACTGTTGGCATGAAATAGATCCTACCTACATGGATCTATTTGTCTTCAAATGGATGCATTGGAATGGAGTAAAGCAGGGAGTTTATGTCTTGTAACTCCTATGTCACTGTTACAGGCAGTGACAGGAAAAATAGGAAACATTGTAAGCTTGATTTTTCTTATATATGTCCTCTATCTTGAGAAAAAGCCACAAAAACATGTTAAAAACACAATTTTCATAGGAGGATTTAAGGATTTAGTTTAGATTTTTTTTGGCAGAAATATAAAATGTGTGCAGACATGCGGCAGCTCATGTATGGAACTGATTAGAAAATGTTCGATAGAAAAGTTTCGGGTTTAGATTACGCAACAAATCTTGTCCAGAGAGTTTTGTGATGTAATTAACATTGGCATCGAATGGAAAAATGAACTTCACAAGATATTTGCTCCCAGAAATTGGTGCATGGCTAAGAGCCAGGAGTCAGGAACTGAAGGGCCCCTCTCATTTAGTCATTAGAAATATCAGGAACATTGGATTCTTTTGAAATTTTCTTCTGCCACTTACATTTAGTGGAGGAAATATTGAGGAAAAGAAGACTCTGATAAAGAACAGCAGAGTCAAACCAAGGACATTTCACAAGCGATGATAGACTGAAGGCTTCTGCAGCAAGTAATCAGTGCTGCTCAGTCAGTGTTCATCCAGTCTTTATCGACTTGTGCTGATATAAGTCCTAATCTGAGAGCATTTTCTAAAATTACTTATAAATACACACAAATTAAGCTTTATCTAAAAATTGTTGTTTAGGCCCTAAATGGTTATAGCTGCATGTTACCTTTAGGTGGAGATATCACTGAACACAATTTATAGTAAACATAAATCTGAAGATCGAGCAGGATTACAAGTATGGGTTGTAATGTGGTAACAGCATTGATTTTGTGTCTGTCTAATTTGTATTCCCATTCGGTTGTGTTGCAACTTTCTGGCAAATTACTTAACTCTGCAAGCACCTTGTTTTTCTGAGCAGATCATTATAGTTTCACGTAGCTCGAGCAAACATAGTGCAAAGCAACATTTCTTGAGGGATCAAGGCTAAGTTTTCCCATTTTCTGTGAACTGTGGAGTTTTTCCTTTTTTATTATTTGTGTAATATTTACTCACACATTCCCCTCGCCACTATTAAAAACTATTGAGTGAAACAAGAGATGCAT
Organism: Oryzias celebensis; assembly: GCA_014656515.1. Classification (NCBI taxonomy): domain Eukaryota; kingdom Metazoa; phylum Chordata; class Actinopteri; order Beloniformes; family Adrianichthyidae; genus Oryzias; species Oryzias celebensis. The sequence goes on along the minus strand of BNCR01000017.1, from coordinate 14,978,648 downwards.
AAAATTAAAAAAAAAGATGAATTGTAAAAGCAAAGAGGGGGCATTTAAAGCCAAGCACATAAGAAGAAGCAGACAAACACAATTTAGAAGTATGTGCATTATGAAAGCTCTCCATTCTATTTCTTTAGACATTTATTCAGGCAAGGAATAAAAGCCTTTTTAAATATGAACACAATATCTGCACACCCAAGAATTCAACAAGCGGGAGAAAAATAGAACACAGTTGTACGAGTTTTGTAAATGCAAGAAGGCATCCTCTGCATGATGAGAGTGATATCTTTTTTTGTTTGTTTGTCTTTTTGTGCTGCACTTGAAATATTTTCTGAACTTTGACTGATGAATCACAACCTCAGAGAGAAGCGTTGCAAGAAAAATAGAGTAGATGAGTCAAACTGAAGAAGTAGGAGATCTTATTTTTTGCAGTCACATGCCATCATGGCTTCTTGTGTTTTTGGTGTGCTGGTGTGGTGTGTTTGGTTACAACTGAGCTTCCACAAAGTTCACATCTTTCCTTTTTTTTTGTTGCCAGGCAGAATTAACCTGGTCATTTTCGTTTTGCGAGGTTTTCCGTTAGTTACCACTGAGTTTGCATTCCTACCTGGTTGTGCATGGCTACAAAAGAACCTTGTGTCACCTTGCTATTTCACTAATAACTATAGAAGCAGGTTTTCCTGCTGTCAAAATGTTCCTGGATTTAATTTAGGTGCTATTAGCAGATGATACATTGTTAAAGTCTCTGTACTTTAGCCCTCTCTTTTTGTGAAAAGAATTACATTAATTCTTTTCTTAAACCCTCAATCGTCACTAGCCTTCGGAGACCAAGGTTTAATTAATTGTCACTGATTCAAGACAGATGAAAGTTGAAAATTAAGGATAGCTGCACGGTGGAAACACACTCCAGACAATTCCTGCTGCTTTATTGCACATCATTAAAGACTTCTGAGTGCTTTTCAAACCAAAAAGAGCTGAGACCAAGGCTAGCAACACTACAGTAGAATCTCATTGATGGTGTGTTTGTGTGAAATGTGTGAACTTGGTAACGGTTAGAAACGTCTAGAGCAGGGAGCTCATCCCGTCAACAGAAATTCATTCAAAAGAGTGCAAAGTTATAGACTGTAAAGGTAAACTACAAACCCTGGCCAACCTTTGGGCACTAAAGTGGCAGATTTCATGAGACCATCCATCATCAGGCTCCATCTAATACTGAAGAGTGAACACTGTCATATACCATGAGAGGTGGACTCTCTTTATGGACTTTTTTTTCAATAAAACCAACGCCTAATGGAACAGGAATAAAAGCCTAAAACCCCTCTAGCTGCACCTTTATATAGTTACGTCCATTTTGGAATACATACACGTACTTGGGCACCGATTTTTATGAACAGTTTGGGGTAAGATTGAAAGTTTGTTTTTTGGATGACATAGAGAGAATATTGGCATCATAGATGTTCATCCATCTGCCGTGTCTGTTTATCCTCCAGGGGTGGCATCAAGGACTCTGCTTGCTCTTTTGAGTCATTAGTGGACCTTAAAGCCATTCAGAAACCAGACATCCTTCTTAAAGAAAATGATGGTGTTCCAGTTTCTGAATGTTGCCTCTCATTGCTCTTACGTGGAAGCCTAAAGCCAGATATAAAGGTGATTCAAAGTTCATCACATGGATTGCTCAAAGATAAACAGAGTGTCTTTCACAACAAATCACAATGCTCTACAAATCACACAAAAAGTTTAAATGCTTAGACACACATAGGAGCCTTTACTCCAAAACTTTCTGCTCTCGCACACTTGGCACTCTTTGACCTTCTTGACTTTGATCTGTTTCAAATCCAAAAGCTTTGGAAAGTATGCAGAAAGAAATCACAAAGTGCAAGTTCATCAGCAGTTTTTGAGTAGGAATATGATATAGATCCTGATATATATGAACATTATCTTATGGAGCAATTCCATCATAAATGGATCATTTATATAGAATAAATTCACAATAATTGCAGATATTGTAAAAACAAACTCAGCTTGTACAAGTCTCCTTGCACTGCAATAACAGCTACAACAAACATCAAAGCACAATTGACAACTCATAAAACTTGAAAATAAGCATTTTTCTTTAAACTTTTTTTTTTTTTTACAGCAAATCCAACTTATTTAAAGATGAACTCCAGGAGTTCAATGGAATCAGCCTGCATGTCAGGTATGACAGCTCTGTTCTCAGACTAGACAAAGATCTGAGAGCGGGAAACATTTCTGGTGCTCCTGAAATCTCTGGGGTCGGAGAGGGTGATAAACAATAGTTTTTCATGGTCTTTAAATCACATAAAGACATAAAAAAACGAATGAAAGGCTGAAGTGACGGACAAATCATTTTACCCGAGACAGGTTTGTTAGCTTCGGAGTTGGCCGGCTTTATTTGACGAAGTCCGATTTTTTTTGGAAAAGTCAGTCTTAAGAATGGCTTATGCAAAAAATCCACAGTTAAATCAACGTATACCCCTTCTATTGTTCACTGCAAAACAGCAAGTACAGTAATTCAAACAATAACCAAGTACAGCTTCTGCCTATGTCATGAAACAAAGTAGCCTACAGAAGAAGTTAGCTTTTGGTAGCGGAAGCTTTGAGCATCCAGTCAGAGGCAATAATGCCATCATAAGCCTTCATGAATCTACAGAGACTAACTCAAATTGTGATTGGTTGAATCAACGTCAGTGTGTTTAATCTATAAATGGCTGTGGTTTAATCAGCATTGTTTTTATCGAAAGTCACCCGCAAAAACGGAAATGAGGATGGAAGCACTGACTATATGAGTGAAAGACAGACTTTTATGAACAGTTGGATTGATCTAAAACATACTTTGGACAGATATATGTTTAAAAAATCCTTTCTCTGTGATTTTGATACTTCTTTTCAGATAATTTTAGGCCATCGTTGAATGCTTTGCAGGCCCTGACAGTATTCTACCAATGTATAGCATCAGCGTCTATTTCTTAATAGCATCTTTGATGCACAGCTTTTTTGGAAACAGTTTTTTTTCTCCACTTTTCTCCTAAAGTAGAATTACTGTTTTGCTTGCAGTCAATCATCCTTTCATCTTACACAGTATAAGTAAAAATACAACTTTTGGAGAAATGTTCCAACTGTATGCTTCGAACAGTCTGAAATCCATTTTGATTGATGCAATGACTGGAGAATCCCTAGATCACATGGCTACAAAAAAAAAGCCCAAATCAAAATACTTTCCCTTATTTTGCTTGAAAGTTAAGATTGAGATGCCCGGTGAACATATTCTGGTTCTGTTATTCTCAGGATGTGGTGAATTATTCAGATGTGAATTTGTCAACCTGCTGTAAGTCTTGTTGCCACTTCCTTTTTTCTGGAAGCCCATCAAAAAAGTCCTAATTTCTCAGTACTTTTCAGTTCTTTTGGGAATGAGTTAAGCAAGTTATAACCTTAAAAAGGAAAAAAAATACACAAAACTTGATCCAATTTGAAAGTAAACTTGCTACCTTCTGGGAAAAACAGCAAGACTTCCTAATGGTTTCACTTGTAAATAATTTTTCTAAGATTTTTTAGAGAGGTTATTTAGAGATGACCGAATAACCGTTTCAAAGGAGTTGAGCTCACTGGATTGGCATCACTGATGTCTGAAGATGCTGTCTCTGAGATCAAAAGACAAAAGCGACTTTGCCTGTAATGTGATGCAAATAGGTATTCCTCCTTAGTGTCAATGTTTTTGAATTGTATGTAATTTAAATTTTGTGGATTTCTTTCTCCTTTTTTGTAGACACACTTTTTTCACATTTTTAATGATGGACAAACATTGCTGTGTTTGACACAGGGCAACTAGAGTTAGTGGAAATTTGATGCTGAGTAGTACACATTACACACATTACTTACTGCATTTACAGTCACATAGATTAGCTTTATAGGACTGTAAACAGAAAAATGTCAAAGCATCCAATTATAATAACTGTCAGTGCATTTATCATGACATTGTTAAAGTACAGTTAGAGTACAAAATAATCTGTTGTCTTTTTTTCCCACTCTTGGTCCTGCAGTTTAGAAACGAAGTGAAAGATCATTTCTTAATCTGTGTTTTTATTCATTTAAGTTTGTGTTGATTTTTGAACAACCATCATTTCTGTTCATACGTGTAATAAGACTTGTACAAAATTCAATAATTACTTTGCTTTTTTAGGAAGGTTTAAAGTGTTTTCCTTTTTAGCGTAAACCTGTTATTCAAAACTAAATTCATTCTCTAATAGTACTTATATTTAAGCTTCTTTGTAATTACACTTTAAACATAAAGCTACATTTTTTTGATTCTACATCAAGAGTTTGTCTTTTCACTGATCATTAAAAACAGTTAAATACATTTACTTACTTGATAAATTAGGAAAAAAATGAGTCTGAAAAGGCAAGGTGGCACATCTCATTCTGATTTCAGCTCATTTACATGCATGCGATTATCTAGACTAATTCTGGTGGTGTGACACTTCTTCATCATTCAGCCCTTGCAAACAAGTCCTGTCATTGTTGCTCCTTTTTTTACTAGCTGCATCTAAACTAATATTGTTAGTGTGGGAGGATGTAGACACATGCATAACAGTGTTCTATTAGTTTTTAGTTTTCCTTAAATTGGAGTAAAGCTGAAACTCTTATTTTGGCAGAGGGCTGCTTTTAGTTCTCCTTCATGAACATGATCACATAAAACCATTAGTTTGTGTATGTCTTGTACAACTCCCTTAAAATGTCAAATTTAGAAGCATAAGCAGATTAACTTTTCTCTAGCTTTTATTGATTTATCTAAACTATGATGTTTGAAAGTCAACACTAGTTGTGTCCAACCTTGAATAACTTTTCCCTTTAAGTCTAAAACAATAGTAATAAATTATTCATTTTTAAGGGCTTAATTTTGTATTTAATTGTTATTTCTATAATAGTTGTAATCAATGGCAGATTTAGCAGTTTGGAAGCCCCAGGCAAAACATAAAATTGGGCCCTCTGCAGCAGTGGTTTTAATCTTTTTTTTTTAATTGTTTTAATCCTTACTAAAGTTAAAATGCCAAATAACTTCTTCAATTGTCCACTATGTAGAAAGAATTAATGTAAAGAATCCAAATGTTTTGATAAGCATTTAAAAACTAAAATCATTTCCAAGCAGCTCTGCGCAACCTGTGAGGAAATTGAAAAGGAAATATGCGAAATACAGCAATTTTGAGGGTATAATATTAATTTGGATCAAACTATAATATTGCATTTGTGGAACAGGCTGTTGGACACATATTAATATTTATTATTAGTAGGCCATACATCTCATGAATGCACATCCCTGGTTGAAATGTATTTCAAAATAGAACTATAAGCTGCCGAACCGAAACTCAAACCCCGTCTCAATCATCTCCATCTGCTCAAAACAATTTTTACCCACAAAATCTGAATCAGAACTGCTCAATTGGCCAGAAAACTGACAAATCTGGGAAAAAGGAATTCTCTGCTTGCTAATTTGCTGTTGACTGGAATATTCCATTGCAGCAGAGGGACAGGGGAGGACAAAACACTTTCACAAGATCAGTCTTATGCCATTTCATTGATTTGACATATGTTTTTTTATGACAGTTAAATATTAATTAGCATAAAATTTATTTCAGACAGTGTGCAGCTTGGGGTCCCATAGTTTTGGGGGCCCCATTCAGGCAATCGGCTAATTTTGTCTAATGGTAAAACCACCCCTGGTTATAAGAATGTTTGTTTGCATCAATAATCATCCCTTTGTATTTTGCTGTGAAAGTAAACTGGTAATTGATCAAGTTTAGAAAAAGGGGGGGGAAAAGATGTCAACTGGAAGTATTTTTTTTCTGTTACACTGCCATTTAAATAACTTTTTTATTGACCCTATCTTATAGTTTTACTTAAAAGCTCATGTTCAGTTTTAATGTGTTTGTTTTTCTTCCTTATTTAGTCTTTATTTTAACTTTTGAACACTTCCTCCCAGCACAAATTTAGCTGTTAATTAGCGCAGCTGCTCCTTGTTAAACTGCTATTATCAGAAATCAGTCAGCCTTTTAGCATCTTCTTCTAGAATTCACTTAAAAAAGAATTCACTTAAAAAAAATCTTGCACTTTTTAAATGTAGTTTGCTCACTGTTAGTAAAGTAATTCATTACATTTATGTATTTTTAAGTTCTTGTAATGCCACCCAAAGATAGTTTTCCCTGGTTTTTTTTTAACTCATGAGATAAAGTTGACAGAATAAGGTGAACATTTTTAAACTTAATGATTTAGACAGGTTTTTTAGGAAAGAAGCGTATTAATGCCTGTGGCTTTTTTAAATCAGAAGGATGCTTTTAATCAGATGACAGAGCTTGCTGAATAACACTGATCCTTCAGTCTATAATTTTGACAGCAGTCACATTTTTACAACTTTGGTTGTTAAAAGTGTTGGATTGTTGTGAAAAAAGGAGCCTTATCTCTGAAAACAGACTTCACATTCTTGACTTTTCAAAGCAAAATGGAACTCATGCAGAAAGTTTCATTTTGAGTGTCTTTGATTTAGAAGCATAAGCATATTTAATTGTCTAACTGAAACAAACTGTAATTATAAATGTATGATGCCCAGGCAATCACAATGGAGCTCTCTTTTAGGAGTAAATTTTTAAATCTTAATTGATTAAGATAATTTTCACATTTATTTCTAATAAGCATTGTTAAGCAAGATGACAAGGTGATACAAATGTTTAATATATTTTCTTATTGTGCAACTGATTTAATACATTATTTTACACGTAATTATTATTTTATATTACATGCTTTATTAGTTAATGATACCAACTTCAACTTCTTTCTGTTTTTTGCAACAGATAGCTTAGAAGTAAATACTATTCCATGCAGAAGGATTTTTTTTTTCTGAAATATAAACAAAATGACAACGGATCTTTTTTACTTAAGACTGATTTCATTAATAGCTTTTTGGTAGAAGCTTTTTGCCAAAAAACACTCTAAGTGTCCATAGCATAAAAAACATGAAAATGAAACAATGCAAGAAAAATCTTTCTACCTCAACCTCTAGAAACTAATGTCAGGGGTGGTGACAGGTCATAATAATAAGTCAAATACTTCACCACATGCAGCTTAAAAATAACCATTTAGCCTTCAATGCAGTTTTTTTCTAATGGAGAAGAAAAACGTTATAGGGATAAGGAAAATATGCAGACCTTACTGCAAAAGGACCGCCAATGATTCAAACTGAAATGTTCTTTCAACAAGACAACATGGCATCACCACGCAGCTCATTGTCGATCCAACAGTAATGAGTCAGAACAGTAAATCTCAATGCGTATTGTTGCCTCTCAAGGCCACCTTCTTTATTCTTTTATGAAAAGCCTCTGCAGCACTTTGTATACTAAATTAATGATGTTAGTACCCCTCCCTGACTTGATTTTGACAAAGTTCTGTCATCAAAGCCACTTTCCACTAAGGCAGGGATAGGCAACTCCAGGCCTCGAGGGCTGTAGGGTCTGTATGATTTCCAGATATCCTAGCCCTGATGACGGATTACCTGGTTCAGGTGTGTCCAACCATGACAAGAGAACATGCCAGAGCAAGGCATGTTGAAAAAGATGCAGGAATGCGGCCCTGTAGTTACCTATCCTTGCACTTGGGGTAACTTACACTACGTTGTAAAGAAAGGTCAAAAAGGTAGTGTTAAAGACCAAAGTCATTTTTTAACATGATGATGGAGGATACATGTAAAGAAAAAGTAAGATTAAAATTGCATTACTTAATATTTTTGTTGAAATTGTTGTACATCAGGAGCAGATAAAAATTGCCATTGGAAAAAGTTTGCAGCAGTGACATTGGTGCTTTAATCTGCTCCGCTCCATTCTGATGTGTCCACTTGCAGACTTAAAGATCCATCTACAGCTTAGTTTTCCTTGTCTGAGCTGGCTCAAACCTGTATGGCTGAATAGCTCCAATAATGCTTGCTATTTCTGCTGCACCGCTAATGTTAGGTTGGGGGTGTGAGGGACTGTAAGCTAATGGGGGAAGAGTGTAAACAGAAAGATGATGGGAAGCAGGGGCAACTCTACTCTGCGCCAACAGTCCCACCAACTAAGAGGCACATCTCTGAATGAACCACTGGAAGCTCTGCAGAAGTCTTAAAAAAGGATGCACGTTTCAAAAACCCAAAAGGTCTTCCTTTAAAAACAGTGTCCTCTACCTTGGATTTAATTTACAATCCTGGTTCTTGGGAAGATATATTTCCTAATATTCCTCAGTTTAGAGCCATAGTTCACTTGTAATGGCTCGTGTTATAGACTTTAGATATAATGAGGTGTCAAAAAAAGTACCCAAGAGTAACATATTTCTTTACCTTTGTTCATTTTTTTTCTTTTGCCAAGATTAGGCTGCTATAATAGAGAATCGATATGAACTACATTCACCACAGTATATTTTCAGTGACACAAGATTTATACGGAAGGTTATTTTCTGAAATCCCCCCATGGGTGCATGTTTTTTTGATTGCTAATTCTAATATGTCCCCAAAAGGTTCAATATGAGTGTTTTTCTTCTTCTGTCTGTTGCTTTGTGATGGATCAGCAACCTCACCAAGTTGTATCAAAGTTGTGTTTTGTCTGATGATGACTGCAGGATCCAGCAGATCTATGTAGTTCTAAATAGAATGGCAGAGGTACAGAAATTGGGTGATTGACAATTTCACAGAGTTTTCACCCAAAGGCACCAATAAAAACACCCAGACCCCATATAAGGAGTTAAAATGGTTCAAGTGCACTTCCTGGTTTGATTACTTCGTGAGCTTCTATGTGACCATTACAGGAGCCGTTCTAGCAAGGAACAACATTTCACACCTCAGAAAATCTATTTTGCCTAATTTACTTGCACTTTGGATTTTATTGGAAATGGGGTAAAAAAAAATGAAAATATACTTTTCTGAAAATGTAAATGACCTAGAGCTTAAATGCTTTTGTAACTCTTGCAAAATAGGCATCAGAAATGTCCAAACTCTGAGAGCTATATGCATTTTTCTGTATGTTTTGTATTTTTAGTTTGTGCTTTTAGATTGCAAATTAAAACTGAGAGGTCCAAACATGTTTTTTTCTTTCAAATGGGGAGGATGCATTTTGTTACACTGATACAGTTTAGAATCCAGTGCATGACGATAGAGATGATCATACTAGTGTTTTTATGTCTACGATTCAAATCCACAATCTTCTAGTCTCAGGGCGGAAACTCCGCCATTCAGCTTTTGAGCTAGAATGAACTTTGGTGAACATGAATTCCAAGTGTTTCTTAACAATAAATCGACTAAACCGAATAAAGACTCCTTGTATTTATTGCAGGGTAACCAAGTGTAAATTAATTATGTGTACAAACAACTAAACAACAATTAATGGTAAATCCATTCAGACTTTAGTTTCATAAAGTTTGACTCACTGTTGTTTTTCCACATCAAAGTAATACAATATATAATATAATTATTATAACATTATACCCCAATGTATGGACACAGGTCTTTGTGTCTCCACACAATGGACTGTAACGATTACTTTTTTTACATTTTTTTTGCTGCCGTCACATGTGTGTTGTCTGCTGTGATGGGACTTGGTCTGAATGGGATTTTGCGAGATCAATTATTGATTTATTTCATTTTGAAATTATTTATATTATGGTATTGATTGATTTAATTCGATTTGAAAAATAACTTGCCTCAAGCAGATTTATCTGGTTGAATTCACAGATTAATCATTAAGCACCTAGTAGATTCCCATGTTTTAATTCTTTTTTGTGTGCTGCTGTGATAGAGTGGAGAACTCCTGCCTTTTTGATCTGTGGCTTTCCATACTTTGAACAGAGGCAGTAAGCTTTCTTAGTGACAACTCTGTGACTCAGTTAAAAACAAGCTATCATTAGGGTTCTGCCTCTGACTCAAGTTTGTTTATACATGACATTTCTACCGTCTGGGAATCAGATCAGTTTAATAAACACTTTCAGGCTTATTACTGTAGATAGAAGCTACTACTTTATAATAGTTCAACTTGCAAGAGAATGCCTTCATGCAGTTTAGAAGAACTTAGTGGTCACACATACTTTAAACAACTAATTTACAGCTTAACAACAAAGTTCTATGGCATAAATTATAGTGCCCACATTGTAATCTGGTTATAGATGTGAATCCAAACAGGTGTTTGACAGGTTTTGTCTAATTCGTTGCTTTAAGCATAAAGGATTTTCTCGATGTCAATGGAAATGTTTAATCATTGGGTTTTTAATTCTTGTTGCTCACAACAGTATTTATTCACGGTGCTGAGATAAACACATTTATAGCTAATTTCAAGTATTCATTTTACAATGTTTTGAAGTGATTCAATGTTGCTCTATTAGAAAATCAATAATTCTCTCTTAACACAACACTCCAAGCATGACTTTTCCAGCATTTAATTAACCATGCAGCATGAATGTAGTCTTTATGGAAATGCATTCACTGTGTGATTGTTCATTGTATCAAAAACCAAATATGGATGTTACTTAATTAATTCAGCAATATGGAGTATGGTTGATAACAGCTAAATGTCCAGAAAAATACAGACTTTTTTTTTCTTTCTGCAATTAAAAAAAATTAAAAACAAAATGTAATTTAGATTTGCTGTGACAAACACATGAACATTTCTCTCTTTTTTTAAGTTCTGTGAAGACACAACACGTGATCAATTTAATTTAAAATTGTTATTTCAGTGCCAAGAAAGTTGAAATGGTGTTTGGGAATGCTGTCAATGAGAAAAGTGATTTAAATGCCTGTAAAGCTTTTATGTGTGTGCATTTAAGAGTTACATTTTGTAACTACTGTATTATGGGGTGTATTTAGGCTGGAGACAATTGGCTTGCTTAAAGTCAACCAGAGTTCGTTTCCCCAAGCAGACCTTGATCCAGGACCAGGAACTCTCTGATCCATTTTTCAAGGTATAGGACTCAATCAAATTAAGGAGACTTGGTCCGAACCAGCAAACTTTTCCAGTGTGAATACAACCTTAGTAAAGCAGTGAAAGAAAAATAAATATATATATAGGGCGTTTTTGGTGCAACTGAAATTAAAATGTTGATTCGGATATGTTAATATCCTATGGCCTAAGAGAAAGCTTGCGACCCTTCTTAACTTGTGTTCTCACGGCTCATTGTAGCATTTTAAGCATGATTACGAGTGAAATTGGTCTTTGTGACCAAATCTATATTTCTATGAGCCATCCATGGCATTTGTGGCTTCATCAGCCTGTGAAAGCAATGACATTTAAAGCATTGTCACTTTTTTTTGTTTAGTGACATTGACAACTATGCTCACCTGTGAAAATGACAGAGAGCTGTGGCGTTCACGTGATATTTGACATTTACATGAGATTGGAAAACAAATTGAGAGGTTAATTGTAAAGTTACAGATTTTTCTGATATCAGCTAAAATCCTCACACCAAATAAGTAAGTATTGCAGAAAAAATAATGAGTGTAGATGGAAGTACTTGAAAATGTATTTTTTCTTTAAATCTAGATTTGCAAAGCCACAAAACCATGCACCTCTTACTATTACCAAATTGTACATCTGTTTAAATAAGGAAAATATTTTTTATTAACACATACTTGGGCTGTGAAATTGGAGCAGGTGAAATAGCTGCTATCACACAGTGTGCGAAAGCCATGGCCTAAACACATTAAAATGGGGCTCTGATTTGGCTCAAATGTTGTGAAAAGCAGTCCGGTGCTGCAGCTAATTATTGCAGTGAAAACTAAGGAACAGGACATTTTGGACAGTGCTCTTATCAAGTTATGTAAGGAGAATGGGGTGACAATGTAGCATTAAAGGGTTTTAAATTAACAAAACAGAGCAGTCCTTTGGAAAAAAAAAAGGTTGAGGGGGCTTGTTTTTGCAACTAAGTGGCTGTAATGTGTCGCCAATTTTCCCTCATTTGCTGGAACACACATGAAAGTAGTTTTTTTCTGTGAAATTCAGCTGCTACTTCACTTTATATTAAAATCAAACCTTTAGATTTACAGTACTTCCACTTTTTCCATAGCTATTTTTTTTGCCCACATTTTTTGCCCAAGAAAAGCATTTTTATTTTTTTGGTCAAACAAAGTAGGAGGTTAAAGAGCAGCTTAGTTTATCTGTTACTATTGAAGACATTTGACCTCTTCTCCTAGAAGCTTTACCAGAATTACTCAAAATTACTTAGAATTGAGAGAGCCTCCTGGAGAAGAGAAGAGGTAAAAGTCCTTTACCTACTGCTTTGATGGAATCAGTTTTTATGAATGAGAATATACACAGACATGTTTATTGGTCAAAGTACTTTTGCTCAAAATGTATTATTTAAATATATTTCAAATACAAATGACTTTTTCCTGGCTTAAAGAAAAACCAAGTGTTTTATGTTTTTTTCTGAGGTAACATGAGCCTTCTTTAGGCTGTCTTCTGTTTTATCATCTACAGCTCAAGTTTACCCTTGGCAAAAAGAAGTACACTTGAAGTTTTTTTTTTTTTTTTTTTTTAGTATACTTGAATATAAGTGTATCGAGTATGTTATAGACCAGGGGTGTCAAACTCATTTTGGTTAAGGGGCTACATTCAAACCCTCTGATCTCAAGTGGGGCGGTCTAGTAATATAATAGCTAAATAGCCTATGGTCAACTCGTTCTCTTGTTTTTGTTTTGCTTTTTTTTCTCAGTTGAGAAAAAAATGCCTTCAAACTACTGGGGATTTTGAGTTATTATTACACATTCATTCACAGAGGCCAATGCATTTCAAATAAAATGCACTTTACTAAAAAAATATTGTATGAAAAAAAAGATTTTCTTAGGAGTTAGTTTAAAAAGTCAATGTAGTCTTAGCTGTACCAATACTAGATTTTGTAACAGGAAATTAAAAATCGCCCAAACTATAATTAAAAATATGGTAGGTTGTGACTTAAAGAGAATTAGGCACCTCTTCCAAAAAACAAGTCATTAGAATGGTTGAATTACCTTAATTTAGTTCAAATAAAACCAACCACATCCCTATAACATGGAGCTACACAGACAGATTTTTCATAAACATGTCTGAAGTCCATTTATTTTTTGTGTTCCTCTATCTTAAAAAAATGTCTGCCTTTCTTTGCAGCACTTTAGAGCTTTGTGGAAATTTCAGAACAGACCCATACAGTTCATTATAAATAACTTAAAATATACAATGTTTTTGGTCCAAATCCACCTTTTAATGCACTGATTGATTTTTTTTTCATGTATTTATTGTCAGAGCTTTATAATGCTTTTGCTATCATAATGTTTCAGCTAGAAATATGTCTATACAATTTTTTTTTTTTTTTTAACTTTGTCTTCAATTTAAATCCTGAAGAAACAGCTGATAACAGACCATGTCTTTAAAGAGCCCCAAATCAGCCTGTTTGTTAATGACAACCACACCAGCTCTGGTAATCACACTATGAGCTGACAGACCCAGCATGTTACCCACATGACTCACATTGCATATTATGCATGTTGATGATATTTCACATACAGCGCATATCACACACCCAGTGCTAAAATAAGTGATAAAGGAACATTATAAATCCCTTGCACATTTCAGAGCAACATCACAGCCGTTTTTCTTTTTCTGCAACACATTTGGCATCTCTAACATCTTTACTTCATGCAGTTATCATTTAAACCTTTCTCATTTGCTGCTGTTGCTTTTATGTTTTACGTCCAGATTTCATTTGACCTAGCTGATAACGGTGATGCTGTAGGGCAGATGGAACACAGTCTTTTTTAGAGCACTCTGTAAGTAAGGCTTGGTTGAAAAGTGAGCATTTGAGAGTGTGAGCTTTGACTTAGAGAAAGCTTTCATATCTGAGTGATTGAGTGTAGGAGCACAGATCAGTGTGTTACCCAAGAGGTAAAAAGAGATTAAGAAGGACGGTTATGTTGAAAAAGTAAAGGTTTTTATGATAAAAATGGAATTGACACAAACGATCACACTCACGCACACACATATTTACAACATTCTGCCATCCTGTTGTCCTATCTCTGGTGAGCACTTGAACCATTTCCAACTCATTCAGTATTTGGGGGGAGTGTCTTGCCAGGAAATATTTCTATCTGCATAAAGCAGGTCACATGGCAGGAGTTGGCTCTGCCCCGATACCTCAGCTCCATCCTGCATGACTCTATACAGTCAAGCTTGAAATGAGGACACAGGTCAGTAAATTAGAAAAGCGAAATCTGAAATGTTTGTTTTTGTCCAAACATTTAGGGATGGCCCCATGATGTCATGAGACAGAGTTATAAACTCACATTAGATGACAGGTTAAATTAATTGTTCTTGTTTATAATTGTTTTTCCTTATTTAATTTAAAAGCATTCATTTTCTATTGACCTTTTCTTTTATTAGGATCTTTTTGGTTCTTTTTTAATGTCTTATATGCTATCCTTTGGATTTACAGACATGTATTATTGTCACAAGCTTGAAATGCATTAAGGAATTAAACAAAAACCTGCAAAAGATTGAGATTTTCCGTGTCCTCCAAAGTCATTCATTCCCTCTGCACTGGTCCTAAGCTATCCGTCACACAATCAGCTACACTCTTATCCTGCTTCACCACAGCTTTTGGCAGCTTAACATCTCTCCTGAGCCAAACTGTATTTTAAAGGTTGGACTCTAAATTGACAGATGTGGCATACTTGCTACAGTAAAAGGAGAAATGCACAGAGGGGCAAAGGAAGTGTTCGGACAACTGTCTGTTTTTTTTTTTCTTCTTGCTTTTATTTCAAGAAAAACTAAGACCCAGAATACACAATTTTTGTACAAGCAAATGTAGGGTCTCTCTCAATTTTGTTTTTCTTTTCTATCATTTACAGTGACCTTTTTTACAATGTCAGAAAAAACTAAGCTCTCTGGCACTCTTATTGAAAACTTTATTTAAATGCATTTCTGCTTGTTTGGGCTTTTCTATACAAAGTAAATCTAAATACTGCTGCTTACAGACTGTTGAGGAACAGATGTACATTTTTTCAGCTTGAGAATCAGGGAGCATATATGCTTTATATATAGATCCCATTAAAAATTACTTGGCAGGGTTCCGTCAGGACCACCAATCCATAATGAGAAGATAAAAAAACGGTCGGTATAAATGATGCCTAATGTGCAAGAAACAAACAATAGTCACTGTAGTGATTTAGACTAACTTCTTTCACTGGCATTGACTGTGAATCAGCATTAACTGCTTCTCCTCTTTGCTGAATGTGTGCAGAGGAACTGTTTCCTGTAAGGATACAGACCAAAATGGACTGGATTCATGCTGGCTCAACAAAGCTTATCTTCAGATGACCTTGAGCAGAAGAGCTGCACAAGGAAAGCATTTCAGTATGAAAGCAAATCATTTCGGAGTTGCACTTAACAAAAGCCTTGTGCCCATTACACATGTTACATTTACTCCTTAACGTGCATATGCACAGTCTTAAAAACATGTTCTTCCGTATTTTCTTTTTTTTTTTTTTTTTGACATGTCTGCACAACAACAGAAGCTATTTAAAATGCACACCTCAAAAGACTTTTTGCTCAATGGTAATTATCATTTATCTTTCTGGACAAAGTAATCTGCATACTGTTAGGCTTTTTTCCAAGCTCATTCAGTAGGACAGAATAGAGAACTGCATTAAAATGCAGAGCAACACATTTTAATTATCTTTAAACGCCATAATCATAGGTGTGAGGAGACAGAAAAAATGTACTTGCTCACTTCAAAGTTGGGACTTTGCTCAGGATTCAATGTGTATATTAAATTAACTTTTCAGGCTTCATGTTCCCCTATGGCAATAAGCCAGCTGCAGCTTCATTATGATTTGGGAGGATTTGAAAAACAAAATGTTCCCAATTTTCCCCCAAAATGTAAATGATTTTAACTTTAGGAGCCAGATGCATGAGAGATGTTTACTTACAAAAAAATGTGTGAACACTTCTTTTAATTATTTCCTGGTGTTTAATTGATGTGGAAAATATGTGCAATTCATACTTTTTTAAAGCAACTCAAGTTGTTTTAAAAATGTTTTGGATATTGCCCTGCATTATAATCAAAATATAAAAGCTGGATTATGAAAAGTTTCAAATTTTTCTTAAAGAAAAAGTCAAGTTTTATCTGCGGGGTTATGGACCCTGCTTTATTTTGGGATTGGTGTTTTGGTTTCCACTTCCTGTTTTATTTTGTTGTTGGTTGTACTTCCTGTGTTCCCCTCCTGGTGTGTGTTCTCTCCCTCCTTTTTGGCACACCTGTTTCCACTTACCTCATGCCCTCCTCCTAGTTATAAGTCTTCGTCTTCCCTGCACCAGTTGTCGGGTGGTTTTCGTAGCTTCTTGGACTTGTGGGTTTTTGAGTTTCGAGTACAGCTTCAAATAAATGAATACTATTCATTTAAAATCACCGTCTGCTTTTGTGTCCACACGTCAACCCTGACATTACCACCCGACCAGCAAAATGGACGCAGCAGACACGGAGACGTTACGGGCACTACTCCGTCAGCGGGAGAAGCTGACGTCTTGTCTTCGCCAAGGGTTACTGGAGATGTCCAGCCGTCACGAGCGACAACTTGCCGCGTTGGGAGAGCGTTTTGAGCAACTGGCAGAGCGGGTCCAACATCCACCGTCTGTTCCTTCGCCACGCCCATCGTCTTCCACGCTGGTCCAGGGGATCCTGGATGGAGTTCCTGTCGCTCCGACTGCACAGCTGGCCCGTCCAGAAAGGTTTTCCGGAGACTCCGGGGACTGCCGGGCTTTCATTACCCAGTGTGAGCTTCACTTCCAGTTGCAGGCTCCCCACTATCCTACAGACCAAGCCAAGGTGGCCTTCATTATTTCTCACCTCACCGGCAGAGCCGGAGCGTGGGCTACCGCCGAGTGGCAGCGTGGAGCCTCAACCTGTACATCCCTCTCGGCCTTCTTGGAGGCTTTCCAGCAGATATTCCATCACACCAAGCCAGGCCGGGAGGCAGCTCGTGCGCTTTTGAAGTTGAGGCAGCGCGACCGACGGGCAGCCGACTACGCCATAGATTTCCGGACTTTGGCCTCCACTAGTGGTTGGGACACCACTGCGCTCATGGACGCTTTCGTGGAGGGACTATCCGAGGAATTAAAGGACATTAAGGCTGCCCAGGTTCAGGAGCCAGACCCAGGAGGAGGTCCTCCTGATAAACTGTTCGTCCCCAGCTCACTCAGGTCCCAGGTTCTCCAGTGGGCTCATGCCACGCGACTCACCTGCCACCCAGGGATCCGCAGGACTGGTTCCTTTCTGCGTCGCCGTTTCTGGTGGCCCAGTATGACCAAGGACGTCCGGGACTATGTTTCAGGTTGTTTGTGTCAGGGTTGACGTGCGGACACAAATGCAGACGGAACTCGAAATGAAGAAGAAATAGATTTAATGACTCGAGAGAGGAACATTAAACCAGAGCAAACAAACAAAACCACCCGACAACCCGTGCAAGGGAGACGAGGCCATATAACAGGGAGAGAGGATTGGTTAACCACATACAGGTGTGCCAGGAGGGAGGGAACACACAAGGAGGGAAGTGTCAAATGACCTCGAAAGCAATGGTGAGCACAGGAAATACAACAAAATAAAACAGGAAGTGCCAAACACAACAACAATTAATGTCCTGGGTCCATAACCCCTACAGTACCCCCCCCTCAAGGTGCGCCTCCTGGCGCAGGGGGAAGTCTGTTCCGATGCCGCCGATTGAAGTCCCTGATGAGTTCAGGGTCCAGAATGCGTGAAGCAGGCTCCCAGGACCTCTCCTCAGGCCCGTACCCCTGCCAGTCCACCAGATACTGGAGGCCACGACCCCGTCGCCGAACGTCCAGAAGGCGACGGACAGTGTAGGCTGGTTGGCCATCAATGATGCGGGGAGGGGGTGGCGGAGAGGATGGCCGCTGCAGGGGACTCGTGACATGTGGCTTTAGCTGAGAGATGTGGAAAACCGGGTGGATGCGCAAGGACCTGGGCAAGCGCAGCCTGACTGCCACCGGATTGATGACCTTGATGATCTCGAAAGGACCGATGAACTTGGGGAAACGCTTCTTTGACTCTGTCCGGAGTCTGAGGTGCGAGGTGGACAACATGACGAACTGACCAGGTAGGTAGGATGGTGCTGGCGTGCGGCGACGATCTGGCAACCTAATACCAGAGGGTTTTGTGGGGAGGAAAAAAGGAAAAAACGGGTGTGCTCGTGGTGATTGTCTGACACAATCAGATGAACCGGCTCAGTGACTCGTGAGACGGTGGCTAATTCTTGGCCGTTGAGGGAGACCACTCGTAAAGGACGGGGCAAAAACTCGGACTTCAGACCGACCTGTTTGGCTAACTCGGCGTCCATGAGGTTCTGCTCTGCTCCTGAATCCACCAATGCTCTGACAGAAACTCCCCCTTTCTGGAACATAACCCGAACATCCAAAACACAGGAAGCAGGTCTCGGGATAGTGGGAGCCGGACCACGGCTCTTAAGCGCGCCCACTCTTATTGAAGAGTTGGGGCAATCCCTGCAGAAATGACCCCGGCCGCCACAGTAAAGGCACTCACCTGCCGCCATCCGCCGCCGTCGCTCGGAAACTGTCAGTCTGCCCCGGCCGAGCTGCATGGGTTCTTCTGAGACTAAAGACGGGGGTTCTGCGGAAAAAGCAGCAAAGTCAGGTGAGTCCATGATCCTGTCCTTAACAGGACTGCGTCGGGGGCGGGGTGCCACCCTGCCATGCTCCTGCTTGTGGTCCTGCAGGCTATTGTCAATTCTGATGACCAGGGCGATGAGGGGTTCCAAGGAGGAAGGTAACTCGAGAGCGATTAGTCTGTCCTTTAACTCCTCGGAAAGTCCCTCCACGAAAGCGTCCATGAGCGCAGTGGTGTCCCAACCACTAGTGGAGGCCAAGGTGCGGAACTCGATGGCATAGTCAGCTGCCCTTCTGCCCCGTTGCCGAAGTTGCATAAGGGCTCGAGCTGCCTCTCGGCCCGGTTTGGTGTGCTGGAACACCTGCTGAAACGCCTCCAGAAAAGCCGCGAGAGATGCGCAGGTCGGTGCTCCACGCTGCCATTCAGCCGTTGCCCATGCGCCTGCTCTCCCGGTGAGGTGGGATATGATGAAAGCCACCTTAGCTTGGTCCGAAGGATAGTGAGGCGCTTGCAGTTGAAAATGGAGCTCACACTGAGTGATGAATGCTCGGCAGTCCCCGGAGTCCCCGGAAAACCTCTCCGGGCGGGCCAGCTGTGCAGCAGGGGCGACAGGAATCCCATCCTGGACTGGCGTGGGAGGCGAAGGGTACGGAGAAGGAACGGACAGTGGATGTTGGATCCGCTCCGCCAACTGCTCCAATCGCTCACCCAATGCGGCAAGTTGTCGCTCGTGACGGCTTGACATCTCCAGTAATCCTTGCCGTAAGCAAGACATCTGCTCCTCCTGTTGGCGGAGTAATGCCCGTAACGTCTCCGCGTCTGCTGCGTCCATTATACTGGTCGGGTGGTAATGTCAGGGTTGACGTGCGGACACAAATGCAGACGGAACTCGAAATGAAGAAGAAATAGATTTAATGACTCGAGAGAGGAACATTAAACCAGAGCAAACAAACAAAACCACCCGACAACCCGTGCAAGGGAGACGAGGCCATATAACAGGGAGAGAGGATTGGTTAACCACATACAGGTGTGCCAGGAGGGAGGGAACACACAAGGAGGGAAGTGTCAAATGACCTCGAAAGCAATGGTGAGCACAGGAAATACAACAAAATAAAACAGGAAGTGCCAAACACAACAACAATTAATGTCCTGGGTCCATAACCCCTACAGTTTGGTTTGTGCCCAGAGTAAGGCCAGTACGCACCCGCCTGCTGGACTATTACATCCACTGTCCATACCGGGTCGGCCTTGGTCACACATTGCCCTGGACTTTGTGACTGGCCTACCTCTTTCTGCCGGGAAGACCGTTATTCTGACTATTGTGGACCGGTTTTCTAAGGCCGCTCATTTTGTGGCTCTGACCAAACTCCCCTCTGCTGCTGAGACCGCTAGACTGGTCATAAAACATGTCTTCAGGCTGCATGGCATCCCCACAGATATGGTGTCGGATCGTGGTCCTCAGTTCATCTCTCAAGTCTGGAAGGCGTTCTGTGGGGCTTTTGGGACTACTGCCAGCCTGTCTTCTGGTTTTCATCCACAGACTAATGGTCAGGCGGAGCGGACTAACCAGGACTTGGAGGCCGCTCTCCGGTGCATCTGTTCACGACGCCAGACCTCCTGGAGCTCCTTGTTGCCATGGGTGGAGTATGCGCACAACTCCCTCACCTCATCTGCTTCTGGTATGTCCCCGTTTGAGTGCTCTCTGGGGTACCAGCCCCCCCTGTTTCCTGAGCAGGAGACGGAGGTGGCCGTTCCATCGGTTCAGCACCTATACCGCCGCTGTCGGCGTGTTTGGCGGGAGGCTCGGGCGGCCCTGTTGCGCTCAGGGGCTACCAACAAGAGGCTGGCGGATCGTCGACGCTCTACGGCACCTACTTACCTACCAGGCCAGTACGTCATGCTGTCCACTTCACACATTAAGCTTCGGACGGAATCCAAGAAGCTGTCCCCCAAGTTCATCGGTCCGTTCGAGATCCTGAAGGTCGTCAACCCTGTGGCGGTCAGGCTGCGCTTGCCCAGGTCCTTGCGCATCCACCCGGTCTTCCACGTCTCTCAGCTGAAGCCGCATGTCACGTGTCCCCTGCAGCGTCCTTCCTCTCCGCCACCCCCTCCCCGCATCATCGATGGCCAGCCGGCCTACACTGTCCGTCGCCTGCTGGACGTTCGACGACGGGGACGTGGCCTCCAGTATCTGGTGGACTGGCAGGGGTACGGGCCTGAGGAGAGGTCCTGGGAGCCTGCTTCACGTATTCTGGACCCTGAACTCATCAGGGACTTCAATCGGCGGCATCGGGACAAGCTTCCCCCTGCGCCAGGCGGCGCACCTTGAGGGGGGGGGTACTGTGGGGTTATGGACCCTGCTTTATTTTGGGATTGGTGTTTTGGTTTCCACTTCCTGTTTTATTTTGTTGTTGGTTGTACTTCCTGTGTTCCCCTCCTGGTGTGTGTTCTCTCCCTCCTTTTTGGCACACCTGTTTCCACTTACCTCATGCCCTCCTCCTAGTTATAAGTCTTCGTCTTCCCTGCACCAGTTGTCGGGTGGTTTTCGTAGCTTCTTGGACTTGTGGGTTTTTGAGTTTCGAGTACAGCTTCAAATAAATGAATACTATTCATTTAAAATCACCGTCTGCTTTTGTGTCCACACGTCAACCCTGACAGGATCAGTGCTACACCTGATTAGCTTTGTGCAACGTTGAATAATTAATAATCTACGGTAGGTTCTCCTCATTTGTTTCAGCTGTTTGGTTGTTTGTTTTATGTGTCTTGCCTTCAAAACATCTTTGCGTCTTTCATTCTTTCCAAATTCAACACAAATAATGCACTTTTTTAGAGCTGACTAATTCTTTAAAAAAATCTTCTTAATGTTTTTTTTTTTCTTATTCAATAAAGAATCTTTTCTACAATGCTGTATTTTTTATTGTAAATGCTTTAAATCTAGCATGAAGTGTCTTCAAATATACTTTAATATACTTTTTGTTAAAAAATAGTGTCAAGAAACATTATTAGTTGGCAACTCTTTAACCAGGTGAAACATAAAGTATAACTTGAATGCATTTTGGGCTTTCTGCAAATATATAGAGATGTGTGTATGTGTGTGTGTGTGTGTGTTTTGTATTTTTTGGGTTAAAAACCCCACATAAACAGTTATTATTGGTGAACATTGAATTTCCACTCCACTTGAAAAAGCGCTATCCAAGAATGTATTGTTGATAGCAACTAACATCCTTTTGCTATTGTTGTTTTCTTCTTACAAATGCTAGAAAAAGCTTTTTTTTGCAGGTAAAATAATGGAGGCAGAAATGTGGGCAGCGATTGTAGCCTATGTATTAGTGAAACATCAATCTTCAATGCAATGTTTAGTCGATCAAAATAAAGCTTTTGCAGTGTGTGTGTCAACATTTGTGTGCATGTTTGTTTACACATGCGTGCCTGGGTGTGTGCATGCGTGTGTGGCTAAAGCCATCCATGCATGCGTGTGTCAGCATCTCTATCAACATTAGAAATCTTGACTCTAAGCTCTGCTGAAATTGGTTTTACACACATGAAAGTATGTCAATCATGTTTTCTCGCTTGTCTCTCCAGCAGAATCCACAAACCATGTTACCAACATTGTGTTTGTTCTTTTTTCTTATACATACATTAAACCCTAAAGCATAATACATCTGTAAATCCTAATTGTGGATCTGCATTATACAAAAACAAACTCATACAAAAAAATTCAATCAAATCATTTTAGAACATTTCACTTTAAGAGAAAATACTTTTTTTGTTGTTGTATGTTAAATTCTTATTTCTTGTTGTGGCCTTGCTCCTTAATTCACACGCCTACCTGAGTCATACCTACTTTCTTAGAACTGAATACCTTCAATAGAGGCCTTGGTTGAAAGTTTGACTGCCTCTTCTCGATCACCAGATTACATGAATTTACTGTACTCCTTAGGTTTCTATAGCAACTGTTTCTACTTATATCTTCAGGTTGCTGAACAATGAAGAAGGAAAGAAGACTTTACTGACAGTTTTATCAGTTCGGTTTGATTAAATCATAATGGCTGACTGAAGTCATGCATCATCTGTAGCTGCAACAAACAAAAGTATCTGGAAATGGTGACAGTTGTATGTGCAGTTTGTGGTTACAGCTTAAGGTGCACTTCCACTGGATTTTTCACATGTGGTCATTAAAGAAGCAGGGTCAAAATGTGTGTAATTTGTATTAGTTCAGGCATTCATCCAATTTAACATACAAAATAGTATTTTTTAAAAGCACTAAATAATAGTCTAAACTTTAAATGCTACATTTATGTTTTCTATTATTATATGTTCTACTTTTCTTCTTACACTTTTGCGTTTCTTTCTTATTCCTGGTTTCTTTTCTCACAGTTGCAGAGTGATAGAAGATATGTGATGGCTGATCTGGCAGGCAAGTCAAGTCTGAGCAGACGGTCTACTGCACTCTGAAGCAATTGGATGCCACAGTACCACTGAGTTTGGACAGGTAAGACTGAAATACGGTCAAATCTGCTGACGAGATAAGAGTTTTAAAACGCAAGTTGTTTTATGTCCTTTGGTAAAATATTTAAACTTGTTTAATTTTAAATGAAAACATGAAAAAAGAAAAGATGCCAAATGCATTGCTATCCTTTATTTTTTATAAAAAGAATAAATCAATGGATTTGAAAAACGGTAAAAATGTTAAAGATCCACTCTATGATCTTTTAATCTATTGTACAAATGTTCCGAGTGGTCTTTTAATTATGATTATGCCGTTTTTAGGCAAAACCAAGAAGCTTATATTGTTTGCTAGAACAAAGTTTCTGCAGAGCGGCAGTAGTTTATTAGAAATTCTCCTCTGAGTTGTGGGCAGGACCATTACAGCGGAGTAAACCTGCGCCCATTTCCCATCATCCCTTTGCTTACACTCTTTCCCGTTGACTTACAGCCCCTCACAACCCCCATCTGAAATATTCGGTACAACAAAAAAGGCAACGAATACAATACCAATTCCAGCCGTACAGTTTTGAACCAGATGCCAGCTCAGATAAAGAAAATGAATACGTAACATGAATCAAGTCATCTACAAGTGGATGCATCAGAATAAAATGCAGCAGGGAGCTTGTGGCTTGCTTTAATGCTAAGTCCCGTGTCACACCTACAAGCTTTTTCCAACTGTACTTTTTTCATCTACTCCTGATTTACAATAATTTTAATTTTTTAAAACATGCTTAGAAATGCAATTTTAAGTTTAATTTTCTTTATATGAGTCCTCCATAATGAGAAAGACGCTACAAAAACCCAATTTTCATTGGAGTATTACTTCAAGTATTCTTGTGATAAAAACTGAACCCTTTTGTTTTGCAGCATGGATTTTCCCAACTGGACAGAATGGGTGTACGCCACAAACAGCAGCAGCTACGACACACTTGAGACTAAACTCCCTCCCAGTAAAATCCTTCTATCTCTCACCCTTTCTGCTGTGGCCATCCTAACTACCTTTTTCAACTGCCTGGTGATTACAGCTATTGCGGTCACTCGCAAGCTGCATCACCCAGCCAACTACCTCATCTGCTCGTTAGCAGTGACTGACCTGTTGGTGGCTGTGCTAGTCATGCCCTTCAGCATCATCTACATCCAGAAGGAGAGATGGGTCATGGGCGAAGTGGTGTGCACCATCTGGTTAAGTGTGGACATCACCTGTTGCACGTGCTCCATCCTTCACCTTGCTGCTATTGCGATTGACCGTTACAGGGCCATCACTGATGCTGTGGAATACTCTCGCAAGCGCACAGGGGCCAGAGCTGGTGCCATGGTGGCAATAGTTTGGCTCTTGTCCATCCTCATCTCCCTTCCTCCGCTCCTGTGGCGGCACTACAGTAACGATGCAGAGCACGAGGACCAGTGCATAATCATTCACCATCACATGGCCTTCACTCTTTATTCGACACTTGGAGCTTTTTACATTCCTCTTCTGCTTATTCTCATTCTCTACTACAAAATCTACAAGGCTGCCCAGACACTCTACATGCGCAGGGAGGCTAGCAGAGCTAGCCGCCACTCGTGCATGACCAACGGAAGCATGATCCCTTCATCGTACCCCACTGGAGATGGTGACGGTGACGGTGGGCCGAGAAGTCCCGAACCCATTAGCCCACAAGAAAGATCATTTTCTGAACTTTCTACCGAGGAGCATCCTCGTGAAAAGGTGCGGATCTCAAAAAAGGATTTACAAAGCAAGTCTCGCAGACATGAGTCAAACAGTGAGTCCCGTCGCAGCCAGTTCTACCAAGGACCCCGGATTTCAGGCTCACGGGAACGGAAAGCGGCATCCACTTTGGGATTGATAATAGGCGCCTTCGTCATCTGTTGGCTGCCATTTTTTGTCAAAGAAGTCATCGTCAACACCTGCAGCTCATGCAACACTTCCATGGAAATGGCTGACTTCCTTACATGGTTGGGCTATGTTAACTCTTTGATCAACCCCCTCATTTACACTATTTTCAACGAGGACTTTAAAAAAGCTTTCCAAAGACTTGTTAGGTGTAGTCATTACTACTGATTATAACAAAGTGCTGAGGTATGCATGCTCTAACCCACACACCATTAAACATACGCAGAAAAGAAGCAAATCTAAAGGTTACAGAGTGCTGATTGAGTACTGACCCAATGTGCCTGAAAAGAAGCAAGGAGGAAAGAAAGACTGGCCTCTATTTTTGAGACTCAATAATGACCAATCAACATTTTTTCATATTAACTATGAGCTTTCTATAGTTCCATTTGAATTCTCTGCTTAACTTGTTTTAAAAAAAAAAACCCTTAGATCCTCCTAAAGTTTAGTTGCTATAAAGGGACCCTGTCATGTTATTTTCCAGAAATTGGGCCACCTCTGACTATTTTTGAGTTCTGAAATCTAAGCATTGGGGGTCAGCTCCATTTAACAGTCTTGAAATAGCTGACCACCATGCCTGTTTTTTTTAATGACATCTTCTGTTTGAGTAGATTATGGAACCCCTATGGAAAGACACCAAAGCTTACTAAATCATTGTTTTATCTGGCCATGACAGTCTAGAGGGTCACTTTCATTTAACTGTCTCAGCATTCATTAACATAAGTACTTGTTGTAAATATTGATGTCAGTTCAGCCAAGCACCACAGCAAATATGAAATGTACTTTTGGCTCAAGCTTCTTGTTACGTAATAATAATGACATTGTTATGTCTTAAATTGTTTCACTATCTACATGTGATAAAGAACCGGTGAGACTTTCAATAATTTTATGATGCCTGCTACAACGTGTTTAGAATGGGCTGCTGAGAAAGTAGTTAATGTCCTTGGAGAGGCAAGCCCTGGCAGACTTTTAGAAAACAACTTTGAGCCGCTCTTTCAAGTTAACTGAACCAGGACTTTCATCTAAAAAGAACTATGACTGTGATTATGGGGCATGCATCTTCATTCATAGAAGATCAAAAACACTCAAAAGTTTGACTTTTATTTTTTATTTTTTTAAACTTTAATTAGCAAGTAGAAAGGTTTACATTGCACTGTCTTCAATAAGCGCTCCCGATAAAATAAAGGGAGTGTCAATAAAGGAAGGCCATGATAATAAACGTCATTTTGTTTTATGTGTGTGATTTAGGGAATAAAATGTTTTTTAAAGGTTCTTAAAAAGGGTTATAAAATATAATGGAATGTATGTATAGCTGTAACAATGTCTGATCTGCTCCAAATAGGCACAACCACACAACATAAATGAACGTATCATACAGAATCCTCAAATGAGTCACTGTAAATCGATTGACCAGGATTTTTCATAGCTGCATTAAAAAGGGACTTAAAGTTTATAAAGAAACAAAGCAAAACATGCTAACAATTATATATTTTATAACTTGATCTAATCCCTCTATTACCTATGATAAATAAGAGTACACTAGTGAGTTTTTTCTTGGTAGATTTTAGTAAAAACCCTCATATGTGATTCAACAGAAAATAGGATTGAATGATATGACTGAAAGTAAGATGAAAAGAGAATGGATTTCTGATATTTCTTTTCATTCTGCCTAGCAGTCTGTGCCATCTGCAATGAGTAACAGACCAACAGGCTATAGGATTTGGTGGTTTTTGGGAAAACCTGTTGATAGAATGGAATAAACCATGAACATTTGCTTTTGTTAATTTTTCTTAAAGCGTAAGTTCAGTTTAATTAGTTATGTCTGAGATATAGAAAAAATATAATTCATATCAAATTTTCCCCTACCCCTATATTCTTATCAGATTTGAATAATTTCTATTCCGACATGTCCTATTGCTACTTCTTTAATTTGAGATCTTCAGCTCCATTACAAATATTCAAATAATGTTTACTACTATTTTAAAACTAATGTGTGTTACCCCAATTCACTCTGTATGAAAGTTTAGGTTTTTCTTCATCTCATTTTAAGATCCTTAAACAAAAACAGATGACAGGGATTTAAGTCACAACTGCACATGACGTCACATACAGCTAATCTGAACTTGACTGCCTTCGTCTGAGTGGGGACTAATTAAAAAATGACAGACACGTTGCTTATGAGGTCTAATCTCTAACTCTCATCATCAGAACAGGAAAAGACTGCCAACACAAGACTGTCTTAAACTTTAATGTCTTGCAATTTATTGATGCTTTTACTTTGGTTTTAAGAAGTGCACTGCCAAATGTGAGGTAAACTCGTCTGATGAAAGTTACTCAAGGAGACTTTTTAAGTTCTTTTTTAGTGTGTTACAAGTTCTGTGACACAACTAGAATGTTGTTTTGATACCTTATGGTAGCAAAGATACATGTTTAGAAGAACCATAGCTACAGAAGGTGCTTAGGAGACTGCATGACACTCACACTGGAAGGCCGGTGTCTGAGCTGAGCTCTGGACCTTCTTTTGCCAGTTTAACCCCTGTCATCTCTCATGGCAATACTTTATAGTTTTATGTTTTATGTCTGTGCATGCTTATAGCTACATGCTATATTATTGTTTCTACCACTACCTCCTTTTATGGCTCTATAACCACCATAAAACTCAACCATTAATATATATATATATATTTCTTACAGGTTTTGATTTACTGTATTTCTTTATCTTTATTTTAAATTATATAACAAATGCTTTTTCCTTATTCTCAAACAACTAAGCTAAATACACAATTCGCTGGAAGAAAATACTCATGTTTTGCTTCTGTTTAAGTACTTATTTTTTTTTGTCTGTAACAGTCTTCATCATATTTTTACAAAACTACTATATGTCAATAAGATAATATAAGAAGTGTAAAATACTGTATCTACATACATCTGACAGTTGATGCAGAATAGTCTCCTATCTTTGTTCCAAAAGACCTACTGAGAGCTGTTCCAGCAAAGAACATGCGTCTATTATTTTCTCTGAAATAAATAAGTTAAGTAGAGTATTATAAGGGGCCACAGTGTGGAAAGGTTAATAAAAGACAAATAGAAATGCTTCTTCATTGTCTCTGGTCTAACGACTGTTTACCGTATGTGAACTGACTTTTCAAACTCTGATGTGATGCTGCCCCCTTGTGGCTTTAACACAAAAAGCTCTTGACTTTGGTTTGAGTTACCCACATCATTGTTTTCTCTCTCACTGTAGAGAATTCTGTGAATCTGGACATAGAATATTTTTTCCCTAAGACTTGTTAAGCAAAATATCAATAAATAAATAAAAAAAAAAAAAAAAAACGGTGTCCTTTGTATTATTTGAATTAATAGTGTTTTTTCTGAAAAGTTTGATTATTTAACTATTTTATCCAACCATTTTCTTAACTGAATGGCCTTGTGGAAGAGTGTCTGCCCTGATGCTGAAAGATCGTGAGCTCCAATCCAGCCAAGTCTATTTATTATTATTATTATTATTATTATTATTATTATTATTATTATTATTAGTAGTAGTAGTAGTAGTAGTAGTAGTAGAAGTAGAAGTAGTAGTAGTAGTAGTAGTAGTAGTAGTAGTAGTATCATTATTATTGTTAGTAGTAGTAGTGCAGTAGTTGTAGTATTAATATTATTATGATAGTAAAATGTCACGCCTTTCCAAATTTCAAATATCATTACACCTGTGGCACTTGCAGGGTTGATTTATGTGACACCTTTCACAGAGTTTCACAACCCAAACGCGGAAAAGTCACACTGCAGTTGCCAGATTGGGAATTGTCTTTCTTTTTTCCACAAAGGTGCCCTGCGGCAACAAGCTTGGCAACCACGACTATGCGCAGGATACAGCAGGCAGTATGGCGGACAACGAAAGTGATTTGGAAACATACGGGCTGGAATTAGCTCTCGACACGCTCTGTCTGAGATACTGTAGCAAGGAGTCATCTCTAAGCAGCAAAGACTACTGCTCTAAGTTTTGTGAGGTATGTTAGGTTTATTTTTTGGCTAATTGTCAACGGAATTGTTGACTGTTTGTAGCTAACGCAGCTAGCTTTGCTAGCTAACGTTAGCCAGCAGGCTAGCTGCATTATACAGTTACAACTGCATTACCCGTCAGAATTTTAACCTGCAGGTTGAAGTATATTTTATTATGTTTTATATATATTTCATACTGATATAACTTTGCCCTAAAATTGTGTTTTAGCGTGATGCTTGTAAAAATGAGGTTTCATTGGTGTTTAAGAAAGAACCTAAGCTTTTTGACCAAATGTTGAAGGTTTGAGGAATTTTTAAAACAAATGCTTCTTCATAACTTCAGTTGTTGAGGGGTTCGTAATTAGGTAAAGAGTAATAACGCTGGGAAATAGTTTGAAAGCCCAAAATATAAGCTCGAGTACAGTTTTGCTTTCTTCACTTTGTGTACATTAAAAACAAAAATTGGACAGTGTAGTCCATTATGCTTTCAGTTTCTATAATTTTACAGCTTCTGCAATGGTGGCAATCGTGTTTGGCCCTGACGGTTAATTGTTTTTCTTCTTTTAAACCTGGCATATACTGCACCCTAGAGAGTAAAACCAGCTCAAAAATTAATTTAATCTGATCAAGGATACGTGCAAGTAAACCTTTTATTCGCGATTTATTAGTCCAATTAAATTCAGGATTCGTCTATATTGTTACTACACTTAGATCACCATATATCTCTGTATTTTTTATGTGTCAGTCTTTTTTCATTCACCTTCCCCTTTTTGAATCTTGTTTTATTTTTCTATTTTTATTTTCTTAACAGCTAATTGAGGAGTACACAGGTCAGTGGCAAGTTCCCCTCCCTCAGCTGAAGGTACTCAGGACAGCACTCTGCAGCTTCACTAGAGCCACAGCCGGCTTTCCAGA
Organism: Oryzias celebensis; assembly: GCA_014656515.1. Classification (NCBI taxonomy): domain Eukaryota; kingdom Metazoa; phylum Chordata; class Actinopteri; order Beloniformes; family Adrianichthyidae; genus Oryzias; species Oryzias celebensis. Next base: position 14,948,677 of record BNCR01000017.1, on the reverse strand, counting down.
TGACTGTCAAAACATCCAATATGTTCTCAGCAGTCTGGCATTGTAAGTGTTGTTTACAGGCTTTGTGCATTTCATACTCATGTTAAATTAACTGTCATCCTAAAACTGAAATACATGTTAAATGTGATATTAAGCACCACAAAATTCCCACATCTCTTCTTTTCATCAACTATTTTCCATGTCTTTTTAAAGTTTTTCCATCCTTATACCTCAAAATGTAGGTTTTATTCTCTGTCAATTGTAAAATATACATATATTTTTGTATTTGTTTACATACCTTATAGCTTCCAATAGAAGCCGGGGCGTTCTGGGGGTAGGGAGGGGGTGTTGGGTCTTAAAGGAGTCACTATTAGTGACTGGTGTCTATTACAACTAACACCTGTTAGACCCGGCTTTTATTGGAGACCAGCGTCTATTAGAGACCGGCCTTTATTTGAAAATATTCGTACATAAGTTTGACCCTCACATTGTGTTACAGGAGCTTCTTTGAGCTGATGCTGTTTTTTAGCAAGGAGGAGTTTGTGGAGGAGCCTTTAAAAGACATTCTTGATTCTTTTCAGGTGAGAACAACTGAGAGTTTTAGTCCCTATTTTTAAATTTCCTCCCATATTTTTCCAATTGTCAAGATATCAGTGATAAGCTATTTTCAGTGAGGAGCTTGCATTACTACTTTCTGTTGAGAAGCAATCATAATAAAGCCAGACTTTACTGTGAAAATGCCAAATATAATTTCATCAGTTGTAACGCCACATGGACATACCTGTCTTGAATTGATGGATCCTTTTAGAGAATTTGACTGACTGTCATTTCGCAGGAATGCCACTTCCAGCTCTTGAGACATAGGAACATTTACCTTCAGCACGTGAAGCAGGTTATTAAAGGAGGAGGTCCGTGGGAGAATCCTGTCCTTCAGGGAATCTTGAAAGAAGCAGATTTGCCACAAAATGAGGGTACGTATAGAAGGAAAAGTAAGGAAGTTTGTGTTTGGTCGATTAGTTCTTTAAGGTAAGAAAAAATCTAATTGGCTTTAAACCTTAAATTGTTGAAGATTTAGTTTATTTCCCTTTTCCACATTTGTTATGAATTTGCATTTGCAGGATGATCATCAGAGGGGAGTGTGTGGGTTGTGCCTGTGAAAAAAATGTTCAAAATTTTCTTTGACAATGCCAAGCAGTTTATTCTGCTGTTGACTTGTTTGATGGATTGGGTGCTGCTGAAGAACATATATTCTGCCAAATACAAATTACTTACTTTTTGGGTATTTTTACATCCACTGACACTGAATGCAGTCTCTCTGAAAACCCAGTGCAGAATAGAATGCATTGGAAGTTTGACGTTTATGGTTTTCTTGAATGAAAAAGGTGCAGATACAGAATTAGTGTTGTGGCATGTTGTGTTCAGTTTCACCCTAAAGCTGTAATCACCATGAATTCCCAATGTTTGATAAAAAGGAGTAAAGTTAAACCTCTTTGTGATGTTGCACTGAAAATTAATTCCTAAAATTCAAAGTTTTTTTTTATTAGATTAGATTACTTTTTCCTCACAGGGTCTTAGAAAACTGCCTGCTTTAACATTAAGGATAGGCATTAAGGAATAAGGTTTTTGAAGTCCTCAATAGACTTAATTATTTTTTAAAAACATTTTATTAGTGTCAGTTTACTTACAGCTTTTTAGTAAGTTGACATTTTTTCAGGCTGGTAGCGCTTCCACTATTGTTCTGGAACCATGTATTTTGATTTTCACATGCTCTTTTTTTCTGTAACAGTGGAGGACTTCTTAAGCTCAGAGTTGCCCATTTTCTTGGAGCTGCGTGTCCGATATCTGCAAGCTTGTGAACGCATACAGGAGGCTATGACCCTGGCTAAGAGCTGCCTGGAAAATCATGAAGCAGGACAACATCTGTACTTCCACCAGGCCTACCTGACCTGTCTCTACAAGGCTTCACTGTACGAAAACCTTCACAAAGAGGTGAAGAACTTCTTGAAAATCTGTGCATTTGAGGTCTGCTGTTTTGATCTGATAGCCCATTCTTATATTGCTGGTTTAACGGTCATTTAAACGCTCTCGGGATAAATCCGAGAGGATAAATATCCTACCTGTCATGTAATTAGTCTTAGGGCATATTCAGACTAGAAAAGTTTGTTGGCCTGGACCGAGCCTGCCTAATTTGGTCCAGATCGAGTCCTAAACTTTGTGTTTGGTCTGTATTCAGACTGCATTCTACCAGAGATTTCTGTTTGAACAAAAGCCTGTAAACAAAACCACGTGACAAAAGAACACTTCAGTCATTGGCCAGGATTTATGATGACAGGGCAAAGCATCAAGAAGAGGAAATTATTGAAGTCCTAAGCTTTGCAGTCTTGTCGAGTTCACTTATTTAAACTTTTTATTTCGCCGATCAATTTTAAATGTTTGCATCAACGTCAGGTACAACCCTTTTTACTGCTACTTTGGTACGGCGTAGGCATGCTGCAAGAAGGTTACTGAGGATATGATGGCTATGAAGGTGGGGCTGATAAGTGTTTATGACATATAGATTGTCAAGAAAACTGTGTCAGAAACAATTTAACACAGGATAAAAGTTGTTTTAATGCGCCTGCATTTGACCACATTTTAATGAGTTCCTGTGTCTCATCATTGCTCCACGTTTGTCAGCTAATGACCGGCTATGGTGGCCGTTTTGGTCCAGTTGTTCCCCGCAGAGAGCAGAGAGCACTCAGACTTCTTAATTCCGAATTCAGTATGTCAGAGTGAACCGAAGTTCAGTCCAAATGAAAACAACCGAGATCACCTCAAAAGATGGGTCCGAGAGCAGTTCCTGGTCCCAGATCAGGGTCTTCTTGCGTGTATTCAGACTGAGAATTTGTTCTGAATTATCGGGGAAACGAACTTTGGTTCACTTTAAACGAACCAAATGTCCAGTCCAAACACATCCTTATTTTTCACTGAAAAAATGTGGCTAAAAAACTTGATGTTATTATCATCTAATCCAACAAAACTATGTGAATAAGTATTGTGCAATAAATGATACAATTGTAGAAAAACTGCGATTTCATTATGCTGTCCTTCTCAGATGGCAGAAATAGACGGCCGTGACGCAGTGGAGATTATCTGCAATACAGAGAGTGTGGAAAAAGATGAACTTCTGCTGTCGCTTTGCAAAGCTTTCCTCACCCGGCAGCTTCACAATGGAGACATGTATTACATCTGGTAAGGTAGACATATTCTAATGCTGCTGTCCTGCCGTTTTCTTTTTAGTATTTCTGCCCTTGTAGTTTTTTATTTGTAAAAGTAACCTGAGTGAGGTAGCTAGAAAATAGGATGGGAAAATAAATAATAAGCGGGACAATGACCTTTGATTACTAAAGTTTAACATGCCTGACATGCACTGAATCCCTAATTCTTTGTAACATTCAACTTTTCATTTCATTTAAAGTTCCTTTCAAGTTCTAAAAATTACCTAGTGCTTATAATATAATAATATTAGTGCGCCACTAAGAACATGGAGAACATGATGTCATCATCATCTAAAATGTTAAATCCAAAATTGTAGAAACAAGGATTTTTATTTCTTTTATATTTGTGAAAGTTTATTTATGTAAAATACAGTTTTTCAATACAAATTCTCTATATATCCCTGTTTTGTCTTTAATGATTTGATATCCCCTGTAGCTGTCTGATTCATTTGACAAATGGAGTTTCTCAGCACTGGCCTCACTGGTCTGTTGTTACATTTTGATGCTCAGATTTGCTTTGCTCTCACTTTTAGTAGACTTTACAGGACGTTGTAATGCTCTGTACTTTCTGTTTTACTAGATAGTCCTATTAACTATGAAAGTTTTTAGTATTGCAGTTGATCAGTGGAGATCTGGCATGGGGAAGTTTAATTGATTTGACTTCTTTCAGGGACTTGGTTTTCATCTGGAGCAGACTGTATCTCAGAGCCCATCCATCTAGACAGGGCTTCCTCACTGAGTGCTTACAGTTAGCCTCCTCTGCTACCAACGTGAGAGCTATCTTTCCCTTCATCAAATTGGTCACTACAGAGGTGAGTCTCCACATGTCATATTCTTCAGCCCTTCTGAATAAAGCTCTTGTATTTGCCCTCTTCAGTCTGGTCTGTGGGAATGTTTTTAGGTTATGCTCCTTATGTTTAAAGACTCATGCAAAACATTTATGTAATTTTTTTTTCAAAGGAAGAGCAGTTTTCTTTTATTTGGCTCACTGTTTTCTTTCTTTGGAATAGCTTGGAAATAAGGGAGTGGAGGTGTGCGTGGAGCTTTGTGCCAGAGCGCTGCAGCTGTGCGATAAGCAGGCTGACACTGTAACTCAGTCGCTTGTCTGCAAGACCATAGCGTTCCTGCTACCTCATGACCTGGAGATCTGCCGGGCGTGTGCCCTGCTCGTGTTCTGCCAGGAGAGGAGCCTGGAGGCCTACCGAACAGTCTGCCTGCTTTACATGCATCCTGATCAGGAGCCGCATCCCGACAGCAACCCTGTTCGGACAAATGTTCGCTTCCATATTCTGCAGGTACATGAAAAAAAAAATATGTCCTAAAGGAAAGTGGTCTAAATATGTTTATTACTTTTTCTCAATTCTTTTTTCAGATGCTCAAGGAGCGCTTGTGTTTTGACCCAGAATTTTGGAACCTACTAACTCTTAGAACTCATTGTTTGGAGCTGATGAGTGACAAGGTCACTAAGGATGCTGTTCTCAGTGAGATGAAGGAGGAAGAGGAAAAGGAGTGCACCCAAGAATATTCACCGAATAAATCAGTGCACAGCTCGTGCATTCTCGGTTTAAAATCATGCCACTGCAGTCCACCTGCAGCTCCAAACAAAACACTTTCAGAACAGACACTTGCAAATGAAGTGGAAGAAAAGTCAGGGCCAAGCGATGCACATTTAAGAAGGATGAAATGGAGAAGACGACTCCGAAAGAGAACGAAAATAATTTCCAATGAGGAGTATGATCCGGATCCAGAGAATATGTATGATCTCCAATCAGCTTCTTTGGGTAGCAAGCCCACATATTCACTACGGCGGAATCATACAAAGATGGAAAATTCGGCCTCTCTCAAGCTCCCTCTGAACCGCAAGAGAGAGTACTTGTCTAGATGTGTGAAGAGTCAAATTCTAAAGAGAAAAGGGCGAAAGAGAAGGTGGTTGCAGGGTCTTCCGAAGCTCGAGCAGGCACAGACGGTTAAAGAGAGTAAAGTCATAGTTAGAGGGAGAAAGCGGGGAAGAAAGCCTTTACAGAAACTGGAGCTCTCTTATCCTGATAATGAAATGAACCTCGAGAAAGAATGTGAGGATGTCAACGAAAAAAACATCTCACGTGACTCAGAGCTGGATTTGTCTTACCAGGATAAATATCTGGAAACCCAGAATCAGGAGAAAGAGAATAAACCTCAGTATCCAAGTGACCCTGGGAATGAAAACAGAGGCCTCACAAGCTTAGTCCGTGGTGGGAGTTACAGTCAACAAATTCAAGAGGAATCTCCAGCTCAGTTTGTGTCCGAGCTTTATGGAGACCCACCAATTCCCCCTCAAACTGCTGTTCCTCTCGTAAAAGCTAATCCAGAGCTTGACGGACCACTGCTAAAGTTAGTCGAGTGTCCAATTGAACTTTTGCACAATTACTCCCTTCTATCCCATCAGCCTGAAAATGGAAACGAAGAGCATCTGGAATGTAAACACTCCGACGAGATTCGTGCAAAAGAGGATCTCCACCCAGAGAAGAATATGGAAATCCCAAAACTCGAGGTAGGTTGTGTTTACTTAAAAAATCCTTACAGGTAAAGTGCTGAAGTATGCCAGTTGAGTGCATGAAAGAGTAGGAAAATGATTAAAGATTAAAGGAAGTGTGATATTTGTTTGGAGTATTGTCTTCATAGATCTTTTAAGAGAAAATGTAGTTAAAAAAAGCAAAAGATTTTGTTTTGAAGACCCACTCCAGTCATCTTTTGAGCTATTTCTAAAGCGTTACCAGTGGTCTTTTAATGATATGTATGCCGTTTTTAGTCTAAATCAAAAATCCTGTGTCATTACCTATGACAATTACTGCAGAGCAACAGTAGTTCATTAAAAATTTGCCTTTGAGTTGTGGGTGGAACTGTTGGCGTGGAACAACCCTGCCCCCTTTCTCCTCCCTGTTTCTGAGAGCTTGGAGCTAGGAGTTTGTGGCACACTAGCATATTTTCTACATTATAAATACACTCCTTTTAAAAAAAGCATTTTTATGCCAGCTCCTGATTACGATTTGCATAAAGAATTACTCAGAAATGCAGTTTTGAGCTTAATTTTCTTAATATATCTCCTCCGTCATCAGAAAAATGCCACAAAAAATGTTAAAAACACAAAAAATACGATGTTCATCAGAGTGGGTCTTGAAAGAGCGTCATGTTTAAGGCAGGGTTAAATTTGTAAACCTTATGTTTACAGATTTTCAGGTTCCTGGATTTACTCTTTCCATTGTAAATCCATCTCATATCGTGGTAATTGTTGCTTTTTTGTCTTTTACTCAGCTCAAAGCCAAAGCGACATGGAGGGACAGAGTACTCCGGACTCAAAAATACAGCCATTTGTCATACCGCTGCAACCTCTGCTGCAAAACTTATAAGGGTCTGAATGTGATGAGGCATGCAATTTCCCATCTAAAAAACAGAAAACTGAAATGCATCCTCTGTGGGAAACGCTTCAAACAGTTCCCACTGGCCAAAAAGCACGTCCTGGACCACATCGATGAAATGTGCAAACAGAAACCCCCTGATAAGGAGCCAAGCATTGACACAACTCCAGCTGCTAATGGGATTATAGACGACACTAAAAATCCTTCTCAGTCTGAACATGAAGGTAAAACATCTTCTGCTAAAGTTGAAGCTTCTGAACAGAAGGCCAAAGGTAAAACCAAACTGGAAAATCTCACAAGGGAAGAACGAATCATCAGGAACATCCGCATCCTGTTCAAAAAGACCTCTGGGATTCAGAAAAAAGACTCAGACTCCAAAACATCCAAGCAGGTGGACTTCAAAGATGAGCAGGTAGTCATCACAGATGATCTGGTGGTCATAAAAGAGCCATTTCTAACAAAGGACAAAGAGGGAGTGGAGGGCCAGGAAATGTCAGCAAGAGAAAACGGCTGCAGTGTGGACATTAAGTTCCACTTGTGTCCGTCGGACTCATGTGATAAAGTGTTCATGAGATTAGGCAGCACCATAACGAAGCATGCTCTGAAATGCCATGCAGATGAGGAGAAAGTCCTGGAGAAAGCTTTTCTCTGGTCGAAGCGAAAGTGCAGTTTCTGTCTCAGGTATTGTTGTTTTAAATTTTAGTTAAAGGTATGTTTTTTTTTATTTCACACAAAAATAACTTCTATTTTAAACTGCTTTTCTCTTACAGGCAGATTCAGTTTTACCAGCATTACAAAGACCACATTAAGCTCCACGGGGCTTCTTCGCCATATTTCTGCTACCATTTGGAGTGTACCAAACGTTTCGCACAACAACAGGAGTTAAAGGACCACATCCGGACCCATCAGCCCTTCAGACCTCAGTGTCAATTCACAGACTGTGAAAAGCTCTTCCCAAACTCTCAGAGTCTTTTTGACCACGAATGGAGGCATTATGTCCCTGTTCCACAGAAAGAAGAGGTGGAGCCTGTAACCACCGTAGTGAAACAGCCCAGCTCTGAAGCTCCATGGAAGCAGAGAGTGAAGGTTGAAGAGATGTGGCTGCAAAGCAGGAAGGTGGAGGGTTCCATTCCGAATGTTCATGTGGACAGGATTCCAGCTGCAGATGAAAGCTCCAGAGGAAGTGTCTCAGATAAAAGCCCAAACCTGTTAAACACTGAAAATTGTTCTAAAGAAAGTGGTGAAGATCAACAAGTGGAAAGTGGTAAACCAACAGTCAATGGATATGAAGATGTTGGTAAGACTGTACAGGAGCTGCCCCCCAATTCCAATACCCCTGCTACCATTAAGAGTCCCGTTAAGAAGTGTCAAAAGAACGTTCCTAAAGATTGGGATGTAATAGACGTAAAATATATTGAAGATGTGTCTACTCTAGCTGAAGGAATCCAGAAAAATGTGGGTGAGCCGCACATCACCGAGCACAAAACCTTCAAGCCTGAAGATCCCGCCTACGCGCCTTTCGTCAAAGCTCCTTTCATCAGACCGCCGCCCTCCACATACCTGGATGAATCAGTCCTCTCCATGCCCAAGAGGAGGTCTGCAGACCAGCCCCCGCCTAAGAAATACTACAGCAAGAAAAACAAACAAACCGCTCAACAAAATGAAGCAAATGAGGTGTCGGCCCCAAAACAGATCAGACATCGCTGTGACAAATGTCTGTCCTCTTTCAACACTTTGGAGGAGCTGCAGAACCATCAGACCCTGAACACCTGTTCTTCTCTCTTTGGTTTTGACTCGGATGATGAAAGCTAAACTTTCCAAAACGTTTGTTTTTTCAGAGCAGGTGCTAACTTTCTAAATGTATACAAAAGGACAAAAGAAAAAAAATCCCTTTCAAAGGTAACAGATATATATATATATATATATATGTGGATTTTAGATGCTTCACAGGTTTCTATGTTCAGCAAACATGTTCTTCCAAATGTAAAGACACAGCTGAGCCTTAGTTTTGCTCTGGAGCATCTAGAGATGGTTCATCCTTGAAGGATGCTTCATAAATAAAAACCATCATGGAAAACCTTTAACATTCTCTTCTCTGGACAAGATCTTCAGTCAGAAACATCTTGAGATCTGCTGGAACCCTGATCACTTCCTGCACAACTATAACTCACTGCAATGTTAGAAAATAAGCAACTACTTATATTTTGCTCCTGTGGATCCATAAAGTTTTGTGAATTTGAATAGAAAAAGAATTCTAACTTTAGGGTAACAAAGATGGCTGATGGTTACATAACTGTTTTACCATACACGTCATAAAAAGAAGAATCATTGTCTGTGATAAGCAGTAAAAACCTATAGGGACAGTATTATCTGCTCATTGTTTGAGTTTGCATTTTATCCAGTATTTTGTTAAACCTGCATTGGAACGGCCTGAAATGTGTATATTCATTTGTGGAAACAGTAACTTGTAAAGTAGTGCCAAAACCAAAATTACAGTATTTAAATTGTAGAAAGACTAAAAAAAGATTAAATGTACTATATTTTGTATAAAGATGTACAAACTTTTTAATGGGTGATGATGCTGATTTTTTTTGTATACATTGATTAAAATAAAACAGCATTTAACTCTTATTTATATGTACAAATGTAAAAATGTAAAAAAATATATATTTGCTCATTTATTTTCTTAAGTGATTGAATTTGAATAAATTGTTAAAAATCTTGTCATGAAATTATCTTTTTTTTTTCTCATATTCATAGCTTTTTCTCTTCTAAAGAAACAATATAATTCCTGTGAAAATCTTAAGTTTTAACTGATTTGAAAAGGAGCACATTCTACAAGAGAGGTTCTCCCTTGAAACCAGCTGCTGTTAGCAGATTGTGAAAGTGTGTTTTAGTCACAACAATGCTTGCAAATGCAACGAAACAACACAATAACACAAAACCAGACTAAATACATCTTTATTTTCAGCATTGCATATATAACTGTTCAACACATTTTACCCCCAAGAAATGGGACTATAAAACAGTATCAGAACTAGTTATTTAAAAGGGGTTTGCATCACATAATTTTGAAATGAGGTATTTTTAAGAGGTGCTGGGAATCTTAAACAGCCTTCAGCTTCTATCGCTGAAAGCTAGTATTCATAGAGAAAGGGCAACCAAGTTTTAACACTGAACTTCTAAATATTTAATTGTTAGTATATGAATGATATTTCATGACACGGCAAATGATATTGGAGCTGCCAGGAAAGAGGGAAGTGAAGACCAATTGTTGATGTGAATAGAGAGGATGCAGAGGAAAGGGTTAGATGGTTGATTGGCTGAGGTGACCCCTAATGTAAGCAGCTAAAGATAAGCATATGAAGGACATCCGTCTGTGTAGATTGTAGTTTGTTTTCATGTAAAAATCAGAAGTCCTTTGATGCCAAAACTTTGCAGGCAATTCACTTTTTTTCCCATTATTTTTTTCTGTTAAAAATCAGCAATCAAGAGAAAAGCTGTTTTTAATAATTCATGCAGCAGCAGCATTCCCGCTCTGAAACATGCTGTTAAACACTGTTAATGTGACAGTACGAACTCTAGGAAAGTATTTGGAAAAAAAATAAAATAACTCTTTGCTGTGCAAACGTGTCGACTGTACAATATCTGCGAACACATGCAGCATTCAGGTCCTCAGTCATTTCAATAGCATAATTACTGTTTTTTTTTTTTTGGCCTAAGAAAACAGTACAATTTTAAACTATAACCATTTATGTAGAGACGTGTAGTAAATCTTGCATAGAAAATTGTACAATGCAAATAGATGTATTTTCTAAAGACTAGATGCTCCCTTGTTTTCAAGTTTCTTTTGCTTCATTTGGTTTTAAAATGTTAAACTTAGATTCAAATATATTATACATATCTGCTGTACATGTATATTATTTTAACTTGAATATCTGTATTTTTTAAGCACTGATTTTTTTTTAGAGTAAACACATATCTACACTTAGAAATAGCAAAAAAAACTTTATTTAAAGCAGCAAAACTTAGCTAATGGTAAATTACTGGTATAAAAAGATTAGGAAAAGCTGCATCAGTTGCTGTAATAATTTTCTTTTTAAAATCAATTTACAGGTCAATACAAATCATGAGTTTAAATGAAAAAGCAAGAATATGTGAATTGCTCTTAGAGAGCATTCAAATCTGCAAAGTGTCAGTGCGTTCCACATAGCTTTGGAGTTGATAATGTGACTGTACTGTAAATTGCAATGGAAGAACTGGATTTCTCAAAGGGCTTACGACATACTCTTAGAAAAACAGAGAAAAAGACCAAAGATTAGAGTAACCCTAAAAGGCAGAAGTAAAACCCAGAAGGTTATGTGACAGAACCCACAGCCAGGTTGCCTGTAGTTTTATGTAGATTATAAATGCTACGAAAATAAATGTGTAAATGTGTTTACATCAGTTTTTTAGGCTTTTTTTTAATCAAATCAATGTGTAAAATCAAGATATTACCAACATTTGATAAGCTATCCCGAGCAAAAGGAAGCAGCTTTAAGCTTTTGACATTTACATGAAAAAATTATGCTGAAATTAAAAAAAAAAAAAAAAAAAAAATCTAAAAATCTTTAGGTTTGCTACATATGAGAGAGCAGGTTTGTGAATTCAAACTATTCTGATATGGCTTGGAAAGGCAGCTTTGATGAAACCTGCCACATGATTACCCTGGCTAATGAGAACCTGCACTGAGAGCACACTCCTGAGTTTTAGGCATGGACAGGCCAGTACAAAGCTAATCAGCATTCAAGTTTATAGCACAAAATGCATAATGGATGTTTAAATCTATGGGGTAAGCTAGTAAAATATATGATTTAAATATGCATATTTTTTTGTAAAAAATATTTCCGTTTTAAAAATGGTAAACAATCAAAAAATCGTTTGAATCAGGTTTAGGTTTCAGTTAGACCCAAAGTTAGAAAGTCTGCCTCAAAAGGATTCTTGGTGTGTGTTAGTGAAAATCTCATCCAGGTTAGCTGTCATCTTTGAGCTTATAGACACAGATAAACGCCGCTCAGTAGAAACGAACAAGATACAAAATTGCGTGCATGCTCAGTGGGAGCTGTTGGAGCTCCAGTCATAAGGGAGGAAGCTGACTTTGGTCTTTCCACCAGAAAGAACACCCTGAAGGCTGGTCTTCTTCGGAGAGTCACTCATATGATCCAGCACCCATTTCAGAAGCTATCAGAGGAGGAAAATATATGTACTTTTTATTTAAGTCACCAAAAAACAAAAAGTATGAAATCGTTTTTGTCTTTTTGTACCTTCTCATCAGTGTCTCCAAAATCAGTCTTGTACCACTTGAATATCTGACTGAGTCGGACCTCTCCTTTCCCTAAATCCACCACACAAGCATCATCGTTTTCCAGAAAGGACTCAGCTGCTATGCGGAGTTGGCTGTCAATATCCTGAGAGGATGAAGCGCACCAACAATCAACAAAGAAAACGTAGTCTGAGTAAATGCACAAATCTGAAACCTACTAACCTGTGGAGTGTATGTTTTAATTGGAGGGCAGCCCTTGGCTCCACAGTTCAAGGCAAAATGAATGAGAGGCTCAACATCTGGGAGTGCCACCTAGTGGTTAATGAAGGGAGTCGTTTCCAGGTCAGACAAACATCAAAATGCCAAATATCTGGCTGCAGACGTCAACAGCCAGAACCAGAAGTCTGAAACCAAAGTTTTTCCCCATGCCACTTAAAAAAAAAAAACTTTATTTGAACTGGCTTCCTTGACAGTATCAGTTTTTCCCCCCAATCTTAAACTTCAAGAAAAGTTTTATTTTTCTCAATTCTGAACACTTTTGGGTTAGCGTTAGGATAAATTGTAAAATTTCCGCCAGATATCAGATGCCATCTTGTGTGCAGCCAGGTCCCTCTAAATATTTGCGTCACAGGAAGTGAGCACACCTGAAGCCGTGGGTCTGTTTTGGAGAAAGGCTTTCGCAGCTGTGCCATTCCTTTTCTGTTCCCTCTCAGGACACCGTTTTCAATGTCTTGTAATGTGAAAACCTCTCCTCCAATCAAGTAGCTCACATAATTGAAGAACTAGAAAATAAAATCAAACAATACTTCATAATCATTGCTAACACAAAAAACAAGTGAAAATGATAGAATATTCTTTAAAAAAAATAATATAAAAATGTGAAACCTCCTGAAACAAAACAAATTTCACATTTTCGGGGGATTTATTTTTTTTGTAAAACATTTTTTCTTGGTTATCTTTTCACTCCAAATACAAAACAACTTTATATTTTTAAAAAAATGACTATTTTTTTGCTCAAACGTGTGATCCTACCCTGTATCTATGCCACCAGTTGGTGGGGGCCCCTAGCCGTAGGTACCCATGAATGACTAAGGCGTTGTATATGTTGATGAAGAAGGCCAGCTTCTCTTCCCGGCTCAATGACAGCAGCTCCACCCTCTGGAGCTGAATGGCGAGGTCACAGTAGCGCTCAAACACCGGGTTCACAGACATGCCTTTATAGTCAACAGACTGAGGGCGCCGGGACAACAGAGAACACAAACACAGAAAAAGAGAAATGGAGAGCAATCACAAACAAGTGTGACCCACTTCATCTAAGAGCACAGAGGACCGGTGGGGAGGCTTTGAGTGACCAAGGCCGTTACCTTGCCATCAGCAGAGAGATGCTCCGAGAACAGTTTCAGGATCATCTCTCGTAAAAGCAAAGACAGCTCGGCAGCTGAAAGAGGGAAAAAGATGGATCGATAATGGTTAGATAAGTCTAGTGAGACACGAAAAACCAACACATGAATGTTTGGAGTTTCAACACACTTTTCAAAGTTCACAAAACTACTGAAAAGAAAAAAAAATGGCTCAACTTCTGTTCAGTACCATGAAGCTGCACTTTCACAAAAAACAATCAAAGATTGCTTTTAAATTATAATCAATGAAGATTAATTCAATATTAAATTAAAGAAAAACTCTTATTTCTTTGTCCTGGCTTCTGTTATTTATCCTGGGATAAATCAACTATTTTGATTTGAATTACAAAACCTATCCAAATTAAAGGGTGAGAAGAGAGAAAAAGCAAGTCCCACATTTCTTGCAGAAAAATAATATATATTTTTTGATCAAGAAAGAAAACAGAACAAGAAAAAAGGTGACATTTTAAAAACAGAAATTGTGAATTACATAAAAGAGATCACAGCCAAGCAGAAGAATTTTAGACAGGGCTTCAATGATTTACCTTTGTTATTTTAGGCTGTAAACATTTTGTTTATCTGAACTTTAAAAACATGTCAAAACAAACTTTTATGAACTCCAAGTTTCACAATCTACCCACAGATGCTTCAATAGCTGATGCATTTCAGATCAGAAACTCTAATATTTTCATTTGTATTTGCATAAAAAAAATCACCAACTAAAGACGATAAGTGATTTATCATTGGATGACATCCTGACTCATCCAATAAAATATTCCCACTTTCAGTTCAGCAATAATCTGCTAACAGGTGTTGCTGAGTTACAGTGGGTTCTGCTAACTTTGAACCTTTATGAAAGGTTTAATGGACGGCTGTGCTGCAGATTGTCTTTATTTCTGACTGACATGTAAAAAAGTAGATAATTGAAGCCTGCTTAAGCTTTCAACGCACACAAAACCATCACAAACACACTTTTGAAGAGTCGTCCACTTGTTCAGCAGCCAGAGAGAACTAGATTAGAGTGTTGAAGGGCGTTAATCAGCAGGGAATGTGAGGAAGGGATGCTCTCCTCCTTCCACAGCCGACCTACCCTGTATGGGACTGCAGGTGGCAGTGCGTCCTGCATTGAGAGCTGAATGGGGGTCGTCCTCCAGCAGCCGGTACAACGTCTCTGTGGTGTCTTTTTCCGTGCCAAAACTGCTACCCTTCGTCCCACAGCCATGCACCCCCACCATATACTTCTTCTGTAACAACGCCAGGCCTGTATTGCGAGCATCATCCCCGGCTAGCACGAAACGGCCACAGTTAAGAGCCGACAGAGCCGAACCGCGCTCACCGGACACGTGAATGAGGATTCTCATTGGAACACTTACCCATGCCCTTTTCTTTGTGCAGCCAGTCAACTAGCTGACTCCCTGAGAAGCTCATTTTGTGAAAAGTCAGCCCTCTCCTGTGACTGCCAATCACACCTGCATGCTTGAAGTCCTCCACCAGGTCTGCCAACTCATCTCTTTCACACCTAAACTCTGAGTGGTCTGGAATGTACCAATCCGTCCAGGAAAAGACACACAAAGACATGAAAGTTCAAAGCCAAAGTTCAGGGAAGAACATCTATTCAAAGACGCACTCTGCTGAAAATTGTGTTTCTAGTGTTTTCAACATGTTGTTCTTGTGGCATTCTTCTGATAATGGAGGACATATTTTGAAATAAATCAAACCATGATTGGAGTGGGATTTTAAATGATTACAATACGTATGTATCGAGAGGACATTTTATAGAATCACTTCAAACAATTTTTAAGACTTTTAACCACTAGATATGCAGGACTTCTGCAAACAAACGTCAAAAAGAGTAACCACAAGTTACAGATCAATTACTACTTTTTTTGGGGAATAATGAGAAATATTAGAAATCTTTCAACATAAATGTGGTCATTTTCCATGATGAAAGACCAGCTGGGACTCCAGTGTGTCTGATAATCTCACACAATGAGAGACTGTGGAGCGAAGTGATGCTGCTGGCCTCAGCAACACTATCAAGTTCCTTTTTCAATCGCCTTTGAAGGACTTTGCAACATAAGACATGCATGTCCTCACTTGTGCACACAACACACACCTGCTGTTAGCTAAACACACCAACGTTTCCACATCAGCAGCAACATTTCATAACCACTAGTTCTTCTTGGCTCATCCTCAAATGAAGATTCAGAAATACCAACCCTTTTTCTGAACAAAATGTCTCTCTAAGAAGTGGTTTAACTTCGTTGACTTTTGCAGAATTTTCAGAGCACAAAGTAATACTCATTTTTTAAGACCTTATTTAAATCCTACAAATAGATCAGAAAAGTTCATGACACATCTGTCCATACTGTGATCATCCAAAATGCAGATTTCCGTCTACTTTGTTTCGGATTGGAGTCTGTCTACTTCAACCACATCAGGACAGTCATTTCAAAAAAACAAAACCGTCTTCAAACAACTTCTACCCTCATGATGCACAGTTATGTTGCACAATAAAAGTTCAACACCGAATGAAAGAAGGCATTTTAGTGGTTTGTCTGGTGATGACGGCGATTGCTCACCGTTATCCGTCTCCTGGTCTGCACGCTCCGATGGATTCTTGTCAGGTAACGGGGGAGCATCAGCAGGGAGAGGCTCTGTCCTGACCAAAGACACCAACCTCTGAAGCTCCTCGGGAGCCTATTAGAGAACACATAAAATAAAGAACTCACAAATGAAAGAGGAAATTTAAAAACCTAACAGCTCAGCGTTGCTTGGATTTTGTTTTCCTCCTCACCAATTTCTGCAGTTCTTCATTACCCCCAACATAAACACTGTTGAAGAAAATCTGGGGTACAGTGCTGCGACCTGTCAGCTCCTTCAACTTTTCCCTCAGCTCTGAATGACTGCCGATGTCCACATCGTGCAAAGGCACCCCTAAACACCCCAGGGTGGCCTTAGCCTGCACGCAGTGTGGACAGCCCTGTATGGAGTACACGGTTATCTGGCCAGGAGCACTGCTCGCAAACTCGCCCATCTGCAGAGGAAATGGAGAAAAAAATGTACTTCGTTGTTTATTAAAAGTTAATGTAGTTTGTGTTATTAACACAGCACGTTTTACATTTAACAAATACAATAATGAAATCCTGTTTAAACAAAGATGGTAGTGAATGTGTCCTTTGATCTGAGTTATAGTTGATTCCATGATCATGTTTTGCATTTAGGTTAAGGGTACAGATATACAAGTTTGCTTCCCATCTGGATTTTTAAAAAATCAAAAAGAAATAAAACAATAAATAAATAAAAATTGAAAGAGAAAAAAAAAAAAAAACAACAACAACAAAAAAAGGAATCCAGGTGGTAAGCTCCTTTGACCTTGATGGCTTGTGTGTTTTTGTGTTTTATTTTTATTCATTCATTTATTTGTTCATTTCTATTGTGTTTAACTGTCTTTTTTTTGTTTTTTGCTTGTTTTGATTTTTTTTTTGTTTTTTGTTTTTTTTTTTTTTTTTTTTGGTTCTTATGATTGAAAGTTTTATTTCAATTCTGTAAGGCTCTTTTTGTGTGAAAATGATTTTTTTTTAAAACTAAAGTTAGGTTTGAATTGATATTGTGTCTTCAAATTTCTTGTCCTCTTTTAACCTCCTGGGAACTAACAACAACAACAAAACAGAAACGGACAGATTCCAGACAGAAAGACACTATTGTGACTATTTTCATTAAAATACGCCAAAGTTCCTGATTCCTTCCGGGAAGAGTTTGTTTTTTCCTGTCAGTGACTGCGGCTCGGAGAGCAAAGATTGAAGAAATGTTATTGAGAAACACGCATAATTATAATATATAAAACCTCCCACATAA
This sequence comes from Oryzias celebensis, assembly GCA_014656515.1. NCBI lineage: Eukaryota > Metazoa > Chordata > Actinopteri > Beloniformes > Adrianichthyidae > Oryzias > Oryzias celebensis. The sequence continues at coordinate 14,931,486 of BNCR01000017.1, read as the reverse complement.
TTCAAGATTTAAATACAATAGAGCGGGATTTTTAGTCCAGTAATATTTTTCTTCTCGCTCATAAGAATAATACATGTAATTAAACTTTTTTGCTTGGTTATTTTTCTATTTGTTTATTGTCAATGTAACCGTGAATGGAATAAACATTTCGCTGACACGCACACATTTAAAGCGGACACTGATTAACAATGATCGAAACACAGCGGCAGGACTTTACCTTTCGATGTTTGGTGCTCCTGCCTGAAGACGAATAACTATTAGCCCTGTTATTTAAAACATATTGATAACTAAGCAGATGCAAGGCAGGTAGAAGAGCTGTCTTACAGGTAAAATACAGCCTTGGTCCTTCCTTGAGGAAAACCTTCCACCAGTATTACATGGCTACAGCTCATTGGCGCATCGACCGTAGCTAGCAAGCCTGTTTAATGGTGCCTTCACATACTTCATGTAATTTTGAGTCTCCGACGGTGGACCTGATGCATTCCAGTGGACTCGGATGAAGGTAAATTGGCACACAAATCCCAACAATAGTAACGGCATGACATTTTTTTTAAATATATATTTTATTTGGCATATTGAGCACCAATAGTTATTTTTATAAAACCAACATTTGTTGGCTGTCAACCCTTACAACGCAACATTAGCTGCCTAGCAACCGGACCTATAATCCACAAGGTCTTGTTTCTGCACGGATGTATTTTTCGTAGAACACATGGAAAGCTTTCATGGGGAAAGAAAAATCCCCAAACATTGCAGATATGCCAGGGCTATCGAACACAGAGCGTGTTGGACTCAAAAAGTTGTTAGACTTAATGAAGACATGTGACTTATTGTCACTCGTGGATACCGTTACAAATAAGATGATAGCGGTTGAAAACGTTACAGGTAAGATTTCAACTTATTCCTAAAAGTCTATGAACTTAAAAAAATGTATCCCTATAGATCGAACTATTTTCTAGGTTCCAAAAATGTAAAAAAAAAGTATATAATTTATTTGATCAATGTAGGTGTGTTATTACTCAACAGTTTTGTTGCTCATTTCTCATTGCAGAGGCAATAGAAGCCATTCTTTCCTTCTCTAAAAACGCTGAAGAGCTGCTGAAGAGAAAGAAGGTTCACCGGGATCTCATTTTTAAGTACCTCGTCAGCGAAGGAGTAATAATGCCTCCGAGCAGCGAGAAACACCAGCTGGTGAGAAGAACACTGGAGCTGTGGTCTCCAGCCAAGGTAGGTCCGTCAATCTCAGAAAAGGAGGAAAACCTGCCAATGAACTAGTTCCTAAATTTAAAGCGGAATAAATAGGAAATAATAGCAGGTATGCTGACTCGATTTGGCTTTGAAACACAAGTTCCCAATTCGATTTCATCCGTTTTATTTTAGAATCAAAAACAATCTTATACGGTACTGAAAAAATCCGTGTATGGTTCGTGCATTCGTTTTTTTCAATTTAAAATCAAAAACGAAAAAATGAAAAACCGAATCGTTCTTTCGTTTTCGAAAAAACGAATCGTTTTTTCGTTTTCCGATTTGTGTCTTAAATGGAAAATGGAGCAAACGGAATAATGAGCGTTCAGTTTCGTTTTTCGCTATTTCGTCTGGAAAGTCTGGGTAAACCGGAAGTAGTTTGCGTGGAGTTTTATTTTGAAAGCTGACCCACTGCTCGTGCTATCAGTTGTCTTTCAACAAAGGGGAACGATCTTATAATGTTGTTTAGCGACCGTAAAAGGAAACCCAGAGACCCAAGGATATGGTAACCGAAAATACTTCAGTCACTTTCCAGGTAAGAATCAGTTTAATGATCTTTTTTCCGTCGCATGTCTCTGACGATGTTATTTTGTTTGAAGTTTTGCTTTGACAAGTAACTGTTGTGAACTGAAACTCGGGGATGCACAAGAGGAACCCGAAAACCGTTCCTGTTGTCGGTAATAACGTTGTAAAGGGCCACCACAAAACAAGGAGGCATTAAAGTTGCATGTTTATCTACTTCATCACGAGGAGAATTAAAACGTCCGATTTTACATGTAGCTATTTCTGGAGTTTATTAAATCCCTTATGTAATTATATATGACAAAATATTGACAGTAAATATAATAAAATGCAATAATGAGTTGTGTCTCATCTTTTTTGAACCACACAAGTTAACGTAGCTTTTTTTTTTTTTTTTTTTTTTTTCCATAGAGCTGTCTTACTAGACCACAGGGGTCAGGAATCTCTTCACTGCAGTTTACATAATGAAGGCCCTTAACCAGCATCTACTCTAGGGCCCCCACAAGACTAGAAACGGCCCCAGCCAGCCTGGATGATTCTGTTATTCATACAGTAATTATATGGGATCCATGTTGGTAAATGTATATTTAACATTTAAATCAGTAAACAAGTTAATATTAAAAAACATTCAAATACATTGAAAATGACATTTGAAAATCTACATAAACTGACACCTACAGTAAACTCCAAAAAAACATAATATACGATGTTGAGTTAAAATGTGTTATTTCTGCAGGTCAAGTTTCTAGAAGCAAAGTTCCAGAAAAGTTTGTGCAGAGCCAGAAGAACAGAGGGCATCTCTACAAGGGAATAAAAAAGACTAAAGTAATTTCACCATGGTATATAGCATACAGACAAATCACTATGACGGATTTCACTGATTTATATGCAATTCAATCATTAATCATTTGACTCTAATCTTTACATTTTTTTAAACTGCAGGAAAAGCCATTTTTTCTTGACATGCTACATGAGTCTGGTTGGTTGTTACGGATGTCTTGGGGAAGAGGAGCCGTGATTCCTGCCTGAAGTGTCAGGCTGATGATCTGGAAAACAACATCCAAAAGGACCGCGTCATATTAGACTTGTTTTATTTAGGAGTTGGTGTTTACTGGCTCCATGTTTACCATTTGAAGTTTAAAGCTTTATTAAAACAGTCAATGTTGACATTTTCAAAGCTGTTTAGAAAAATGTCTCTTCTTGCTGGTAAAACTGAATGCTGACATGAGTGTTATAATGGATATAAAAATAAACAACATGGTTTCATAGCAGAGCAGTATATTTATTACAAACTTAACATGAATATGTTTTTCAACAACAGAAACAAAGAGACAGTTAAGGGTTTTGTTTTGTGGCTTCTATATGCATTCAAATATTAAATTTATAATCAGCATTTACTCAGTATGCCTGTCAGTAACATTTATTAGATGAAGAAATGCATCTGGAAAAAGTCTGTTTGTGGTTAAATTCTGCATCAGAAAGAGTCGTGTCAGGGAAAGTCTGTCCACGTTGCTGCTCAGCATCATATCTGCCGTGCTCTGAGAAAGGATCCTTTGCAGATGAAGATACCTCAATAACAGACCCCAGCTCCTGCTCATGCATGCTTGCAGCTTCCTCTGCACTGGACTCCCAGCTCCACTGAAATCCCTGGAAAAAGAAAACCCAGCAGCTGCAGTTGGTCTTTTATTCAGGAAAAAAGCTCAGCAAAATGAAGAGAAAACAGGCTGTACAAGAAAAGCATTAGAGAGGGGTCAAAACACCTAAACCTGATTCAAATACATTCTTTGGGTCAAACATGATAGTATTCCTCTGCCTACAATCTAAAATGTTCTGTTCTAAGTATATGACTCTTTGATTTGCTATTTAAATACAATTTCATTTATTTATTTTCAATATATATTATTTTGCACATGACTGTCTTATGATGATGGTAAAATATTACATAGATAAATGCAGATTCAGTAAACCCCCCAGTATTACATAGTGTAAATATTCATAAAATAAATATACTTTTAAGGGTCATTCTTACCTTATGCTGATGCAAGTGCAACTTCAAGTTGTCCGTCCATCATGTCTTTTTCTCCGGAGCTGGAGCTTCAAACAGAATCTCCTCACAGATATTTCTGAAATCTCTGCCTGCGTTTGACTTTTCTGAAAGCACTCTGTCACTAAACCAGGGCATTCTTCTAAATTTGCCATATTAGCATCCGCAGCTCGCATTGTATGTCCTCAACAAAGCACTTTTAAAAATCTACTTCCGGTTGACCCAGACTTTCCAGACGAAATTGCGAAAAACGAAACTGAACGCTCGTTTTTCCGTTTGCTCCATTTTCGATTTAAGTCACAAATCGGAAAACAAAAAAAAATGATTCGTAATTTCGTTTTTTCAATTTTGATTTTGAGACGAAAAAATGAAAAACGATCGGTTTTTCATTTTTTCGTTTTCGATTTTAAATTGAAAAAACGAATGAACGAACCATACACGGATTTGAAAACCCAGTTTTACGCAATTAGTGATACAATGAAAAATGGTGAAACATTCAGAAATAAAGTTTGTATGACGACTTTAGGAGAGTTCTCATTGTAATGTAACGTTTTCAGTCTGTGTAACGATTTACTAATAATTAAGAAGTTATAAGATTGTTGTAAAAAAAACAAAAAAAAAAACAACTTATCTGTGTATCTCCTGTTTTCTACCAAGTACAATAAAAGCTCTGTCTATACCATACAGGATATGTTGCATTCATTCAAATGTTGAAGCCCTGTTGTATCAAACATCCATATTAACGTAAGAAATGATTAGACTTTTTTTTTACATCCAGAAGAACTAGCTTTTTTAAATGTCTTTTTTTCTTTTTCTATACAGAATTTGATTTGCCCCCAAAATATCTCAGCAGTGTTGCGTTAAATAAAGACAACATGTTGTAAAGCAACCTTAGAAAATAAAGGAAAACTTATATGTAAAGTGCAACAGGCAAATGAATTACTTCTATGGTTTTTTAAAGTACACAGAGCTTGACTGAAGTTTTGCATTTTTTTTGTAGGCCCCTGAAAGAACATTGAGACAACCCCAGACAATCCCTGATTCCAATGACTTAAAAGCTGAGGTGGGCTTTGACCCTCTGGTTATGGGTCAGCATTTCTGCAATTGGTTCTTTAAGCTGTTGAACAGTCAGAACCCCTCACTGGGGCAACAACCTCAAGATTGGGGACCACAACACTTCTGGCCAGATGCAAAACTTTCCCTGCTTTCCAGGTAAGAGAGCACTATGACGAAAAAGGTGTTTGCATATGCTTAAATAAGTAGCAAAGTTACTGTTGGCACAGAATGGTGGTTGGTTTAATAAAATGATGTATGAATAAAATAAATAATGAATTGTGTTATGTGTCTTTGGAAGAGTTACAGATGAACAAGTTGAAGAGCTTCTGGGTGCTGAGCAGGCCAGTCTCCGCCTCTTAGCCCTAACCAGGGAAGAACGCCTCTTATTGAATCCTAACCTGCAGCCTCACGGCCTGAAGGCCCTGGCCACCCCGCACGGCTTGGTGCTGGTGGCTGTGGCCGGTACCATTCACAGAGATGCGGCCTGTTTGGGCATTTTTGAGCAAATATTCGGTCTCATCCGCTCCCCTTTGGACGGAAACAGCTGGAAGATAAAGTTCACCAACCTGAAGATCAGAGGACAGAACTCCCTGAAAGGGATGGATGTGTCGGCGCCAGCTCTAAACTACAACTCCACTGAACTCCAGCAACTTTGCAGCTGATGATGAATAAAAACATCGACTTACTTGCATGTTCTTCATTCAGGAATAGTTTGAATGGATATACAAAGACACTTGCATTTCAGTTTACTTGATGCCTACTTTTTACAGTTAAAATAAAGTGGAAAAAATAACCTTTGCCCTTAAGTAAGAAGCTGCTTACGTGGAGCCTTAAAGGAGCTCTAGGTCACTACAAAAGTTGTTTATTTGTGAACCTGTGCCTTAAAAGATTTATGATTTTATGTTTTGTAAATATGTATAAAAAGAAGATTTAAGCCCAAATCAATCTGCATATTATAACTAAGCAGATTTTATAAATAAATGTCTCTAAAAGTGGTCTACAGTCATTATAATTTTTTAAAGTAGATTTATTATCATCTTGTTTCCAGAATGCTGTTTTGGTCAGTTATATGTTCTTGGACAGAAGAGGGAAAGGTGGTCTTAATAAATGTGTACGGTTTCAATAAAACTGTTAAAAAAATTGTTCTTTAAGATTTCAGAATTTTAAGGTCTATGAAAGCTTTACAGATACTGAGCGCTATGATTAACAGATTGTCTTCTTGCTCTCAAACTCAGTTATATTTTTTTCTCCAGAATTAAACACATGTTGATGCCTGTTTAGCTGCCAACGATTGTTAAGTCAAAAAAAAACATTTCTAATTCAGTTGCTGTCAATGCTTTCAAAACTCTGAATAAATACAAAGATTGTTTGTGAATGAGATGTTTCTTCTTCTAAGTCATGAAATCAGATAAATGAGTGGATCAGAAAATGGTGATTAAACACACCTCAAACGTTAGCTAAAAACTTGACAGGTTTTAAATATGTAAATAAAGAAAGATCTTCAGTTTAGACAGTCTATTGGAGTCCATGAAAATAAACTATAGTAGTTGTTTGCGTTGTTGCACTAAAAGTTTAAACTTTTTAAGCTGAATTTGTGTTAAAATATTACAGGTATCAATATCTATCTATGATTTATAGCTGTTTTTGTATCACTTAAACATATAAAATTAGAGTTTATTATTGTTAAAGGTGAGAGAGCACTCTTTGACATTAAGAGAGCTTCTACCGATTAACTCTTAATTGAGCATCTTTGTGGTTTATCGATGAGAAATTACACCCAAAAACGGAGAGGACTTTTAGTACCTATTCATAAAACTTGAAAGTTTAAGTTATTATTTTATTTATTTTGTTAGTTTTTGTGTGGGAAGGCTAAGACATTTTTATTAATAGGGTATTTATACAGTAATGTATAACCAAGAATATAAAATCATCAAAGTGAACGTGCACATCATAAAACAGGAAAGAAAACTTAAACTTTTAGAATATAAATACCTTTCAAAATAAGATATAAAAAAGATGCATAAATTAAAGTAAAAATAAATATAAATATAATAAGTAGTTAAATGGTTAGTAGAGACTTAACATCTCTACTTTTTTCTTTTCTTTGAGTAAATGATTATTAATAAACTAGATTGCTGATAAGCTAATACTTTTTCCTTTTGTCGTTTGGTAGCTTTTTTTTTGCCACTCCAGGCTATAAACCACACACAAATGATGTCACAATTTGGTCAGTTATCAGAGAAAACTTAAGTATTTTTTCTTTGGTCAGGGAGAATGTTTTTACTTATTCTGAAGTGAAATCCAACATTTGAATCTGACTTCAGAAGGTTTTTTCATGCTTTTTTTTTATTTTCATGGGGAATTACTTCAGCAAATTGCTTCCCCTTCTGTTGGGTCTAACAAAAATGTGGTATCTATTGAGATATCTGTTTTACAGCAAAAGCCTATAAAAAGTGGATTCTTCCAATGACTCAGATAATGTAAAGACCTATTTATGCTTTTTGTTGAAGCGTATTGTTGGTAGATTAAAGTGGATGTAAACAGTTATGCATTTTTGAGCGACTTGTTCAAACCCCTGGGATTTAGAATGCAACTAAATATCTGGTGTAAATGGAACAAAAACATAAGTGAAGGACATTCAAGCTCCATCATCATCATTATTGGAACATTTAGTTTGTAGTGAAGCAGCAGGGAATGACCAGTCAAGAGGACAAATGTAATATTTCACACAAAAAGTGACAGAAAGGGATACATTTGAATGCTGCACAGTAGATTCAAAGATAATCTGAGACTATAATAAATAGAAAAAACAGCTCCTCAGTTTTACAAGCTTCAAAATGATGTGAAATTACCACAGTGGATGTGACTTTTCACTGAAGCTACTGAGTCATTCAAGTGGGGGGAATGCAGGCCATGATGGTGACACAGTGAGCCTGCAGGACTCTGTGGCTTTTGTGGGGAATGTTGCACATGGGAAATTATTCTTGGCAGCCGTTTTCAAAGGCCCACGGAACAGCTAATATCTGTGACTGTATGGGTCGGAGCCACGTGGCCCTTTCTGCTTTACAGCACCATAGTTGCAGTGAGAGCAAACCACTGCAGCCATTGATCTCAGGCTGTTCACATCTGAGAAACAATAACAAGCTGCTTACTCTCTGTCTTTATGGCACTTGGTTTCTTTGAGTTTTATTAAGCGGTTTGGGCCCAGGCATAGCCCTGACGTGCGGCTTCTGAAATACCTCTGCGCTGGCGTCTGGCGATGGTTTTGTCTTCAGAAGACCTTGGTTTTTTTTTTTTTCCTTTGCTTTTTCCTTCCCGTCCTCTAATAGGGAAGTGTGTTTCCCATAAAGAAACAAGCTAAAAACCTCAAGCGCCTTGAAATAGCTTGTGGGTGGTGAACCATGGAAAGAACTGCTATAATTTTAAATCGATATTCTTTTCACTGTTGATTGACTGGTGTCGATTAAAGCAAAGAAAAGACCTTGATAGGCATAAGTATTGTCTCAATGAAAGACCAACTGTCCTATGACACTTTGAAACTGAAGTAAATAATATTAAAAACTAATGCATTTTTTAACTTTACTTTTTTTTTAATGGTTGCATCAACTTTATTGCATCAGAAAAGAATATTGTTAGATTTCCAACCAAATTTGAGGCTTGACCCTTTGACGAAAGAAGGCCAGAAGAGGGCAGACATGCTACACCAGAGAGAAGAAAGACCCAGAGAGTTCTTCATTAAAAAACAGAAAAAACACACAGTCACACAAACCTTTTAACACTATTAAGGAAGCTCATCAGTTTGTTAGAGCAATCCGAGTTAGCTGATGTTAGCAGGAAATGTCTGCGCCGCCACATCCGTAAAAAAACCCTGTAAATTCTTTCTGCTTGAATTGTCTTCCATTAAAGTAATGGAGCTCTAAAAGACAGACTTGTTCAGCTGTTAGCTTTCGTAAGCACAAGGGGATGTATTTTACAACTGAATCACTGAATTGTTAGTAATTAGTTTGTGCTGGTGAAGGTGTCAGGGACAGCTTCAGCACAGCTTCCACGTCTATCTGGTGAACAGAGAGTGGGGTTTATGGGCGGGGAGTAAATCAGTCAGTGGGCTTTGATATTTCTCCTGCCAACAAAATGTGTGAGAGGAGAATTCAATCAAAGTTTGACAGAGTTGTTTTGTCATTTTCTTCGACTTGCCCTCCAACCCAGCAGTGTTTCATAAACCTGGACAAACGGAAACGTTGCTGAGGAGGAAATGAGGTCATCAGTGTTTGGTGTTGAAGCCACAATCCAAAGCAAGACTTTATCTGTTACCAGGAAGGATTTATGCTTTTCTATTTATCCTGGGATATAGAGTTGACAGGCTGATGTGGCCAGTTGCAAAGGTCTTATTTGAACTGATTCACTGCTGTGCTTCAGCACAATCGGTCAAGAATATTGTGTTTAAAAATTGATTGACTGATTTAGCTTTTGATTTTTTTTTTTTTTTTTGTGTGTGTGAGATGCCAGGCATGATATCCAATTTCCTTTCATCCAAGCACATAGTAGATGAAATCCTGTGAAAATCTCCAAGTGGAGTCAAAATACAAAAAACATCCCATGGGCGTTATAGAAAGGACAAAAAAAGATTGCTTTGGATTGACAAGGCAACTGTCACGGAACGCACCCGTCACTTTTGTTGCCCGGCGGTGTATCCTTACTCATGCATCATTATCTCACGTAAACTTTGGAAATACAAGAGCATCTGGGGAATGAACGCCACTCAAGGAAACAAAGACAGGCCTAAGTGAAAAGATTTGAAGCAGTGACACTCTCATTTAGAGTCAATTAAAGAAAACAGCCACCCGGGCTGTATTTAAGGGCGGCTGGACTGATGTGTTTATTCATTCTCAAGCAGATGAGTGTGCTTGAAGCAATGAGCTGATTCACGGATGTGTTAGAGACATCAGAAACTGCAAAGGCAACAGAAGGGGTTATGAAAGCACCCCTCACATTGAGACGTACTTGAGTTGAGCTTGCACAGTTTCTCTTTATCTCTCTTTATTTGCTTCTATCTCTTTGGTTCACACAGTAGCTCCACTCTGAAGCTTTGCAGCGAGTCCCTTTCGTATGCAGCGCAGGGGACTTGTGGGTTTCTTCCCTTAGCTCTCAAACTAAACAGAGGAGATGTGTGTTATCTGAATGCTGCCAGGAGCTTGTCAGCTCGCATTGGGCCAGGCTGACCAAGTGGCCAGTTGGTGGATGCGTGCCGGTGCCAGACTCCCATCGCTTTTCCTCAGTGGACATCTGCTGTGTGTGTGGAAAAGCTGTGGAGTTTGTCTGCTGTTGCATCTTAATCCTCCGTCTCTTTAGCTCCAGCCATGCCTGGCCGAGAGAACCACCAGCTCTGCTCACTTTGCTTGTATTAATTGTCCTTGCATGGTTCGCAGTGTGCTTCTGATTACACTCATTAATTTCAATTCCCCTGGAAGCCAACACCCCCGCCATAGCTGCCTTTAGGCACGCACGTACAGATATGCACTCGTTTCCACCTACGGTGCATGCATTTATGCGGAGTGGCAAGAAAAAGGTTGACTTTGATCTGCAAATGAAGCAGCAGCATCATCAACAGCACAGTAAATTGTCTGGAATTGATTTGCATTCACTTTTACTTGTTTGATGTTGAGCGGAATTTCTAATAATTGCTTGAATGAAAGGAAAAGTGGTTTTATTTGTTCTTCATGCGCTTTGGTCTTTTTTTTTTTTTTTGCTAAATGAAGACAGTTGCAAAGTCCTATGGTCTTAGATCGGCAACATTGGATGTTGTGCAGCTTAACAAGTATAACCAGATGACAAAAAAGATTTTTGTTCCAACAGAGTGAACAAACACTGTTCTGTACGGACTGACTCCCTGTACATTTTTTGGAATGAAAATGTAGAAATTGAAGTCTTTTTGTGTTTACCTTCGTAGCCGAAGCTGCTTTGACAGCACTAGGGTGGGTGACAAAGGGAAAAGGGGCTCTCACCTGCTGGTCATTAGTCAGCATACTCATCACACCAGGTGCACCACATCTGGCAAGTTTTAAACATCTGGGTTGGCAGGGTGGCCTTTAAAAAAGAAAGCTACAAAAGCATTTAAGTTGTTCAAGACTAGCAAATATGCTACATTTATTGTGCAAGTTTTGTGCACGTTAAAAGGATTCAGATAGTTAAACAAACATAAAGGACAATATATGATCAATTGAGCTGATTAACCTGCACATGTTTGCATTAAAGATATGATTTGTGCAAACCTGAAACCTGTATGATGTAATCTAACTCACAGACATGTCTAAAGAGTCAAAAAGATGTTTTTGAACCAAAAAGAAGATGAAGGGAAAAATAAACTGATTAGTAAAGTCCCTAGGAAACCTCTTTCTGTGTCAACACCTCTACACGTCCAATTAATCTAGTTTATTAAGCTCACACAACACCCCAGTGCTTGTGCGCTGGCCTTGCAGGACCTATCTGGATGCAGAGTGGGGTGTGTTTATCCGCATGCGAATGTCCAGGGTACGTTTAATTCACAGATCTATTATCAGCTCGGTTTTTCATCTTGTAAAAAGGAGAGTGGTTTCCCTTGTGTGACTATAGTTGGCAGTCTCTAAGTGGATCTGTAGGGAGCAATAAAAGTTTTCCATAATTCCAAGCTGTGCAACCTCTTGACCTCCCTTTTCACCTCAGAATCTGCAGTTTTTCTGGGAAAGTGTTGGCTTGGCTGAATTGACTCATCAGACAGATGTACTTTCAAGGGGCTCGTGGGGGTCTCACCATAAGGGTTGCTGTTAAGGGCTGAAACTTGACAGCAAGGCCCAAATAAAAGTATGTGGTGCTTGACAACTTCCTTGTTGAGTCCACGTAACCCAATTAGCAAAGCAGTCCTGAGCGGCAGATTAGCAAAACATTCTGGAGCTCCTTTCCCAAAATGTTGGGTTATGTTGATCAAATCCAATTTTTATTTTGTTTCATCCTCTCACTGATATTTCTTGAGTTTAGTGATTCATCAAGGAATTACCTACTGTCTAGGTGAATGCATGCTGCACACCTGGCAGTCCAGAAGCCTGCAGACTAGCTTTACATCTTAACCTGCTGTGATCTTTCAAAAGGACACCCAGATAATGACTACAGATTGCATCAGCTCTGTGGGTGCTTGAAGTCTTCATCACCCAATGGGCAGTGTAAGCAATGGGGCTTAAAACACTGGAGGGTGTAAGCGAAAGTGAAGAAAATCAGTGCTGTAGAAGGTCATATTGATTGATAAAGCACCCTGTGGATTGTGCATTGGCTTGCTCAGTCCCAAGGCTTGTTTGTTGGTGGATATGAGACAGCCGCCTGAAGGCCCTAAACAACGCAGACGGGAAAAAAAGACAGTCAAATCAATGACTGTCTCACAAAAGGCTCTTGTAAGTTCTTCCCAATCATCCAAAGTGGCTCTTTTGGCAGCTTTTTTTGCACCTATTCCTCTAGAAAAGCACTTGATTCATTACCCGCCAATTGGTTTCATCTCATTTTCAAACAGAAAACGAAAGAGATCAAATTCAAGCAGCTGTTTATTTGACAAATGCCCTATACTTGGGGGTTATATCCTTGTGAAACTGACTCCTGATCAGGCTATTGATAAGTAGGTGCTGACAACTGAGTGTTCAGCAGTGGCAAACAAGAAGGTGACTAAGGTTGTAATTTGTGACTAAGTTCTACTTATAAGTTGAAAGAAAAAGTTACACTTAGTTACACGTCCTTTGTTTTTTGTTTTATTTGTCTGCAATTTAAAATGTTGAAAAGTGTTGAAAATGTATAACTTTTTATTTAAAAAAATCAGTTTTAAAAAAGCAACAACAAAAAAGAAAATGTACATAGGTTGCAGCTAAAGAAAGTTCAATTTTAGACATGGTTGCAAAATTATTGCAAAACAAAGGAGCACTTTGGCTCCTTGTTAAAAAAATCTTTTGCAAGATTGAATTTGCCATTTCCTTACATTTTGCAATGTAGCCAACATTACAGTTAGTGAAGTATAGAAACAAACCGCCCGTGTGCTGATGTGTCTGTTACGAATGAAATGACTCTACAGCCGCTCATTGGCTGAAGACAAGAGTCTGATCCTTCCTGGGGCTCGGAGCCGATTTGTTCTATATAAAATTCACCCTTTCTTTCTTTTTTTTTCTCTCTAAGCTGGACATGACTGGTTAATATGAGTTTGTGCTCTGCAGGGGGTTGGGGTGTGTTCATAGTTTGGGTGACTCACAGCCGTGCAGAACTGTGCACAAAAGGCAAATGTAGAAAGAGAGCAAGAGAGTCTGATGCATTTAGGTGCAACTCTTTGTAAAGAATACATAAAGTTGGCCAAAATGATCATGGAAGCATTTAATAGTTCTTTGTGTTTAAAAAAAAACTGGCTTAGTTGCCGACTTGATAGAGATGAATTTGACGAAACAGTATTTTCCACATCTGACCACATGTCTTGTAACAGTAACTTATTTATTGCCACACTGTTGTCTGAGTTATGTCTTGAACCATGTTCATACCTTGCACAAGGTTATTGCTTTCAAAATGTAATTTTTTATATTTAGTTTTAATGTTATTAATTTACCTTTATTTAACCAGAGAAGTCATATTGAGATTAAAAATCTCTTTTTCAAAGGACCCCTGTTAACTGAAAGACAAGAGGATCTCGTTTGTGCAAAGTTGTTCTTCTCTTGAGAATTTGTAAATGAGTGGGAAAAAGTTTAAATAAGTAATGAGTGAAGTAATTTAATTACAATTTTGATCCAGTAACTACGTAAAGTAATCAATTACTTTTTAGAAGTAACTCACCCAACACTGCCAGTTACCAACGGGTTTCTCTTCAACAGCAGCAGTTTTCTGAGTTTTATGTGTAACTTGTTTTAGCTTCTCCATGGTTAAAATTCTTTTGAGCTGCCAAACATTCTTTATTCTGAACTGGTCTAACAGTTGACTAAAGAAAACCATGGTCTTTTAAAGGTTTCAGCATAAAAGAGACACTTGCATGTGGAAACTGCCAGGAATTCCGTTCTGTAAAAGATGAGGATGATGAAGGATGCATACAAGGAAGGAACACTTGCCTGTTGAGACCAGACCCCTGGTGTTTTCTCATTCCCTGTTGGGCTCCTGACAGAGCCAGATAGGCCTCCTCCTTACTGACAGCCAAATGTCCTCATCCATCCTCATCCAAAAGGCCCACAGGCGTCATCAGCTGCGTCTAAACTTCCCCATGCCAAACCCCAGAGCTGAAATGTCTCAAGTCTCACAAAGTGATGGAGCTGAGATAATCCCCCACGGAAACTCTGTCAATATGTCATCATCATCATAGCTGCCATTTTTCAGCACAGTAACCCAGTGCAGATGTGTCAGCAAAACAGTCTCACTTTATTATTGTTTCCTTTCACTTACCATTTGTTGCCGAATATCTGGAATGATGTCTTCTCTGCATTAACAGGGTAGGCTGTAAGCTACTTGGGATTAGTTCCTTCTTCATGTTTTGATGAGGCCTTTGTTAAGATGAACAGTCACATGAGAAAGTTTACCAAGAAAAAAAAGCTATGAGGAGGATTATGTTTAGCTTGAAGTAGACACTTATGTGGATGGAGCCATGTTTATTTTTATTTTTTTCTCCAAATTGCTCAAACAAGGCAATTTTAAACAAAGATTTGATACCTTCAATGTCAGTGAAATGCTTAATTTACTCATGATGGTTGTTGTTTTGTAGTACATTAATTCAAACAGCTCAAGATGTTTGGATAGCTCGGTCCACTCAAACTAAACACAAACGAGTTACTTGAAATGACAGCCATCTTTTAAGTTTGCTTCATAAACAGATCAGGTACAGTTTTTGTAAAAAAATTACACGATGTACTCCATTTCTTTTACAGTTTGTGAAGTTTGTCACATTTGCACACTCGCAGCTGAGATTTGCACTGATTCTAACAACATTGTGGGAGAAAAGACAATCCACTGAAGTAAGAAATGTGATCGATTTAGAACTTGAACACTAATGACCAGTCAATGCTTCAAAAGCGGCCAATAGTCAGCATTTCAAGGACACTGATTGACGTTTTTTATACCTCTGGCATTTATGGCTTTCAGTTTAATAGTTTTGTCTTTTAATAAGCATGCTCGCTAAAGCCAGCTTGTTATTGTGCACTTATGAAACTGGCAGACTCGAAGAAAAATGGGCACACACATGAGATCAGAATGGAGTGATGTGCCAAATAAGATAGTAGCCTGTTTTTAGAAGGCAATCACTGAATTCGGACAGGGACACTGTGTTTTTTTTTTATTTGACTTTGTGGATTAAAAATAGAATGAAACAATACAAAGGTTGAGGTTCTATAATTGAAAACTCCTCCACTAAAACAATAAAAGTCTCAAAGGGCAACTTTGTCTCCTCTGGTTCTGAAATCAGGTCAAGGATGTGACATCCATTCACAGACATTTTTATTAAGCCTTCTGTAGCATCCAAATATGAGCCAATAGCACAGCACAGACTATCCAAGTGACTTCCTTGGAGTTTTTTTAGACTCCACTGTCTCTACACCATGTAGAGAAATGAAAATATCTGGAAAAAAAAAGTAAAACCTTGTTTCAATCCATTATTATTTTCACTTATAGACTCACTCCAATAGAAAAATCATGTTTCTGGTGTTTTTAAACATGTTGTTGGAGCATTTTTCTCATGATGGAGGACAAATAAAAAGAAAAAAAACCGTAAAATTGCATTTCTGAGTATTTCTTTAATCAAATTGTTGTGAATCAGGAACAGACGACACTTGCAGCTTTTATGTAAAATCCACAATCGGCAGGGCTTGGATAGCCTGGATAGCTCCGATAATGCTCGCCATTTTTGTTGGACAGGCAATGTCAGGTTGAAAGGGGATCCCATCTAGAAGGAGAGCATGAAAACAAAGATGATGGGAAATGAAGTCCGCCTCACTCTGCAGTCCCACCCACAAATCTGCAGAAACTATGTCCTAAGAAACTGACACAAGTTTATTTATTTATTTATTTTGCCTTAAAACAGTATAATCATAATTAAAAGACCACTGGGAATGCTTTTACAGTAAATCAAAACATGATTGGAGTGGGACTAATATTTCTGCGAACCGAGGAAGAAGCAGTGACGAGCAATGTGCCGTGAAGTGTTCATAATAATTCAAAGTAACACAACAGTAGTATTTTGAACACAAAATACACAACTTGCTATGATTCCAATTGTTCTTGCACATAAGAGAAAAAGAAATTCATCTTTTTTTCATCTTCCTGCTACCATATGCTCAGTAAATGTCACTTACAGTAGTCTAGACGTTTGACCACACAGGGCGACACTGTTTGTCCTCATGATTAGACTTTCCCATATGTGTCTATTCTTCTCTTAAGTCACTGTATTGGAACCACTTGGGAAAACAGATTCATGTGGCCAACATGTGCACCACTTGGCTCTGACATCGCTCCTCTCCAACCCCCCAACCCTCCCCAAGCATAAGAAATGGGTGGCAGACGTGTCTCCCACCCTGGCCACTGCCTTAATTAAAGCCCTAATGATGGGCCTTCAACTGGGAAGCAACTTATCATCACACATAATCACTCCTGTTAAGTGTGGCAGAATTGCAACCATCTGCTTCGTTTGGAAACAGATTGTTCTTTAAAAAGCCGACAAAGCAAACATATTTTTATGAGAAGAATCTTTTGTAATATTAAGAGAAAACTTTTTAAAAACCTGAAAACATATAACTGTCAGCAAAACTTGAATTTTATGTATAGAGTCAATAATGAATTTTTAATTAAAAGTATTCTTGTGATCCTCCATTGCTTTCTTTAACGACAATAAGGAAAATTAGCTTTTTTTTCAAAGACAGCTGAGAAAAAGCCTGGCACACAGAATGTTTGATGAATTTTCAAAATGAATAAGATCATATATTTTGAGGAGATTAAAGAAGCTTTAAATTACACCCACATAACATGCTCCAGACTCACAGCATCATTTTGATTTAAAGCAAGAAAGAAATGCTCTCACTGTTTAGAAATATTCCTTCATTAGTTTCATAAAGTAATCGTATACAAAGCAGGTTTACTGAGTTTATTGTTTTGATGTTTAATTTATGCTTATGCTTTTATTTTTGACTTTTATGTGTTGGCATGAACTCCTAAGCAGCGTGGAGCTGTCGTCGGACTTTTTTATGATGCTGTTTTAATTTTGGATGCACACAGCACCGGATTTATTTCCAATGGATCAATGTGAGGTCAAACAGAGAGCACTTAAGGATTATTTAGCAGCCATGAAACACAGTCATAGTGGAGCTGTCAGGGAAGCTGCAGCCTTAGCTGATGTGATTCTTTTCAGTGTTGGAACGATGAAAAAAAAAAAAAACTTTGCAATGGTAAAGTAAAGCGGATGGCTTGCTGCCACACGTAAGTCCTGATCAAAGGCAGAAGGGAGATTGAGGGTTTTCCATGAAGTAAAGAAAACTTTCAAAGTTAATTCCTTTTAAGAGTGTTTGACATCCTGTCAGGGTAATTATATAAGCTCATGAATGGCAGCTTCACTCTAATAAAAACAGTCCTTTATTTATTTGTTTTATGAAAAACAATCACAGAACATGGCTGCATGGTGGTGTAGCGGTTAGCACACTCTTAAAAGTCCTTGCTTCCAATCCCAGCTAAGTCCTTTCTGTGCAGAGTTAGCATGTTCTTCTCGTGCATGTACGTTTTCTTTGTACACTCCCACTTCCTCCCATAGTCCAAAAACATGTGTCACAGGTTAATTGGTGACTAAGCTGTCTCTTAAGAATAAATGTGTGTGTAGTTGTCTGTCTCTGTGTGGCCCTGCAATAACTGGAGAACTTTCCGGGGTGTAACCTACCTTTTGCCCAACAACAGCTGGGATAGGCTCCAGCAACCTCGTGACCCCCGAACAAGAATAGTTAAGTATAGAGAATGGAAAGTATGGAAAATCACAGAACAGAAATGTTTTAGCGCTTTTTAAAACATGCAAATGAAACCAATTGTCTGATCTCCTTCAAGCTCATACTGCAAAACTGCTTATTTTGCTTCTGTATCATCCCATGTATAGTTCTTGCCTGCAGCTAAATACAAAGACAAAAAAAAGCTATATATGACAACCTTTCCCAGAGGGGCTCTTTCATCATTCATGCATCATTACTTGGTTATCTATTATCATTTTCACATCTTATGAAGGTGATGAGTAAGGCAATAATCAATGCTTCTGTGACACAAATATGGGATTTTTATCAAGTCAGCTTCAATAACATTGAACACATATCTACACAACTCATGGACAGTTGAAGTGGAATTCTATGTCTTGAAGAACAGTTTATCATTGAAGGCTCCTTGCTGCTCTGATCAATTCGTGTTGGATTAAATCAAAGCTGAAATAAATGTCTAAAATATATTTGCATTCAGTGGTTCTCTACATTTTCTAAGAACTCTTTTCTTCTGTTCTCTGCATTTGTGTCATGTATCTATGTGAATGTTTAAACCAACACTAATGACGTTTTTATCATTTTAAGGGATGCTGAAGGGACAGTCGATATTAAAGTTTTCTAAAAACACACAATACATTTTAATATTTAAATGCCAATTGCTTCAAGGTAAGTTTTACCAGAGAACGATCTGTCTGCTCATGTTTTTACTTTAAAGCTCAAGATCATAAGCAAAAGATCAAAATAAAATATTTCTTTGTCCACAGTTCAAAGTTTTGCCAAATCTTTTACCATAAACGGACAAGTCTGTGCAAAATTAAAACATTATATCAAATGTCAGTTGTTATTAAGGTTTTGAATATTATTTAAATGTCTAGGAAGATATGAGAAACCAGACTCAACCTGAAGGTAGCCATTAAAGCAACCAAAGTTAAGTTTGACCAAAATATGGTCTGTGTTCTTATGTTTTCTATGTTTTAAAAAATCTTCACATGCTTAAAAAGCATGCTCTGACTATAACCCAATTAACCCAGTTTGAAAACAATGTTTTCTTGTAATTTCTCCAGCAATACTTCTCCATATGCCTATTTTTATTATACAGAAAGCGCACACTGAATATAATTCAAAAGCAGCAGTGACTTGATTTAAATAACATACAAAACTGTACAAAAACATTAAACATTTTAAATAGTTCTTTTTAGTTACATGGATGCTATCTTGTTAGCTCATGGTAACATATTTGGCAACACTTTGAACTGTTAACTAAGAAATATGAAAATGATTTTAACGCAGGTGCACACGACGTGTGACATCTGTATTATATTTATAGACAATCTCTGCAGTTTACATTCTATGACTCAGTCTGTTCTCTAGAAATTGATGTGCTAATGATTATATGGATGGCATATTGAAAGTTGCACAAATTGGTTTATTCACAAAATTCCATTTATAGTGTAGTTTGAATTGCTCATCCAAGTCTTTGTCTTTCATAATTTCATTTTTTTTTTCAGAAAATAAAAAAATCTTCATGGAAATTTTGTTCACTGAACTTTGCCAAATTCAACCGCTGTACTGATGTGAGAACAGGACCTCTCTTCCTGTTTGTCTGTGTTCTCATGGGAAAATTGACAACTTCTGGGCTGTATAAAACAGAAAAATTAGAATCAAAACACATTGCTTGTGGCAGGGCTGCCTCTGGACCAAATTGCAGCATGTCCACTGGGACTGCTCTAACTGATTACAATGTTTTTTTTAATTGAAGTACTGCTGCTTTAACTCCACCAAATGACCTCAGTTAGAACACCAAAAGCTTGAACCTGAAGCAGAAAACTTTATTCTTTGACTGAATTTTCTAACACAGGATTGAAAGCATGATGACACCAAGAAACATTTGAAGATGCATGTTTAGATTAGATTATGTTTTTAAAGCCAAACTCAGACTTTTAGAACACTAGAAACATAGTCAGATTTTGTTTTTGTTTGCAGTCCGGGATGGTTCTGGGCACTATTTCATCTTGTTAGTCTACTGTGTTTTCTGAAATCCATAGTCAGTGCAACCATCTGTCAGGAGATTCTATAGCACTTCATGCTGCCCTTTGGTGACAAACTGTATGGAGATGCTGATTTTATTTTCCAGGAGAACTTGGCACCTGCACATACTGTTAAAGCTGGTCCAATGGTCATGGTGTCCCTTTGCTTAATTTGGCCAGCAAACTTCCCTGAGCTGAGGCAGAAAAGAAAATCTGTGGACTGTTGACAATAAGAAGGTGAGAATAAACAGATCCTACAATGAAGATAGACTTCAAAGCAACCTGAGCTTCCGCTAGACCTCTGCAGTATCACAGGCTGGTTGCCTCCGTGGTACAGCACACTGATGCAGTTGTTCATGCAGAAGAGGTCCAAGCAATTATTAAGTGCATCAAAATTAGCATCTGTGCTCAAAACATTGTTTTTTTTGTTTTAATTTTGCCTGATGTGATTTTCAGAGGGTGCACGGTGGTGCAACAGATAGCGCTTTTGCTTCATGTCAAATAGGTGCTGGTTTGAACTCCAGCTGAGATCTTTCTGTGTGGAATTGGAAGATTTCCCTCTGTATGTGTGGGTTTTCCCCAGACACTCCAGCTTCCTCTCATAGTACAAACACATGCTTTATAGGTGAATTGATTGCTCTAAATTGTCCCTAGTTGTGACTGTGAATATGTATGGGTGTGTGGCCCTATCAAAGGAATATTCCACCTCGCCCAAAAGAAGATGGGTGGATGGATGGATGGATGGATGGATGGATGGATGGATGGATGGATGGATGGATGGATGGATGGATGGATTGTCTTTAAACATTATATTATATGTGTGATGACTTTATATACCATACGTATACATATAGTTTCATTTTTGATTTGAAAAACAAAAAGTATTAAACTTTTCAAGATATTCTAGCTTTTTTTTAAAGTATTATTTAGGAAAAAAAAGAAATCATATTAATGATGAGAGTACATTTTATGTTTAAAAAGCACCATTCAAAGCTCTCAAGGATACTGTACAGTATGTGAAACAATCATGAAATCAATGACGAAACAGACAGAAAAACAAACAAACCAGACAGAACAAAATAAATATGACTTTTTATAAGCATACAGTATAGGTTGATGGAAATGGATATGCCATGAGAGTGCAGATACTTCTTCTAGAAACGTGTTTTTATTGTGATTATTACAAAATGTTTCAAACAGGGGACTGTTACTTTTTAAATTTTACTTTTGTGAATATTTGCACTTTTTACCATCATAACTATTAAATTAGGTTTGGAAAAAAAGAGTTTTACAACAAAAATATCAGCTTTTCTGTTGAGTTTCATAAATTGTCTGTTTTTTTGTAGGTAAGATAAAGTGTGACAGTGTCATCTGGTAACAGATAAGGAGATGTAAACCAAGTTGCATTAATCTCAAGACCTGTGGTTCAGTCCTTATTTCCTTTTCGTAGCAGGTCTAAGTGCACTTGAGTAAGTGCTGAAATATGGGGCTGGAATTGATAAAATGGGAATGCTGGCCATAAATATACGTTACTCTGGAAGGCGTTAGAATGTGGCTGTGTGTCAGTTTCATAAGGTCAGCTCATAACCAGATAGTTTTTTTTTTCCAAATACAAGAAACGAAAACATGGAAATCACTTTCACAAAGGGTTTAGGAAACAACATTTTGATTTCTTAAATGTCCAAAAAAAGGCAGCTCTCAGAGTGGAACGAATTTCGTTTTATAAAGGTTTTGATGGTTAAATTTCCCAGTCAATTTACCTGTTATCCATCAACAAACCATCAGGTCAAATCATCATTTGGTTTTCCTCTAAAACTGAATGAGCAGAAAATAAACCATTACACATTTATAAGGTAGATTCTGGCTTGTCTTCCTATAATTTCCCTTCAATCAGTATTATTCCCGTTTTTGTTAAAGTGTTCCGTCGTTAGATTTACTTCTAAGAGACCACGTGTCTCCCTGCTTCATTTGCTTCTTCAAAACATGATCTTTTTGGTCATAAAAGATTACGACAAGCTCCATTTGATTCAGCGAACATCTTTTAATAAGGTTATCATTGGTGAAGCCTGTCATCACAAATTGCTTGACCGTGCAATACATAAAAGCTGTTCCTAATTTGTATTTATCATCATCCGAAATGACTTGAATGCATGTTTATTCCTTCCGTGGTCATTGCTTTGGTCTCGTTTGACCATTTACCACTGAATAACTGCTTATGAGCCATGACAGACACTACAACAACTGGTCTTCACGGTTGGCTCTTAACCAATGTATCATGACAGGCAATTGACTCTGAATGATCTCTCGTGTTTCTTCCGACTGCACTGTGCAGATAGGATCAGAGCTGGGGTGCAAATGTAAGGCTGGAAGACGACTGCAGTATGCGAGAGTTGAATCGTGCCCTGGAGAGAAGGAAGTGTAGTTTTCTATCAGAGGGAAAGATCAGAGGAGACGGATAATTTAGTTATCACATCTGCAGTGATTAGTGGGACAGGACACAGTTTGCTGATAAGGATCTGCCAGCTTTCTTAAAGCCACTGTTCTCATATGAGGATCTTAAAAGGCAATACTGTCCCTTCTTTCTGCAGTTTTTTGATTCGCAATGGTTCAATTCTGATCAGTTTTTGCTTCTTTATTCATTATTTAAAAAAAAATCTGTAAAGCACCCATATGGGGTGTTGATCTGTACGGGTGCTGCAGGTTTTGGGGTTGTCCTTGCCTATGGAGAGTCATAGACAGGAGCAGCTGCTTCTTAAGGGGAGCGCAGGTGGGCCAGACCAGTAACACAATAGCAAAATAGCCTATGGTCAACTTGTAACCTGTAGCTTGTGTTTTTCTCAGTTGGAAAAAAATGCCTCAATAAACATAGTTGTGTAATATCTGTCAAGTCGATGCTTCCATCAATAAATGCCTGGATTCTGTCCTTCATTTGGCTGCCCAAGTTTCCTGAGAGATCTTGTATCAGCAATCATAATGCTTGACACACTTTTGTTGGCAAAGGTCGACTGCTTTTTGGGGCACATGACTTCTGCAGCCTTCAACATACATTTTTTCACAAGTTCAACATTCGAATATAGTTTGGATGTTTGCAACAACTTGTTTGCAATAAGGTTGCTAGATTTCACTGCTCCTTCACTGATGTCACGGCTGCAGTAAATGCAGACTGCTGTTTTTCAGTCCAGCTAATAGTTGATCAGTCTTCTCTTTTCTTAATATCCTTCAAATGGTGAAACTTTTCTTTATTGTGAGTCTCATTGTGAAGCTGAATGTTATATTCTTTGAGCACTGCGACTTGTTGGTACATACCAAGCACGCATGTTTTGCACTCGGCTCAAGAATAAAGCTCTGTCCATTTTTTTCTGGAAATCACAGCACTCCATGTCAGCCTTTCTCTTTTTGACAAAGACATTTTGGTAATGGTGTCCCACCTGATCATTATTATATTAACTTAACAGTGGTGAGGCTTGGGAAACCAAGTTGCATCTGCAGACGATTCACACGTCTGCAAAGATCGTGTTGGTACCATATGTGTTCAGCCTGTCTGATGGGTACGGGGGCTTGCGACTAGTGATAACGTTGCAATAATGGCTGTACATTGGCCTGATGACATATAAGATTGTGATTGGACAAATTACTGTACGCTTGGCCCAAGCAGATCTCGACACGACGGCTATTTTTGAATTTCCTCCCTACTCCCTAACTGTCAAAATACTATAAAGTGCAGAACTATGTACAACTGGATTTTAAAAGCAATTCAGAGCCCATACTCACTCTTTTTTTTAACAACAAATATAACGTCACAGAATTCAGAAAGTGAAAACTTAATCAAAGCATTTTACGAAAACTATTTATGAGTCCACTGTGTTCTGATGATGGAAATGTTGAGGGTTAACTAAAAAAATGACATTTAATTACCTTTTTTTGCTGAGATTGTTCAAACACAATGCATTGTGGTCCATATTCCCCAATCTAGTGAGCATTGCTGCACACTGGTTTTTCGCAGAGAATTCTGGGGAATTTCTAGGGCACTTGATTTTGGAATGGTCGAGTCAGACAGTTCTACAAAGTGACGAAAACACTAAATAGTGAGTAGTGAAGGAATTCAAACATAGCTTAAGTAGTTTGTCTAAGTTGTGTTATCAGGAATTCGGACATAGTTTATCCAAGTTGTATTACTGTAATATGATGTCATCACTAGTCTCAAGCCCCTGTACCTATCTGATCGGCCAAACACAGATGGTACCTACACCGGTCTTGGTTTTCCTTTGCTTCACCAAGTGGCGGTATTGTGCATTTCAGTTTTTCTTTAAAAAACAATAACTCGCCAAAGGAATTGTCTAGAAATTTGTTATTTTTTCCCAACATCTTTATATTTTTTTTATCTTTACGACTGGGCTCTGATTAAATAATCTGGTGGGCAGGATACGGCCCATGGGCTGTATGTTTGACACCCCTGCTCTAGGTGTTTGTAAGGTGCGAGTACTGGGCCCTATTGACCACGCAAATACTGAACACATGGGGTGTGCAGGTTATACTAAGAGTCATACAATCTATGCTCTGATTGTCTAATTGTCAGGCTGCACACAAAGAACATAAAATGGAAGTGTTAGGAGTGCATACTTATCACTAACAGATTCTTTGTACGGTGCACAGGTTTTGGGGGATTGAAAAAATGAAAATGCGTAGAATGTGCCTAAATCTCACCTACTTCACCCTTACTTACTCTTAAATTCTTGTGTAAGTGTTGTATGACCAGTTGGCTCTACAGGCTCACCGAGCAGTCCATTACTTTTGGATGTTCTGTGTACTTCCTGCATGCCCTGTTCAGGTTTGGCCATTTTTTACCTGCAGACAGACTGTCTCCACCATATTCAGTTGTGATTAAAATCGAAATAGTTATTCAAAATACTTTTCTTTTACAAACTCAAGCAGAACAAAATGATTTTTTCCCCCATTTGACTCAAACTCAATTGTGATATTTATATAGTAAAAATAGCTAAGTATGTTAAAGGTCATACAAATGTTAAAAGCAGCTGCAGTCTCAGCCTGCAAACATGCAAATAGAAAGTTGCAAAATTCAAATGGACTCAATTTGTAGAGTCAGAAAAACTCATTAGGTAAAATAGTAAGCATTTTTATTGAAACTTGAAGGTGCAAGCTAATTCAATGAAATAAAACAGGATGCAAAGCATGAGGAAAGAGACAGACTGTTTGGCATGTGTCAGTTCTGATTACTTTGTCTTGGCTCTTTAATTCTTTTTCATTCAGGTCTCCCACTTTAATTGACTGCCTGGAAATTTACACGTACTTTGACTTGGCAGAGGTACTTCATTTTAAAGAGAAGACTGGCTTTTAACTCATTCAGAGCTGCCAGCCTCTTCCTTTTATTCTTCTTACTTTCCACAGTCTTCTGTATTTTTGAAGACTTTGATGTTTCTGGAGTTGCAACGAGTAACCAGCAGCCAAACCATGAATTTCACGCCATATGGTCATGATTTGGCTAAATGCTAATGAAATAAATTCTACCCGTCGCTGAAGGTGGTAAAAGGAGAGTGGGATCAGGCAGATTGCTGCATAGTTTCTGGCCATGTTGGGTTTGTTGCATTTCTGAACACAAACTGGTGCTATTTGATCTACTTCAAGCACTTCCACACTTTGAAAAATTGAAGAGGAGGTGGTTCCCCTGCAACTCTCAGCTGGCAGTTTGATTCAGATTTTGTTTTCTGTGCTTGGTCTATAATAAGCAGGAACTGTCCTGTCTGATTAGGTATGCTTGGTGGCGCTCTTTGCCACTCCATGGCCTGCTCCACCCCAACAACACCATCTGATTCCACGCAGAGTGAGATGGGGACCACGAAGACATTTCCTATCAGAGAAAAGGTGGTGGGAGGGAGCCTCACTGGACTTTGGTGTAATTTTTAAATTTTCATAAATTTTCTAGATAAATCCCCAGGGATTCTTGCTCATTCATTGCCCTGGGATAATAATAGGAGCACTCTATGCTATTGTTGTTTTTATTAATTGTAATGTTTTACCCAAGTGTGGGTCTTTACCCACATTTTTTCAATCCCACCAAGATATAAAATATTGCCATACAAGTATGGAACATTTTATTGTAAATTTAAGTGCTTGTATATATAAAATTTTAATTTAAATATTCACATGTTTGTACTATTCCAGAGCAAGTTTGTACAAATAATTATCTGTAATTTGTTTTTTTTTGGCAAACAGCATAAAAATGTTTAACAGGAAATGTAACATTCAAAATAATTAAATAAATTAGTAATAAGTATAAGTATATATACTTATATATATATATATATATATATATATATATATATATATATATATATATACTTATATATATATATATATATATATATATATATATACACACTTATATATATAATTTTTATGTCATTGTTTTCTGAAATTAGAAAACTGTTAACTTTCACATTTTAACACTATTAATTGCTCTGAGCTTGAAAACGTATCTTGCCAAATCGAGAGATTTTTTTATGAAAAGTTAAATAACTTAAGAATTGCTTAGTGAAAATGACAGTCTTATATAGTATTATACCAATGTTTTTAATTTAAAATACTGTTTCTTAAAATAGTTATTTTGTTTTCACAAAGTCTTTTCCTTGAACTGTAACATGATTTTTTATAGTTATAGGAAATATTTAAATTATTTCCATTTGAATTGTTGATTTTTTAAAATAGAAATAGATACCATGCAGTTATGTTATGCTGAAGGATCAGTTTATTCAAAGCTATCAAGCTAATAAGATTAATGAAGCAATTGGAAAATATACATATTAAAGACAATAAAAGTGAAGTTTACTCTGCATATGTCCTCTTTTTTTTTTAAGGTGTCACCAGAAAATTGACCCAAGACATGTTTCCGGTAAATAGGACAAGCATTGCATATGCTGTCTCCACATCGTTTTCTGGGAGGGTGAGTTATGCAAGCCCTTTTTCACTGCTAATTCCATCAAAGCTTTGGGAAGACTTCTAATTGGGCGTCTCTATTTTTGGTTGTCTTCCAGCTCTGTTTTGCTGCCTTTGAGAAAAGGCAGCGCAGCGAATGTAAAGCTGTGTGATAACAGGGCCATTCGCCACAGTACTGAGTTTGACCCTGCAACCAGCCTCCATGACGGATGTGAGATGATTCGTAGCCCTGCAGCTCAGCACGACACACTCAGCACAACTCAAATACACTCTCCCTATCTCTTATTTTCCTGTCTTCCCCCGTTTCAACTCTCACTCTCTGTCCGTCTCTTTTCCCCCCTCACTTTCTGCTGCTTTGCCGATTCACTCAATTCTGTATGCTTTCTATTTAAAGCAGATGCCATAACCACCCACTGCTGCTTTAAGAAGTGGTGACTCACCTAAACAGATCAGCCTAGTGGACTGTGTGTTTGTATGTGGGTGTGTGTGTGTGAGAGAGAGAGAGAGAGAGAGAGACAGAGGCAGAGTTATATCATCCCAGCCTGGGTCTACTCTTCCAGGCCTCTGTTTGGTGACAAGTACGGCTGCTTTTGAACGATAGCACTTGTCGTCAAGCTGGTATCCACAAGATCTGTGGAAGAATGCAAATAGAACCCCTGAAGGACCTTCTGTACACGCTTCACTACCAGGCCCCATTTCTTTTAGGATACATGTTGGGGCACAGAAAATGAGAAAAACACAAACATAAAACACTTTCACGTATTGTATAGTTAAAACATTAGGTTCCTTGTGTTCTGAAATAACACATCGACCTCATGAATACAAAAAAAAAAACTGTTTCAATCGTATTTGAAAGGATTGTAACTGGAAACAGAGTGGAAGAGGGTGGGATCCGGAAGGTAGAAATACAGAACTTGCAGGCTGAGGAGTTTTCACAGTCATCGTTGAGAAGCTCCTCCTTACTTCCCTGCATTATTAAATGAAACCTGAATAATTCAATACATTTCATATTAAACAAATTTTTTTGCAACTTAAAGAGGGGCACTCGTAAGAGCTAGAGTGGACTTTGATGAGTTCTTTGTCAAGTAACAATGTTTTTTGTTGCTTATGCTCGTGAGCAATCAGTCAAGGTGATTGCTTTTTATTGACGGATGATATAAGTTGCGCTCAGATTTGGAATGGTAAATCCCTACGGTGAAACAAACATGTTCATAATTTGAAATATCAAACCAAAAAGACAAATTGGACAGATTAAGTAGATCCCCATAACGTGTCATTGGGAAACTCTGTGCGGTAAAGATTTTTCCATTCTGCCAAAGAGATGATGGGCAGGATCTAAGTCCCAGCCATGACTCAGCAAAGTCATGGCGGGCGAAGACTGACTTGTGTGTGGACTTGTTAGTCATGCTTTGATGCACAGTTTAAAGAGGACTCCAGGAGGCTTGTCCCATGCGCACAAATGCACACAAAAAGTTGTAGACACCTACACACAGATAAGAGGCATTTGCACACTGCACAAACACACACATACACACACGCACACAGCCCCAGTGACCAAAAAGCAGCTTCATCATCCAGTACCCTGACATAAAACTGTGTGTGTGTGTGTAAGGTAGAAACCAAAAACACACACACACCAGGATAATGTAAATGACAACAAAATATGTATATATCAATTTACATATTTGTTTATATGTATGTATTAATTTGGTTCTTTTTTTGAGGAAATTATAAATAGTATATAGAGTATAAAATATATAATATAATAGTATAATAGTATATAATATGTGTCATGTTAACACTTGTGATGATTAAAGTTTAACATAAATGTATGTGTTTTTTTTTTGTAAAGTTAAATGTATTACTGTTTTGTGTGATAACTGAAAACAATCTAAAAGAAAAGAAGAAAACAAAAGCAAATCAGTGTTTTTTAAAAAGTGAAGGATTGCATATATATATATATATATAATACATAATAATATATAATATACATAATGACTAATTAAAAATTTCAAATCAGTTTGAAACTGAATTATGAAAATGTTTTAAATCTAAAATATTATTTACCATATTTTTTAGACAAATCTTAATAAATTACAACATATTTTCTTTTTGTGGAATTAATCAGTAATGTCAGTTGTTTTTCCCTGTCTTAATTAAAAACATTGAAAATGTTCTATTCCTTCCTTGCAACTGAATTCTAAAACAAGTCAATGACAGCAAAAATAAAATAAACACGTTGAGAAAATAAGAAGTTTTAAGTTAAATCAATCATGAAATTCTCTTTTCCTTGTTATTTACTCAGTTTTCTAACAGGTTAAATCTTGAACTGTTCTGGATTAGTGCCAGCTTTACACAGCAAGCTTTGCACGCCCCGATTATTAGGTGCAGTCTCATTATTAGGCGAGCCGGCATCCAGGAACTCCAGCTTGCTCTCGGCAGCTGTCGCTGCCCTGTCTTTACATGCAATAAAGTTTTTTGCCACATGTGGAGGATCTCTCCCTCTTTTTGAAGAAGACTTTTTTTGGTTTATAATTTATACATTTACCTTACTTGCTTCTGCGTGCAGTGGCCTCCTGCATTTTTTAAAGGCCAGGCATTGAGGGATTTTCTGTCATGCTCTCTTGCTTTGTTCCGATCACGCAAGCTGCTGCCATCCCACAGGCAGGAACACTGGCAAATCACGAGGCCCTGGCTCATGCCTTCAACATAAAACAAAATCACATGTACATCCATGCAGGAGGAGCGCCATGCTAACGGTGCAAACTTTCAAAGATGGAGGCCCGCTTCACTCTGAAAAGAATCTGGAACAGTTTGTCTTTTTTCCCGCTGCACGAGTGTTTTTCACACAATCGCCCTCCAAAGTAAGCCACTCCTTATTCTGTGTGGCTCAGCAAGTGAAGGGTGTTGAATTTTCCTCTCACACCCATGTGTTTGGCGGCAGTCTTCCTTGTCTGCTCCCTGTGGGGAACACATGGCTGTCAGACAAATAGAGGAAGAGGGAGAGCCTGAGATGGACGCATTAGGTAAACAGACTGCTAGTTCTTGGATGGCACTTTCAAGTTTCCTGCATGAAACCCAACATAACATGCGGAATGACAAACTGAAAATAGACATATACTAAACTCGCACATTTTGTGTTAAAGGCAAAAATCTTAAAACATTTTTGACTTCCTATTTGAAGAAACTAAAGTACGTCTATCTTACGATCATGCTTATTTCCTGTCTTTATTCAAGCATGTTTTTGATCCAAGTGTTGAATATATTACTGAAAAGAAGTGAATGAAAGTAAGTTTTCATTGACTGAAGGTCTAAAGCATGTTTACACCCAGGCTGATTGGCTCAAGCCAGCTAACTCACTACCACTTAATCTAATACTAAAAGAGTGCAGCTGCTGCTCAAACGCTCCCAGAATACGTGAGATTATTAAAATTATTAAATGAAAAAAAAATGAATACTCAAACAAGTAATATAAAGCAAAAAATATATATAAATGTTAAAATTAAAAATATAAAGATGTCCAAACGTAATTAAAACTTGATGGAACTTATGTGAATTGACGTCTTTGTCTATTTTGTTCTAATGTGCAAAATCTATCTATCTATCTATCTATCTATCTATCTATCTATCTATCTATCTATCTATCTATCTATCTATCTATCTATCTATCTATCTATCTATCTATCTATCTATCTATCTATCTATCTATCTATATGTCGTAAAGGTGTTAAATGTCTTAAAATGAAATCTAAACATTTTCAACGAATGGTTATATATTTTTGTATAATCACTAAAAATAAAAAGGTCCAAAATCACAGCAATTAGTACACTTTTCATGTACAAAAAATGAAAAGAAAAATATGAAACAAACAAAAAAAAAAACGCCTCAAAAACTTAGTTTTAATGTGCATTTTCTTTCTCTTGTTTTAATGAAGTACCATCAAAGAGGCCAAAATGAAACTTTTTTTTTCTATGCCACTTCTCTCTCCATGTGCTGTCATTTAGATTCTCTCCCTAACATCTAAATTTAGGTCAGGCGGCACTCTACTCTCCAGGCTACGAAGGAAAACGTGGAAATAGATCATGTCACACCACTTAATCTTATTGGAGAAGAGGGGGAAAGAGGCGCAAAACAACAAAGCAGATCAATAGGGGGACCAAAACAAGAGGGGGGGTACTTCGAAGTGAGCATAAGTACAGAAAGAACACCAGTAAAGAATGCAAAATTAAGAAAGGGTTAGGATAGAGCTTGTGACGAGGAATAAAAAGAGAGAAAACACAAGCTGAGATCAGGATGGGCAGAAGGCAACAGGAAGGAAGATGAGACGCTGATAGAGATAACAAAGACGGGGGGAGTGGGAGAAAAGAGGGACTGGTGTAGAAAGGAGAAGACATGAGATTGGAAGAGGGAGAAGACAGCAGTATGCTCCTCACGTCTCATCTCTGTGCTTTTTGCCAGCGTCACTGCTCCCAGTTCTGGCAGCTTGCATACTAACAGACAAGCCATATGGCTTCAATACGAGACACACTCACACACAGCCTCCTACACACACAAACACACACACCATGCATCAGGACTTAGCAGTCCAAACAAACACACAACCATACAAATGCTCCAACATTCATGCATGCAAACAAACACACAGGTGCAGCGACTTTACGAAAAAGACTTGTGTGATGGATTGAATGAAGGTAGTGAGGAGGAGGAGGATGCAATGGCATGTTGATTTTTTTTCTACCTCCAGGGGCTCCGAGGGAGAGCAGAGCTGGCCCAATTACAGAGCCTAGCATGGACACACGTTTACATAGATGTACACACACCTTTTTTTCAATCTGGGAAAACATAATCGCTATCATCATTCAGAGGAAGAATAAATATTTGGCCCAAACAAAGAGCAAAATTACCACTCCTCACACAGAAACAGACGTGCAGAGGACAGCAGGGAGGAACAGCCTTACAACTGTGGAGGTGTTTGGAAGAGACACCGCCTGGAAAGGTTGCAGTTACCGCTGTGCAAACCACTTGATACACATTACAGTCATTAGTATCATGATCCAAGGAATGGATGTTACTGATCAGGAGTCCCCCAGGCTTCTGGACTGCTCACAGTTGTGTAACTCCCAGGGGGGGTCCATGGTAGAAGTGTGGAAGTGGATTTTTTTTTTTAACAGTCAAAGACGCTTTGTCATTTGTCAGCACTCCACATGCAGACATGCTGCACACAGTGTTGGAGAGATACCTTTCACTTTGGTGACAGAAGTAAAAAACACAACAAAAGCAAAAGAAAACAAGAAAGCCTCGCTTGTTGCTATGGAAACTTAAACAGCGACAGAGTCAGATAGTTTTTCAGGATCTACTTTGTTTTTTAACATAAGAAAAAAAGTTACATACATTTTACAGCAAGCATTGATAATGAAAAAAGAAAACTATTTCTCCCCTTTTTTCCTTTTAGAAAAGTACTTCAGTACAACAATTAGAAACGCTTTTAATTTGTTTTTCCTAATGTTTTTGCCCTCACCGAATGAATTTTAATGACCCGTATTTCATTTGGTTTTAATAACTGTTTAATTAGTGCCTCGTCTTTACTGCTGTTGTTGCTCCGTTGAAGTGCACAGATTATTTTGAAAATACCAAGGAGAAAAAAAAGTATTTAATAGATTTAACAGACTCCTGCAGAGCACCGGGCAGACATTTTTATCAGATGATGTGGGGAAGTATGGATTTTTCTCTGGTTTCCTATTACGATATTCAACGGTTTATTGAATTCAACTGAGCATGTAATCCTGGAATAGCTGACTCCTCTTTATTTCAAATCACTTGACATTATTAGATACCAAGGCACATGTTATTCTAATTTAATGACTTATTTGAATGGCCCAGAAACACATCACCGGGACATTTTAATAGCACCGCATTGAATTTGCTCAGTGATCCGGTTGGAAAAAAAGAACTAGACCATAAGGCAATAAGATTGCATTAACTTCACTGACATTTAAGTCACAAACTACTGACATGGTGGTCAAAAACACAAACATTTCCTGTTTTTAAGTTTTATTTTATCATTTTATGCTATTGCTGGTTGAACTGGGATGAAGCCATTTCTTAGCAATGAAATGGACGTTTGATCTTGTTTGCACGATTTAGCTTCAGAAGAGGAGCCTTTTAAACTGTTTTCATCCCAAAACGGTTCAAACTGAACACTCAGTTTAATTACTCCTTGTGACAATGGTGGACGCTTTAGCGACCCTTTGTTTCCATTGTTCAAGTTAATTCATTTGGGCCAAGTTGTAGGAACAGATGAAGTGAAGCTGATGGGCAGAGAATGGGCCCCTGCAGTTTCATTCACCGCAGGATGGGTGCTCCCTGGGTTCGGTGTGCTAGCGAGGTTGAGGGGAGCCTGTTGCTGGGATACTGGCCGGATCCAGTCTGGAGGTTCCCGCTGTTATATTGGACAACACGCTTGACCCTCAAGATGCCCCAAATTGACCCTTGACCCAAGTAGTCACACCTAATAAATGCAGCCATGCACACGCCGACTCGGGTAAAGGTTGGTGCCACCTACCTGCTGGCAGAACCACAGAGCTGCGAGCAGCACAGCGGATCAATATGATGCAAAGTGACACCTGCAAACCATTTAGAATCACGCTGAGCGCAATCACTCTTTGATATGCTGTCATGGACGTGACTCCAGGCATCTGAAAAATGTTAAATAGTTCCTCTTCTTTGGGGATTGGAATCCAACAAGATAAATCAGAGGAAAATGTGAGTACTTTTTTCTCCGTGTATGCACGCCAGTCAAGATGTTTCATATACCTCATTTAGGGGACAACGAAGCTCAAAAACAACTCTTCTTTCTCAACTTCTTTTTTCTTCATCTGGTCTTTTCCTCAAATGAGTTTATTGGAAACATTTCTCTGTTTTTCCTGCCATCAATAAATTCTCAGTTGTAAAATTTTTCAGAATATTATGCATCCTTTCATCAATATTTGCTTGAAAAAAAATTGTACGCCGTGATGTGTGTTCTTTGAATATACAGTCGGTGCTTTGAAGAGCCTATATATTACATGCTGGGTGTGGCTGACTGTACATGAAACCCTGCCTCCTGGTCTGGCCTTTCACTGCGCCGTCGACAATTACAAATCCTCGTGCTAATCCTGCGAATTACTTCATTCTGTCACTGCACTACAGGAGAAATATGACGACATGCCTAGCCATCTCTCAGATTGCTCCAGAGTGACCAGCTGTCTCGCACTATGCAGCTTTCTCAAGCCAACGCATGTCTGACATGAAAAAGAAAGAAAGTCACACCTGTCTGCAGAGATTTATATACAAATAAAGATTAAATTGGGTAATTTAGCCAAAGTTTGAAAAGGAAAATGAAGTACAAACCTTGTGGTCATTTCTAAATTTTTTTTTTAAATAAATAGTAAATGGAGTAGCAGTTTATGAATAAAATACTGTACATTCAAGTTATCTAAACACAGGCTTTTGGATGACAGATCTTGGCCTAGCTTTATTTATTGCACCACAGCTACTGCAAAAAAATGCACTTTTTCAGTACTTTTTCAGTACAAAAGACCTTACACACACACACACAGGCACACACACACACACACGCACACACACACACACACACACACACACACAACACATATATATATATATATATATATATATATATATATATATATATATATATATATATGAAAAAATTATATACATATACATGTAAATACATTACTTAATGAAATTTGTTTTGTGAGATTTTTTATATGAATATTATTTTTAAAATTTTCCCATAGAACCAGAAAACCTAAAAATGTTACTAAAATGAATCACTGTTTTAAAGAATTTGTTTCGACTCTAGCTTAAAGTTCCGTAGTGTGACTAAACGTTTTCTCGGCTGGAAAAGACACTTTACTGCTAAAAAAAAGTCCTCAGACTGGTCCACACAAAGTTAGGTAGACTATACCATATGCACAGAAAAAAGGAAAATTATACTGCTTTAAACAAAGCAACAGATTTGCACGTTTTTTTCTCTTAATTTTATTGTAACTAATTTAAAGGAACTTTAAGGGAAAAACTTTAAAAGTTCTATCTAAGGGAGAGGAGCAAAAACTGTGCAGATAAAAAGATTTCTGTGAAATTATTTCCCAAAAGCAGGTGCTGCCTATTTGGCACTCTTTTTTTTAAACCAATACCATCCAATATCTTTTGTTTTAATTTATTAAAAAAACATACTCTCTAGCTCTGACTTGAGTCAAAAACTAACAAAATACAGAAAATAGAAAAATAAAGAAAATAATAATCAGTTTTTTCTTTTGGCAATTTGAATAAAATTTTAATTTTCTATTTTTTTGCAATTTTTTTTAAATTGTTTTTAGGTGTTAAAATCTAAGCTATTTTATATGTAAAATTTATTTGAGCAAATAAACACACACACTATATTTAGTTCTAGTAAGGCTTTACTGCACCCTACATAATGTCTTTGATGAGAAGAAGAAACAAGAGTCCACTTTTGCTGAGAATAAAAGTCTGTGGCTTTTTTTATTGTGTAATTTGCATAAATTTTACCTTTTTTAAATCAAACTCTTGGAAAACTAGTTGGCAAACTATCCATGCTTCTGAATGCATCCATCAGGTTAAATTATCACAACATTCATATACAAAATATTCATGTGCATATATTAATTTGACTGCTGGGCTTCTTCTAACATCAATCAAAGGGTCTATCAGCTGGCTTTTTTTCTACGTGTCTCACTTTGCAATTTTGCGTTTGTGTAGTTTTGTGTGTATGCATCATTGTGTATTAACAAGCCTGGCATTATACTTAAGTATTTCCACTTAAAGGCGGATGGTAACTGTTTGATCCAGGGCGTGCCGTATCCATCTATCATTGAAGCCGTCTGGTTATCCCAAGATTTAGTGTTTACTGTCGTAGCCCTGCTGTACTCTGTTCATGGCTTTTCCATCGCCCGGTCACACTTCAAGCTTTTTTTTTGTTGTTGTTTCTTACTGGGTAGTTTCCTTTTTAATAAAAAGATAATTGAAGTAAAAAGAAACTGTTCCAAAGCGTAAAAATGCAGCTACACTTGCATGAAGAAAATACGTCTATAAAAATGCAGAGAATAGGAAGGATTTGATCATTTTTGGTGGTTAGAGTTTGGGAGGACATACCCTGATGTTCTTTCAGGGAAGTTTTTGCTTCAAGTAGCGTACTGAGCCTACAGTGGAATTGTCCTCGGCTTCGGTTCTGGATTTTTCTTGGAGTGCTGGCTGTCCGTTAGCACAAAGCGGATTTTCCGTCAGCCAGCTTAGGAGTGAGCGATGCTTTGAAGTGCTCTAATCCTTCCTCTACCTTCAGACAACCTCTCCTGATCTACAGCAGTCACAGTGGCAACAAGCAACTCTATCGGAATAGTTATATAAATTAACTTTAGATTAACGCATACTCCTATGCACACTTGCAAGTGCATTAAAAATACTTAAGCAAATAATTAAATACTTAAAATAACTAATGACTTATTCACTCCTAATATTTTTTCAATGCGATAAGAAACCCTTTATTTCATTTTTTTTAAATATAGTTTTCAAAGAGGAATCTTGACAAAACGGTTGCATTGTATAAATTATTTTTCCTTTTTCCACCAAATTAATAATCCAAGCAAGGGTTTGTTTTTGATTTACAAAAATCCTAAATGACCACAATTCTTATTTTTGTCTGTATTTAATAGATAATAGAACCTTAAAAAAATCTTAATGTGGCTTCATTTGAATGTTCGTAGCTGATCACAGAACCCAGATCCTTCGTTGAAAAGGAGAACTGTACAGCAACACACAAAGAACAATTTCCCTGAATACCTACAAATCATTATGTAGACACAAGAAAGCAACGAGCGCAGTGACGTCTGATCCAGCGGAAGGCCTCAAAGTCATTTTCATTCTCAGTCTGCGCTTCACTGAAGCGGAGCTGTCAAAGTGGGTGGCACAACTAAGACGGCAGGCAGCTGAACACTGCAGCTCTTTATTTGCCAGACAGAGATCAGCAATCATGACTTTTCTCTTCACCGCATGGGCAAGCCCACACATCTCTCACAAAAAAGCCAAATTCCTAGATTGAGGAAGATCTCCAACAATTGGAATAAACTGCTGAGGATCCAATCAGAACTGTTGTTGCTGGTGGGTGGTCTGTTTTCTTGCATGGATGGAAATTTTAACCAATCCTTGACCAGATGGGGTCACTAAAGTCTCACCAACAGCACCCCTATTGGCCAGGGTCATCCATGGAGTGATGGGATGGGAGGGGAGTGGTAAATTACA
This sequence comes from Oryzias celebensis, assembly GCA_014656515.1. Lineage (NCBI taxonomy): Eukaryota > Metazoa > Chordata > Actinopteri > Beloniformes > Adrianichthyidae > Oryzias > Oryzias celebensis. The sequence goes on along the minus strand of BNCR01000017.1, from coordinate 14,894,349 downwards.
TCAATTATACAGGAGGCTAAAACGGTGTGTTCTGGAAATGTCTTTCAGTCCCTAGTATGGAGGCTGAGAATGCCACACCTTTCACTTGATCCAACATATATGCATTTATTTTTATCAGCATTTTGTTTTTTTGGTCTTCATGTGCTCTGATGTCGCATTTATAAAGTGTCACTACTATTTAGATGTGGAAATGTGTATTTAACAAAGAAATATGATCAAAAACAAAGAAAAGAAAAAAATGCTTAAATGTAAAACATTACTCGCTAATATGTTAAAATAGTTTAAATCCTTAAAAAAAACCTCAGGAGCTTTACTTACAACTGTAAAGAGTTATAAAAATGATGTTATATTTTATTAAGTGTTTATCCATAACACAGAGGGGTACTTTCTGTGCTAAAGTTTCTTCACAAGGCCCTGTCTAATTCAGTTTAGCTTTGGTAAAACTGTTAGATTTCACTTTTTTGAGTTTTCATAAATCAGAATCTATATTTTTAATATTTTCTGAGCTCTGCAGGACAATCTGAGCCAGAATTAAGTTATCTCTGAGGTATTTTTCTTACAGAATCTCAAATATTATGTCATTCTTTGAAAAATACCCTGTAATTTTGCCTTTATTTTTATTTTTTTTAAATCAGAAAGAACTTTCACAACTGAGAAACTGTTTGATTCTTAATCTTCTGTTACACACAGTTTCAAATGATCTTTTCACACTTGATTTTGTGTAGGATCAATTTTAACGTGATAAATAGATTTTTTTCTTGCTTAACCGTTAAAGCAAAAGCTAATGAGAGAATGAAACTTAAGCCTTGTGAAGTCCATGAAAATATTGTATGACATTTAGCACAGGAATGGTTGTGTTTCAATGCTATAGAACACATTTGTAATTGATATTGATTTTTTTCTTTACCTTAAGAAAACATCTCATTTGTTTTTCTAACTGCATACCATACACGCTTAACTAAAATTAAGCTAAAGCATTTCTGAGCGACAGTTGTAACCAATTTTCACATTAGCCATTTTTCCCCCTCAATATTTCAATGTAATTATTTTGGGTTTTTATACAAAAACCTTAAAAGGTCTATGAATGATGTGGATGACATTAGTGTCACTCAAAAAAGAAAAAAGAAAAAAAACATCCAGTATGCAACTTTAGCAACATGTTACAGTTCAAAGTGAAACTTTACTTGACTGCACCTGCACTGTACTTCATATGCTTCAGTTATTTCAAGCTTTTATATAAATACAGGTGCAGAAAAGAAAAAAAAAGAAGAAAAAAGCTTGCTGTTATACAAATGCAAGCATTCTTACAGGTCTTTTCTTTGGATCCCCTTTCAATGACTTCTCCTTAGTGGAGCATATGATGGATTCTTTCATTCTTTGCTTAAGACCTGACAGACAGACTTCTAGAAAAATGAAAATCTGAGGCAGATATAGACAAACACTGGCATGAAGACAGGGGTATAATAGACCTTGGTTGTCCCAATAAACAAACAGGAGGTAAGATGACACTGATACACACTTTGTCATTACCCTAATTGGACATGATTGCATTATAACTAGGAGGGAATTATTCCATTTGCTGGCAGTGGTGAGACTGGCTAGATGTTCAACCACAAACAACCTCTTATTGAATTAATTTTCTTTCAGTAGAACTTGGCAGACTTCATCTAACTTGAACTGGAATCATGTCAATCTTGGACTCAACTGTGAAAATAATCAGGATAATTTTCTATTCACAAACACAGGCTGCAAAAAGAACAATAATAGCTTACTGCTCCTGCTTTATAAGCTACTTTCCAGACGTCCATTATGGGTACCTGAGATGCAAAGAAGTGGTAGGTTCTTTAGCAGCAGACTTTTTCCCTGTAAAAACTGACTGATGCTGGCCATTAAACATCAATAATCACAAGTGTTGACATTTCAAAATGTCTTAAAGCACCAGCAAAAATATACAAGTTTCAAAAACTGTCTGACAAAAACATCACTGCAGAAGGAAAAAGTTTTACTTTAAATCAAGAGTGAACATTCTAGTCGGACTATTCTAATGTTCCCTCCAAAGCCTAATGCTGCACACACACCGGACGCAGCCGGGGTGTCAAATTCTGCCACTTCTCTTTTGATGGTTGTCAAATTTACTGCTCAACGCCTTGACGCCCCAGCCGTGGAGAAACCGCCAAAAAACATCATCCGTTGACCGCATCATGGGAAACATGGATGATGTTGAGCGAGGGGCTTGTTTTTTTTGTGTTGGAGAGCTCTACAAAGGTGCCAGCAAGCATGTCAGCGTGTCTGGGTTCACCAGGGCAGAGCTGCGCCTGATGGCCGTTTTGAACGGTTCTTCTCCTATTGTCTGTGGCCCAGTTTGAGCATTAACCCAAGAGGGAGATAATAAAAATAAAACTGGGGGATCTTTTTATTAGCGTCTTGATAAAAATAAGAAAAACATTGTAAGCCCATGGAGCTTGGGGATTTCACCCCGCTACGACAGCACCCACCATGGTTCTCCACGCGCCACTACAGTGAGGATATCTCGGATATCAGCTGGATATCTAGCGGAGTTCAGCTGGAGCCAGACAGCAGAGTGCTTGCTAGCTTTGCCCCTATGTCACAACAGCGACCACTGATCTGCTGGGCCTTATGCCTTATATGCTGTTCACTGTGGAGCTGGCTAGCATGGCGGTCTCTTTCACTTCAGCTCTATGGGCCCTGTGATGGACTGGTGACCTGTCCAGGGTGTATTCCACCTTCACCCAACAGTAAATCGACAGTTTTCAGTAACTCCGCAGCCCCAGCGAGTTAAGAAAATGGTTGGAAGTTCAAAATCCTTGCATTGTGCGACCATATTAAATTCATTTTTCTATCCTTGATCTAGTCACTGTAAACATCACATGTCCAAAGCTGAGTCTCTGATTGGCTGACGCAACCGTGCCTAACGCCAAAGCCACACCGCTCCATCTCAAATCGCGTCTTTACACTGACGTGTTTGAGATGACTTGCGCCTCACCTGGATCGTCGTGAGACTAGGCGGCTGCAGGTGGGGGTGGGGAAAGGCGCCTGACTTGAAGGTGGACAATAAGCTGCGGCAAAACTGAACGAGATCAGGAAGGTGGGGTTGTCTTTAACATGCGGTTAAGTTTTAATATGTCTCTCCCACTTATTATGATCTGTGCTATTATCTATTTTAAATTACTTTACATCTTTTGTGATGTATGTATTTTCTATCAGAAAGTATGTTAATTGATTGTTTTACATTTGTATTTTCATTGTACTTTCTTAGTTCTGCAGTTAGACAATTTTAACATCTGTCCAAAGGTGATGGATGACAAATGGCCACTGGACTCATTTAATGTGCACTGTGCCAGAGAAAAAAATACAACTGAAATGGAAGTCAACTTTTAAAGGCAACAATAAAATACAAAACCACACATGATTTGTGATCCCTGTTCTTATGACTTCCTTTTGTTGCAGAAAATACAAATTTCTCTCTGATGTTTAGCATTAAAACCAAAATCAATAGAAGAAATAAAGCAATTAAACTTTTCAAGTAAAATCATTTCTAATGATAAAGTTAAAGGCTAATCTGAGTGATGTTCATTTCAATCACCACAACCATTTGTTTATTTTTTCATCAGTGCTTCACTACTTTCCAGAAACGGTTACACAGATTTTCTTCATTTAGCACCAGTTATTTCTGATCAGCATCAAACGAACCATAAGAACTGTCATGACACCATTTCCCACAATGCATTGTCTCATAGTCTCAAGGCTACTTGCAGTCAGCGCAGTACCTATTTTCTGGCTGGGCTTGCCTAGGTAGGTGCCTTTTACCTTCCCATTTCTAACAATATTTTCATGATGATTGAGATGTGACAACGGCAAAAACTACCCAACATGCACTGCAATCCAGGCGTTTGCCTTAGTGATCTCAAACATACTTGCTGGTACAATTTGCCGCGCAAATCGCATTCGATGTGAATGCACCTAACAGTTGTGAAAACAGAAAGAACTGAGAGAAATTAAATTCTTTTTGTCTTCCATGTACTAATTATTTTCCTTGTATCAGACTATTTTAAGTAAAAAGAAATCTGTAGTTTAGCCTAAGTAGGATGGCTGAAGACCTTTCAGAGTGGTCTGACAGGCCACACCCCTTACAAACAGCTGATAGTGACGTCACTGCACAAAACACTCGATAGAAGATGCCACATATTTATCCTTGCAAGAGCTCACCAACAAAAACGTCAAAGATTCCATTTTGGACGCAATAGGAGGAGGTTACATCTCCAAACTTACCTCTAAAAAACCTGTCCCTCTTTAAAAAATGTAAACAAAGTAGAAAAGTTGTCATTAATTAGATAAAAGACAACAGTGAAAAAGATGAAAACAAAATAACCAGAAATAAATAGTCTGAATGACTGTTACAACCCCAGGCCTTCTGTTTGTATTTGTGTGTGTGTGTGTGTGTGTTTGTCCCCTGCAGAGGCCTGCTCCACCATGCAGCCTCACTCCACCTCCTGATTGCATCCGCCTTCCCTCCTCCAATCAACAGGCTTGGAGGGAAGCATAAAAACCTCCTGTAGCCCCTGCTCCACTGGCAGCTGAATTCCCTGTGAGAGATCTGGTTTTCTCAGCTCGCCCCTGCTGTTGGTCTTGGCTGTTTAAAGCCATTAAAGAAAAGCCTGGTTTTCTTTCTCTGTGTTGTTCTCCCTCTTCATTAATAGTTTTGTCTTGCTTGTGACCCTGGTTTGTTTTGTGTTTGGTTATGCCGTAGTTTTGTCCCTTGGTTTAAGTCCCACTCTAGGTTCAGAGGATTGTTGTTTATCTACATTACTTTAAGTCTGCTAATAAATAGTCTACTACTTGCCTATACAGTGCCCATGAATTTAAGTTTGTTTGTTAAGTTAAGTTTTACACTATATTGTTTTTATTCTGTTTATTTCCCCTGCACCTGTCTTTGTAATAAATGGCGGTCCAGTCAGTCTACAAAAATCCTCCCTGGTTAAATTTTTTTTCTTACATATTTTCTTCCTCCTCTCCAAGGAGGGACGTAACAATGACAAATTCATGTTTAAAACATCTGCACATGCATGGACTTGAAATAACAAAACCCCGAATCGGAAAATTAGATGAATTAATCAAAGAGGATTTAACTGAGGAAGAAAAGCCAAAGGCAAACGTAGAGTGAATCCAAAATCTTTAACAAAGCCAAAAAACAGAGAGAAACAAGTGTTAACCCAGTGACCTAACTGCATCACTCTGAAAAAAAAAATAAAAAAAATCCCACACCAGGAATTCATACTGGCAACAGAACAGGCATTTTTCAAATCCATGATTAGGGAAAGAGCAGAGCTGTGCACTATAGTCGTAAGCATTTTCAAATCAGCAAAACTCCCACAGATCAACATCAATAAAGAGGCAAGATTAGAGGTAATCTCTTTAAAAAAATTCACATCCATTACATTTCTGTCAGCAGATAAAAGCAAAACCACTGTCATCATGCACAAGAAAAACATATGAAACAAAAATGGAAACACTCTTAAAGACAGGATTTATCGAAGCCCTTGTTAACATAATACAATAAATGTTTGGGATCGCCACTGCAAAAACTCTGTTGAGCTCAAAATCACAACAGTTCAAAATCTCCAAAACTCTCTTAAAATTCTACAACCCCCAACAATATTTGTTGGGGACAAAAATCCCCAACAAACATTGTCGGGCTATTATCTATTGCTGGTTATATGTTTGGCTTCAAGAAAAACATTCTTAAAAATGTGCACTGAGAGCATCACCCTGTTACTTGTTTGGAAAGGCAGCTGAGAAATAGAAGAATTCTGGTAAACTAAATATGATGGAGCTGTTAAATGTGGGATAACTAAAGTAATTATGACATCAGCTCTTTTCATACACCAAATTTTATCTATGACCTTTTATTCACAGGTAATGTCTTAAAAAAAGCCATGTGACAGGTCCTTAAGGGTTAATGTTTGAGGAATCTCTGTGCTCATCAGAGTTGCTTCTTTCAGGAGAGCTGTGGAGCCAAGCAGCAGGAGGAGACAAGTGAGCCATGGGAGATGCAGATAATGGGAATGTGACTGTAAGTATTGTCATTTTATGCCCAAAACTTCACTGAGCTATTCTGTGCCTAAAATAATATTTTCACTTTAGATTACATCATTAGTTTCTGTTGAAGGGAGAAGAGTTGTTCCTGCGGAGGCTGATTATGTTATCTGCACAAATATCTTCCTGTATTTTGTTTACTAGGGCTTTGAGAACTTTTACAGAGTTGACTTTTATTTGTTCTATTTATAAATTGAATGCAGTAGAAGCATAATTGAATGATTGGGATATTTTCTGCTTGCCTGGTGTGTCTGATCCAGAATCTGTTGCTTGAAGAGTCATCAGTCTCAATTTAAGGGGATTTTTTAAAGTGATGGACCTGAACAAAACCTGGAACCTTATGGCATAAATTTGGTCTCATTTACAAAACTCAGCATTTCTCCTTTGCTAAATGTATTTTATGCGCTCCGTTTTCATCAGCACTCCTTTATGCAAATGTAATTTACTTGTGTGCTTCTCAACACGCCATCGCAGTTTCCTCTATAAGAGGGAAGGCCCGCCATCATTTACTACTGAAGGAAACAGCTGCTGTCTTTTTCCAAATTTATGATCCCTCACGTAATGAGCCACCGTGTTATTTATCATGACTTAAAAAAATGGATTACTGTGATAATTCACAATAATACATAGCCATGACATCTCATTTACTAAAATCTAAAATGCAGAACACAGTGCATCATGTATTAATTATTTTATAACATTAAAACTGAATTGAAAATGCTTTATATAAGGCATTCACATTTGGGCAGTTTGTATTTAAATTTTTTGTTTTTGTTTCTACGTCTAACAATTCAAATGACAATTGGGGAATTTTTACTCCAATTATTTATTGTTTTATTTTTAAATCAAATGCATTTCGTAGCATTATTTGAATCACTCAATATTTGCAGTCATTTGATTGTTTTAAGTTGCAAAAGTTTGCAAAGGGTTCTGTAGACTGTTTTCTATCTGCTACATATATCCACCTATCTTCTGAATCCGGTGAATCTTTATAATCTGGCCTTGAAGATTCTGGATCGAAAACCAATAAAATACTTTTTGAGGTGGTCTCGGTTAGTTTACAATTGGATTGAGCTTCGGTTTGCTATAAAATTGTTCAATCTGAATACACTTTGTGCTCGAAGCGGAACAACTGAACCAAAATGACCACCGTAGCCAGAGGACGTCATGTAAACAGTATAGGAAGGGAGCAACCGATGAGCCGAGGACAATTGTAAGCACACGATTGTCGTGTAATCAAACAGGAAAAAGGGTAGAACTACTTACTTGTTAGAACATTTATTTTAAAATCTGAAAACAATTCTTACAAGCTTTCTGGGTCTTGTTACGTGGCACACTCCTGGTACTGCTGTGACGTCATCCTAAAAGATACCTTATCGAAATTCTCTTAAAAACAATGCCATAACACCACAAGGATGAGATACAGCAGCTTATTGAAATGTTGCCGGATGAATGTAGGCTCTTAAAAACATCTTTTAACGTGATGCTTCTCACTTTTTTCCCTTTTTTTATGTCATAAACACTTATCAGCTTCCCATCATAGCAGTCGTCTTGCCAGTAATTGGCTTGCAGCATGTCTCTGGTGGACCAAAGCAGCAAGTAAAAAGTGTTGTACCTGACGTTGATACAGATGTTGAAAACTGGTCAGTAAAATATAAAGTTTGAATAGGTGAACTATCCTCTGTCACTTGATATGAAATCATGTAGCCAATGAGCTCAAAGCCCCGCTCCCACATTAAAAGTAGGATCAGCTCGGCAGTGAAAACTTGAAAACTGAATTGAAACTGAAAACTGAAAACTGCAAACAAAGAGGGAGAAACGTAAAAAAAAAAAAAAAAAGTTGAAAATACAAATACATTTTTTTGTAAATTTGGTCACAGTTTTATGTTTCCTTTTTTCTTTTTATTCAAGTTTTAAACTTAAAATATTCTCAAATGTTCATAATTTCCTTCAAGTTTACAATGTGTTCTTTCGCGTTTTAAACTGTTTTTAATTTTCTATATATTTTTTTTCCAATTTGCAATCTGGTTTTTCATTTACGTTAAGCTGAGACTAATTTGATCCCACAATGTAGTCGCAGGACCACAGTTAAGCATAATTAACTGCTGTGGAAATATAACCCCAAATTGGATGTCCAGTACGTCAGGTTTCAAGAGGTTATGAATGTTTTTTAATAAACTAAAGATCCACTAGAATTTTGCAAAACTTTTTGCACAAACTAACTTTCTGAGAAAGACGTGAGATTCAGGAATTTACCTTCCACTGATTTGAAGTTTGTAGCTTGTTTTAGCCTTTTTAAAAAGTCTTGTTGTACCAGCAGCAGTGTTATAAGCACAATTTAGCTGGTTGATATAATATGTGTTATTCATCCTTTTGAGGTGTCTCATTTCAGTTTTTTTATTTCCAGTTTGGCAATTCTTGTTCTTGTAAAAAGCCCGTCTAGACATAAATGCTGCAAATTTGATTCTGCTAAAAGCACTATGATACAGGAATGTTTTGTTTTATGTTTTTATGTTTGTCCCTATTCAATAAAAAACATTCTAATCCCTTTTGGGGTCACGGGGCTGCTGGAGCCTGTCCCAGGTTGGGTGACAACGGGGTGCACCTTGGACAGGTTGCCAGTTTGTCGCAGGGCCACACAATCACACGTCATTTGCCTTGCAGGGCCTTCTTGCTGCCAGGCGAGAGTGCTTATAATAAATACAAATGCATAATTAAAGAAATCACTGAAAACAAAAAAATAATGTTTTAGAATACAGCTTGGAAATAAATTGAATTTTAAGACAGAATGCTGTGCATGATTTGTTGTGGTGGTAATGTAGGCTTAAGCAAAAAGTATTGAATTTCAGTTAAAGGAAGTGGCTTTGTTAGTTTGCACTGATCAATTTCAAAGCTTCTAAATGTCTAAACAGTGAAAACATCCCTTCCAATCATGGTTAAGCTGTCACCATAAACTTACGACTGTTTTCATGGCAAATCGGGTAAATGCACTGGATGCATCTTTTAGAGGCAATTTTCTCATTTGCCACAGAGCAGAAGAGAAAGGAGGAGGAAGCAAACGTCTATAGTAAGCATTTTTTTTTTACTGGAGACTCCTCCTGCCACCTTGTTCTCAGCGTCTTCTTTCTTCTTCTTGCTGCACATCCTTCTCCTTCTTGTTGCTCAGCATTCATTAGGCTCGACTCCACTGAACAATCTACCAGAAACTGTGCTGAACTCCTGATCCCTCTAATAAACCGCCCGGCTAATTAAACAGAGACTTAAGCAATGTGTTCCCGTGTGTTTGTATGCATATTTATGTGTATAGGTGTAATCCATGGAGTGGGTCTCTTTATCTCTTTGCTAGCACCGCCTCTCCACTCCTCTTTTTTATCCTTGTCTGTCGGGCTCAAGGAGATGATGCTGAATGCTAAAAATATGTCGTAGCTGAAAAGCAGCATTTAAATCTTGACAGTGTCTGGTATTAACTCAGTAACAAGGAGGACAGCTGGGAAAAAAAAGTAGTGAGGTGAACTTGAGGACAAGAGAGATTTCAAATGTTTCGCTCATTGAGAAAAAGAAATAGGCCAAAATCAGCCCCACGTTAAGTAATTATCTTTTGAACTTCTTTCTCTCTTTTTTAAAAAAAATCTAACTTTGAAGTTTTCCTCATTGCTTAATGATTGTAAAGCCTTTTTTGTCTTTAATAAAGCATTTAGTACAGACTTAAGCTGAAATGGCCTGCAGTTTCAGAATCTTTTCATGCACTTTCTGAGTGTCAACTTATCTTCAAAAAAGTGATCCATTAAAAAAAAAAAAAGAAAAAAAAAAACTTAAAGGAAACTGCGGCTGCCGTTAATGTTCCACAAATCGCTCTATTTTTAATCAGCTCACATATGCAGTTAAAAGCTAACATGACCCTGGATGTGTCTTCCTTTCACAATTGAAAATGAACTGGGATCCTCTAAATCCTAAACTAATCTGGATTTGATGAACAAGTGCTGGACTTTCTACATGGTCTGGAGAGAAGATAAGGTACAAAGGAAAAAGATCATCATCGAGAGAAAAGACTGAGACAAAGAAAGTGGAAAAAAAAAAACATTTCCGACTGAAGTAGATCACCAAAAAAGTGGCTTATGTGAAAAAATACCCCGTGAAAACAAAAATGCATACACTGCACTAAGGTATTGGATGAACCTGTTGTTATTTTGTTGGACAAAAGCATGAAGGGAAAATGCCCAACTGCTTGTTCACATTACATATGCACAGCTTAATGTTTTATGTATGACCTGTTATGCAATCTGAGTGTGAAGGCCTTACAGTTAGGTTGTATTTGTATTCCGACAGTTAAAGCACTTTTTCTCCATTTCTCATTTCTGGCTTTGCGTCGGCATTCACTTCTATCCCAGAGGTTTGTTTACAGCAGAGGCTCAAGTGGCTTGACTAAAAAGGACAACTCTGCTCTCAGTGGCTGCACACTTAACTAATGTGGGTGTTTTTGTTCAGCTCCCTGTCTTAAAATAAATTCATACCATTTGAGTGTAAGAGAACGATGGAAAGCATTTCAAGGCCTGATCTCTAAGATGAATATTGAATATCAGATAAACCATTTGAATATGTTATATTTAAAAAAAATCTTTGATAAAAATCAGTTTGATCCATGTTTGCTCTAGATTTAGATCAAGTAAGAGTTGTATGGTACTCATACTCTGAGCTAACTTTCTTTTGGTAGAAAGAACATAGGAAGACCCTTGTATTTCACAGCAATGCATTATGGTCTTTATTGCCTGTGATTCTTTGGTTTGCATAACTGCAACATATGTATTGATATACAAGTGGAGGTGGGCAAGAGAAGTTGAGTCAGAGCAGTGCGTAAAGCAGAAACTACTTTTCTGACAGATCATAAAATTAAATTTAAGATGTGCATTGAGCTTTTTTTATTTTCAAACTCCTGTACGTCTTTGTCAACAGATGGACAGTCTAATATGAGCATGCCCAAATTATATTTTTATGCCGTGCTCTCCATTTAAAAACAATTTTATTCTCATTATGTACATTTTTGTTTTTTTTATTAGTTTTTTTAGTTAGTTTTACTTCTGCTACTGCAAGTATGCAGAAACTTGTGATGCCTTAAGGTCTTTTATTTTCGTGCATAAAATGGTGACCAGTGTTTTCAATCTTGATGTTTAAGAGGGACCTGACTGCAGACAAAATGGTGCCTAACATCACCGTCAGGGAGCAAAAATTATACAAATTATCCTAACCCTAATCTTAGTCCAATAGTGTTCAGAATTGCAGGAAAAAATTTGTATTAAAGCTTAAAACAAAAAAAAAAAAGAGTAACTGTTAGGGTCACCAGTTATTTATTTATTTATCTTCGAGCAACACGGGGGGAGTTCCTGTTCTGGTCAGGGACTTCCAGTTCTGGACGTTGATGTCTGCAGACAGTTCTTCATTTAATGTTCAGGCATCAAAACAATTATTTGATGGCATTAGAGATAGTCGCTGAAGAAACCATTGATCTGATTTCACTTTGGGGTTAAATTTCGGAAAAATAAAATTACAGGTCACAGCTTTGCTGCTGATGTCCTAGAGACAGATTTTTTTTTTTTTTTTTTTTTGTCTTTTTTTGTGACAGAGAAAAGGTCAGTATTTAATTTAGGATTTAGTAAAGAAGGGGTTAAATCTATCACCTTCAAGATCCTTGAAAGGCTAAAATATGAAATATTTTCACAACAAGCAAGTAATCTATCTAAATAACTCATTTAAAGGTTTCTGATGATTTAACACTGTGTACAATGCGGTTGACTTAATCATGCTGCATTGCGTTTGTCATAATAATAGAGTCTGGCAGTGAGAGGTATACCCAATTTATGAGTAAAAAGCAGCTTTTGCCCCCATTTATCAGTTTAACCTTACCTGTCAAAGATGTGTCCATACTTTGGCACTGTCACATTACTGTCTAGTCAGAGAGATGCCCACAGAGAGAGCACAGACAAGCCCTCTGAACTTCACCACTTAGTGTTTCAGACTCTGACACATCAAACACACACGTACACACATGCTTGACTGACAGAATTGGCAACTGGAATGCTGACCACTGCGCAACCATAGAAAATGATACACAAGGTCACTCGCTTTCAGATAGTAAATTGGTTCCAAATATAAATATAAATATAAATAAATATATATAAATATATATCCATTCATAGGTCATATTTTACACACCATAAGACTTGCCGTTTTATGAGGTCAAGAGCAAAAAATAAATAAAAAATTAACGGAAGCAAAACAGTGAGTTTAGACTAGTGTCATTCAACAATCTAACCACCCACTCACATTATTTTTTTAATCAGTCTTCTCCAATCAATCAACATTAATTTCGTTGGGCTGAATCTGAGTGATTATTGCACAGATTCAAGTGCAGCAAACATACTGGGAAAAGCATGTGTGTAAAGTTTGGATGTACCGTGGGAAATGTCAAAAATTCCGTGTTTTGTCAATATGGGGTGCTGTGTGTGCATTAATGAGGAAAAAACATGAACTTAAATGATTTTAGCAAATGGCTGCAATAAAACAAAGAGTGAAAAATTTAAGGGGATCTGAGTAATTTCTGTACCCACTGTATCTCAGCACGATGCACGACACGACAGTCGTGCATGAGGGCAGCGCGGACTACACAGAACGCTCCAAATCAGAGGCGTTCTCTATTGTAGTTGTCATTGTAATTGGAAAACTGTTAATTTCAGCACATGACCATGGAAACATGGTTATCTCCTGAACAAACAGACAAAGGAATGCTGTAGGACAAATCATCCACGTATTCTCGGGACTGGGCGCACGTAATGGCGCAGGCCAGGTAGAGCTTACCTCTAAAATGCTGTGTTGATCTTTCTGTTTTGGTTGCACTAAGGTGGCTTTCTGCTGGAACTTGGTATGTGGATTTACTTTAATGCCAGTCACATTGTTTCCCAGGAGTAAGGCTTGCCAGAATCACTGTTTGTGACCCACCTGTGTCCCTCAAAATGTGCTCAGTGCGCTCATCTGTGCACTTGCTGCTTCTGTCAGCAAGAAATGGTCCCACAGTCAATCGAACAGAGCACTTCTTAAAGTTGCACAAGAAAATTTTCACATATCTTGGAACCTTGTACACACAAAACGTGCACTGGATTATCAGGCACATGACCAATTTTGAAGAATATATATATATATATATTCTTCATTTTTGAGTCAACTGAGTCATATAAATCCCAGTATTATTTAACTTGTGTCACATATTGTTGTGAGGTAAGTCTTTAGGGTATGTTTTTAAAAATAGGGTTGGCATTTTTTGTAATAGTAAACAAAAAAAAAAAATGAAGACAAGGTTAACCCTCTAGTTAACAATAGTAGGGGCTATGTAGGGAAAACTCTTTTTTTCTCAGACAATACATGGCTGCAAAAAAATGGCCCACAAAAGGTGAATTTGAAGCGCTGCTACGGAGAAAACAACATAATCGACTCCGAAACACTGAACACTCCCCTGTAACCGCATGTCCTCTTATCCTAGCGGCTCAGCTGTAGTCTTTGTTGTTTCCACAATAGTAGCTTTGTGCTGGCATGTTATCCTTTCACGCCCATTGTTTCTCACCTCAGCTCTACGATGAGGGACGATGTCTCTGAGGAAAAGAGGGGACCCCTTGGAATATTCCATAGAATCTGTCTATGCTCTTCTCTCTGAATGTCCTACCATTACCACAGAACAGCACATTTCTAAAAACTTGTTTTTTTAAGGTTGATTAATATTATCTTGCCAAGCAAGACAATAAAATATTCTGTGATGATGCTTTCATTTTTTTTTCAAATTTTACGAGTCTTTTTTTGCTTTCCATTTTCTGTTTTTCTGACCTTCTTTTGGTGATGCTTTCCTACGCATTTTTCTTTTCCTCACCCACATGACCAATGGTATTAGTGATATCTCTGAGTCAAGGGACCAGACATAGTTCCTTAAACACACACACATACATGCACAAGGACACACTCAGTCATTACAAAGTAGCAGCTAGAATCTGAGGCATTATAAATCCCATTTCTGCTTGTTAATGGGATTATGTCTTTTAATTAAAGGCAAGTGGAGAGCAATTATGAATAGTGAGAGGATGTAATACAATTCACTGTCATGTCACTCTGACGGTTTAAGTCGCTATCATGCAGGTAGACTTAAAAATTATACGACAGCAACACAGACGTCCTCTCTTTTGTAATTATTCTGAATTAAAGGCACATCAGTGCTTTAACTATTCCCTGCAAATTTGCTGATAAATTGAAATCTTTTGCAAAGGGACCTAGATGTTATGCATGCATTTGCGCTGGCAGTCGTATTATTTTCCATCTCCCACGTGAGAATTGTCGGTTACCAAATTAAGAAGGGGTGTAAAGAAGGGAAAGTACTTCTCAGGAGAATCTTAATCCCATTTTCAGTTTTCTTTTGCTGGTTTGTTCCATAAATGTATTTAAAGAGGTGCTTAAACAGAGAACGACCGGGGATAGACGATCAGCCTCAAAGAAAGGTGAGTGTCTCAGAGAAGGGCTGCGCTTAGTCGCTCATGGAGGTAACCAGTAAGCTGCTGATGCGGGGTGGGCATGGTTGTGGTACCCTACAGGATATTGCAATACATCTGAAAACAGCTGCAAAAAATAGGGAAAAGGGTTTTATTAAATTCATACAAACCAAATTATGCACAACGTAGTGTAAAGAAAATGCAAAAAGAGATAAAAGTCCAGTCCGGAAGTGATTGCGCATTGTCGGGACTCCTGTAAATGTAGCACAACACCTGTTGGAGGCTCTTCTGCATGGTTTGGTCTGGTGTTACAGATCTTCGTCTACAAAATTACAGATTCTCTCACAGATTTCCAATGGTTTAGATTAGGTAAACATCCAACCAATCATTTCCAGGGCATCATAGTTCTCGAATCAAAAAGTGATTCTAATGTAGTGTGTCTTGCTGGGAAATTTGGTTTAGCGTCTACATAAAGCTAGTCATCAAAGGGAAGCATGAAGAGCTTTAAGACATCAAAGTAGAAAACCACAGACCTGATAAAATATAGTAGGCCAAAGTCACCACTGGCTGAGAATTCTGTGCCTAAGGACTCCCCTTCCTCCAGATTGTGTGACCTCTATTTTCATAGTAAATGCATAATTTCCTTTTATCTTAAAAAAAAGGCAATTTACTCTTTGTAACAAGGCCAAGTAAGAAGCTTGTCAGTTTGTCACTGTTTCATTTAAAAGCCATATCCTGACATGGTGCGTGGTTTTTGTGGTTCAGGGAGCTTTGAATCTTACGTTTTCGGTCATGATCACCTTTTAGCAGACTGTTATAGTCACAAAAACATGATTTTTCTTTATCTTTCTCAATCTTCTGATGGAATACATGGTAACGTTTTGTTCCAATTAGTCCTAGTAAGAAAACCTCCAGCAGCCACCCAGCCTGCCCTCGGGACAATTAAACCCCACACACCTTCATTCTTCCCCTCCTCCAACAGATTAACACTCCAGTCTGCTGCAGGCACAGAGGATGCTTGAAGAAAAGAAGATCTACAATAGAAAGGTTGAGAGTCTATGGTGAAAAGAAGCATGGGGGTGAGGTGAAAACATTGTGAGGATATAGGAGCTGTGTATAGCATTTTCTTATAGGATGATGGAAGCCAATTTCGAAATTCAAGGAACTCATTGGCGTTTTGAGGTTAAGATTCAGTTATAGCGGTTAGACATGTACTGGTGGATTTTGCTGGAAATTTAAGAGCGATTGTAATAAATGTGTCACTAACAAAAACTTTTTTCTAACAGAGTGTATGCATTCATATTGCATATGCACTGATACCAAGTACAAAAGTGTTGAAACTACTAAAAACGTCTCAGAATAATGATGGGATTAGCAATTAGAAAGATGAAGCCAGAAGACATTACACTGACAAAATCCTTTCATTTGGGCTCGGTGACCTAAACATTGCCAAAAGCAATGTTTACTAAAATGCTAAAATCTTAAAGGAAACAATTGGAAAATACAGCAACATGTTTCAGTACCTTACATTTACACAGTTATTCAAAACACTCAGGAATCTGAAGCTTGAAATGCAGTTTACACCATTTTTTTGCTTTTTAGTCCTCCAAAAAAGCTTCTGTTTTCATGCCCATGTTATCGTCTCTTAGGGGAAGACGTGCAGGAGAAGACGGGTGACTCAAAGTCTGGTGACAAGGGATTATCGTTGGTGTAGCCCTCCTCCATCCCCCAAAAAAGTGAAATGTAGACTCATATTGTTAAAAGTGCATGGCATCACTTCCTGTTATAAGTAGTACTGATGAAGTGTTTGCTATATAGCTGCGTGAAAGGAGTAGATTTGCAGTTGTAGCAGGTATTTGCTGCTATCCATTGATTTTTCCTTCCATGATCATCCCAGGCAGTTGGTTTATGAAAACACTAATCCCGATACCTTTCTGTGTGGAATCTAAGCCTTTTGGCTTTTTCAAATGGGTACAGTTATAAAAAAAATAATATTTCTGAAAGAAAAAAATATTATAAGACATGGATTGCATTGAGGTGTGGCAGTTGCACTGTCAAATCATGATTTGATGATTCAAATCCCGGCTGTGTTCTTTTTGTGCAGAGCTTGTATGTTCTACCAATGCATGTGTTTTTTTCTCCAGGAACTTTAGCATTCTCCCAAAGTCCAAATGCATGTTTCATAGGTTGATTGACAACTAAATTGTCTTTCGGGACTGAGTGTGGGTCTGCCTGTGTGTGTGTAGCTCTGTAATGAACTGATGAACTGTCCAGGGTGTACCACACCTTTCCCTGAAGTTGCAGGGATTGGCCCCAGCATACCCCATGACCTTTCACAGCCTAAAGCAGGGATGGAGGGTGGATGGATGGATGATGTAAAGCACAAACTTGATATGTTTTGTGCACTACAGCCACATTTTGGCATTGCAGTTCGGAATAATCTGACATACACTTCAACTCAATTATTATAACTCTCTGCTGTAAAAAGTAATTTTATTTTAGGGAACACAATCTTTTTCACTTTTCTGTAAAAACTTTCATTTATTCCTCTGAAAGTTGCTTTTACATTGCCCCCATACACTGCATGTTCTGAAGAAAAGACAAAAAAAGGAGTGAGTCTAACCTTTTGTCCGCAACCTTAAGACCAATTAAATGGCTGGCTGACAACACCTGAAAATAGCAGTTCTGCTCCACTAACCTTCACCTTAGGTTTTTACTCAAAGTACGTTATGCATCTAACAGTAGTGTCGCTCCAGCCTGGGTTTCCTTTCTTTCCTTTCTCTAACTTTTTCTAAACTGTAAATAATTCATTTCTGACCCATGAAAAGGGCTAATCTCAGCAACAATCTATGTACTCATTTACAAAATGTTTACAGAGACAGGTAGATGTGTTGTTTCCATCCATTTTTTTTCAAATCAAACCTCAAATGCCCACAAAACAAGGATTAAGGAATGAGCAGAGTTGAGACTGTGCAGCACCTTAACATTCATCAAACACCAATCTTTCTTTCTTTTATTCTTTTTTTTTTTTTTTTTTGTTATTTGTGCATTACAGGATTAACCTGTCAGCTAAGACAACCTCATCCCCCTCCACTGGAGCTAAAGCTTTATCTTTTGTCCTCCCCATCTGTATTAATCTCATCAGAGAAGTTAACAGGCAACCTGCTTGGTCCATCCAGATAAACAGCAATTTTATTAACCTTTTGTAACCCATGTTTGCCTCCTTAACCTTTGATTTGTGATTGCATATAAAATCTTTATTTTGAAAAAAAAAGTAAGTGTCCTTTTAAAACAACACAAAAAACAAATGAAAACATTTTGTATTAAGATAGCGAGAACATCCAGCTTTTATGTAGAGGTCAACAGTCCATTATAGGGCCACAAACAGACAAACAACAGGACACTATAAACGCTAAAAGTATATATACATTTTATATCTAATAATGTTATTTTTTTGGACTGTGTGAAGAACCAGAGTTCACAGAAAATCAGAAAATCTGCATTCATTATTTATTTTTTGAGAAACCTACTCAAGAGATGACTGACTTTGCAATGCAATGGCATCATTGATAAGGGAAATGTTTTTCAAAAAAGGAAATAAAAAGGAATCAAAATTGTTATTTCTAGGTTATCAAAAGAAGCTATATAGATAAAACATGCTTTTTTCTTACTTTTCGAGTTTTTACACAAAAATGATAATTATAAATGTTTTGAATGTGTTTAGTTAAATGACGAAAAGCTATGACAAAGTTTGCACCAATGCCATCCCATTTTTTTTTCATTTTTTAAACAAATACCCATGACTCTGATGAAAGTGATGAAGGACACACGAGTTCTCACTTCTAACATGTGCATATGAAAGTACATGTGTGATGTACCCTCTTAACTTTAAAGGATTACACAGACTATCCACAGCTCTACAGGGATCCAGAGGGATAAGAACACCACACGGCATTGAAGAACTTTGAGCTAATTAACTCACTCCCATTCCAAGCTATCCATGCATTCCATGACCTTTTACATCCTCCAATGACCTTCGACAGAACTGGCATTTAATTTTAAAAGTACTAATCTGTACTCATTTCTCTAACTACTGCTTTGTGTTTCGCAGCTGACAGCTGCAGTCTGCTGGACCACCAGTGAAATCCTGTGGTTACTTGAGGATCTCTCTCACTCTCACACATGCATATTTAGACACACACGTACAATACATATATATAACCTGAAGACAGATAAAGAAGTATGCTGTATGAAATTGAATGGCTTTACTAATGCTGATTCGGTGACTTACTCCTTTAAGATTCAACATTGCCACTCCTAATCAATTTAAAGTCAAGAATTATTTTAATGAAGATTATAAAGATGGCCAGAAGAGTGTCAAACATGGAACATTAAACGTGAAACATTTGCCAAAGTATCAGTAATTTCTCACAGCTTCCTCTTGCCCCATCTCTTCAGCTTATTCATCTCGCTATCCAATAATCCTGCTGCTACCATGACGATAGCAAAGGGGTTCAGTTATTACATTTTCCTCCTGTCTGCACTTATTCTGGATGTGTGGTCATTATCCCTGCTCTTAATGTTCTGGCCTTTTTCTGCTGGCGAGCTTCTGTGTAAACAATGCTGGCAGGAGGTTACAGCTCCACAGCAGAAAGGGGAATCCCTTGATCAATGTGTTTCTGAACTTTAAAAAAAATGTATTTTCAATTCAAGCTAATGCAAATAAAGAAAGCAATGTGTAGTGGCACATGTGGAAACTTTTTCTTTATGGACTGTATATCATTAGGACATCAATTCCCAGCTTATTCAGTGCTGAGATTAAATTCCCTGGACACAGCAACAAAGCATATTTTTCCACAAATATCCCAAAACAAGTCAAAACAAAACATATGAAGCTTCTATCTTGACGTTGTCACTTGGGAAATAACTGTCTTCCATGCAGTGGTTGAGTGAGCTTTATGTCTCTCGTTGGGGATTCAGCCTGTGCTTGGTTCACAGCCAACACAGCACTTCTTTTGTAAACAGGAAAACAAACAGCAGGATGAAGTCGTTTTTACACGACAGGTTAAATAATCCTAATTATGGTGCAAGTCCATGGACAAATAATCCAAAGATTTATTACAGGAGTTCAAAAGGTGTTATTGTTTTTCCTTGACTGTATATAAGAACTGAACTCATATTTCAAAAAGGCAGTAAGTGCTGGCTCCAAGAAGCCAACATCTCGTAGACTTCTATTAAGAAACAAAGAGCTCTAAAGTCATTATATCTTTTTTTCCTGTAGTAAAAGTTATTCACGTTATAAACTGGCCAATTAGATGCCTCAATAAAAGTAGGTGGTCTCACGTCAAACGTTTAACGCCTGATGGACAATGGTAGGGGTATGGACTTTCAACAAGCTCACTACTGACTGGTGAGTGGTTGCCATAGAAACGTTGACTTAGATCACCTCGGACCTATCACTGCTTACTGACGTCGTCTGGCTCCAACATGGCGATGTCCGTATTGCAAAATATAGTGACTGAATTGACTAATTGGGCTGGAGCTGGAAATAAACCATTTTCTTTTAAATGACGCCATACTCACTCTATCCAGTTCTCATATACAGTCAATGGTATTTTTCCTCTCCCCAATATATTTGTACAAACCCGAAAACCTATGAGTAGAATAATAATGTCACAATAAGGCATTGTACTGAAGTTTTTTTATATGTCTGTGTTTAAGTTTTAGAGCTAAAGCTGTGGATTTCAGGAGGAAAGGGAAATTCTCACACATTTATGAGGGCAGAACCCTTAGAAATATTTACAGCTTTTTTCCAAAAACATTGCGCACACACAGGAAACACAGTCAGGAAGAACCACGATCTCAGAGCTCTTGAGAAGTCTGGGCTCCCGTTCTGCTTCCTGCTCAATCTGGCAGCACACTCACCATCAGCCCTGCCATCTGCTGAGCTTTCAGCAGCTTGTTCAGAGGTTAATAGCTTCATGATTCCCCTATCAGTCCTGCCCATCTTCAAATGGCTAATTCTACCACTCTGGCAGCAACTAGTATGCCCTGTGGCGCAGCTTTCTCTGCCCCTTTTCAGCCTCATCATCAAGGCCATGATCAGGACAGCAATCTTTGCTTGTTACCGGACATGCGATATCACACTAGAGTGGATTTTACAAAGTGTGCAGCCACAACAAAATGACACATCTGGAGCCCTTGGAGATGGATCAATATCCCATTCTCAGAGGTATCAGAGTTCGTAAAAGGCCCTATTGCTCCTAAGAACTAAGAGCTAACACACGAAGAGCTGCTAAATGCTGGCATTTGTCTCAGCTAATAGTTGGAAATGGAAATACAATAATATGGATGAAAGCGTTTGTATATGAATCAGTGTGACGTGGAGTTAAGTCAGTTGTTTCTGTTGTCGTGATTTTTAAAATCAAAAGTAGGCAGATAAACAGAGCCCAGATGACTTCACATATGTTCAGGCTAATCTTTGATTGTCCAATCTGCATATTTTCTTTCCTCTCCCAACAAGCTGCCGGCTTCCAAAATCTCCTGCGTGCATCAAACTGCCCACCACTGAATCAGATTGCTATATGGGAGGCGGTAGAGATGCTGAGTGTTAATGTGGCTGCTGTTGGGGTTTTAAGAGTGCACGCACAGTGAATCTTAAGAAATCAACTGATGTCAGGGCTGCAGGGACTCAGGTCCATGGAGGAGTCTGACAGTTTGACTTCCCCTGAACCTTATCCATAACTCACTGATTTTCTTAGAAAAATCTCCATCTGCCTCTCAAATTGAGTTTAGGGGGATTTTTTGATGTGACTTCTGCATGACCCCAATGAATTTGCATATTACATAGCTGAGAACTGAATATTAAGAGCTTGGGCGAATTACTGTCTCTGAGTTGATATTCCCTATGCAGTTTGAGGTTGGAAGCGAATGGGCGGCGGGGCATTTAAAAGCCTTTTGAAGATAATGCGATTTTTTTTTCATTTGGCTGATAAGGCTGTGTCATGGAATATTTCATTATTTTTGGACACTAAGCATTTAACTTCGTATCTTTACTGAGGGGAACAAAAATTAATCCGGCATCATAATAAGGCTGTTTCAGACGCGGAAGGAGGTTGAGGGAATTATTCACTGTGATTTGCTGTCGGATCGTCTGCAGAGACCTGCTCTGATTCTGACGATGCTGGCAGACGTCAAGGCTCTCAGGCTTGGGGCCGTGAGATGACATGCTTTTACACTGGCGGTGCTGCATTCCCGCTTCTCTTACAAGACAAAGCACACTTGTGTGAATTACCCTCCTGCGTTTTGCCACAAATTAGTTTCCAGTGGTCTCGATCATAGCGTTTCCACTCATACAAGACACATTATCCATATTTTATAGATACATCACTAAACATTAGAAATTCTCTATACGTTTTTTTTTTTTTTTTTTTTTTTTTTTTTTTTTTTGTGTCAACCCGCTACCTTTTTGTGCAATAACCTTTTTCAGTTAAAATAGACATATTTGAAAACATAGTTTCAGATTGCTACAGTTTGTGGACATGCATTATATAAGCATGTTAAGACCCAATGGCTGTGAGGCAAACTATCATCACTTGGCATATTATAATTAAAGATTCCACCCTCCACTTTGGTGAAAAAAAAACATCATTCCACAGTCATTTGCATTTCGCCTCTAGTGGATGTTTTGATGTTGTTGCATCGTAATACAATCAGTGACACCACCGTCTGTTGCCAGGGAGGATATTTCCCTTTCACCGCTTTTTTACCCAGGGATTTACTCTTTGGTGATAATCAGAGGCCGTCTTTGGACTGAAGATAGGGGGTTTGGGGTATTTTTGAATGGCTGAATAAGGAAGCCGATGGTTCCCAGTTTCCCTGGCCCATCCTCACTTTTTTATCGTTGCATGAAGACACTAAAGTGGATTCATGCTTTTAGTCCCAGTAGCCTGGCTGATGGAGTGCCAGCACCTGGCACAAAACAAGGATGGTGACTGGCTAGCAGACAGACGCACTGATGAGTGATGTGGAAAATAAAGACATTGGAGGGGAGGGGGTTGTGGTAAATTGAGGAAAGACATTTTTTTTCTCCCTGTTTAGGCAAGAGTGTATAAATGTATGGGAACATTTTAAAAAAAAGTGTGTATTTTCATGTTATACATAGTACTTTTGATGTATAATACTGTTTATATTCAAAATATAACTCATTGAAGTTATTGGTGCTGATTACCACACAGGTCAAATATGTCAAAAAGTAATAGTTCTATTATAATATTTTATCTTGGTATTTTTACAACTGTAGTTTTGATGATGACATTGCTGATTATACATTATTTGAATTTAATCTTGAACAATAACAGTTTTCTGAAGAATTGATCAAATATAATATAATTGAAGAAATTATGGTGGGAACTAATAGGTTTTTCTTCCTCCCACAACCTTTTAAGGATTATAAATGTTCGAGTGTCCAGTGGCGGCGTGCTTTACACCACTGCATCTGAGGCTTAGCATTGGACTTGGTGATGTGGGGCTTGGGTGTTCCTTGTAGAGCTCTGTAGCATTGGACTGTGCAGAAAGTTGGCATCCTCTTTGCACTTCAACATCCGCTGACACCTTTTCGTCAGTTTACGTTTCCTGCCACTTCATGGCTGAATTGCTGTGGTTCCCAAGCCCCTCTGTTATGTTATGATAGAGCTGAAAGTTGACTGTGGAATATTTAGGGTTGAGGACATTTCACGAATAGAATTGTTGCACAGGTGGCATCCTTTTGACAGTTCAACGCTGGAATTCACTGAGCTCCTGAGAGCGGCCCATTCTTTCACAAATGTTTGTGAAAACAGTCGACAGGCCTGAGTGTCTGATTTAAAACAACTGTGGCCAGGTCAAGTGATTAGGACACCTGATTCTGATCATTTGGATGAGTGAGCCAATACTTTTGGTAATGTAATTTATTCTTTTTATCCTGAAGTTTAGTTTGTGTACCCTTGCAATGAGAGCATGAAGACAAACGTCTGATGAGATCCTAACTAAAATTTGCTATTTGGGCCATTAAAAAAAGGAAAAAAGTAGTTCTTTGCTCCATTAACATCATTTTAGCAAAGATTATTGCTTTAGCAGTTTCTTTATGTATATATATATTTAATGTGACGGTGAAAAATGTTCCTTTCCACCCAAAATACATTTTCGTTAACAAAATGTTGGTTTGGTACTTTTCGAAAAATAAATACATAAATTATATATATATATATATATATATACATAAAGACAAAAAACTTGCTGAAGGTAATATTTTACCCTTTAGGTTCACATATTGATGAAGTGACTGGAATGTAATAATGGCTGTCTGTCAAACTACTGCAAACTCTGTCATCAATACTTTGTAAGCAAAATACACACACCGAAACTGGTCCAATATGTTCCTCCAGATCACCAGTTATCTTAAAGCCCTCCAAAATATTTAGACAGCATGGGATAGGGATCCTCTGCATGACTAGTTAATACCTAACAAATGTGGGTTGCAGGTTCGTCATGCCGGGCAATTGTTTAAATGTCTTGGTGAGATGAGATGTGTGTGATTGTTAGAGTCCTGTCCAAACAGCGGGATAAGAGCCAAACTGTGACCTCTCACAGGCAGATCATTCTAACCACATGGAGCATGTTTGGACAGACCTGCCATGACTTCAACCCAGGAATGCATGTCCAATGCTTTAGCATCTCTAAAACCCTTTTCTGCATCTTTAAAGCAGGGTGATGGAAACATTTCTGGTTCAATTACAAATCAGATTCTGTTGATGCTTTTCTGTAAGTATTCTGTTAGCAGACACTTAAATTGAAAAAAAACAAACAAAAAACATCCAGACAAAATGATAAATTGCAGGGATTCAATTCTAGCCAATGATGATGAATGTCCTCATTAACATCAGATTATCTGCATACTGGTTTGTTTTTGTAGGGGGTTGCTCATTCGCCATTGAGGATCAATATTTTCTCTTGAAAAGGTTAAGAAGACATCCTCAGGCCAAAACAAATGACAGGGAATGAACGTGTAACAAGTGTCTAACTTTGCTCTTTATGTTGGCGTTCAGAAGGCCTCATTTCCACAGTGACATCTTTTAATTTTCTGTACAGAGTGACTGAGTCCTTAAAATCTCAAAGCTTTTCAACACTGACACATTGTTACAAAAAAATAAAAAAGTTGTGTATTTTAGGGGAAAGTGTGGTCTTTTAATCACTTTAGCCCAAATGTTTTAAATGAAATCTTGCAAAAGCGTTATTAGTTTCTGCACTATAACATCAGAAGTGTATAATGAGGTTGGGTCTGTCAACCCTTAAAGAACTGGGTCTACTTTGTTGTTTCTTTTGTACATTAAAAATGGTCAAATTTCAAAAAAGCGGAATTTATGGCCTGCTTTTTCTTCAAATTATTTTTTTGTTAAACTTTGTTCCTTGCTTAATTAGCTTTAATGCATGCAATTCAGCTTTTTTTTTCCTTTTGAAGATTCTTATTCAATTTTCTGCATTTTTTCTGACAAACTAGAAGAGAGACAAATAGGAACTCAGAGGATTTGATGTTAAAAGTATTGCACCTTCTGAGGTATGGGAATCATAAATCAGATTGTTTAAAATTGTTCTTTAAAGTATAAAATATACATTTTGCTTAGATAATAAACTGAAAGAAATGAGATGCATTGCATAAAATGGTCAGAATTTTTAAATGTATGCATTGTATTGTATTTTTGTTCGTAATGCAGACTGTAATGCATCTGTTTAATTTGTATTTAATGTGTCTTCTCACAATCCTGTCTTATATTTTTCAGTGCGGGAAGCTAAACTATGCACTTAGTCACTTACTTATAGTTCACAGGCATACGTGTCTTGTGTAACTGCGGCACGTGTCTCTGTTGAGTCATAAAAGGCATGAGCTGGCTTTCACTCCGCAGCTCTTTCATGTCTCAGCCTCTTAAGTTTTGAGAGGCAACCTAAAAGGCTTGAATGTCAGACTGACACAGAGCCTGCAGGATAACCCTGAGATGCATTATTCCTATAACTATCAAGAGCTTCCTTATGCTCTTAGTAAACGGCCACAATAATAAAACAGCTCTGAACAAAGCAGAAGGCTCTAACCAGCTACTGGTCTTTTGATTTGCACAAAATAATGTGCTGGTTTAATGCTTTTATGAAATAGGCTAATTTTCTCACTATAACAATCACACAATAACTTGGGAAACTTAATCTCTTTTTAAAGCCCTTGCAAGTTTGCAGGAACACTCATGTTGTCTTAATAATGTTTGCTTGCTTTTGTCTGTTTGCCTTTTTCATTTAGTGTTATTTCATTTTTCCCCCTTTTTGAAATGATGAGTTCATGCTTTCTTTTGGAGGCAGGAATTTAATTTGAGGTCTTCTCTAGTCAGCAGACCAAACAATGTTAAAGGTAAATGCATAATATTAAAATACAATGGATGTTTTGCAGTCTGTTTTCCATCTCATCAAGAGGCACTCACTCCAGTTAATTAACATTTAGCTAAGTTTCCTGCCTTTTTAAACTTTAAGATTATCCTGCAGTGTAGTTTGTGTACTCTTGCAATGAGAGACAAACGTCACGGTGGAGAAAGAGTGATGAGATCCGGACAAAATTGTGCTTTTTGGACCACTTTTTAAAAATGAGTTCTTTGCTCCATCAACATTGAAGGTGATTGTTCTAACATTTTTTAATGGAAGTATATTTAGAGTCATAGTGAAAAAGTGTTGTTTTCCACCCAAAAAAATCAAAAATCCTAATTTGGTACTTTGTAAAAAAGAATTAAAAAAAAGGTTATGAGTCTCCATGTCTTAAATGTCTGAAATCTATTATATAAAATAAATAAATAAATAGAATTTCGTACTTTTTTCAATTTTTTCTCTTGGTTTGCATATTTTACGTGATATGAGAATTTTTTTTCCTAAAACCTTAGTCCAAAGCTAGATCACCAAAAGAGCAGGATTTTCCTGAATGGATAGTTAGTTTACTTTGAAGAGACTTTTATGAGGTGCTTCTGTGGCTTAAGTCACTGACAGCTGGTTCAAGTTTGGAAAGGAAGTCAGGTGTACCAGCAGTTGTCTACAAAAGAAAGATTCATTACCGAAAAATGCTAGGAACAGCACTAGAGATCAAACAGGAAAAAATGAAAAGGAAAATAAAAGTTGCAAATGCATAAAACTCTCACTATAATTTATCTCCCAGATTTTGAATGAAAATAAATACATATTTAAAAAAAAGAGATCAAGAAGAAGAACATTTGATCTTGGAATTAATTTAAAAGATAACTAATCAAAAACTCGATTTTCTTCAGAAAAGTTTATGATGTTATTGATCAATTTTTCCTTAAGGTGAATTATTTTGTAATATTTTAAGGCAAGAAACAACTTTTCTTTGGGGACCTAAAACCTCCAATAATCTCTATTTTAAATATCCTGTTCCATGAAGGTTAGACATTTGAGAGCAAGATAAAAATTTGTTTTTATAAAAAAACTTCAAAATAATGTTTACTTTGTTAAAAAAAAAGCCAACAACTGCAAAACAATTACTTTTTCTTGTTAAGGTGTAAAAAATGCAAATGAATGATACTGGCAGATTAGCATAAAATATGAAAGATTGCATTGGATTATGAATTACTACTTGTACAATGGTCCCCAAATTGTACTTTTATTGTTTTGTTTGCACAGGTTATGCATTTTCGTGAGAAGAATATACAGATTTTTTTTCTTACACAAGTCATAATCTTGTGTGCACAAGACAAGAAAAAAGCAAAAACAAACAACTCTGTCTGACATGGGACCCTTACTCTTCACTGTTTAAAGTCGTTTTTTTTAATGAAAAACAACTTGTTTGAACAAGATAACTAAAAACAGGTATTTAACCATTTAAGTTGTTTTTTTTAAAATTAAACTTGATAAATAAAACCAAGTATGTCATAGAAGCAAAAAAAAAGGGAATGGATTTATTACATTGACAGTAAAACTTAGTCTTGCTTAGGCACCAATTAAAACTTGAAACATCCACAACGCTAAACAATTTGGGTTTGAACCAACTTTGATCAATACTATATAAAGAAACAAGGATTATGGAAACACTGTTTGACCAGAGAAATGTTATCACTTATTACTTTTACCAAAAATGTCAAAATAATTAGAACAACTAATATTTCCTCACAAACTGTGGTAGAACAATTACAAGGACGTGTTTGTAAGTTGCATGTTTTTTCAGCCATTTTTTGCTTCAATAATTACTTTTGAGTGTAGCACCTAAACAAGCAAAGGCTGATTATCCTCGATTTAGGGTCACCTATTGTTTTCCTGGAGGTCCTGGCTATCACCTGGCAGGTCATTCTATAGGAGACCTCTGCTTTCCTTTGAGATTCGTCTGTCTCAATGCAATCAATAATCCAATCTCAGCCCCGTTGTGTGTGGAGTGTGCATAATGCTTTGTGTTTGTGCGTGTGTGTAACAATACACCAACAACAGCAGCTACCAATTGGAGGAAATGCTCCTGTCTGACCTCCAGCAGGCATCATTTTCCTTCCCCTTTGTCTGCGGGAATACATGTCTCCATTTTGCTCCTCTGATCTTTCTCTTCTTCCCCAAACTTGTCTTTCATCTTTTCACCTGTCTTTGTGCCTGTGTGTGTCAGTCTGTCCATCATTCAGACACCATCACCAATAAATTGGTGTTCTTCTGTGAGAGTCTTTCTTCACGTACAGTGCTGATTACCATCACTGTATCTGTCATCTTGTGAGTATGTCACTCTGATCGATTTTGTATTTTTTTTTCCTTCTGTGCTGCTGTTCCTGCTTGTGTGTCAGTGGAGCCACCTTGCCACCTTTTTATGTTGTTACTGGACATGAAAAGGTCAAGGCTTCTTGGCCTAATCAATGTCTGCAGAGTCTCAAAGTCTCTCTCATTCTAGCCCTGAGAGTCTAAGGCAGAAATATCCCACTTTATATCACAGACACTTAAATCTAATATCCTATCCTGCCCAAATTATTTACTTTATTTAAACTGCTATTAGAAACAGATGGACATCTGTGGAGAATCTTTAATGGACGACAGTGAACCTGAAACCTGCTCATCTTTTGCATTTGTGGGGAAACTCTATCAGTGATCATAAATCACAGGCCATCCTTCAAATGCTAAATCAAAGGTTAATTCTACTCTGTGTGGAGCAGACTTATCACATGCGTTGCTTCTGCGTAACTCAGACGCTTTGTTCGATGCTCTGATGCACAAGGTTGTGTGTGGCTATTGCAGCTGGTTTTGAAAAACCCTTTAATTAATAGTCTCATTACCTTCCAATTTCTGGATGCCCTTTTTTCTGTGTTGCTTTGGCCTCCCGAGAGAAGCTTAGTGACTCTCATCTGTAGTGAGGAATTACATCTTTGGAAATAAGACCCTGAAGTGACCGGTGTTTGCCAGCTGGACCATCAATATGCGGCTTTAATCAGACCCAGCAAATCCAAGAGGACTAATGTAAAAAAAAAAAAAAGAGAGACAAAAATTAAAAAGAAAAATCTTTCCTCTACAAGTACAAAAAATGAGAAATGTAAAAAGCCTTAAGTGTTCAACACAATAGTTAAAGAGGTTAAATGTTTATTTGTGGTTTCAATTGTTTTTGATAGGCATACATACTTAAAATGAACAATATAAGCCATAATGTCAATAGTTTGCACACAGAAAAGGAAAACATACTTTTTTTTATGTTTCATATTTTCCAAAAATAGGCTTACTAACGTGTTGTTTATTGTATAACTTCACCATATTTCATGCATGTCATAATCTAATGAGACTACATTGCAGGATTTAATAAAGGTGATCTATTCTATGTACTCTTGTCAATAATAGCAGCTGCAGGCTTGTATGTTTGCATGCAAATGACACGGCAGGCAAGAATTTTTCATGACAACAAAACTCACATCTCATTTGGAAAAGAAATCGAACCATTGAAGACTGAACTGAGGTTTAAGAAGCCCAGAAGGTTTTGCTAAATGGTGTCAAAATGTGTCAGAGTAGACTGACTTAAGTTTTGTAAACTAAAATTCTTGCTCACGCACATGCAGATCCTTTTCTTTGGAATGACATCTTAACAATGTTCCTCTTGGTAATTTTTAATTAGGAAAAAAATAAAGAAAGAAAAAAGGAAAGCATAAATATGTGACGTCCAAAATACACCTCTGCGGAAAGACAGCATTTTATCTTCTCGTGCTTGGCACATTTCTTAACCGCTTAAGCAGGAAATGATCATGGCCTCCTCTTCAACACATTCTAATCAGACTTCATAGAGAATGAAGAATTTTCATTTTATGGCTGATTGTTCCTTTTATGATACCATCTGAAAACTACTAAATGAGTAGCATAGACAAAGCACTACAGCATTAGTAATCCAACTGAACTAAGGTGTAGCGTTCTAATAGCCCTTGTGCTCATCCTGACCCGTTCTGGACTGTTGACTTGGTTGCGTCAGAAAACAAATGAACCTCTGCCACAGAATGAGTGGTGTGCTGTGATCAGGCCTGTAGACAGGTGGTGGTTTGGAAAGTGCAGAGGTGTTTTAATACTACTTTTTGATGTGGAAATAGTTTCAAGTTAGACTAATGATGGGCATTGGCCAACACTGCACACGTTTGACTCTAATGTTGGAAATGGCTGCTGCGATCAGCTCTTTGGTACAATACAATGAAAGTAGCTCATTTAAGTTATTTTTGAAATAAACAAAAATATGAGATAATAACTTTCATATGCAATTTCAAAATGACAAGTCAATTAAAAGAACTGCGATGATCTAAATCAATGTTGCCTGTTTAGTTCTGCATCATCAAGTTATCTCAAATAAAAGAATGAACGTTGTAAATAGTAGTTGGACAGACCTTAGTGCTTTCTTTGGGAATCGTTTGGATGAACATTTGTACAGATCACTTCTACATGATAAATTATGCATAAACCCTACCATTGTTTTTACCCCGGTGACAACACCTGTATAGAATTTCAACAGCACTTTGCTCATTCACCATCTCTGCTACAGTTTACTTCATCATCCAGGACAACTAAGATTTCACATTGCTCTCTTTTTCACTCCCTGGCTTAAATTCAACCATTATGCACTCAATAACAGACTTTTCTTGTCTTGGAAAAGTATGAAAAAGAAGTTTTTCTTAAAACACAGTCGATTCATTTAATATGTGTGTAAACATACAACCCAATTACACCACACACTGAAACAGTAGCAAAACCTGTAACTTTTTATAAACAATTTCAGATCAGTATACATCTTGTTTTGACAAATAATGTTTTACAGTGCTTTAAATACTTAAAAAAGCAAAATGCTGCCACGTTCTAAAAAGACCCCTTAATCAAATGATGATGGAAATCTTGAAACTTTTAAGGTGGTTTTACCAACAATGTGAACTAGTGAACGTCACTGACAGACTAGCATCAGCTGTGAGATCACCGAATCTAATACAGCCTTTACAAAGAAAAACAAAACAAAACAACAACACAAGGACAAATAACTCAGCTGTGAAGAAATATTTTATTGAAATGCATTTTGACCTTATGACAAACTTTAGATTGGTTTATAGACTTTATTATTGGTTATGGTCACTAAAATCATTGACAAATTGTTTCACTTTGACTTTTTTTGAGTATTTTTTGCAGTTTTTGAAAATAAACATTGTTCAGACCAGCGCCTTCGCCAAAATATTAGTGGTTCATAAAAACAGATTTTTATGAACAGTCTAATTGTAAAAAGATAGTCGTGCATTTTTCAGAGGCGTGTATGTTCACTTCCAACCAATAATTCACAATAACATGCCAATATCTATTTCTAGATAATCTTTAAGTAGATTTTTGTCATGTGTCATTGCATAATTCTAAAAATATGTTTAAATGTCTTAGGAAGAAATTGCTTTTTTAATCACTTTTTATAAATTAAATTTTATATACAGTAACACCAAATATATTCTAAATTGGAGAATCATAAAAAGTGGACTTTTAAAGAAATTACACAAACATTTAAATTTACAAAAAAGGACCTTAATGTCAGGATCTGACAAAAAGTAAGAAATAATTTTCTGTTTGTTTTAATCAGTATTTTGCAGAAATAGAGACATAACCTTTTCCTATTCTCTAATTTATTTTGAACCATTTTTAAAAAGTATGAAAGCAGTGCACAAGAAATAGAACAAAATCAAAACATAACAGCAATAGAAACCTGGTTTAGAAAATAAAAAAAAAGCTTTTGTAGAAGTAAATGGTGCAGAATGAAAGTGATAAATCTGTAGGTGTGGACCTAACAGAGCTGGAGACAAACAGCTGCAAAGCACTTTTCAAAGTAGTCTCCATAAATGCATCCTTCTCCTTTCACTTGTTTGTCAGGAGAAGTTTGACGCGAAAGAATATGCATGTTTTGTTGCTGACGAGAGCAACGGTGGTGAAAAACAACTCCTTTGTCTTTGTGTGAAGGCGTGATTTTATGCTTGCGATTGCCAAAACCATCCAAGTGTGCGTCAGGTGCGAGTTAGCTGATTGAAAGGCAAGACAGCAAGTGGGGGGATAGCAGACTGGAGTACTCGACGATGACAGTTTGCATTATTCTTATAAATATTGCTTGTAAATAGATGAATTCAATCAAGTTATGAGAATATTATATTATTAATTAAAATACTGCCAAGTAGTTTCATTTAAATTGTATTAATTTGTTTTTGTCTAGTCAAATGTTGTACCTGTAGATATGCTTCACAAATGTTGACTGCAAATTTGCAAACATTTACAATGACGATTTTGTGTGCGAGAAAGAAGAAATAAGATTTAGCTTGCTGTTTTTAGGATTGCATTAGTGCTGCTTTAGGAAATAATATCCAGACACAAAGTAAATGGGATTTTCTAGCATCTTTCTCATTTTTTTCCCTTTTGTGTGTGAGTGTGAGGGCATTTGTACATGTACAGAAGCCATGCTTGATATTGTGAGCTTCCTTTTCCCACTGTGGGCATTCAGATTGCCAATTACCACATTGTTTTGTACGACATGCTAGATAAATCCTGTTTCCACGCACGCATGCTCTCGTACAGCACACACATACAAGAGCTCTCTTTGAGCCAGGAGATGTGGGCTAGAGGGTTTAGCTTAACCATAGTGAACTCTGTTCTGTCCAAAACAAACAAAGGCCACTCTGGGATGAAACATAGAACTTGGACATTCCTGTTGTTGCTTTAAGAAATATCTCTGCTCTTGGGTTGAAACTGATTATTAATCTTGCATTTGTTGGCACCTTTCACAAAAAAAGGCTAAACATGAACAGTTTATACATATAAGAGCAAATTCAACTGTCTTTTACTCCCTTTGCTTGGCTTTTGCTGTATTAGTTATTGTGAAGTCAAAAGCTCGTCATATCAGAATGGCGGTTAGCTGGATCCTCTGTTGTTGCGGCAAACAAAGATCTTTCTGATTTTATTTAATGAGCCAATTCTGGAGTCAAATGAGAAGCACAATAAGAGTTCCTGAAAAATCCTTGATGTTGTTGCCATCTTTAGCGGCTGGCGTCTAAAAATACATTAGCGGGAATCCATGCACTAAAAACTATTGATCCTTAATATATTTTACCAGGTTTTAATTTGTTATAAATTATTGTTGATTTACATCTTTCCAAGCTTTTCTCAGAATCAGCCCAGTCTGGATTTTTTTTATCTAGACATAAGGATTTTTTTTTTCTTTGTTTTTTTTTTACAGTCAAAATCTTAGATCATATCATCAATCATAGAAAAACTTGAAAACTTAAATGAGAAAAATATTCTCATTTGTTCACATTCAGTTCCACTTTGCACACTAGTTTGTCACTGTCATCAAACTAAACTAAAATTAAGGACATAAAACTTCAAAAACTACAATATGTTTTCTTAGAACTATCAAAAGAAATACAAATTTTTGGGCTACAAAGCATCTAAGTGTAAGTGATGTGATAACTTATGAGATTTCTTGTACGGTAAAAATTACTCGCTGCGTGGACAGATCATTGTAGTATTTTCAAGCGATTTTCCTTTTTAGATTAGGGTTCTTTTTCTATTTTAGGATACCTAGTTTTGCAATGTAGGAAATCATGCAGAAAAGCATGCAGGACTTTTCCATTGAAACAAGGGAATACAGACCCTTTTAGCTAATTCAATTGTTCTTGTAAGGGAAGCTAAGCCATGATCCCTCTGATCACAATGTCATGAAAGCATTGTGCTTTAAACTCTAAACAGATAATCTGTAGTTTGAGGCAATCACAAACATCATATGTGCTCATTTAGCAGAAAAAAACAAACAAACTTGCAGGGATTTTTAAAGCTATTTCTGCAAGGAAAACAAAACCCATTCTTGAGTTTTCACCAACATTTTTCCACAATATCCAGCATGCCTTCATTTGCATAGAAGTGGAATCTGAATGGTGACCACACCATTGTTTATTCAGCTCCTATTCAAGTAAACACATGTTTAAACCTAAAAGGTGGATTACCACAAGACTTTTTGCTTGACTGGATTTTTTGTTTCTCGCAAGAAAGATAGAAAAAAAGGAGCCAGCTTGCATTTAAATTGAGAAATATAGCATTGTGGTTCTAATAGAGCATTAGATTGGGGTTAAGCACATGAATGAGGAGTGGTCCATTCGCTGTAGCTTGAGGCTACACATACACAATCTCATTAGCATAACTGCTGGACACCAGAACAGCACTGCAAAGGATAAGTGACTATTTCTAATTCTAAATTCAGAGTACTGATCATTCATTAAATGAAGACCCAAGACATGGAAAAATAAAGGAATTAGACTTCATCTGAACTTTACTGATAGCACAACACTATTTGAATTAATAAAAACAGATCCACCAGCTAAATAATGTCAACTGATTTAAAACAGGGCAAATTAAAAGGATGACTTCTTAGATCTAATTTGTTATTTGTCTTTTCAACACAGTTATTTGAAATATGTTCAATTATTTTAGATATAGAGTTATATGAAGATGTAACAGGGAGATAAACTCCTGTTTAAAACCTAAACAGAAATATGCAGAAAACATGCTGATGTAATATAACTAAAGTGAATAAATTCAAGATACAATTTATCTTTTAACTATAACGTTAGTACTTTTAACATTTTGTGCATTGATATTTTATTCATTTAAATGATAAATGCTTTACTTTCCTTGCATTTTTTAAGATAAATAAATAACTTCCTTTGTCACGTTTGAGCCAAAGGACTGTTAGATGGAAAAGTCTCAATTCTCATTTGTAGAGTAGTGAAGCAGGGTGACTTGCTTTCTTCTCCTCCACAATAGCTCCCAAAACTGAATAGATTAAAGAAAAGAGTAAACGACAATAAGCTCAGATAGTTAAGCGCGGGTCTGAAATGCGAGAAATCCGGGTTTATTCCTATGCGTTTCATCTAGCGTGGGTACTTAGGCAAAACCCTCAGCGCTTTTGCCTAACTTTGTAGCGATGTCCCAGTCCCCAGCCTGGATAAAAATACAGGATTGTGTAGGAAAGGCACAACAGGAACCTACAGGTACAAAGTAGAGTAATAAATACACCAACAAAACACCAAATTAAATCAAACTCCTACATTTTATTCCTGAATTTAAATCCAACTGAGAATTACATTGCAGTTCTTCAAATGACCACTGGAGGCTGGTTTCTGGATCAAGTTGTTAAAATATTTTTCTGTGTAAAAACTTTAAACTTTATAAAAAAATAAAGTTATGTCTGGCTGGATAAAAATATTTTGATGCAATTATCTTTTTTTTTTTCTTCTCATCACCATTATGTAGACTGTGATAGGGGCATATTTTTTGGGCATGCACCCAACAAAACTTTAACTTTCTTCTTTTCTATCTAATAAACCCTTTTCAAAATGTTTTGTTGGGTGGAGTAGCTCAACACAGCCTCATTTTGACCCTTCAGAATGCAACAAAGGTTTACAACTCATAAGTCTGGAAACCTCAAAAAACACGATCATGTTCAATTGCACAAGAGTAGACTTAGAATCACAGACAAACACATTTATTTTGACAATTTTAAACAAAAATCTGCCTCTATAACCATTTAGAGAAATTGTGTTTTGGTTGGAAGAATTTCCAAGCGTGTCCCATCTTACTAAAGGGTTTCAATCTGCATTCAATAATCACAAACCTTTGATGATGACTGGAGTGGAGGTTGTCTGCGAAGTGGGATTGGTTTTTACACCCTGCAGTGGTGTCTCATTTTTACTGAGCCCCAGCCTTAATGGGTCCCATAGCCAGGGCCAGTGCCCTCAACACAGCTCCTGTGAAGGTTCCCTGAACCAAGACAAGTGTTTCCCCTCCCTCCCAGAGCTATTGCACTACTCCGTTCACATTGGAGTTCTATTCAGCATGTTTACCATGCCACCAGGCCTATTCAGACCTCGGTCGGCAGGTCTTCCAGAGCCTTACAGAGCTGCTGAACTCTACCTAACCTACTAATCAGACCTCTCCTCCCTGTCAGCCCCTAAACATAAAACCCCATCTTGACCACCGTTTTGTAGGTCAGCCACTGTGGGTTTTGTGGGGGCCTTAGCACTAATAAAGAAAGATCCACCTCCTATTGATGTATCTTGGGCAGAACCCAAAGCCTCCTGGACACCTCCCCCTGCAGACAGAGGCATCCAAAGACATTCCGTTTATTAAGCTGTCACTGCACATCTAAATCTGTTCCCTGTTGCAACGGTGCAGGATTTTCCAGAGAGAGTGAGAAAAAAAGCCTTTATGTGTCACCAAGGTATTCAGGACACTAACCACACACACACATACCCACACACACTAAATAAAACACTCACACCAGTAAAATGAGATGCAAATCCAACCATTAGCTTGGCAATAAGGGTGTGATTTTCTTTGTCTGTGTGTACATGTGCATGTGTGCTTACTGCACCTGTTTTTATGTGTTCATGTGTACCTAAATGATGTAGCATGGTTTTAATCTGTGCTGGCATGGCAGCGCTCGTACAGTTGAGCAGCCATAACACAGTTGTTGGGAGGAGGGCATTGTGCGATGGTGGCAAGGAGAGAAATTACTTTAGGAGCAAAGACGAGTTCTTCAGTTAAACGGGCTACAGTGAGTGGAAGTATGCACAAAGACACCCACAGTGTAGGTTATGAGCAGAACAAGCTGATAAAGAAGAGAAGAGGGAGAAAAATGGCTAAGAAAGGGTAAAGGCTAGGTTGGATTCTGGTTAAAACTTCCAAGTTCTTTCTCTGCGTTGGACAATAGACACTCATCGCTTGGATTTGGACGACTAAGAGGAGTTTAAGTCTTTTGTATGAAGAAGGTTCAGATGGACCTTCTCCATGAGTTTGAGAACTTTAGCCTTAACCCATTTCATAAAAGTATTTTGCATGTTTGTTTTCTCACCTTAAGAAGAAATTACAACAGTGTTCTTCAACTCTGGTCCTCAAGATTTACCAGCTTACTTTTTTTAGCTGTCTCTTGACCAATTCTCATTGATTTGCTGGATCATGTGATTTTGATTGACTGAACACACCTGATTCAGGAAATTAGCAGTTTGTAGGACATGGATGCTTGGAAAACAAGCAGAATAGTAAATGCGGAGGACAAGGATTGAAGCAATAAGTTATATATTGCTAGAGATAGCACACTGAGCTATGAAGATATATGAAGACATGGCTTAGCAGGTACAGTACAAAGACCATAAAATGCTTTTGGGAGAGGGGACACTTCACCCACGGCCCTGTTGCGGTGAGGTCCGGGCAGCGTTCGCATTCACTTGGCGGGGGGCGGCAATGCTGGGCTGGGGGGTCCCGTTCCACGTGGATCTCACCCAGCCTCCAACAGACGGACTCATGCATCCACATGACACCAATGAGTGAGCAAAAGGGGGGCAGGTTTGCTACACAGCAGCGTTTCGACCTAAAACTCAAAAACACATTTCTAATGAACTACTGCCAGTCTGAAGAAACTGTGTCCTGGAAAAAACAAGTTTTGGATTTGGGCTAAAAACTGCCTACCCATAGCTAAAGTACCACTGGGAATGCTTTTACAACAGATCAAAAGATGATCGGAGTGGATCTTTAAACTATATAGTGAATGCAAAAGTGGGAATTTGAAAATGGATCTATTCAGAATGCTTTATTTCATGGGCTTTTGATGCTTTATGAGTTATGCTTTACTTAAGCTTCCAGTGTACACCCTATTATTTAAAAAAATACTTTGTAGCATGAGGTGATGTGGGTGCTCAAGTAAACAGTAAGTGATGGGCATGTTCAATCTGAGGCGATGGTACATGCAGATAGCCTATCCAGCATTGAGATTGAGAGCGAGGCTGGTGCTAAAAGATGCAGAATGAGGTTTTCTCCTGCAGCCGGTGATTTGAACTCCACCAAAGGAGTATTCACTTATGTACAATAAATGTTGAGAGCAGGACTGGAGATTTGGATTAGATTTAAAGATAACAGGTCTTAAAACTTTGTTTTTTTGGAAAAAGAAAATATTCTGTTGGCCCCTGTCACAACGCTTCAGCTAAATCAATTGTGTGAATCACAAACAGAACCTGAATACAGAATCAGTTGTAGTCTAGGTAACAACAAACGCCAACAGCACCAGTGCTGGTGGACAAACTACTGTTGGTCGAAGAAACATAGGAGGAAGGTGTTTATGTGAACAGATAAAGGAATGTAGTGACTTTGACAGGGAAAACATGAGTTGGCTTGTTTGATGGAGAGAAGAAAGGTGAGTATTCTGTGTGTTCCATCTGGTTCCAGAAACCAAGAAAGGAAGCAATGATTTAGATTGGAAGAAGGTTTGAGTTGTTGTAAAATTTTGTGGATGGAAAAGGGAAAAATTGGTGTGATTCGGAAGGAGGAGTTCACTAAAAAATATGTTCTGGAAGTAAAGAGTGTTGGAAAGGGGGATGAGTCTGAAACGTGAAGATAGAGGTTAAAGTTGTAATATTAAATGTTGTTTGTAGTTATACCCTCCAGGTAGGATGTGAGGTAGAATGGGTGGAATAATGTGTCATGATGTGTGACAAAAGAAATGAATGAAAGTAAAGTGGTACAAGACTGTGGTTAAGGTTCTCTTTGGGTTTGACAGGGGTGAATAGGATTAGGAATCAGGGTCGGGATATTGAGGGGAAAGGGTGCACAGAGAAAGACTAAAGAGGAGACAGATGGATGTAATCATGGAGTACATGAGGGTGGTTAGTCTCAAAAAGGATGCAGAGGATAGGATTTGATGTGAGCAGGTGATTTGCTCTAATCTCTAAAGCAGAGCTGACCAACACTGGTTCTCAAGAGCCACACCCCTGCCTGTTCTCCAGTTCTCCCTGACCAGCTTGCTGCTCATTAGCTAACTCCAGAGATTTTACTGTATGTCCTTATTGACTGAACACGACTGATTTAGGTAGTCAGCATCAAACCCTCTAGGGAGAGCTGGAAAACCAGCTGGGTTGTGGCTCTTGAGGACCAGGGTTGACCAGCCCTGATCTAAGGGTGCAGCCAAAAGACAAAGATGATTGAAACAATCGATTTTGCTAACAATAAGTTGTTTATTGGTGAATTATCATTAAATTATCCATTTTGTAAGAGTTGCATTAGTGTTTTTGGACTATAAATTTAACAGGGGTGAGTGTTTTCCACATTTCAGCCTTATAACCCCCACCATCTACCCACCACTGCCTCTCGTAATTGTAGCAGTTCCTATACTTTCATCCATTTTCACTTCTCTCGTGACACTTCCCTTCATGCTCTTACAGCTGGCCATTTTACTAGGTTACTAGTACAAACAGTATTGCATTTCTTGTCCACCATTGTCAAATTGCTCTGGTAATAATTTAAAGTGAGAACACTGTAACGAAATAACAAATGTCTGAGGATCATGCACGTTTAAAGCATGAACATTGGTAATTGGACCATTTTCAAGGAAACAGACAGTAGGAATCAGATTTTGGTGTGTTAGACTCCCTTGTGCATCACAAAAAATCTGTTTTAACTGACACATATAGCTATCTATATGGTACCTGGAAGACATTTCTTTGACATTTCTGTGGACACAAGTATTTCTGCAGTGCAGTCAGTGATCAGCAGACTGAAACTGACACTGAAAATGAATCTTTTAGTATGAATCTAGATAGTAAAAGTGGCTCATTAGGTTGCTTATTTAAAGAAAAATGAGTCAACGTTGAAGTCATTTAAATGAAATAGAGAAGTCACACCAAAGAAAAAAAAAAACACTTTAGCTCAGGCTAACTAAAAAAAAATGCACAGCAGTTACGGGCACAATTGTTTTTATGGTCAACTACTTGGCCTTTAAAAAAGATTTATTGTTGCTATGAATCACAACAAGATGCTTAATGTTTTAGAAGTGCAAAGGAAATAGACAAACAGCTTGGAGCTGCAAATACCAGACACGTTAAAGTCTGGAAGACCTCCAGAGAAATCTTTCAATTATACAGAGTGAATACTATTGTGCTTCAAGCGAAAGATGGATAAGTTAGAGAATGGGCTGTCAAAGAAGTAAACTACATTATAGATTTAATTAGTGTAACACATCTGGGAGCTTAGACTTGCTTTAAGACGGCTGCGTTGTAACAGACAGTTGGACGGCAAATCAATGCCTTGACAGGAAGGCTTGTGGAAAAGCGTTAAGAGACAAAGTAAGATGGAAGGACACAAAGACGCTCTGAGACAAGGTTGTTGGTCCATCTAAAAGCTGGTTTGGAAAATCTCTGCATTACTGCAGTATTTTCAAATGACCATGAATTTGGATATGATTTATTCTTTTTCCTGTGCACCATCTGAATATGCATAATTTGTTTGTGAGACTTTTGTTGGGTCCATGAATGATTCTAGCCACCTCCCAATAAATAAAAATATGATACTAACAGTGCAGAATTGTGAATTCGAATCTGATTAAAGAATAGAAAAGTGCACATGGCACATCTGGCTTTGCTTCGAATCTTGGAAATGGAAAGTGGGGGCTTGGTCAAAACACTGGTATTTATGTCACTGCACTTTTAAAATGTTTTTTATTACATCAGGGTTGACTAAGGGGCCTATTTTATGTTGATGCAAATTCTAAAAAAGTGCACGTGTGTTTAGTTTTGCATCCATAAATTGTGCCTATTCACATTCAGCTTGTTTACATGTTGAACAAAACATTCTGTCGAAAGTTATGCAAATGAGCAAAGATGATCAAAAAAGCAGAATTGCTAATGATCAGCAGCTGTAAGTGATCAATGTCCCAATGTTATTTATTTTAGCAAGATAGCCCAAGCATGAATCTACTGCCTCACGTCAGTTGAAATATCCGGTTGTTTGGCCCTGATTAAAGGCAAGTTTGTCACAGAGTGATATTCTAGATGAACTTTATTCTTAAGTTCTGTAGGAGTTCACTTTTGAACTTCTTTTATTTAAGAATGACTATGGTTTTCGTGGCTTTGGGTCTGATTGAACGCATTCTTGAAGGAGAGTCAAAAATGCCTAAAATTTTGCCAAGAATTTGGCAAATAGAGCTATATTAATTACATTTTTGGACTTGAATTCCAGCAAATGACCATCACAGGGCATATGTAAAATAAACTCAGATAAAAAACCAAGTAAATTGTATTTTACATGAAATACAATTTTTGCTCTAGCGCGACTCCCATGCATATTGATGATATTATCACCTTTTTAGTCATGTTAAAGCAGCTGGTTTGGGGGCCCCAAATTTTGCAGGTTTGCTTAATAAAATGATTGATGAGCATACAGCTCTTTCTCCTAAAGAACATATATTCCAAAATGAAGTGACTAAGATTATGTTTATACTGCTCCTTATGTCACAATTGCAGGAGTGACAACCACTTTCAAGAACTTTGCGTTATCCAAATAAACCTCCCATGCCACAGATGAAGTGTGATTTCTAAATCGTTTTATGCTGTCCCCATAAGGCTTTTGATTTTCAGTTTATATAAATATTTTTTTGTAAACTAAAAAAACACTTTTGAGAACTCTAATTTTAGCATGTTGGCTAGCATCTCTATTAGTTTGCCCAGCACCAGATTTGTGAAAGAACAGCCTGTGAGTGCACTCCATGGCACTTTCTGTCAGACATATGGTTCTCATTTCACAGATTAACATAAAAGTGGGAGTGTAACAGTCCTCCCATTCAAAAGCTTGCCTGAGGCAATCGGAGGAGAGGCCACAGCTGGATTACCTCATTTAGGATCCTTTAGAACACTGTTTACCTTGCAAAGTGTGCATCTCAATGAGGTACAGAAGTGACAGCAACACAACGGGGTCAGTAGGATTAACAAACAATCTTCTGGAACAGATTATTTTACCTGGCACAAGGAACAACAGCCACATAGCTGGGAAACTCTGGATAACTAAGGCTTTTTAAAAAAAAAGTATTTACATTTCACCCATCAAACTGGTAACTGAGAAACAGAAAAAAAAATCATACTCAACCTTGAAGACTGATAAAAATTATATTTTTGGTGTTTTTAACTTGTGGAATTTTTCTGTTGATGGAGGATGTATTTGAAGATAATGAAGCCAAAAAAACGCATTTCTGAGTATGTTTTATTGAAATTGTTGTGAATCAGGAGCAGATAAAAAAAACAGTTTGAAAAATAGCGTTTTTGCTATGTAGAAAATACACTGGGCGGCCCACAAGCTTCCTGATCCGCTCCAT
The DNA here is from genome assembly GCA_014656515.1 of Oryzias celebensis. Lineage (NCBI taxonomy): Eukaryota > Metazoa > Chordata > Actinopteri > Beloniformes > Adrianichthyidae > Oryzias > Oryzias celebensis. Next base: position 14,852,010 of record BNCR01000017.1, on the reverse strand, counting down.
TTGATGCATCCACCTGTAGACGACAAGATTCACGTACATCTTCATTTTCCTGATCCAAACTGGCATCTGGCCCGAAACTGTGTGCCTAGAAAGCTCCAATTATGCTCGCTATTTTTGTTGCAATGTAAACTGAGAGCTCTCAGGAATGCGGAGGGGAATGGGGGGTGTTTTTTTTTTTTTTAAATAAATTTAATTTCTAATAAACTGCTGCTGCTCTTGAGAAAATATGTTCAAGACGACACATATTGCAAGGGATACAATCCGAGACATTGCAACACTGATTCTGTTGACGGATTTGTGCATGACTTTACTGTTTTCTTTTTTGGCAGGAGATTTAATTTCAATCCTGATTTTAAAACAGTAAAAAAATAAATTGAGAACATATTCAACCAAACGGAATGTAACCACTTGTCCTAATGGAGCGTAGTGCCATTTCTATCATTTTTATCCTTTATGACCAAAAAAGAGACACATTTGCACATGAGATACATTTTTCTACTTCTGTTTTATTGCAGGGCTGACCTGCACAAGGGTCTGCTAGCATGCAGGTAAATCTTCATGTCCATATATATTTATTGTTTGTCCATACATATACTGGAAACAAAACAGACATTTACATATGTGCGGTTGACTGTGAAACAAATATGTTTGCCACAATGGGTTGTGAGTTCTGTTTGAACTACACATTCCATAGCAGTTGCTTTGATTTCAACTACATTTAAGGAGGTTTTTTATCAATGTGATCCAATGTGTGTTTTAGTGCACCATCAGCTTATATTATTTGGCAGAGTTAAAAAATGAAGTCACAAATGAAAGTTGTAGAGGTCATCAAATAAGACTAATTGAAAATTATCCAAAGAATAAAGAGAATCATAGTTCAGTTAAATGGCTAATTAGGGTTCTAGAAATTATTAAATTCAATGTTTCCCATTCATTACTCCATGTATCTAAACAACATAATCATCTAAGATTTATAAAATGCATTTATTCTTACTTTCTAATGTCTTTCATTAAATTTTGAAATCTACTTATGATTGTAAATCCTTCTGACCTTTCAAAAAAAACTGCTATTCTAGACTAAGATATTTGTTCTGCATGGTGCCTTAAACCAGATGTTTCTGCAGGTTGTGTGGTTTCTGTCAGATCCGGCAGCTGTGCACAATTGTCCCTATTGTCAAGTACTGTCAAGTAAACAAACATATTAAAAAAGACAGGGCCACCCAGAGACAAAGTCCAATTCAGTGCTGTAAGTAATTTAGTCACCAACCACTTTAGTTTAGAGCATACTTTTCACGTTTCCAAATGTAATTTCTGAAGTTCTTTATTATCATTTTTTGTACTTGTGCATCATGTCAAGACATGCCAAAAGTTACAGTCCATGTGTGTAAAAATAATAAAGTCATTTTGTCCAGGCTGTACCATTGCTGAATCATCCAGTTGTGATAAAACGAGGGCTGTCAACATAACACATAAACACATGTGATTTATTTAAAATAAAAAATGCATTAATATTTATTAATGCAGATTAATTAAACGTCAGAACTGACCGTCTTCCGCTTTGCGTCGGACAGTTCAGGCTTCCACAGCGTGCAGTAATTTCTGAAAATGGACATTTCATCAGGCATTATTTCACTTATAACATAGTCACTCTCTATAAATAAATAGTAAATCAATTTTTAGTACTTTATTTTGGTTATTTTTTTTGTTTAGATTGATTTTTCCAAAAAAGTAGACTTTTTGGTTGGTGGTGCGGCGCGTTGTCACGGTAACACGTGAATGCGTCGCTGTGCTGGCAGACCTCGCCTGCAGATGCAAAGGAAAGCGATATATTAATGCTGATTGTCACAATAGATTCAATAAAGCATCAGTTCAGAGAGAAAGTCCACCTTTTACTGCTTGTTTTAGTCTAGATCAAGAAGAAAAAGTTCATTTTAAAGAAGCGTTCACAGTGATAAAGAACATTTGGGCTTTGTGACCGGAATTTCTTTTTTAGAAACACTCAGCAGCCAAGCAGAATAGAGTATTCACCCAGAACAGTTAAAGTGCAGAAACACAAGGTTTGTTTCTTATGACTGTATATCAGCATCTTTTATCATCATCTACTGCAGACATAAAAGTCTTTCAAGTTCTCCTTATCTTACTGTTAAAGTGTTTTGTGCACACAAATTACACTTCTGAGATATCTGCGTTAACACTTTACGAATTGAAACATTTCAGATGATAAAAATGAAGGAAAAATGCTCTCTTTGGCCTTTTTTTGTTTGTTCAAAAGCCGCACATTGTCATGCAAAATTTACCTAGTAAAACATTGTGGTTAAACCCATTTCAAAAGTGTGATTAATCTGATTGATCTAATTAATCTTTTTATTCATTGACAGAACTAAATTTAACATACTAGAAAAAGGTTAGTATTTTCTATGACATTAGTAGCGTTCCATGACAAAAACTGCAGCTTTTTTCTACAAAATGTTAAGTCAAAAGTCATGCATTGCTACAGTTGACTAATTAAATAATTTTTCTTATCCAAAAATGGATACAACCTGAAAAACAAAAAGAACACTATTTTTTCTTATCTCTTTTTTTTGTTTGCTGCAGAGCCTCAGAGTCAAGGTGATAGAGATGGACAATAGAAAAAAGGCCATACAGATGGACACCTTTGGGCAGAGGAAATTAATACAATACCATGATAAAATCATAATGCAGGTAATGAATCTTCACCTTTGCTGTTTCATTAGTCATTGCAGTCATGCTATCAGGTCCTAAATATAGCATCATTATAAATTCAATTTCTTCCTTCTGGATTTAGAAGAATTTTACCTCTTTGCATTAGCTTTATATTTCACTTTACTCTCCATGAACTGGAAGCCTTCTTCTCTTTCTTTTTTTTTCCATTCTCTCATTCCATCTCCTTGAGTTATAGCCACCACTCGCGTCCACTAAGAAGATAAAGCGTTCCTTTGGCACTATAATTGGAAATAGAGAGCCAGGTTGGAGCATTTAGATGAAAGCTTCAATTATTTTGATGATTGGTTTCGCAAAATGTTTCTCAATAATGCCAGTCTACTTCCCACAATTCTCTGCTCTGACTGTAATTTTAACCTCACTCTTGGCATGATCTTTTGTAAAGCAACATAGCTCCCCTGGTGCATTTAATTTGAAAAGTTTCAATGATTCTTTACGTTTTTTGATTTATTTCACGCTTCACTTCCAATCCATCTCTAGGCAAATCTGTCCAACTCAACATAACCCATTAAATTATGCTGGGTTAGTCTGTAATTAGGATCACGCAGAATGAACTTGAACCCTAAGTAGGGGCAGATGATGTCCTAATCAGAGTCAATGAGCTAATCCATGCTGACAGTGAGGGTGAAAGGTCACAGATGAAACTGCGATACCAGACAGGCCTAATGAATAACAATAGATGGATTAACGGAAAAGCCAATCCCTTATTGAAAGGAGATTTGGTCAATAAAGTTCTACAGATTTTCATGGTTAGAATACAAGTAATTGAGCTCTGCAGATGGGAAGAAGGTCCAATGTGGAGCTCTTCTTCTAAAAGTGTTCATAAAGTCCTAAGCTCCAGGCAAGGATTAGCTTTTGTTGTTAATCTTTTTATGCATTTATTTATTTGATGGAAAATCATTACAAAGATAACCCTTTCTGTCCATCTGTCTAATTTACCTGCTTCATCCCACTCAGGTTTTAGGGGGCGGGGCTGGAAGAATCCATTGTAGCTGTCATCTAGAGAAAGACAGAGTATACCCAACACACAAAAGCACTCTATCACAGCTAACAAATTATTTAGACTATCATATTATTTAGGTACACACAGTAGGGACATCTTTATAATCTAAGGCTATTTCATAAAGTTGCTTTAGGGAGTATCATTACAAAAAGTGAATTGAATGTTTAGATTTATTGCTGAGACCATTTTTAACTTCTGGATTCACAATAGCTTTCAGTTTGAAAATGAAAGAATGTTTCTTTCGTCTTTTGAGGATTTAAGCTTTTGTAGTAAATGTAAATGTTGTGAAAGGAAAACTGTTTCCTTAGAATTTACAAGTGTACCTTAAGAAGTGACCTATACAGCACATATGTGCAAAAACACACTCGTGTAAATCTTTGTGGGCCCCAACCCATGTACAGGAAACTAATGGAATAATGATTGGAAATAGATGGATAACTTATTCAAAAGACGTTTCAAGTCATATATATTTATTTCATAGTTACCAGAGCATAGTGTGTGTTTGTGTGACTCTGTCCTTATCTAAAATCCCCCTTGAGGCCTCCTCAGTAAACCTCAACTGAAGGTCATTGTGGGGGAGGACGCACACGCTTCTTTAACCCCTCAGAGATGTGAGAGGCCTGTGTGATGGAGATACCAGGAAAGAGTAATAGAATCATAATATAAATATGTGATATATGCACAAATCCCTGCAGTAAAGTGTTTACACACTTAGAGCAAGCGGGCCAGCAAGCCGTTTGTGCGTGCTGTTGTGTTTGCTTTGTCTGTTGGCTTTTGTGTGCAGTAATAGTAATGCTCAGTCCAACAATAAAAGTTGCACAATTTGCCAGCAGCCCAGTTGGATGTGAAGCAGATAATTGTCTTTCTATCTCCATCTCCACACGTGTCAAAGTAAAGCTTTAAATCCTCAAGTCAAATATTACTGCCTGTTTATCATATGGTTAGTATACAGTAGGTGATTGGAGATACATCAGTGTTTTCCATCTATTAATTCGATGCTACTCAATTCCAAAAGCAGAATGTGTTTTGGACATTCAGAATACAAACTTTTTTGTAGATTTAAATAAACAAAGAGAGTTGTTTCAGTATTGTGTTTAAGCTTTTTAAAACATTAAATCAGTGGGAAAACATCTAAATAAATATAAGACAGCAACTCCATAAGCTACCTTGTAGTTTCGTTTGATTTGAAAATAAAAATACTAATGCCCAAAGGTTTTACTTCTAATAAAGCAGAGAATGAAAAAAAAAACTGTGAACACTAAAATACATTGATTATGATAAAAACTAATGAAAAATAAAAATACAAACTTCTTCTTTTGCACAGAAAAATTTCTACAGAAATACATTTAGTTTTTTAGTCTGGATTTTAACTGTTTAGGTGGAATTTGATAAATTGATTTAAGGATAACTTTCAGGGCTACATGAGGTATTTCCTTGCAATAAAACCAGCACTTCTACGGGTTGTTGGCATTACTTGAAAATGCAGTATAAAAGGTGAAAATAAATGTTAATTTAGAATAATGCTGTCAATCAATTAAAAATAAATTATAAGGTTAATCATACTTTTGGATAGTGATTAATCACAAGTAATCACAACGTGTTACTTGGTAAAATGAACAGGAAAAAGACAATGGGCCGCATTACGTATCAAATAGTCTGCCTTTTGTGAAAAAGCAATCTAAACTTAAAAAAAACAAGAATATGGTATTAAAAATGTATTGAGTATTTTTTTCTTTTGATTGTGATCATGTTATGAGCGGTATTGTGCAAGATAAAATGTGCATTCAGAATTTGATGCACGCCGCAGAAGCCTGACCCAGCGGAAGAGGGTTGCTTTGTGGAGTGTAATTAATCGGCGTTAATATTTATTAACGTGGTCATTTTTTAAATGAATCGTGTGCGTTAACATTGACAATTTAGATCAAACATATTTTGAAATCTTAAAGGTTAGGTCAGTTTTTCCCAATTGCTAAAAGACTAAGTGCCATTCTCCAAACCAGTCCATCAAGTGCTTTAACTCTTTCCCAAAAACATCAGTCTTTGTTCTAAACCTAAAACACAAATTGCAGTTAACACACAATTTGCAATACTCTGAGTCTACTCTTTGCAGAACACATGACTCATTCTCACTTTTAAACCACAGCTGACATTCACAACACACAAGATTCAAAAAGTTAATACAAAGAGACAACTCTCCAACACAGCAGTCACCATTAACACACAACTGGTCAAAACTGAAGACACTTGTTTTAAATTAACTGCAGTGAATATAACAGCAGTTCTGCAACTACTGAGCAGCTTTTCTGAGATGAATATCAGAGCAAAACCTGCACCAAGACCTGGACCTGCACAATGACCTGGACCCAGACAGAGGACAAGAATTTCTGATGAGATCCAAGAAATAGTTATTGACCATATATTAGTTTAAGGAATAACCATGAGGGAAGTGGGTCAAAAGGTCAACCCTATACTCAGCAGGTTTAAGTTGTTAATCCGTAAAATGCATATTCACATAACTTGTGATGTGAATAAAGTCCTCTGGTCTGATTCACACAGAGATAAGATGGTTAAGTGCCAAACATGTGAACCTGGATTCACAGAAGAACAAAAAAAGTCCTGAATACTATGATACTCTATTTTAATGGGGGAGAGGGGGGTACCATGTTTTGTTGCGTAGTGTGTTATGGTTGTTGTGTGTTTGTTAGCTGTGATAACAGAGTCTTTACTGAGACCTCAAAGTGAGCTTTTAAATTTAAGAGTTAAGTATTTTGTATGTTTAGCCAATATTTTGAAAATTGTGTTTGATGTTTGGTTAATTTGGTCTGATGTTTCAGAAAATGGGTTTTAGCAATTGGGAAAAACTCTAACAAAGTGTTGCCTTCTGAGCAGGTTTTCCTATTACATTTTATGAACAATCAAGATGAAGTTTCCCTCTTTGTGGCCGTGGTGCAGAGGTAGTTTGGTCCTCACCTTGCCCACCCATGTGTCAAAGTGTCCTTGGAAAAGACACTGAACCCCACCGAGTGTGTGCTCGTAAGAGAATGGGACTGTGGCTGTAAACGCTTTGAAAAGTATAATACAGAAGAAGAGATTGCAGCTGTATCAACTTAAAAGCAAGTAAACAAGAAAATATGTCGACTGAGAACTAAATCTCACCAAAGCTTTGCAAATGACATGACAGTCTTGGTCTCAAGTCCTAAACCCCAAACACAAATGGATGTGTTCGGTGCACCTTTAGAAAGCAGTTAAGCGAGAAAGGTAAAAAGGAAGCTTGGGGATCATTCACAATAAATGTATACATGCCCCATGAAGGACTGTCCCTGCTCATGTAGAAAAAACAAAAAGAGCTTCCTCTCTTGAGGCACATAGCAAAGTTATAGGATAAAAACCTGCAAATACTGCTTCCATTCTTCTGGGAGGTACTTTTCTCTGTAGAGTGCTGTGACTGTAACAGGAGGAGGCCACCCCTGAGTCAGTTTTCAATATGTAGTGCCTGAACCCCGCTGTCTGTTTATGTATGTAATGCACTGTTTCCACATTAAACTCTCTGGGATCCCTTTGCTCTTGGTGGAAAGTGCAGCTGAACTTAATAGGTTTAAACTCCTAGAGGTTGCAGAGCTGCATCTACTTGACTCATGTCAGACTGAAAACAAAATCAAAGCAAGGGAGTATAACAGACAGCCATTGACGTCATGGTAGATAACACAAAGGATAACTTCCTCTTTGAACAGAAAAACACCACAAAGGGTTTACAATTATGTACTAATTATCAAAACATCAGTTTTATAACAAAAAGCGGCAAAAAAATGTAATAGTCATCTAAAGCTTATAGAACTATTTAGTCACCTGAAGTCAACGTCACGGTTCTATCTAGCTCTGATGTGCTTAGCAAATGGTATAAAAAGATGACATGGCTTCATTTCTCAACCTTAAGGAACATGCAGCATCCGCAGCAAACATCCACAGAGTTTGGCATGCATGATGGGTTGCGTAGATACCAGGAAAGCAGGTGAATAGATGGGCTGAGATCGACAAAGATAATGCTTCTCATTTACTGAGATGAGCAAGATAGAGATGTGCAAAATAAAACGCAATCTGGAAAAAGTCCCAGATGGAAGAGTGCGATGAGTACTGAGCAGATGGAATAAATAAACACAGGCAAATGTTGAAGGCATTCTAATTGGGTTGGACAGGCTGAAGTCATACGCAACTGCAGGAAGAGGGACAGGAATCATCCTCATTTCTGCATGAACCACCGCACCATAAGTAGGTCAAATTCTAAGGATCTGGTTGCCACGGAATTCCTCCGGTTGCTTGGGAAAAAAAAGAGAAAGACGAGGACAATGCCAAATTCTCCCAGGTCCAGGCGGTTCATTGTCAGCCCCATGACCCCTAATGTAATTGCCTTCACTGTACTGTTGTAGGAGAGCAGTGAAGCCGAAGCAGAGGGGCCTGTCTGCAGCATGAGAGTATAATGACCATAAGTGTAATGTGGTCAGCGTGTTTACAGACTGTCATGAAATCAAACAAGTATCATTATCTATAAATACAGACCTCTGTCAGACGTGTAGTAGGGCTCAAGACTTCATACAACTCTGTGAAACTAAAGAAAGTCGTCAATAAGTTTCATGGGATGCGTGAATTTGATTGAAGGAGGGAAGGAGGGAAGATTGCTTTGAGTGAGTGTCCTTTGACATGAAAGAGTGTCAAACAAATACCTGTTATACAAGAAGATGGCAAAAGAGATTTCAGTATTGCACATACTTGATTGTTCCACAAGGTGCAATGACTCAAACATAGCACTCAGTAAAATGTAAGAAAGGATATCAAATTGACAAAAACAAATAGATGCAGTTTATTGCTGCAAGTCGTGAAAAACACAATTCTAGAAACCCAGACTGTGTGTAAATCTAAGCGACTTGTAGTATTTAATAGACTGTGCGATTGAGTTTTACAATCCGTTTAAGTGTAGTTTACAACCCATGCTCACAGCTTTCTAAGCTTTTTACTTAAGAGATCAAGGGACGGAGGCAGAGAGGGTCTGATACTGGCAAAATCATTTTAAAGTGGTGTCGACTTTTTGTTTTTAAACTTTCTTCTTCAATAAACCGTGTTTTGCTCCTTTTAATCTTCAATTCAGATATATTAAAGGACCAAAAAGGGTCAATAAGAGAATTTTTTTTTACAATGTGGTTTATTGCCGCAATAAATTACAAACATTACAAATCCGCTTACAAGTGGTACAACATTTTAAAAAAAGCAAATGAACAACCAATTTATCAAAATTATTGTGGAATTGCACTAAAGATAAAGTTTTTAGTGGTGATGGACGAACTGACAGATTAGGTTAGACAGGAATCTCTGTGGATTGTGGTTTTTGGAGATAACACTGTTATGTAGTGTAAGAACAGGGAGCAGGTGGAGAAACTTCTAGATAGGTGGAGGTTTGGAAAGGAGAAGAATGAAAGTCAGCAATCACAAGACAGAGTATCTGTTTGTTAATGAACGGAACTCAAGTGGAACGGTGAGGTCACAAGGGGCAGAAGTAACAAAGGTGGGGGACTTTAGGCACTTGGGTTCAACCGTCCAGAACAACAGAGAATGAGGGAAAGAGGTGAGGAGGCATGAGCAAGCAAGTTGGAATGGTGGAGGAGAATTTTGGATGCTATGTGGGACAACATAGCATCATTCTGACAGCATTCTGACAACATTCTGATAACAAGAAGGAAAGGAAAGGTGTAGGAGACTGTGGTGAGAGTAGCCATGTTGTTGGTTTAGATATCTGAGGAAGAGACAGGAGGCAGAGCTGGATAGCAGAGATGAAGATGTTGAAGTTCTCTTTGGAATTGACAAAACAGAAAGGATCAGGAATGCATCAGAGGAACAGTTCGTGTTGGAGGTTTTGGAGAAAAAAACAGAGAAGAGATGGAAGGAGTGGTTGTAACAGGAGGCTAAGGTTAGAGCTGCAACAAAGAAGATCTATGGGGTGGCCAAAGAGGAGGTTCATGGATGTAGTGACATGAGGGAAGATGGTGTAAATAAAAAGGATGCAGAGGATAGGATCGGTGTCTGGGCAGAGGATTCACTATCGCACCGTCTAAAGGGAGCAACTGGAGTGGGGAATGTAGTCATTTTCCCACAGAAACATCCATCCATTGCCCACATCTCTCTATGAATATCTACTATGAAGTTTAACCTTTAGTCTGACAATCACTCTTCTGTCTGGGGAAAGCCTGCTAAAGGCTGCGGCTACACAGAAAAAAGTCACTGACCATTTTAGTCATTCACAAGGAGAGTGTTTTCCCTCCATCATCTGAGTATTTATCAAATATTTCTCTTTTTTTTTTTAGAAAAAAAAAGACTAGGTCACTTGGTAAAGTGGTGAAAGTATATGATTTCAGCAGAACTGGACATAATGAGAGCAAAAGCTGAGGAGAATTTGTAAGCAGTTGAAATGAAATACGGGTCTCTCTTCACTAAGCGGCATTTCTCTCTCATGGTCTGCACTTACCCCTCCGTTGCAGATACACAGACTAGCACAAACTCTGGACTAATGCCAGTCTAATTGCAGCACTGGGCCCCTGAATCATCTCTTTGACAGTTTTTCAGGAAACTCAATCGTGTGGACGGGCAGAGTGAACTAATTATCTGCATGCTGTTTTCCCAGCCAATGCTAGTAATTTAGCAGCAATTGACCTCCTGCAGTTTGCCTGCAAATGAAAACATGTACGCCAGTCTGCTAACGAAGGCTCTGAAGACCCCAGGGTTTGTTCCTGCCCTGCTCGGCACACTGGACACAGAACCCCTCACTTCACTTCCAATTTACTTCTTTACCACCTCAAGGCAAGACATCGGCATCCTCACACTGTGTAATCACTTAACATGGCTGCAGCAGACCAAATGCATGTGGAGAGAAAAACTCAATACCACAATTGTCGTTGAAACAGAATATACTGTCTGACCATTCTGGTGCACTAACCGTATGTGACTTTCATTCTTGAGCTACACTTTGTCCTCAATAGTTTAGATAGCTTGTAAAATATTTTGAAACACATTTTTGTTGGGATTAAAGAAAACTAAAAGAAAACTAAAAGAAAATCCCTATCTATTTGTTGTTTTTACTTGAACATTCCTACTTTTAACTTTAACACCAAACATTCCTGACTCATTGAGTTTTATCAAGCCTATTGGTGTAACTTATGAACACATAGTGGGAGGCTTTTGCTGTTTTTTTATAGCTACGTCATTTTAATTTTGGTCACCTCTAATTTAGCTGTTCTTCCTGCCGGCCTCCCAAAAGCCAACATTTATTTCAACCTCATACTTTGTTCGGTTCAGCCTGTGTCTCAAACCAGCAGAATCAGGTTTTTCCAGGGTAGCTGTTTCTGCCGATGCAAGATGTTTTCTAAATTCTTCTTTTCCCGCGAGGCGCTATTCACCACTTTGCCAAGGTACACAAAGCCAAATTTTGAAATAAGCAATGAATAAATGATCATGGATTTTTTTTTTTTCTGACTTTAGATCATCTGTATTTTTGAGCCAAAGTTAAAAGTTAAATTGCATAAGTCCTGAAAAACCAATGACAACCTTTGGAGCGCAAGTGGAGACAACAGCAGCCTTTCAGCCATGAAAGTTCAAAAACTTCTTGTTTGAGAATCTCTATATTGCAAAGAATGATACTACAAAAAGTCTTTTTTGCTTGTTTTTTTTTTTTTTTTTTATAAGCTCATCCCCTTAAAGAATATCTTTCTATATATATTGTATTTAAAGTCATAAACAAACACACACACCCTCTACCCAATTCCCTCTTATTTCCCCTCACTTTTCCTTTTCATGTTCTGAACCTGCTAAATCCTTTCAGAATCACAGCAGCAGCCTCTCAGGTACATGAAAGTGCAAAAACAAAAATTCTTCTCTGAGAATTTACATGATGATATTATGAAGAAGTGATACCTTAGGTGACCTTAGTATTAGTTATTTTATTCATTAAGTTTTGTTCTTTTTTCGTTTTTGTTATAATTTTGGGCATGTGAAAGGAACTATGAATTATATTAGCAAAAAAATAGTAGACTATCAACAGAATAGTTAAAATCATAATGAAATCATTGACTTATAAAAATCGTATTTAATTAAACAGTTTTAATGCATATGGTCACAAAAGAACAAAATAATATGATTATAATTATATATATATTTAAAGGTTTTTTTATTACTCAACTTCCAAAGGAATCACTCTCTTAATTTAGTTTTAAAGTATCCTTTAAAAAAGTAGGTTGAGTTACACTTGGTGACACTGGTCAACGCTGGAGATTTATTAGGTGGGCCTCCGCTCATTTAGCAAGGTCAGTATGATACAGTGACAGATGCAAAGAATGAAAGTTAATTTTGTTTTTGTGGCTGCTTAGGTAAACATTGTTGTCTTGTTAGGAGCAAGTAACTGCACCACAGTGATGTGTTAATGGGTCTGTTTGCGTGTGTAAGCTAACCACAGATCTATGATTAGAGCTAGAGTTGCTGTGACTGTATTCGGGAATATTGCAGTGCCAGGAACTGTCAGAGACAGAAGACATCTGTCGACAACATGTGCAGAACTTCGTGGTACAGAAGAAAGAGGAGAACTTTACAGGGTTGCTAGATGAGGATTTCTTTCCCAAATAAGTTTAGCGTTGCTAGTAGCTTTGTTACTATGACATCCACACGTGTGGCTCACTGCAAATGACCAGTTTATGTAATAACTTTACACAGAAAAATAAATGATTTCAGTGTTTTTAAACCTCTCTTTCTAAGTAACTTCACATAGAGTATAATTTGAGCTTTTTGAATGTAATTTCCAAATCCATTCTGAAGTAAGTACTAAATGGCTGCAAGATGAGTTTTTACTATTATAGTACTCTACGTTCTGCTGCCTGAAGTAACATTGTGCCAACCTCAGTGCATTTCTTTCTAAAAAGGGTCAACATGGCCTTCTGGTAGAATCAACATTGTTGTCGCAAGACAAAACAACACAACTTAAATGAAAAGAATATTCAGTGGCCTGGAAACAAGTTTGTTTACGGACCACTTGGCATCCAACAGTTTACTCTTGTTTATGATTTAACACGGGACAATTATGTTCCTTCGTGTTTATCTAAATTGTATGTCTTTAGCTGACAAAAGTCACATAAATCAGTCTGGTTGCATTTACACTTCAAGAGTCAAAGAGACACAAAGAGAAATTACATTAACATGATTTGATCACATCCATCTTTTTAGAACAGTCTAAACAGTCCAAGTCATTTGAAACCTGATTGTTTTAAGACCAACTACAGTCACTTGAAAATGTAGTCTTTGGTTAAATTTGTTTCCAATATTTTAAGTCACTTTAATGGAATAAATTAAATTGCCTATACAGCATGTATGATGTCACCCACAGAAAAGGCCTCACCTCCAGCTCCAGCAAAATTAAGTCAATTTCCTCATCATTTTTTCGCAGCACGGATGTTGCCATGTTACAGCCAGACAACAGTGATTGCTCAGAGTTGGTCTGAGTTAATGTTGCCAATCAAATATAAGCTTATTCAAAGTTTACACTTTTTCCACTGAAAGCGTGCTCGGGAGAATCTGTCAATCAAATGTTAGAGGTGGGGGCAGGCGGGCACCACAGGTTTTTACTGACCCATCTGATTGGTCAGTTTATAACAGGAATAACTTGCTATAATATATTTATATATATCATGAATGAATTAACAAGAAGATGTTAAGAAAAAATGGACAGGGACAAGAATATATTCTGACAATATAATGACTGTATAATAGCTGCTTATTTCTCAATAGGAGTCTATGAGAGTTTGGCTTCTCTGAGCCAGCAGATACTTCCTATTTGGAATGCGAGGGGGCTGGATCACTCAGTCCAGTTCTCTGCATACAGTCAATGACACTACCCAACCCTTCACCATGGCAACCCAAAAGGACCCCCCCATTCACAGGTCTAAGTCCTAGCAACAGCACTGATTGACATACTTAACTAATAGTAAGAAGTAAGAAATAGTGAGTTCACTAAAACCCAGAGATCACAGAACTGAAAAAAAAAAAAAAATACCAGTAACTCATTACAGTATTTTCAGCAAAAAACATCCTCCGATATCCTCAGCCAAGTTTAGTGGTCATCATCTGCTGCTTAGTTAATCATTTTCACATTAAAGGAAGTCAACAGTGAGCCAGATTGTACTCAGTATGTCTTGCCGTTACAACAATCAGAACGGTTACCTGAGGACACGTTCCATATGTTTGTGAAGAGTCTCCTACACAGAACTGTCACATCCAGTTAATTTTGATTGACTTCCTTTGTTCTTGTTTTATTGCTTCAATCACAACACCTCCCTCACTTAATCTATCAGCCAACAAATTCCCTTCCTTTGCCCAAAAATAATGATGATGTTTATGCTCAAATAAGATGTTGATCAAGTAACAGGATTAAACAGAACTAGTTTTACGCAAGATACATTGTTTTTTTATCCTTCAAACCCATAAATACTAAATTTATTACTGTACATTTGGCTTTTAAAATGTCTAATTGAAAACCTATACCAGTGTGTTGAGAGAAATCTCATGGAGGAGTGCTTGGAGTCAACTTTTGGCATAAAAAGAAGGCAGTCTTCCATGAATGCCTCTGGGGTGATGAGGTTAAGGGTTGGCAGAGAAAGGATAAAGGGAGGAAGAGCATGTTGGAGGGAGATGGCTGACATGTGACTAAGTTTCTCAGACCTGGCGTGTCTTCGAATGGCCTTGGCTCAGAAGGATAGACACCAGATAGGGAGAGCTGGAAAGTTCGACGGGGGAGACCATATGTGGAAAAAGAAGACAGTGTTATCCTGCCTCTTTTAAGCAGAGAAAAAGCTAGCGTATTTACAATTATGTTTTGTCAGGAACTGCGTGTGATTCAGGACCAGGCAAACAGTCAAGCATGAATAGTTGAGAAGTGAGGAATAACAGCATAGGACAGTAGAAGTCTTGGTGGGTTGTCAAATTGGGAAGAATCTAAACAGTGCCTTAGTACTCTTGCAGACAGAAAGGCACCTCAAGTCATATTCACTCAATCCTACGTTGAAAACTAAGCCAATTTTACTATCAAATGTAACACATGCAGGGCTCTAAATTACCTTTTTTAGTTACTAGTTGGGGTGGCCAGTAACAACCAAAGTCTACCAGCCAAATCAAAACTCTACTATCCAAATATATTTCTCAGGAAAAATAATGAGTGTATTTCAAAGTAAAGCAGTTATTTCCTTAATTCATAAAGATTCAGTTTATGATTATTCTCTCGTAAAAATAAAGCACTAATAATAATTAAAAGAGTAATCTTTTGTCAGGTTTTTTAACATTACAGAAATGGGATTTTATTTAAAAAAAATACACTTCTGATCTCTAAACTTTTTCATGACCACATACTTTTCTTTAAAGCATCGCCTTTATCTACAAACGTTATACAGAAACAAGTTGGAGAAGTATTAAATATTGACCAATATGAATTGTTTGTTTTCTGTGTGAGTCAAACCCGTTAACAATATTGCTCAAAAAGCAGCAGAGTCCATGTGTGACTTGTTGGGCGCTCATGTTGTGGTGTCGCTTACAGTCTGTTTTTTAAGATATTTTTTTTTATGATTTTTTTAATTTATTTTTTTATGGAAGCGTATTGCATTCAGTTAAAAAAAACACCCTTTTTTATTAAAAGCACTATGCTTCCAGAAAGATCCAAACTAGTGATAAGCAATAAAATAATTAGGCTACTTTAAAGTTTTGTTTTTTTTTGTCAAAAATATCATGCTGAGAAAAACATGCATATATTGTAAAATGTGTAACATTTTGCCTTACTGTGAGTGTGCTTACAGATTTTGTTGTAGTTGTGAGTCTGTCATTTCAAAAAGTATCAACGACATGGAGCAAAAAGTGAGAGTTTGTTTGTGTTGGCTGAGATCAGTATGAGCAAATGCTAGAAATTACCAGTGCACCTGAATGCAACGCAATGATGAATGTCTCACCTGCCAAAGTGGCGAGTGAAATAGATTTTCTACCCGCCAAATGAAGGTTTTACTCAAATTTAGCAGGTGTTCTTTTAGAGCCCTGAACATGTATATTTTCTTTTTTAAGGATTTTGCCTCATCAAGGGATAAACTGAGTTTTTCTACGGGAACTCAAAAATTATTCAAAATGATCAAATTTCCCACCAAAATGGTAAAAGTTCAAAACAACAAACAGTAACAAACAGTAAACTTGTTATTTAACAAGTCATCTATTTCTCAATAACTAACAGTTTAATCATGACTTGGTAACTAGCTGTAACGCATTATAATATAATATAAAATATTATATCATATTATAATATAAAGCATTATAAAGCATTAAATACAAGTGAATTGGGTTAGCACCCTTTGTATGTTCTTGACCAAACATTCAGAACAATAAAGAAGGGTTTATCAGTGTGGGCTTCAAAACAACAAAAGATTTGTCCCTAAACAGGATTGTTTGTTTGTTTTTTAACTTGCACTTTAACCATTTCAAATATTTTTTTTCTTGATGGATGAAAAAAAAAACAGCCCTAACTCCAGTAAGTTCAAAACTTCACCTAGAAATCTATGATTTTTTATTTTAATCCTTTATTTCTATATCAATCCTGGAGAACCAAACAACAACTATCTTATTGGCTTCCAAGGTTAATTTGACACTGCTGTTTGTTTGTTTATTTTGGGTAGCAGCAATTAATAGTGGCTTAATAAATAAATAAATAAAATAAAACAAGAAAGCAACAAGAAAACAAGCTGTGCCAACATAAACGCTTCAGAAACATTTTTTTCCAATATTACTAGTATACCATCAGCTTAAATGCTGTTGCAGTTCCCTGAACTCTATAAAACTCATGGTATCCAAAGTCTGCAAAAGTTTAGTGGGGTAATGCCAAATGCTTATTTGAACAGACAACTAATCATCCATAGAACTTCAGAAAAAATGGATGAAAAGTGTTCCCTGATTAAACTCATTAGCTATCATTTTTATTTTACAATTTGCTTTGCAATGATTGCAGTTTCAACAACCGCTCACAGAGAGGAAGAGCTTCAGGATCGGTGTGTGGTTCTTACACTGTTCTTGAAATCATCCATGTATAGGAATTGATCAAAGCCTCTCCCCATGAGAATTTCAGATGTACACCCATAATTCTTTTCTGAATTTTCATCAGGATCCATTGAAAAAAAAAAAACCTCTTATACAGCAATTTTAAGTTATTGTGAATAGGAAAGTTTAGTGAGAACCCTTTTCACTGAAAACACACATTGCACAATGCAATGTTGTATGCCAGAATTATCCATGCTGATGAATTCTGATGAGGAGATTGAGAAACAGCCGGCTGCTCCGAGCCATTTTCTGGGCTGTTGTCTTTCCAATAGTTCTGGTGCTCCCCTACGGAGTGAAGACACCCACGCTTGCACAGCGGCAGAGGGACATAAGAGTCGAGGTGAAGTTTATCTCGAAAATATCTCTTCTACTCAACAAAGCCTGGTACTATTCTCTACTGCTATCTTAGCAATTATAGGAGTTTCCCACGGGCTCCAGCAAAAAGCTTGTAAACTAATATGCTAATGAAGACAAATGGAGCTAATCCCTCTGTTCTCAGGATGTCTTTGTTGCAGAAAAAAGTGAGCTGTAAAGACCAAGGAAGAGAACTGGTGAAAGAAAGCATAATACAATCAGAGGATAATAAAGGTCTAATATTAGAGTTTATGTACATTTCCAGTCAGCACAAATAAAGCCAGTGTATGAGACATGCTCCTTTTTTGTGTGTGTGACTTCCCTCTTGTTTGCAAAAGCAAAATAATGTTTAAAACTTCACAGGAAGAGTATCAGACACTCTTCTTGTGAGAAACAGCTGCTGCAACAAAGGCCAATGACTGATTCGTCACTACTGAGTACTTCCGATGGATGTGGTACAAACAAACAGTTGGTTGCGCTGCTGTTTTGCGGACATTGCGTGTCATGAGGCAAAGCAGTCTAATGGCGCAGAGTCTATTACACATGATGTTTAAAGTCTAAAAAAAACACTGCGGTTTTGTGGTCAGAGTTGTGCTGATGGTAACCATGTGTTCGAGTGGATGTTCATGCATAGACTGTGCTAAAAAATAATGAGCTAATGGACACTGACATACCTGTGAGATGATGGAGCACCATGTGGCTTTTACTGGAACTGAGGGGGGAGTAATGAAGAATGATTTTTTGCATCCAGATTTGCACTGAAATTATTATATACATTCCCTAAGTTGAAGCACAGGAATTGACAAATACTTGGAATGGATAAAAAGTTGTCAGGTATGGCCTCGATGATCGTAGCACTAAAAGTGGCTTTGACAATAAAAATAATAAATGGTTCTGTTGTTTTAAAATATCTTTTTGCTTTACATTGTTTAAACCACTTCGATACATTTAGATGACAAAAATATGTTCTTCTTTTTTTGTTACTTGATTTATAAAATTTGCTAAACCTGAAATTATTAACAATTTTTAACAGTTACAAGATATTTTTCTAATGTTTTTCAAATTTACAGCATTTGTTCACAGTTTTGTTTGACCAGTTACAAACAAGTGATATAAATGTTAGTCAAAAACATTCTGATGTAATTGGTAAATATCAAAGGTAAACATACAGGTTGACATAATACATAATATAAATGTAAATTATAATGTTAAATTGTAAAAGTTAAAAGAAAAACTTTTAATAAAAAAATGGTTGTAAGCAAAGTCAAATTATAGATGTTAAATGTATGAGATTTAAAATGCATTTACAGTTAGTAAATCTCCATGGTATTGATAGATTTTGCTTTTAGATGATATGTAAATGTTAATGGTAAATTTTAAATGACAATATAAGAACTTAAAAAAATACAGTATTGATGCTATTTTTAATTGATAAACTTAAGACATACTTGTAAATTTTAAAATAAATGTTTAAACGTAAATGTAAATCTAAGTATCAATAAAATAGAATCATGTTAATTAGGCCACACCCATATTTTAGTGGACATAAAAAAAAAAATATGATTTTGCATTTAAATGTAACATCTGACATTAGGAATTAACCTTCAAATTTTAGATTAAACAGTTTCCCATAAATATTCTACACTTAAGTTTAACTCAAACTTTGTTTCCATTTAACTTGCATTCATGACTTTTTTTGCAATAATTTTGGCTTGAATGTGAGTAAAATCAAAATCAATAAATGTGAAGAAAGAATTGGCAGAACTTGATAAAATTATAAGACAATCTTTAAAAATGTATATTCAGCTTCCTATAGCACCAGCCGTAGCTTTTCATTCGGTTGTTAATGTATCCTTGGGGTGGGACAAATTTGGGGTAGTGCTGTTAACAAATGAAGTGCTGCCTGAAACTTGTCAGTTAGATCATTGTGAGTTCAAAACTTAACTTCTCCTCTTTTGTTTCCTTTTTAAATTTATGAGACACCAATGAACAGATTTTTTAGTGCTTATGGTAGTGAGATTTCCATGCGGCTGAAGGGTTTGACTCCCTCAGTGAGTAATAAATAACTGTGCGAATGTTTGGTCGTGTTTCTAGTGGGCTTGTAATTTTCAAAATTTGCATAGCAGCACACCCGAGCGTAGCCACAAATAAAACAACATTCAAGACAGACTTCCGCAGTGGATTCATCATAGACTGTTCTGAAGTTTTAGTGCCATTTCTTAATAATGCGTTTGGGATTCAATTTGTATCCCTGCACCACACCCAGAGACTTGGTTTTCACTGTGCTTGCCAAAATGTTCCAAACTGGCAGGATCAAAAGCCAATGACACAAAAATTGGAAACATAGGATTCTGTACTTTTTCTTCCTTACTTTAGAAGGTTGATCTAATTTTGCTGCTCGTCCTAGAAGCAGTCGGGCAGCTTCGAACAGAAAAGTGCGATGTCATGACCTGGATGACTGAGATTTTTAACAGACTTAAAAAAACTACAAAAACCACACAAAATAATTTACAGCGTTTTACGAAGACAGAGGCATTTTTCATTGAAGGCCGCCTTGTTGCAACTTCAGCCTCAGACCTCAAGTGCTTTACATCATTCATCTCAGAGCACATTAATCCTCACACTGTCTACACAATAATTTCTTGTCAAATCCATATCCATTTTTCCTTCACAAATAAACCAACCATATACCTCTAATGAAAACATCATGCGTTAATGCCAGCAATATTATAAAAATGTGTTGAAAAAAGAACATAAAATATGTCAATTAAGTCATGGGACAAACCTGTGATACCAGTTTGCTTTTTCCCTTTTTTTTTTTTTACACACAAAAGTGCCATAAACTCATTATCAATGTGTATTTTAGAATAGAAGGATCATTATGAAGATATATATGTTGTGGTTTTGCATTAAAACCTCAATTAAACAAAAAATGTTTTGTCTAAAAAGTATTATTATTTTTTTTCCCAAATGTATGTTCACACATACATTCGCCTTCTGAACAAACATCGATATACACACATGTGCCTGTTAGTGGATATAAATGTGCATCCACAGGAAAAAACTGTAGCAACAGTCTGAACAGCCAATGAGAGCTACGGATCCACAGAGCTTTTGGCCAATTAGCTGCATTGTGGAAACTGTCATGGTTACTACACACAAGTACGCATAACTCGTGGGCCTGTTCTCCATCATCTGTATAATTAAGATGCTTTTCTTCTGAATATTTTAGCTCAAAATCATTGCACTAAAGCAGCCACAGACCTGACTTTCTACCCAATACAAACAATTCTCCCCGATTTCCCTGATTCAGACTGTTAGAAAACATGGAAAATGATCAGGGACACATATTCTTTTTTAATTATATTATTTTTTAAACATATCTATTTATTTTCATTTTTGATTAATTTTAATGCATTTTTTGTATTTTATTGATTGTAGATTATTGATATGACATGTTGATCGCCCTCTTAAAAATATATATTTTAAAGTAGTTTAAAATGTTAACAATGAAACATACTTGGACATCAGAAGCTCTCCTGCTGTGGTGCTGCTTGGCAGACATTGTGTGTTTGTGTGCGAGTGGCTGGGTCGGGTGAATGACTTTAATCCAACAGCAGATGGAGGAGAGAAAGAATACTTTCCAACACAACACTGGCATTAAATATGGCAGGTTGGGTGGAATGGAAACCTCAGAGACTGTCTTTCAAACACTGATGACAGCTGATTCAACCACATATTCTCGGATTTGGGAAATCCCCCAACAAAGGAAACCAAATGCCTCCATTCCGCTCTTTGCTAATTATCTCAGTCAACTTGGCCACAATTGCAATGTTGCAACACAGTTAAATTAGTTAACAATTACAGCAATAAGGACAATTTATTACTACGCCTTGAACAATTATATCTCTTGGTTAAAATTATTCTAGTTTAAAAAAATATTGACACAAAAACTGGCCATTTTTATGGAGCATTTTTTTTTCCTTATGCTAAAAAAGCTGAATTGGTTAGTTTTAAGAGCTAAAATTGAGACATTTCTACAGTGGTCCTGAAGTGCAAACAAATCACTCAACGCAAAAAAATAGTAAAGATTACAACGACAATTACAAAAATAAAACAACATTACAGTTTAGAACAAAGTTTCACAAACAAAAACAATTCCAAAAAATGAAACAAAATAGAAATGAAACAATTTAGAAACAAAAGGAATTTCCAGAAATGAAATGTTGACAAATTAAACAAAACAAGAACCCATAAAAGTTAGGTACTGTTGGACATCGCAAACAATTATGTCGTTTGAGCTTTTCAAAATGCGCCTTCAATGTTCTCATACTTAAAAAAATGTTTTATGATTAGTATATACACTATCGTTTTATGCTAAATAACTTTTGCTTGAAATGATGGATAAAAGTTATGATCCAATCAGCGATGTCCAATAGTTAGAACCTTTTCCGTAATCCGAAAAAAGAAAAAGAAATTCGGACAGCAAAGAGATCAAAATTAAACAACACAGAAGGATCCCAAAGAAGAAACCAGAAAAGGTAGTTATTATAGAAAATCTTGGATAATGACGTTTGTTCATCATGAAATGATTCTCGATATCATCATCCATCCAATTAGCAACGTTCCATAGTACGTACATTTTGCAGCTTCTTGTTGTGTTTCGTTCTTTAACATTTTAATTTGTTTTGAACAATTAGTTTTGTTTTCTAAAATGTTTCTCTTTTAGTTCTGTGTTTTTTGGAACTGGAACTGCGTTTTGGTTTCTGGAATTTTGTCTGGATTTCTATTATGTATTGTTAATTTTTATTATTTTAATTTCACTTTTGTCATGTTGTTGTGATCTTTAATAGCTTTTAGTGATTTGCACTTCATGGCCACCGTAGATTTCAGAGATTTGCTGGAAAGATTGAATCTTCACAAAACTATTCAACTAAGTGTCAACGTGCACGGCACAGAGAGTGTGGGACTGCAGTGCAGAAAATGCAGATTCCGTCAGTTCGCTTGCATTTTGTTTGGGTTATTTAACAAAACCTCACAGCCTTCAAAGAAGCCGAATGTTGTTTCCTGCCTTTAATTAACAGTCTCTATAGTTCAGCCATGTTTGCTTTAGTGTGTACAGTAAATGAACCCCTGTGCTTAACAGTTCAGTTTCAAGTTTCACTGGCTAAATACATTCCCATGTGAAATTCACTTACTTAGTTATTTATTTATTTTTTATCTAACAATTAATAAAAGTAGTGTATGGCTTGGACAGTTTTCTTTAACTAGTCCTTCGAACAAAAACATTCATCTTTAACACAGAAAATGTCTGTCATATTTTGTGGTTTAACACCTCGTACTGGTTAACTTGACTATACCATCAATCAGCTACAACATCAGGACTAATTGAATAATGGTGCACAGAAAGCTCCCCTTTGTTTGACCAAAGCAGCTTTAGCCATAGGAGTATGGACTGCTATTTCACTGAAAGTGAGCCTTGGAGGATCTGTTCTTTAAGATGACATTTTGACTCCTTTCTGTGCTCTTCCTGTGATTCCTGAGTGGCTTTTGCGGTGTGGTGGGATACTTTATCATTAGGCTGGAGGTTGTTGAGAAGAACTGTCAGTAAACGGATGGCCTTGGTCTGCTACTGTGTTCGTGGGAGGTAAGGCCAAAAAAACCACCACTCTAATGATCTCAGTCTATCTGTGAGGTTCGTTATTGTTTCTCTCCCTTTCAGCCTTCAGTACAGGATGACTGTCATCTGTCTGCCACAAAAACTCCCTCTGAAGTGGATTTAAATGCATTAGATTACATTTCCCATTGATGTGTCTTGGAAACGCAGATGCGAACATTCAATCTTTTCAGTTGATTGATGAAGCAGAGACTTGTATGATCGAATTCCATAAACATCTTACCACAAAATACAATTCTCCAGTTTCTGCCTTTACTGAGCTTATTTGGAATTGTTTTCTCTTCAGTAAAACAGAAAGTCTTCAAAAAGTAACTTTTTTTTTTTTTTTTTTTTTTCTAAAAGATTAAAGTTTTTTAGCGGACTAAACACAAATCCTCAAACAGAACTTTAGTTGCCTTTTGATTTTCTGCTTCCTGTGAACGGCAAAGGATTAAAAATACTGGTATTAACGTAGTTATTTTGATTTTGTTTTATTACAAATCCAACCAAAACAAAAAAAAAAATAATAATCTCCCAAGTCTGCATTTCCACAAAATATTTAGGTGATTTTCTTACATTTAAATAGAGGCAGACGCCTTTTGAAAATCATGATCATTTATTTGTGTATTTCTAATTTACACCTTACCAGAAACCTGAGTATTCTTAGAACTTTTACTAGGTTACATTTCTACTGAAAAAAACAGACTTTTATTAAACTCAACAAGAGCAGTAAATTGTAAAGAATTATAATCAAAGTTGCAATATTGTTCACTTTTACTCATATTATATTAAAAACACTCATTAGAAAATACTGTTCAAAGAATTATTGCTACTTTGTCATGGCATATACATTTCTTTTTGCTCTAAAAATGTCACAGTCTGTCACTAAAGCAAAACTATTGCTCAGATATTTGACCTTAAAAGAACAATGAAACAAATGTAAAAAAAATTGGACCACACTGAAGTCATAATCACAGCAATATAATGGATGAAGTAACTTACTTTTTTTTTCCAGCTTTCCTGATGAGGACAGTCCACGCTGTCAACAACTAGCAATTATATTCTATACCCCCCCTCACTTTTTTTCCCTGTTTATATAAAAATAATCCTATAAACCCCTGATCTACACCCAGCAAGCTTTACACTTTGATCCCTGCCAACGCCTTTCCCACAGATCTGTAACAACATGTGAATGTGGCTGTGGATCGTGAGACGCTGTGGATGGAGGCCCAGCTCTGTCTCAAACTGTTATGGCTGCTCAGTCAGCTCTATCAGGACCATCTCTCAGTGGGTGAGAGGGGGGATTTGCCTCATGAACCATAACCCAATTAATCATTGGTGCAAATACAGGAAACGGTGGGGCTCTTTGAGATTTTGGTGTAAACAGTATGACACACGATTGGGCTCGTTTTTCAAAAGAAATACCCCCCCACACACTTAAAAAAAAAAGAAAAAAAGGAAAAGAAAGAAAAAACTGAGGCTCATTGCATAATTCTGAAATCAAACCATTTTTAGAATTATCCAGAGCACATTCTCCTTCAATGGAAACATAAAAAGCTTTGTTAAAGTTGTTTCCAAGGAGAGTGATCCTAATTGCACTTTAATGAGAACAAGGATCAATTCATCTCACTGTTGAAGGCGTGCTTTAAGCAAATGAAAGGACTCTAGAATGGGTGAAGAACAGTGGTGCTGGCAAATGTATGAGAGCGTCTGTAGTACAATGTTTGGTGTGGGGGGGAGATAGTATTACAGGCCAGAAGCCTACTGGTTTTTGTCCCTCTCTGCACTGTGAGTATGGAGGAATGTGCCGCTGAAGAACCACAGGGAGGAAGAAAGCACTGACAGCGAGCAACCCAAGTGTTTGTTTGTTTGCGTCTTACTGTCTAAGAGGGCCCAGGCTTGGAAACTATGAAGCTGTTCCTGAATAACATCTGTTCTGTGAGTTTGGAGTTTCTCTGTTCAGCCTGAACGACTAAAAACTTCTGGCTGGAAATCAATATTTTCCTTCTTTTTGTACTGAATTGTTCCACTGGCGAGAGATCAAGATGGACAAGCACCCATTGAGAGGAAAAAAAAAAAGAAGCTGGAGTGGATGTAGATGGGAGGGGCACATCACATTTTTCCAATTCACCACAATCAGAAACAGATTT
Source organism: Oryzias celebensis (assembly GCA_014656515.1). Taxonomy (NCBI): domain Eukaryota; kingdom Metazoa; phylum Chordata; class Actinopteri; order Beloniformes; family Adrianichthyidae; genus Oryzias; species Oryzias celebensis. The sequence goes on along the minus strand of BNCR01000017.1, from coordinate 14,826,959 downwards.
TCCACAATTAGTCTCTACTGACTTGCAGTTTATTGACTGAAGCACACAATCACTGTGCTTCTTAGACAAGCAAATGAAAACAATTATTGTGTCTGACTGTCAGCATGACAGTTATTCAGATTTTACAATGAAATCAGAAATTATTGCATAGTATTATATCCTGATATTTTGTCTGATCATAGCTTTTTCTTCATTTTTAGGTCACTTAAGATGATTAAAAAAGAAAAAAACATGGTACAATTCCCACCAACTGAAGTCTCTGTTTTCAAAAATACAGGCCAGAAATATTCCGTTTGTGATTGAAATGAATATTTCCCTGACATACGGATTAATTTCTCCTCTGTATTCAAATGAGAATACCCTCCACAGACATACATTCCATAAAGTACAATCCCAGAACGTCCGTCGTCTGAATTGATTGCTAGCTGTGGGGCTACTCGTATTAATCTTTTTCAGTGTGTAATAAGTGAATTAGTGGGATGTAGAAGATGATGTATGACAAAGGCTGGCATGGCTAAAACCCGCTGTAAATCCACATGCCATACTCACTCAATAATGTAGTTTGATGCAGCCTGGTATGGCTCCTACCCGCCGACAAAACAATGAATCTCTTAAGAGCCGATCAGTTATTTGTTCCAGAAGATTTACGGTAAATGCAGTGCGGAAAAAAGTAAATAAAGCCTAGAAAAAACAATGAAAATCTTCAAAAATTTGATTTTAAAACAGAAAAAAATTGAACACTACTTACCTCTCTGTTCCAGGGTTTGATTTAAATTGCAAATCAAAAAGAAATGTAAATAATATTTTACTAGTGAATGTATTTCTGAAGCTACTATTTGAAAAATTCTGTTTTTGCAATGCATATGTTACTTTTATATTAATAGCTGCATGATATTAGCATTCATTTATATGTCTGACCTGCAGCCTTTATTTCCATCCGACTAAAATATGCTTGAGAGATTAGATCTCACTCAAGAAAAGATCTTTTTAAGACACATTCCACCCTTTTATGTACAAAACTTACAAATTACATGAATATATTGGTCAAGTACTCCATCACACCCCTTACATTTCTCCTATGCGCAAACACAGAATAGTTTATGAGGTGATTTAAATTCAAAAGCAGTTCCTTCAAGTCTAAACCCAGCTACCTCGTTGGGCCCAGTGGGCGCTGTGTCCTTTAACTTTCCTCATACATCACATGCCTTCCTAACCTCCAGCCTCCAACCCCCCACCACAACAGCTGGTGTCTCAGTGAGGACCCTGACGTTACTCTGCTGCCCCAGTCGTTCAGTTTACATGAAGCGTTGCGGTGTCAGGGGCCCCTAATGGCCCGCTCAGAAAAAGCCCACAGTTGGACCAAATGCACAGCATATCACTTGTCCTTCAACGTAATGATAAATAAAACTTTGTCCTTCAGTAGGTGATTAGTGAAACATAGAAAACAGCATAAACACAGATTTTTTAGAACATAAATGAATGATGTTCATAGCAGAAGTATTGAACTTAAATCTGAAATCACTTAACATAATTGCAGTTTATACATTTCATACAGTAATACTGTTATCTGAACAAAGCACAATGTTTTCATGCATGTGCTCCCTTCTCCTGTGGGGGCTTCAGTGTGCTCTTATGGCCGGAACAGTATTCTCTTTCCAAGTGGGGCTCAGAAAGGAGATTGAAACCATGACCGGATATTGTTCATTGTTCCAGTCTCAAATAAAGCAGGAGCAAAGCTCTAATGAGTGGTATGGAGTCAAATATTAAATGGAAAAAAATAAATACATTAGAAAAATAATTAAATTGAAGTTTAAAGCATTTGTAGAAATTGTTATAAGACTTTTTATCTAGTATTTTTAATATATTTAATACAAACATTGAATCCCTCTGGACTTTATCCTGTTGTGTTTATTTATTTCACATTATATTAACATAGTCAATACACAACATAAGTAAACACAACTTCATGACAGGAAAGGAGGAGTGAGGAGACTCAAATTCTCATTTTATTTCTGTTCTAAAAGTAAAGACACCGCAACTGTGACAATAAGCTGACTTGTTTATTCATACATTTATTTATTTATAAATCCTATTTTTGTTTTGTTTACAAGACAAACAGTGCTTTTGTTCCAACAAAAAATACATATATCGTTTTCTCTTTTAAATATATATATTTCTTATTAAGCATCATTTTATATACATTTTTTGGAGGGGCGATAATGGAAAAAAACGATGGACTAGTAAGGGAATTTACAAATAAAAGCAAGTGGATAAATAAATCAAGTAATAAGTTGGAGCGTCACGTGGTGCAGGCTGCAGGTTGACCTGTGATGAACTTGAGCGGCTCGTGTTCGCTCGCCGGCAGACTCTGTAGGACCCAGCGGAAAACTGCTCCAGCCGGAGGCAGCCGGAGCAGGAGAGGCAGAGAGCGCAGAGTGGAGAGGAGACGTTCCCAGACCAGTCAGTGGCTTCATGGAGTTATGCACCTCTGATCCGCCGCCATGGATTGCAATCTGCGATCTCCTCTTTTCTTAATACACCTTTTCGCGTCCACCTTCCTCCCTGCCCTCTGCGTCATTTACCCCCTCAACGAAGGTAAGAGGAACTCCGGAGCGGCTGCGGGGATTCCTGTTTGGGTTCACGCTTGCTTGTCTGTGCGCGTGGGTTTCTTGTGTGTGTGTGTGTGTGTGTGTGTGTTTGGGAAATGTGCGCTTCGGCACACACCGCGGTGCGCTTTCCTGTTTCACTCACCGGGAATAACATAAAGATTGCGAAGAGGTGACAAGGTGGCATCACACCGCAGAAAACACGACTAAATTCCCAACTTAAGGACGGATCCCAGCAGGACAAAGACAGAGACTCATTTCTGACAGCTATTTTTTTTTTTTTTTTTTTTTTTTTAGGATATGATTATCTTAAACCGGGATGAATTATGTCAAGGTGCCAGAACAGATCTCAGGGAGTTATTTTGGAGACGTTGGGGAACTCTGTGCGTCCCAAACGGTTCATGTTGAGCTGTCCGTCTGCCCCAGTTCCATGCGTGATTGTCAGCCGGACTCGGTTTGAAGGAGTGGATGAGCTCTGACAGAGAGCTTAAAGAAACGCCGTTTTTACAATTGTATTTAGGCTGTTCAATGACATTTGACCTCCAAGAAAGTCTCATCGCGCGAAATGGAGTTTCTTAAAGGTTCTCTAGCCTTTTAAACTTAGATTTAAACTTCAATTATTTAGCTGATCAAAAATAAAAATTAAAAAAAAAAAATCTCTCTTCCTATCTTTATATGTTTCTATGACTTATATAGGTTGTTATGCTTGTGATTGCACTTTTATCTAAACACAATGGGATGTGACACACTTCTCCAAGCGGGACAGCCATTTTCAAAGCACAAGACGACAAAAGTTATTGGAATAAACAATAATCATGATTGAAACTAATATTATTTTAAGTGTTTCAATTTATTAACTTATCAAAACTTGAAAATGCTATTGCCACTTTAGGTTAAAGTTGAAGATGTTCTCCTGCTAAACACAGACAGATAAATGACTTGGTGAAAACGGCAGAACTCTGTTTTAGTCTAATGAGATTGCTAAAGAAAAAACAAAACAAAAAGAAAGTTAAGTCGCTCCTCATTAAAACACAGCAGAAATCAAATCTGTGCTGCATTTATGAATGCATTAGCTGTGGTGCACAGACAGGCAATGAGGTGTCAGCCTGTAACTCAGAAAGTGATTAAATGAAAGCAAAGATCCTATGTTGGAGGCAAAGCACCGGAGGAAGAAAGAAAAATAAGCCTGAAACAAAAATATGTGACCCCATTTACACCCCAGTGTGTTAATATGGAATGTTAAAGAAAGACGAAAAGGGGGCAGAAGTTCTCCACAAAAAAAAAAAAAAGATGACTTATAACTTAGAATTAATTCATTTGTATAACGCATGTTGAGTTTTCAATAATAGTTTCTTGAGCAGAAAACTTTTTTTCTTTTAAATGAGATTTAAAAAAATAAATAAATAAATAAAAGTCAATGCGCATGAGTGTGTTTGTGCGCACCAGCTTCAGCCATGAAAAAAAAAAACGATTTATCATTAGTCAGTGGTGGTGGAGTGCAAATATTAAAAACAATATATTTTTTTTTATTTCATAAATTGTATTCTTCACGTTGTGAGAATGGAATTAGAAGATAAGATATTGTAATCTATGATTTCATCGCTTCTCCATCCTGAGCCGAACAGCCGCGGCGCATAGCGGCACAGAGCTGATGTTAGAGGCTGATGGATATCTTTAAAACGCGTGAACACTAAAAAACACTCCCCCACAGCCTAAAACCCTCCGAAGGGTAAGTGAGGGGACCTGGTGTTATGTTTGAAAGTTGATGTGAGTGAGGAGGTAAAAACTGTGGAGCCATGGAGAGAAGGCGCGCGCAAAGACGCACACACACACACATACACACACCGGCAACGGGGAGAGGTAAATCCTCTTAGGAACAAAGTTAAGTATCCAAAGTATAAAACAAATCAGACGATTCAAGTTCCATTCTTCCCCCAGAAGTCTACCAGAGAGTGTCAGTGTCGAGCTGGTCGCTTTGGAAATGAATCATTCTCCCTTACAAACAATAGGTGTCCCCGTGGACAAACGAGGTGCACTTTCTCCTAGTTTCTTGAGCAGTTTTGGCGCAAATGCTGAGCGCATCTCCTGTCCAGCAACCAAGAACCGCCGACAAATCCCCTCGTTTCTGGCTTCAGATAGAGCGCACGCACATCATCAGAGCTGCAACGGGGCAAATGCAAGTGAAACAAAGTGTTTTCTAAGTCTAATAATGTACTGGCCACTCTGCAGACGTCATTTAAAAGAGTTTGGGTAAGTCTGTCTCTTCAGGAGAGCACGCGCAAAAGTGACTTCATGTTCCAAATTGGCAAAAACAACAGATACACCGTCACGGCAACATGTTTTCATATCTCTGATACGCCTGTTTAGGAATGTATTAAAATGATTGTGCGTTATTATTATTTTTATTATTATTCTGTTTAGACCTGCTAATGATTCAGGATGATTAAAATTTGAAAATGTGTGGATTTATAGAAAATGCATCATCGATCTGCGGACACATCGCTGCTGAGGATGGTTTGAAAGAAAGCTGTTCAAAAATAAAATTGGGCTTTGATCAACGTGATACTTTGAACTTTACTTTATAGTTTACTTTAATGATACTGCAGACGTTAGACAATTGACACTTTCATTAAAAATGAGATTCTCTGACAACTTTTTTTAATCCCTAAAATTCAAGGTTACAGCCAAAAATCTATTTTAAAAAATCGTGTAAAAGGGCGAATGGGAGCATTAATTATTGCGCAAAACTGTTTAGAACAAATATTTGGGGTAACGTTTATTTTATTTATTTCATCTTTTACCACCTCAGAGTATTTGGAAAGCGTCGCAGATGGTGTGAAAGAGGCCTCGGGTATTTTAGGCTGGCCGGACTGGAGATCTCGCTGGAGCCGCCGCGTTGTGCTGATGAGCCTTCGTGTCCACAGACAGGCCTATCTTACGAAGATCCAGGACCTTTTGTGCCAAAATAAACACGTTTTTAATCACCCAACGTCGGAAATGTTTGGTAGCCCCTTACCAAACATTGACTTTAGTTGAAGACTTCATTCACGAAGGATGTTTAAGGCTCTAGAATGGAGCAATCACATGCGTTTTTTGCGCACAAAGACATAAACCAACAAGACATGTGCTAAAAGTATGAAATCATAAGAATGAGGAGTAAGCCTAGAAAGAAAGAAAAAAGAAAGATAGATCTAGAAATAGGGGCAGAGGGGTTGGGCAAGTAACAGCAACATCAGACAGAGCCACTTTGCTCTTAAATAATTCATAATGGGAGGTGAACACTTCACCCTTTAACACAGACACAAGTCGCCTTGCTTTGCCTGCACTGCGGCCTGCCAACCCTGAAGGCTAAGAAGACTCCCATCCTCCTTTTAAGTGCAGCACATTCTATTCTATTCTATTCTATTCTATTCTATTCTATTCTATTCTATTCTATTCTATTCTCAGCTGCTGTCTGCCCAGTTTTGCTCCACTCATCTTGATTTTGTCTTCCATGCTCATCAGCTGTGAAACGGTTGTTGGAAGCGAGGGGCCGGTCAAAAATGTGAGCTGGGAAATCAATCGCGTTGGCTCAGCGGTAAATCATGAGAGGATAGACATCAGAAATGAGTGTGCAGCTCATTTTCTTTCTGTGCTCTGGTGGTCAACATACGATACTAAATATATGATTGTCCAGCATGTATAATAACCACATATCTGGTGTTGCTGACGACTTTCATGCGCCAGGTTCAGCTTTCTGCCGTGGGCTTTAGACGACGGTCTCGGTTTGCTTTATTGATTCACCTGTTTCTACCTCTGATGTTTTGCTTTCTCTCAGACAGGCTGACTGCGTTTGCTATTAATACTCCTGTTTAGAGGCACTCCCTGATGGGGCAGGGGCTATCTGCTTAGCTGCTTGGGTTGCTAACTGCCTGTCTATGTATGTGTTACTCTTATGTGTGTCTGTGTGTGTGTGTTTGACAAAAAGTAAGAGAGGAAGATAGAGTGAGCAAATGTTTTTGGATGCTCATATTTTGTGCCACCTTTAATGTGCATGTGTAGAAATAACCAGGAGGAAGTTCTTACATTCAGCAGCATTTTGTTGTTTTTTGAAATTGGAACCTTAAATTTTCACACATCATTCTTGTACTTATAGTTGGATGCAGCTTCTTATCGCTCATTGATGCTTAGATCTTGTGATGACTTTGGTCCTAATCTGGGTTCCTGTGCTCATTTTTCCGTGCATCTGGAGAGGCCGTCCCTCCCACGTGATATGAGAGCTGTCTAATTTTCTGCTCTCAAATTCCTTCGCTCAGCTCAATTTGAGTGGTGGGCTTGGCTCATTGAGAAATGTCAATTGGAAGCAATGGTCCTGGACGCAAAGCTACTATTATCTGACATGAACAGATAGCTTCATTTGACTAATAGTAATGTGTCTGCTGCCACTCAAGCATCTGACTGCCCTGCCATCCCACAGATACAGTCAGCGTGCTTTTTACGTGGTTGAAGTTTGAAAATAAGTGAATGCTTGTTTTCTGTGACTTTTTTTAGGAGCACCATCTGAAATGTAGCTCATGTGATCGGAAATGAGGATAATTTCTCTCTTTTTCTTATTTTTCACCTTACTTTTACTCCAAAAACAGGAGTCAAGAGTGTTTGTTCAGGGTAAATTCCGTTTCTGTGCCACAGCTGTGTCACAGCGACCCTTCATGGCTCACAAAGATCTTTTGACTTGAGATTTGTACACTCCTGCGTAGCTAATCTTTGAACAGGAGAAAGCAAATTTAATATATTTCTAAGCATTTTCACAGCTGCAGGGCTTGACGCATTGCTTCACTTTGTTGTGTTTGTGTGCTGGGCATGTGTGTAGAGGCACTTTACTCCCGGCAGAACAAGGTTCAATAAACATGGAAACTTTTCACATCCTTTCCATTTAAACCCATGATGTGAAGAGCAAATATATCCTGTGAAGAGTATTTTTCAAGGATTAAATCTTTGTGCATACAGTGGAATAGATTGCATTTGCAAATGTATTTCCATATTTTATTTAATTTTCACTGTTTGTTCAGTAGCTTAAAAGAGCTAGGACATCCACAGACAGCATGCATCCCACAAACTGTTAACAAAAGGGATTAAAGAGAATCTTTAAATTTGCCTGTCTTTGTTATTATTTATTCTAATTTCAATGAATCACTTTAAACGTAAAAATCTTTCCTTTTTTGTAGTTCTGAGCCTCGTGTGCAGTCACAGCCATTAAAAAGGACAGGCTTTCTAAAAAGGACGATGTGCAAAACTTTATCCACCTTTGTTCCTTGTGTTTCAACGTATTTTATCTTTTACCTCATTGTGCAGATTTCTTTTTAAAGACCCACTCCAATGATAATGGTCTTTTTAGTGTTTTTAACATGTTCTTGTAGCATTTTTTCTCACAATGGAGGACACATATAAAGAAAATTAATGTTCAAACTGCATTTCTGAATATTTTTGCATTCAAATCAGGATGAATCAGGAGCAGATGGAAATCCACAGTTTGAAAAAGCCCTCTGTTGTGAAACAGCAAGGGAAATTGGCAGGTCAAAGTCTCTCTGCTCAGCTCCATTCTGATACATCCGCTTGCAGACAAAAAGTTACATTAAACCTCTTAATTTTCCCCATCTGAGCTGGTTTCTGGCTCAAAACCGTATAGCTGGATAACTCCAAAGTTGCTCGCCATATTTGTTTTACCGCTAATATTAGCTTAGGTTGTAAGAGGCCATAAGCTAGTGGAAGAGAGTGTAAACAAAGGGATGATGGGACATCAGCAGAGGCCCACTTCCATGCAAACAGTCCAGGCCACTACTCAGAGGTGAATTTCTGATGAACTCCTGCCACGCTGCACAAACTTTGTCCAAGAAAACGACACAAGATTTTGGGGATTTTGCCTAAAAATGACAGTCATAATGAAAAGACCATTGGTAACAAACACTTTTACAGATCAAAATATGATTGGAGTGGGACTTTTAAGTATACAAATCACTCTAGTTCTTTGCTTAAGCCCATGAAGATGCTTTATATCATAACCTATATGGCCAACATCTCCATCAGTTTACAGAGCAGTTTTTCTACCGGTAATATCCCCAAATTTTGTCTTTGAGTTGACACACAAAAGCTGTACTTTACAATAACAACATGTTTTGCCAGATTTAGTTTTGTAAGCATTTTCACGAGAAACCTGTTTCTGCGGAGCGTCAATGTGCAATTTCATCTAATTAAGCTCCTTGTCTTATTTTTCTGTCAAGTTTTCTGACATGGATTTCTTTATGTGATGCCTGAAGTCTGGAAACAGTTTTTTTTTTCCTTTTTTTTTTTCTTGGCAGCATATACACAAATAACTTTATTGCCATTCTTTGTAAATTAATTTATATTATGGGTTGAGTGTGGCCAATTGAATTTCTGACCACTTCTGAAACCACTGATTACATTTGAATTTAGATTTGAAACAGTTTTGCTTTACCTGGTTACAGTCCATTCTTCATGGATGAGTTTGCAGCAGCGTAGAAATGGGCTTAAGGATCAAAAAGCAAGTGTCTTTGAAAAGAAATGCATGTTTTGGTTTTTGAAAGACTGGCTTCATTTTAGTTAGTTTCAGGATATCTTGAGATAAAAAAAATCAGCTACAGGATATCCAGTATGTGGATATGGATGGTTGTCTGAATACATTTTTTTGCCAGACACAACTTTGCAATTTGCTGCTGATGCCTGGTTTTTGTTCTCTATGGCGTAATGGCTCAGCCAATAATTATAATAATAATTATCAGAAGAATCATGACTTTAGCTTTTTTGATGGATAACCTTAATATTCACTGTTTATATAAAGTCTAAAAACTGCACTAGCATACAAAGATCTTACAGAATGTTGTATACCTAAACACATCCTTTTGTCCTGAGGTCAGTGTTGTTTCCTGGAGGAACAGGGAAGTGGATATGCACAGCTCTAAAAGAAACAATGCTAGTTCTGGAAATGAGCTAATCTGCTTCTGCAGTTAAAAAAAAACATATGTCCATATTTTTATAGAAGCTGCAGCAGCTGTTTTTGATATGCATTTTTTAAAAATCACATTTAATGCTGCGTTCACACCGTGCATGTGACGCACATTCAAGAACGCCCTTTTTAGCAGATGATGTTTACACTGGACAGTCACTACCCGATACTAGTGCATGTTCACCACCTACATTTGGAAGAGGTTTGGTGCCAAATGTCGAAGTGAAGCAAATCTCGCAAATCTTGCTTCAGGCGTTTTCTTTAACAGCTCTATTTGTTATATAAAAGTTGGTACTCACGTGAATGAAAAGGGACATCATCCATCATATTGCTACCAAAGCCAAGCACCCGGTTTAACTTTCTATGTGTGTTCAACACACCCTTGTTTTGCGCGTAGAACGAAAAATACAAATGGCACAATATATTTAACAAAGACAATTTTATTTTAATAGCTTCTTTGGAAATATGCTCAAACTCAAATTTCAACTAAATACAAGCTGTGATCAATGCAGCAGATGTTTTGTGAGCTTCAGCTATCTTAAGCATCTTATATAAGAAACACGTCTTGTCCATTTCAGCTGTTGTAACAAATTTGTTGTACTCCCACTTCTGGCAGCTACAACCTTCAAACAGATTTTGCTGAAGTTTGATGTCACAACACCACTGGTCAACAATTCATTTTTTACTCAACAGCCAAGTTAGCCAGTAGACGAAAAAAAAAAAATCTACCATTCAGGCACATTCTTTACCAGACAAATTATTAAATTTTTTACAAAGAAAAACTATAGATGTTACTTAAAAAAGGATATTATGTTGAATGGAGAGAGAGAAAATCACAGCATAATAAAAACATCTGATAAAAACAACTGTTTTAAGTGACTCTGATTTCTAATCAGTTTTTGTTCTCTGCTTTTGGCATTTTCACACGGTTTATTAAGTTTTATTTTCTTTCACAAATGAGTTCTTTTTACACAGCTAAAAAGTGCCCTGGCAAACATGACAAAGTCTGTATCGCAGAAAAATGACGACTGAAGTGATTTATTTTTGCTGGAACTGGAAGTAAGGCATTTTCTATGAATGACCAGTTCTCTCTTATACAGTCAACGTAAGAGTCAGAGATGTTTAATCAAATGTCATCACAGAGACGGCTATCTGAACATGAGTGTGTGAGTTGCAGCTGAGTAATCAGTCTCTAACACTGGTGAAGGTTTATGACTGTTCCAGTTGAGGAACATGTAAGCTAACTCCGCTTGCTAAAACTAAACATTTGTTTTTTGTATTTTTCCCCTATTTTCACAGTTAACCTGTTAGACTCCAAAGCAAGCCAAGGGGAGTTAGGATGGATTTCCTACCCGTCACATGGAGTGAGTATTTCACCTCTACGCCCTTTTTGTGACTGATTTTACTCATTTTACTTTGAATAAAAGTTGGTTTCTGCCTTAAAAACCAGGACTTTCACCTTCAAGTGGATCCTACTTTGTCATTAAACCACTGAGTCAAGTGAGGATTAACCTACTTTTTTTTCCTTTAGTCGTTTGTCAGTTGTTTGTCTCGCAGGTTAAAGGTTAAGTATTCAAAGTGTGCCATATGGTTAACATGCTCAGAGGAAACCATGATGGGTCCATGTGTGGTTCTTTGGTTGTTTGTGTTTATAGACAGATTTAGGGGGTCAATATTTGTAAGATATGCTCAATCATTCACGTTTGATTATAAATAAACTCAACGTTTTTGGAGAAAACGTCATTTTGACAACAGATTTTTATATATGATCTTTAAAAGCCCACTGTTTGACTTTCCATTTTATAAGCCCTGTTTTAGCAGCATCCAGTGCTTTGTTCTGTCTGTCAAGCCAAACCATTTTCTATTTTGACATCAAAATGCCATTCGTAAACTATAACCATTTTTCCGTAAAACCTCAGAAGGAAGCTAAACACAAACCGAAATACACAAACGCACACACACCCACACCTACATACAAGTTTGTCTTAATGCATTCTGTCCAGAAGGAATCTTTCCTGAAATGTATCAAATGTATATTTAAATGTAACATCAAAATTGTACAAAATTGTAATTCACAAAACATTACTAAAGTGGTCAGTGTATAAATAACTGTGGAGACATTACCATTTAAGTTCAATATTTTGCAATCAGTATTCCCTAATTCACTGTATGTTTTTTTAATTAAAAAAAGCAAAAAAGAAGCTTGACATCTTTTAAATGCTGATTTTTTTCCTACTTCATGAAGATTTTGTCACAGAAGGCCATATTAATGTAGCAAAACTTACTTATAGAGTAATGGAAAGCATTTTGAGTAACTAATATTTAAAAATGTGTGAGAATTGAGATCATTTGCACACTTATTTTTCTATTTAGTGATACAATTTTAATTTTAAAAAAGTACTGGCCATTGTCAGGCATTAGTTTAAAAACTTTGGATAAGCTAAAATTCTTCACTTGAACTTGTTTATGGAAATATTAATTCCTAAACGTATTTAGTATTTATTGTTTTTGATAACGGAATAAAAGTAAAATAACAGTTTCAAGTTTCTCTCTAAATTGAATATTTTAATTTTATTTTCATAGTTTTCATAAGAAAAAGTTTGACAATAATGACGGACCTCTAAAAGTAATATTCCTCTTCAGTCTCTCTTTGCATACCAAACCCAGTGATGGATTCTTCCTCACAGTGTATTTGTCTAACCTGCTAGACTCCTGTGCTGAGTCTGTTATCTGTCTTTCTATTTCTCTGCTGTGCACATATACGCACACACATATAGATGCAGATGTTTTCTCTTTATTAAGTGTTAGAATTACTCCTTGGCAGGGGCTTATGGTAATCCAGTCATTTGTTCCATGAAGCTGTCAAACTTTGTTTCCGTATTTTGCTCTGGCACCATCAGAACGCTGTTTCTTCAAGAAGCTCAACCACAGAACACACACAAATAAAAAAAAAAAAAAACCTTAAATACTTACCAAGAGGGAGACAAAAAAAGTATTTTAAAAAGCATTAACTTGGCAATTGCAGCTGCTTCACAAAAAGCGCACCCAGAAGAGGATTAATGGAGATGCAGACCAAAGTCATTCCTATATGAGGAACTTAAAAAGAAAGTGCTCCAATATTACGTTCTCGATCCAGAACTGGACATTGGAATGTGTGACAGAGGTTATGCAGTTTGCTCAGAGCAGTCTGCTTTATTTCAAGTTTTTGCTTTGAACTAGCCCGGACAAAGTGTGTGGTTATCCAGTTCATAAAAACGCGTCAGGGATGAGAGCCAAAGCCTTTCTTTACTGAGAGCAACTCCAGTGAGGAATAGAAGAGAATGGGAGAAGGATCAAAAAGAAGAAGAAGAGAAGGAATAAGGGAGGAAGCGGAAAGGGTGGCAGACGAGAAAGGGGAGTGTACGAGGGACCAAGCGAAACAGACATATAGATGTATTGCTGTTGATCAAGTCCTCAAGGTGAATCATCTGTAATTACTCACGTCATCCGCTGACTGCGCTCCGATAAGCTGCGTGCCCTGAGAGACTGCTGCTCACAAATGATTTCTCATAATGTGGCGGTGGCACCGAGCCCCCTCTCCCAAAGACATGCACACAAAAAAACTCACTCACACTGATGGGGAGGCCGCAGCTATTGGCCTACTGAGACACAACGGGCTCCGGTCAGAACAAATTAAGAGCTTAGCCTCCCCAAGATGTTCACCCTGGAGCCACCGAATGGACTGATGGGTGTGGGTCTGTGTATTAGAGTGCCTGTAATTCAGATATACTGTTATCGGTCTGGGAGGCAGGCTGATTGCTTTGCAGTGTCCAGGGGGCTTAGCCCATCACTAAAGACTGTTAAAGATTACATTCTTGCATGCTTTGAAAGCATTCTTCAGCAACAAACCAACACCCTAGACACCAGCTGTGCATGCAGAATAGAATTAATGGGTACATACAACGTGAGCTCGATTCTTCATGGCAACAGGGGATACAAAGTTGCTGTCTTTGCCAGAAACTGTGTACAACTACAACATTTCAAGACCATCAGTTTTGCTGCAAGTCATTTATAAAAGATGAATTCTTTTTGAAAGGTCTGAGAAAAAAACAGGTTTTCCAAAAAACGTATCATGTCTTACATGTGCATGAGTTGTACTTGAGATGACAAACATTCAACTTAATTAGGATGCACCAATCTCAACCATTACAAAACCTCCAGACTTAATTTTCTCCTGTTTATTTTGCACAAACACATCACGGTTCATTAAGTTGTGGAGTTTTTAGAGCAACTGTCAACGAAAGAGTTATTCTTTTTTTCATCCATTCTTGATGTTTTTTTAGCAAAACATTTGAATTTCTTTGCATACTTTCCACATGAAGTCAAGGATCCTGTGTCTAATTCAGGTTTCACACTGCGGTTTTCCCACCAGTGACAGTTTGGGTCAGACAAATACTTTCCAGTTGCATTTGTGAAACCAGCAAAAACATCTTAAAATCAAATTTTCTTGAAGAAAAGATTTTAGGAATGCGAATAAAGAACGATTTCTGTGATGCAAAAGATGTGCATGAAATAGGTCCATAGTCTTCAGGGGTTTGGTTCTGGACTGATGACGTCCTGGATGATGGTGAGATCACTCACCTTGGACCATAGAAGAATATGTCCAAGAGACAACATGCTGATGGTGACTGAGGACAAGACTATGACAAAGCATTGGTCGAGGTGGAGGAGGACCGGCAAAACCGTCTAGAACATAAACGTCCACGAATCTAAAAGAATCTAAAAGATTGTGATTGGCTGAGAAGAAAAGACGGGGAATTTAGCTATTGGTTTAGAGCAGTGGTGTCAAACGCCAGTCCTCGAGGGCTTGCCTCCTGCTGGTTTCCCAGAAATTCTGTCTCATTTGCTGCTGATTACCTGGATAAGGTGTGTTTGGCCAATAAGGAGGTTCAATGGCAGGTTTTGACACACCTGGTTAAGAGTGAAGACTTAACTGAGGAGTGGCTTGCAGAGTGAGTGAAGTTAAGAACCATTGACTGTATATGAGAACTGGAATAAGCGACTCTTTCAGAATAGCCATTCTGTCGCTGCTACATCTTTTTAACAAATTCTTGCTAATCCTAATCTGTTTTTAAAATGCTGATTACATTAATTTGGATTGATGATTTTTGCTATATTTGTAGTTATTCAAGTTATGAACTGACCAATCAGATGTTTAAAAAAAAAAAACTCGATGGCCTTGTGTCGAACATTCATAGCATTTGATTGACAGATTCTCTTGAGCCCGCTTTTAAGTGGAAGAAGTGTCGTCTTCTAACTTAGTACTAATAGAGAGGGTGATTGCCATCGAAATGTAGACTAAGACAGACTAATCACAGCTTATTGAGGATGTCTGGTTCCAACATGGCAATGGATATATCATGGAAAAATGGCGACCAAAATGTCTTCATTTGGTTGGAACCAGAAGTATTTATTTTCTATGGGTAACGACTCCTTCGCTTAGTCCGACTCTCTATATACAGTCAACAGTTGGAACCCAGATCTTCCTTATTGAAACTGCACCAAAGCTTCACAAATAAACATGACATTTTCTGTTTTTCCAGAACAGTTAGACTTATTGATCATTTATTCCAAATGTGTGCATTCAATGTACAAATAAAAAACCTAATCAAAAGGAAACTCAACAATAACAAGCAATATTAGTATGTCCAGACTTAATAAACCAAACATCCAAAACAGGGTAGCAATAAGTACAACAAAGTTTAGTAGAAATTGCATTGGCTGAACTTTCTTGTACCAAGAATTAGGAAAAAAAAAGGTGTTTTTAAAAACAAGGAGAAAAAAATATGAAGACTTTGAATTAATTAGGAAGAGAAAACAAGAGCCCCCCGCTGGAAAAGTCCTGCAGTGATTAGTATGTTTTGTCTTACCTGCTGCAGACTGTGGTCAGCGCGTGCTCTGGTTGGAGAAGCAGGGAGGAATTCTAACCGCTAACAGGCTAACAGCTACTCGAAGTGGGAGCCAAGCAAGCACATTTTTAACCATTAATTGCAGTTGAAATGAAAACATTCTCTTGTTACTCTGTTTGCACAGTAAATGTTTTTTTTGCTGTGTCATTAAATTTTGTAACTATGAAAGATATACTTTCAGCGTGACAACACAGTTAAAAGAAGTCCTTTGACTGCAGTCTAGAATATACCAAACCCACATCTATTCTTAATTAATAAATCTGAACAACAACAACAACAACGATGAACAAAAACCATTTCAAATTGTTTTGCAAAATAGTTCTGAATCCTCTGTTTTCAGAACTGTTTCTATAGCCGCACTATCATCAGTCATTCCAGCATCACATAGTGACTGCTTTTGAGGTATCCAGGAGTGGAACATAAAACATAGGCTGCTTATAGAAGCTCAAAGCTGTCCACAGAGAAGAAAAGTGAAGTATGAGGTGTGCATTCACTTTTCTTTCGGTAAGCTCTGCTGATGAAATGTCCTCTAATGTGCTGCAATTGCCTGTTAGCCCACTGATTTCTTTGGATCCCACAAGCCAGCTGGATCTTTATTTGTTGTAGTTGTTCCAACTTTTAAAAGGAGCCATAAAGAAAGCACTTTTTTGTTTTGTATTTGTTTTGCACCATGGCGCTAAAGTTAGAAAGTAAATAATAGACAACAAATCATCAGGATAAATGATCATATATGAAATTAAATAATTGCATGAGCCTCTATTGCCTCTATACTAACAACACTAAAATACAATTTATCTTCTTAATGTCAGATTCTGTTTGTTATCTTTAAACAACAATAATTCAGTTAAATGGATTACCAAACTGTCATAGTTTACTCAAATTTCTCTTTATTTTTGTGCTGCTGACACTTAATAAAAAAGGTCTGCTGTGAATTTAAAACATCAG
The DNA here is from genome assembly GCA_014656515.1 of Oryzias celebensis. NCBI lineage: Eukaryota > Metazoa > Chordata > Actinopteri > Beloniformes > Adrianichthyidae > Oryzias > Oryzias celebensis. The sequence continues at coordinate 14,810,460 of BNCR01000017.1, read as the reverse complement.
CATTTTTTCATTCTAGCAGCACAAAGAAAAGATCTACCACCATTTGTTGGACACTTTAGATACCAGTGAGATAAAATCATGAAATTGTATAATCATGAGGTATTTATATGTAAAAGTAAAGTAAGCAAACATAAGGAACATTCCAACCAACCAGTTTACTAATGTGATAAATAATAGATTCTTTGCAAATTGCCATAGGTGAATAAGGTCATGCATTCCACACTAACCCACAAAGAACACCCTGCAATTGACCTTAAATTTACGCGTATTGGAGTTCTCCAAATAAATGTTGGCAGCAACCATGCTAAATAACTCCTTGGAGAGTTTTATATTCTGAAAATTTGTGTAAAGTATGAAAGACCAAGACATATGCTTCAAAAAAAGAGCTGGACTGAACTTTTCACCCTTCCGCTGGTCTATGTCCACTGACCTCCGTATTCTTGAGGTGTGTGTGATCTACTGTGCTGACTCAGAGACTCTTAGCAGCTCAAGTTAACACACATCATTTTACTGTCCCTGTAGTCGCTTCACCTACAGCGCAGATCAAAGTCACAAGGGCAGTATCACACAAACCTGTGCCCCAGCCGTGACCATCAGAGGTCAGGGTCAGAGGTCAAAAGGACTCCTGTAGGGTCCCTGTGTTATTATATATCAATTAGAGAACAGAGGGAGGGGAGTTACGTCCCTCTGGAGAAAACCCTCAGGGTAGCTGCTCACTTTAGACCTTTATTTATCCCTGCTGACGTTCCGTTCAACACATTCCCAATGGGGGTTGTCTCAGTTGGTGGCAAAACTTTCATGTAGAGTAAAAGTGGGAGATGTGGAGATTGTAAGGTCAGAGTAGAAAAATGTCAGAGTTTAGTACTTTGGAGTTTTGCCGCCTAGAGTAGTCATGTATGGACTGCCTGTGATGGGCAGCTTCTTCCCATTTGCCTGCTAGATTCTCAAATAGGTTTATTAGAATTGTTTTGAACTAAAAAATGTCTCTACTTGGAGTGTCAATTGATGTCAATTCAGGGTTTTTTTTTGGTCATCAAAACTCAGTATGGAAAATGTTTATTATTTATTTTGTTATTTTTATTCTTTTGGTAAAAAAATTGGGTTTTTCTTATGTTAAAAAGAAAAAAAAGTAGTACATGACAACATTTAAGAACAACGTTTTTCTTTGTTTCTTCATAATTCCTAAAGTCAGCCACCCAGTAACAACTTTTACATGATCAAGGGCTCGCAAGTGCTGAAAAAAAAAGGAAAAAAAAATGTTTCCAGCTTTTACTTTTGTCTTCCAGCGTATATATTGACACATCAATGTCAACGGAGCCACTTATTCCAGTGGCAGATCCTCTCCTACAGTGGCAGTAAATTGTGTTAAATTCTGTCATCAGACATTTTTGTGTGTCATCACATCATTCCGTGTTTAAAGTTGAGCTTTTAAACTTCAGAATCAAGTCATGTGAAACATAAAGTTTAGCCAAAAAGCTCCATATTTAGCCCTGCTGAGTCCTGCAGTCATTTCCTTGTTATGGTTAGGCCTGCCGGGAGCTTCAGCTGCTTCCCTGATGAATATGGTGACGCCAGAGAAAATTGGATGGGAAGACTAAACACAAAAGGAGTCTTTCCCTTCAGTTGGATTCACATTTTCTCCATTCATATTTCTTTTTTTTTTGTAGCTCAATGGCTCTTCTGGGTTTTCTCTGTCAATCTCAAACACATGCTTTTCACTTCATTAAGAGATTGAAAGAGGCCATCCTTCAGCTTAAAAGCTAAAATACACACACTCTCTGAAACACCATAAAGATGGAGCAACCCTCTTAGCTAGTCAGTGATTAAAGTAAAAGTACCTGCTTTATTTTGAATGTTTAAACGTGATCCTTATGAGAATGTATGTTTCTGTTTTTGTTGAAACATCTTTGTTTGTGAAATGAGAGAATTCTTTAAAGATCCACTCCGATCCCCTTTTGATCTATTTCAAGAGTGTTCTCAGTGGTCTTTTAATTATAATTATGCAATTTTTAGCCAAAAAAAGAAAAAAAGTGTAGTTTATGCAGAAAAGCAGTACTTCATAAGTAATTTGCTTGTTCCCACTTACTGTCACACCATTTGTTTACATTTTCTCCTGCTAGCTTACACCTCCTCACACTCCCAACCACCAGTGCAACAAAAATGGCCAGAAAGATTGGAGCTTTCCAGCCGAACAATTTAGAGTGAAAAGCCAGCTCAGACAATGAAAACAATAGATCCAGTCATCTAGAAGCATCAGAATGCAACGGAGAAGAGAGCTTGTACTCTGCTGATTGTAGTTTCTACGTCACAACTGAGAGCTTTTTCTTCTAGTCTGCTCCAGATTCACAAAAATTTGAAAAAATAAATACTCAGAAATGCAATTTGAAATTTATTTATATGTCCTCCATCATGAGAAAATTGCTAAAAATGCTAAAAACACCATAGAGATTCTCTTTGGAGTGGGTCTTTAAAGTTTGATCAACAAATGATTACATGTGTGAATTTTTGCTGTAAAAAAAGGTTTCATCAGCCACATTTGCATACAAAATAGAAAAAGGCAAAGCATCCATGGACACGCTTTCTTGCCCCCTTTACAAAAAAAAAAACAAAACAAAACAAAAAACATTTTAACCTGTTATGAGCCCAATGTTTCAGGTGTTTGTCTTTCCTCATGCCTGTGAGTCAGTGTTCACTTTCCGGAGCTGCCAAGCCAAAGTGCATGACCAATAAGTCTTCCCGCAGTGTTGAATTCAAAAGGAATGACCCAGCTCTCTTTCTCTTTTTTTTTCTCTTTTCTCCTCTCTCTTTGCTTTCTCCCAGTGGAGGGAAAATGTAAGATAGACACGAACGTTTCTGGTATTCACTCACATCTGTCTACAAACGTCGTAGCTTCTTTTGTTCCATAGTCGATTCAGCACGTTTCCTTTTTCGTAGATGTAGTGTTGTGATGCAAATAACCATGACTGCAGCTTGAAAGTCCTCACTTTTAGTTAAAAGAAATTGTTAGAAAGAAAAGGGTGAGAAAAAAAAAAACACTACTAGATTTTTCTTTTTTGTGTAAAATTCATTTATCAGTCTGGCATCATTTTGTACTTTTAAAACCTCAAATGAAAGAACTAATTGCAATTTTTCTCACGGATATTGTCGTCGTAATCAAGGAATTTTAGCGACGGCAGCAAATTTGCTTCTAATTAATTAAAGCTTTATATCTAAGATCTTGTAGTGTAATTTTTTCACCCTTAAGATTTTATTAGATGCTTAGAATCCAGAGACAGTGACTCTGGATCTGAATAATTCATCTTTAAATGCTTACAGGGTGGAGATAACTTTTTTCTCTGCTGTTCCCCCTTCCTTTTATTTCTCCAACCCTTAATTTTCCCAAATCTTCAACCCTCTTTAAATCTTTTAACACCTGCTGTCCTGACTCCCTATTTATTTCCATCTAACCTTGTAATAACCTCATTGTTTTCTTCGTACAACCACTTTTTTTCTACAATTCCTCCATCTCATTTACTTCTCCTTAATTCGGCTTCGTTTTCCCCCGTGTTTGCCCCTATTCTGTCGCTTTCCTTTGTTTCTCCTTTCCACCTCTCCTTCTCTGCATCTTTTCCAGTGGGAGGAGATCAGTGGGGTGGATGAGCACTACACTCCCATACGAACCTTCCAGGTCTGCAACGTGATGGAGTATAGCCAGAACAACTGGCTTCGCACCAACTGGATCCCTCGGCAGTCGGCGCAAAAGATCTATGTGGAGCTGAAGTTCACGCTGAGGGACTGCAATTCCATTCCTTTGGTCCTGGGGACCTGCAAGGAAACCTTCAACCTTCTGTACCTGGAGACAGATGATGACCAGGGAAGCCATTTTAGAGAGCATCAGTACCTCAAAATCGACACCATCGCCGCTGATGAAAGTTTTACCCAAACGGATCTTGGGGATCGCATTCTCAAACTGAACACTGAGGTGCGCGAGGTGGGGCCCTTGACCAAGAAGGGCTTCTACCTCGCATTCCAGGATGTGGGTGCCTGTGTAGCTTTAGTGTCAGTGAGGGTTTACTTTAAAAAGTGCCCATACACTGTGAGGAATCTGGCCTCCTTCCCTGACACGGTGCCCATGGACTCCCAGTCACTGGTTGAGGTCAAAGGTTCGTGCGTGAATCACTCCAAAGAGGAGGAACCTCCACGAATGTACTGCAGCACAGAGGGGGAGTGGCTTGTGCCAATCGGGAAGTGTCTCTGTAACCCAGGATACGAGGAGAGAAGCAGCACCTGCCAAAGTAAGAACTTTTTAAAAATATTTTCCCATCATGCATTTCACATTTTGACTGAATTACCCAACTTTTTCTTTTGGCATTCAAACCCTTTATTTTTTATGCCTGTATTATTTCTATCTCTATCTATCTATTTTGGTCTAGAAAAGTAAACTGTTTGATGTAGAGGACAACAGTTCATATCTGTCAACTCAAGATCTTTAATGTGGAAAAAAGAAACCACAGTGTGTGCACGTGTTTTTCTGTTTGCATGCATTCTGTATGTGAAGCGTTCAAACAAACCCATGGATCCCTGAGTGTCTGTGGATTAGTTGTGTACTTGAAAATGATGTTATATCCAGCAAAAGGATGCAGTGTAGAGTTCTTGAACAGCAATCTTCTCTGTGACACATCATTACCTCTGGAAAGATCTTAACCAGAGCTGCAAAGATGGGTCTGATAAGGCAGAACAAAAGGGCGGCTTTGGAGTGTATGGTGAATCATGAAGTAATGGCGGTGATGGTTGTGGGTGTTGGTGAAAGTAGGAGTGGGGAGTTATTTAAGATGGTTGCAGATGTGTTTGTCTTTCACTGTCTGATCCCCCTGGCTGCTACGTTTGAGAGGCAATATCTTCCTGCTTATGGGTTTTCTTTTGTCTTTGTTCAATGTTACTGCTAGCGCTGAATTGTTGAGGTATCCTCCAAAAAAATATGATTTTTTTTTTTTTTACAGGTATAATTTTTAAAGGTAATTTTTAATATTCCTTGGAAAATCAGTTTGTGTCAGTCGTTTCAGCAAAATCAACACTGATTAAAAAAGCCTCCTGGAGGAGGTTTAAGCCTCCCTTTGGAATCAGATGACCAGTGAGGTCAAAGGGTAAACAGGAGTTTAAATCTTTTACAAGCATACTCACATTTCCCCTATTTTTCCTTTAGGATTTGTTGTTTTTTTTTTTTTGTGGTTATTTGACTTTTTTTTATGAAATAACAAAATCGAAATATGGCATCTACATATCTCTTTTGAGTTCAGGTTTTTATTTGGACGCAAATGATCGTTTTCAATATAAAAAGAAAGAAAAAACAAATTTTTCATTTGCATGGAAATCAAAATTTTAAATTTTGCTCAAAAGTCTTTGAAGTGATAAAACTGGCAGCAAATTGTTTCATAGATTTTTAATTACTTTATTTTTTCTTATGCAGCACCATTTACAATAAATCCAACCAAATTCACATTGTGACAAAACGTGTTGTGTTGTGTCATTGATACTTCTTTAGTTTCGAGATACTTTAACTGTTTTTTTTGAAAAAAACAAAAAACAAAAAAAGAAAACCACACTCTAGTGGCAATAAAATGTATCAAAACGATGCCTCTGCTTCTCCTCACGATACAGTCTGTGTGTCTTGTGAGTGATCTACCTCAAGATAAAGCTGCCAGACATTGCACCTTTTTAGCAGTAGATTCAGTCTCACATTGAAACTGGTGTAAAAGTTTTGCACAAAAAGGATGGATATTATAGCATTTTCAATTATTGCAGCTCGTCCCACATGGTCCCTTGTTCTTCAACTCTCTCCTCTCCAGAGGCATGCCCAGTGTTAATTAAAGATCAAAGGCTCTTTACCAGGTCAAGCCCCTGCTGTCAGGGCCGAGGGAGGCTCCTTTTCTGGAGCTGTGGACTCCAGGCGAGCCCGTCTCATTGTCCCAATCACAGGATAAACATAGAGCTGTCAGATGAAAACCGTGTGCTCAAAATTCGAACCGCAACAGAAATAAATAGAAATGTGAAAGGGAGTTTATTTCACCGCACATTAAAGTGCCCCATTTTTCTCTTGAGTAAATAAAAAAGGGGGGAAGGGTTAACATTGATCATTACTTGTATATTATTACACATCCGGCTGGGTTTCTGGATTGTCGGTCGAATCGAAAAGAGAGAGTTTAAAAAGAATATAATGACAATGTCCAGACAAATGGCAGACACCCTTCCACCACCCTCCTTTCACTTCCTGCCTCTTGCTAAATTGTGTGAATGTTTGGATGTATTTGACAATCTCTTATTAGTTTCAGAGTGCTCTAATGGACTCTAATAAGGTTTTATGTTACCATGGAGTGGGACAGCTGCACCAACAGGCCCCCACAGCCCCTGTATGCAGCCGTCAAGGGCCCCACCATGCAGCTTGTTCTGCAGGCCCCCTGTGTTAACAGATAGATGGCTGAATGTGGCATGCTCCCCACACACACCAGCAGCATGAGATGAAAACCTATATACGGTGCCACAGCCAATGAATACGTATAGAAACAGATGCTTAAGCAATGTTTTCTTGAGTATTTACATGTCGCTGACCTTCAGTGCACACATACAGGCCTTCAAACCTGTTAAGGGAAGCATAGGGTGTTGCATAAATAAATGGCTTATTGAATTGTTTATGAAGAGAAAACAAATTTATTTTGATTAAAAACTTGACTAAAAAATGCTAGGGTATAATTCTTTTAGTTGCTTTTGTAATGTAATGTGTATTTCCCTCACATATTTTCTTTTTCTTGCTCTTTTTTTGTATTTGAGAGCAGTTGTCTTTGTTTATTCAGACTCCAAAATGTGTAGAAGGGCTTTTACAGAGTGCATTTTTGTATCAGACTATCACAGTGTATTGCTGTGCTGTTTGAGTGTGTTTTGCCTGAGATATTTTTGAAAGGACGAAAGCTATTTAAAAAAATAAATATACAAAATCTGACAGTCAGACGTCAAGTGTGCATTGCACTTTTGAAGTAGAGTGTCTGTGTGAATTATCGATAGCTTTAATAAATTGCAGAAACAGTAAGTAGGTATTATTATGAACACATGTTGTTGTTTTCTTGGTTCTCCTAGTAACAGGGGATGCCTTTATAAATGTCACTGAAAGGAGTTGATATGGAGCTCCGCTGCTGTAAAATGTGAAAGGTATCGTCAGTCATCATCTGGATTACTGTAGGTTTTGTGAGCAGCCTTCATCCTTTCCACACCGAATGTGAGGCCAGATCTAATCTCTCTAAGTCGGTCTTTCATCTGTCATTACAACAGGCTGGAGCAGGTGAAACCAGCTCCTATCTACCATCAGTGTGAAATTCTTGCAACCCTTAATTTGATCCTAAAACAGCAAACGGATGCCTGTTTTGTGAAATGTGTGTGGTGTGTGCGTGTATTGTACGTGAAAGCAGCTGCTTCGTTGTATGTTGAGGAGAAACGCAGGTTTACATTCTTGCTGGATTTATCAAGACACACAATCCTTAAACTTGCCAGGCAAGTAATGCCTATTGTAAAACGTGTATGGAATAAATCTTTATGCATAGACATAGAGAAATGCATAATAATGTCACTTCATACTTTTTATTTCCTTTAGAGTTCTTATTTAGTTTTTTTTTTACATTTCTTTTCTGATTGGAATAAGAGACAGGCAACATTTTAGGTTTTATTTATTGCAATTAGGGTTTGGGGACTTTCATTGCCAGAAAATGACTTATTTCGCTTAAGTTAACACAAAACAGCCATAGGCTACATTTCTAACCGTTTGGCTGCATTGGATATCAATGCAATTCAGTGCTACTTATTTATTAAGATTTTCCTTTTTATGAAATGCTAGAATACACAAGTAAGTAGAGATTTTTTACATGAATTCTTTGGTGAACTAGATTTTCAAAATAAAGCGTTTATCAATAAAAATCAAAATAAAAAAAAGTAATGCATTGTTTTGTCTAGATGCATGTCCAGAGCAACTGAAAATTATTACATTTCAGGTATTTTTTTTTTTTTATATTAAATATCTAACATATTAATATGTAATATATTATGTCTGTCATTGCACACGTTCCAGTAAATACAAGTTTCTCTTTTTGTTTCTTTTTTGCTTCTGTACTCTCAGCTTCTTTGTTCATTCTAAACTGCTGGTCTTGGCTGCTGGTTCAAAGCCCTTCGTCCATCATGTCAAATGTTTTATATCACTCTTCACCCTGCAGCTTAAGCGATTTAACTGCCGCCCTCATGCACAGGGTTGTTTGGCTCCCTAGCAGACATTTTGAACCGGAATTATACATCTTCCATTGACGCTGTCACGCAAACCTCCATCATCAACCTCCAATCAAACAACACAGGCTTGGCTTGAACTTATTCAGCACTTATTTTAGTATTAGATCATAATTAAATAACCCATTATTAACATTTAACATGCATACTGTGGATAAAAGGGCTTCTGGCAGTGGAGCTGCATATCTCAATGTCATTTATTCAGGCACACATCAGCTGAACTTTATTTGTCTTACATATTTTTCATTAGTTTGTATTTTGAGTCCCTTTCCTGCATGGTCAGAAAGTTCTATTTGCAGCTGATTTCTTCCTTAAGTTAATGTTTATTTTGTGATTTATTAACGCTCCTTTAAGTCTTTGCAGAAACAATAAAATGGGTGAAGATGTTAAAAGAATGAAAATATGCTTGACTGTGTAAAAAATTGGTGAAAGAAAACAAACAAAAATAAGCAAATCGTAGAAAAATCTTCTTAAGTTCTGACTATAAATATTTTCATGAATTTCCAATCATAATAGTTACATTGAGTACTGAACTTTAATGCTGTGAATTCAACATTTGGTCCAGATTTCCTGTAGAAAAACCCCATTAGGTCATATCCTGGCTTCCACAAACACAGTTAAACACAATCTGGCAAACACTGAAATGAACAGATCACCACAAAACAGTGAGATCTCCACATCACTGTGTCATATTTTTATCTGTGTCCCATTCGTTGACATTGTTTGGGGCTTTGTGTCTTTTTTCTCATCAGAACCATACTGTGATAAGACACTGTGTATACTGTAGCAGCACACGCTTACACGAGGAGCAGCATGGTATAGTGCAGCATAACACAAGCCTTCCACCGTTAGGTGTTCCTATGTGAAGGGCACCTCCACCTTTCGTGCATGAACGTCACAGATTCCCAACACACACATTTGCAAACCAAATCCGAGCATTCAGATCAGTTAAATGTATCTAGTGTGTGTTTCACTGCGTAAACTCATACTGTACATCACTGGGTGGTAACACTAGTGTTCTGTTGCTCAAGTCTCCTCTTCTCTTGTCAGTCTAGTTTAGTGTAGAGGCTTCTGTTGCCTCTGCAGCCTTTTGGGTTGTGTGCTCCCTGGCATTTAGCCCCTTTGGACCTGGAGAGGAAAAGAGGAGCTGGAAGTAAAGAACAAGCCCTGGATCAAGAGCTCTGAGGAGAAAGCTCTTGAATCATGATGCTAACATTGCACTATAGTGACATGAGACAAATAGATGCCTATTTTTGCATCAGAAATTCACGTCAAGTTTATTTTTTCAAATTAAAATGTATGAGGCTGATACTTATAACGTAAACAAAAGCAACTAAATCATTATGCTGTAATGCTTCTTACAACAGTTTGCTTAACTAAAGCTAATATTTTTTGTCATTTTTCTCTGTGTTTTCACTAAACACATTCTTGAATAAATACAAATGACGTTATTATTTTTCAATAGTGACCAGAGAAAAAAGAAAAAGAAACTAACTAATTTACCAATTTAGAAAAGAAATACTTTAAAGCGAGATAATGGTGACATGGTAATTTTTTTAAAAAATCTAACAAAAAGTGTAAAAGCAAAAAGTTTTATAATTTTTTGTTTTGCATGCAAAAGTTTTCCAAAAAAAAAAGTAAAACAGAACATTTTCATATTAGCTGGTTAGGTGATTACTTTCCTGATGAAGAACAACTTGTAAATTGCTTTGTTTTGTTAGGATTTTTTTTTCTTTTAAAGTTATAGCTCGTTCAAATTTTACATTGCATTGAAAAATTACTTTATAGACACAAGTAATTCTATCAATACTTAAGATTCATAAATTATTTTACCTTGAATCTTCCACAAATTAAAAAAAAACTTTTTTTCATTTTTTGCTTTTTCTTTCTGTTTTTTTGAGTTCAATTTTGGCCTCTGTACCTCTTGAGGACTTAGAATTTGTTTTTCCAATAAATCCAGTGTCCAAATAATCTTTTTTTTTTCTTTACTTAGTTGTATTTATTTATTTTTGCATAGTCTTTTCTTAATGACGAAAGCATAATCTGCTGAGAATAACCAAGAGGTAAAACATTTAAAAAAAATATTTACATATCCTAAAAAGTGAGAATTTCTCTTTCTTTTATTTATTTATTTTTTATTTATTTTTTTATTTATTTATATTTATAAAACCATATCATAAGAACATAGTAGTCATTGTAAAGAAAAACTAAAAAACAGCCAGAGAAAAAATAAATGCCTCAGATTTTAATATTGTCAAAAATGACTCTATCTTAAACGAGAATGTATACAGATTTTGTTGATTTAGTAGTGTGTGTGTGTGCATGTGTGTGTGCATGTGTGCGCGCATTTCTGGCGTGCACAACCAAAGAAGCATTAGCCAAGGATGCCGAAAAGGTTCGCTCATTCCGGGTATTATTGCCTGTTTGCTTTTCTCTTTATGGGCTTCCAATGCAGACTGGGGGTAGTGGGTAGGCCTGTCACCCCGGGGCCCTGGTACTGTTGAGACTTCAAAGCTATTGGTAACCACAGGCTCAGGAATTCAACTGAACACACACACACACATGCACACAGAGGAGAGCCTACATCAGAGTGCTGCAGAGAAAGAACAATTCTTGCAAACTCCCTTCTAGTCAAAATAATTTCCATGCAGACATATCTTTACATAAAGTCTGATGTGTGCATGCATATTTTGTAAATGAATATGCACAACTCTGCACACAGACACATGCAAAAACAAGATACAGATTAGTTTTTATAAACCATGTAGGGTCGTGCATGATAAAGAAGAAATCTCGTCCCACTAGAAACAGTTAAATAGGAACATATTATATCTTGTCTGTTTTGTTTTGTTGTAATCAAAGCTATTTTAATACAATGTTACCTTGAAGTGTGTTTTTTTTTCATTTTTTTATTTGTCTGGTCATTGGCATGTATGCCAGGATTCTTGCTTTTTTCTATGAGAGCAGTCTGGAACACATGTGCCAGTTGACAGGCAAAGACACCAGGATGGAAGCACGGCAGGAAACGTTCTGTTTGACAGACAGTGCATGTTTGGAAACACATGTAATGTGACAGAGGAGAGAACTATTGGAGTACGGGACTCAACCCATCATTCCTCCAAGATGAGAAGGAGATAGTTGGGAAGAGAGGCCAGGGAGGAAAAGGGGGAGTTAAACGCAGCAGAAAGAAGTAGAAACAGTCTGTCTTTGGGAGAGAAACTCCAGCTGGAAGCACTGGAGGCACGAATTCCTCTTTAGAGCCATTTGTAGTTTGAGATCTGTTATCAACTTATCATCAACTTCCTCTTTTTTAGAAGAAACATGAACATTGATTCTTTAATTATGCTCTTGTTGTTTGCAGCTCGTTTATCTGTCACTACTTCTTAATGTAATGCAAATTCCTATAAAATCACAGCATAAAACAACAGAAAAAGTCAAATGTTTTCCTCATCATTTGTATATTTGACATTGTTGGATGAGGAAAGCAGCACATAAATACAGTATAAAGTAACCTGCAGTTTCCTGCTTAATTCGGCTGCCCTTGTGCTGAAGATATGTTGGCATTCCTTTGATACTTTCAGGAGCTGTGGCTGTCAAGTGCCTCACTTATGGAGGCGCTCGTTGTTGTACGGCGACGCCGTGAGTGCTTGTCAGCTGCATCATCTCTTTGTGAAGCTGTGATGATTTCAGTTGAGAGGCTTCTCATTGTGGTTTCAACCTGAAAACCCAAAAGTCGCAACATAAGCGTCAACGCCACAGCGACTGTCTGATCTGCCGTTTTGCTACGCAACACACGTCAACATGCAGGAACCTAAGCATTTTTAACAAAAACATCTCTCTAATAAAAGCAAGCGCTGGGAGTTACAGCACAGCATAGAAATGTTACACAATTTGACAGATGTTGTGCTACAATAAAGGTTTCTGTTTGTGGAGGAACTTTGATGGGTTTCCCCTTGAATCTCACAACTGGCTTATATCCTAGTTGCTGCGTTTGCTTGTGCTCTGGTGACTTTACAGAGATAACCTTGGTGTTATTAGTGTTTGTGTCTTCCATTTCAATGAGGTTGACAAGAGTTGAAGCATCTCAATGCCTTTGTTTTTTTTTTTCTTACATGTGTAAAGCCAGAAGTGATTAGTTAAAATAGAATATTTAGTAGCACATCCGACAATATACATATGTCATTAGAAAACAAGAGCTGATGAGATAAGATAGAAGGATTACGAAACATAAACTAAATGTTGGAGTATAAACATATTCCATTTTTCTCAGCCCCTTTAAACTGTTAATCCAGTGTAACGAGTCATATCATATTTGATACTTGCATTTCTGGGATTTCTATCTCATTAGCATTATCCAAACTTTACTTATATTTTGTACCCTGTAGTTCACCATCAATCCACTAGGGGCAGTAGTTTTCCTTCTCATTTTAAAATGGCTGCTTTCATGAAATCTCAAAAACACTGGGAACATGTTTGCTAATTTTCCAAACTTTGTGGTGACAATAACTCATCTATTCTCACTCATTTTTGTTATTGACTACTTGCTTTATTTAAAGAGTGAAAACGGTAAATAATTAAATCTTTATAATAGTTATAAAATGTTAAAAACGTGTAAGTCATATTTGAGACAGTGGGTAAATAAAGCGATTTTTTTTTTAACACTCATGTTTATATTTCTGTTTCTTAAACTAAAATGGTTGTGAGCAAAAATATACCAGTTTACTCAATGTATCATAATTGAAACAATCCATATCTCATAAAAAATATTGAAAATTAAAAATTAAGTGTGAAAAAAAATAATTAAAATAATGAATTGGTTGTCAATTCTTTGATGTAATGGGCTTCAAAGGGTCAAATAAAACTTGTAAGGGGTAAAGTAAGGGGTCTTGTTTTCTATTGAAATGTTTTTGTTACCTAATTTGATGAAAATAATTAGTTCAAGACATTTTTTTAGTGAAAGGCAATGGTTCAGTTCATTTATCTGCACCTAATTCACAATGATTTGAATGAAGAAATAAAAAGAAAAATCCAATGTTAAAATTTCTTTATAATTGTCCTCCATTACCAGAAAAATACCCCGAGAACATATTAAAGCTGCTAAAAACAGGGTTTTCATTGGAGTGGGTCTTTAAAACATAAATTCTAGGTATACCATTCTATACATAAAATGTTTACTTGATTTATTTACATTAAAGTTTAGCTAGTTTTTTAGAAGCTGTGAATACTTGTTTATGTAGAAGACAACACCAAAATCCTTTTTCTTTTAGCAGAGACATTCTCACCCGCATTCCTTTTTGTGGGAATGCACACGGAACTCTGGAGCACAGTCAAATTTCAGATATTCCATCTTTCTGAAATGATCAATGGATTCTATGCATCCTTGAATTTCCGTGCACCAACTGTTGATGGAGATTAAAAAAAAAAGGTCTCCTCACCTATTTATGCCACCTTCGAGCCATGTCCACCCACAAGAACCAGAGCGATGACATTTCATCTTCATCAATTGCGGTTAACTTAAAAATGATGGCAGATGAAACATCATGCGTGAGAGCATGCTGTGGATGCGCACATCTGGAAGAAAGGGATTAGCTTTTTTTCCCCAAATCTTACTTTTGTACACGCATGTGAGCGTGTGCTGATTAAAGGCGGTCAGGCCTCAGTGGTCAGGCCTTTAACTGTCCCTTCACTCTGAATGCCAAACACAACTGTGCAAACCATGGTGTAGCCAAGTGTGGACGTTTCAGCACACTGGACGGCCTCAGAGAGCCTGTGCGTGAATCTTTTTCCAGTTGGCTTTTTTGCTTCTTTCTAATATTGTGAAACAGTAGAGAAGCATGCATCTCTGAGGCTGTTTATGATGTTTTGGATTTCCTTGCCTCGCTGTCCCACTTTTATGCACAGCTGTATTTTCAAAAGTCAGTCAACATTTTGGTTTAAAGAAAACGGTGCCTTAAAGTGAATGAATACCTTGCCCAAACTAACATAAAACCAACCATTCAGTATCCTCCTCTTTTGGAGGATTCGTAATTCTTGAAAACACTGACCATGAGGGATTGTGGGAAATAAAAAATGTAAATACATTGATATCACTTTGAAGTGAGGGCATTCCCAGGCTATACTATCTAACATCTGTTGTAAAATCCAAGTTATGATGTGTTAGCAAAGGAAACTGATTTAAAATAGTCCAAGATTATACATTATTTTACCAATTTTGACTAAATACAAGAAGAAGAAAAACTCATTCATTTTATTTTATTGATATTTTTTAAAAGATTATAAAAACAAATCTGAGATATATTATTAATAACTAATAATGCATTGAAAAAAGAAATACTTTTTTGTATTTTTATTTTTTTTTTGATACATTTTTGGCTTTAGTTTGAGAAAATATGCATTCATAATGATGCTAAAACTTGTAAATAATGAATCTGAAGATCAATTTAAAAAAATGATTAGGAATAATAATTGTTTTTTGACTTGCATAAAGCTTTATTAGCTGATAAAGATTAAAATAGCTAAAGCTGCAGGCTCATAAAGTTTGTCAACAAGGCATTATTTTTGGACCATTAATTACAAGAAAGTAGGTCTTTGCTGTATTTGTTATTACTCCTCTCATTCCTTTTCTATCAAACAGTCAACATAATAACTCACATGTTGTGTTCCACAATAGATATTTCTTTTTTTTACTTATTTTCTGTATTCCATGCGTGTATTCCATAGCATATTCTATTTTTCCCCACCAGCTCAAGTGTTAACAGGCATTTAAATGGCAAGAGATGTTACTTTGTGTGCCTCTGTGTCATCTTGTAGTGCCTTGAATGAAGTGTCATCTATGCAAGGACAAAGGATTCAACCTTTAAAGGTTGAAAAGTGCTTTACAGATGAGCACTGACCTTTCCTGTGGACTACACGCTCACCCACACACACATGCATTTACTCATTCAAAAATTCATAGAAGGTTAGGAGCAGTGTGAAGATTAACAGAGCAAAATGGCAGAAAGCAGTGTCCAACAAGATTACTATACTCATCATCCACAGATTTCCCACCCCCGCTATTTCATTTCCCTCCACCTCTGTCTGTTAGAATGGATGGCACCAGACATTTGTCAAGGTGAAGGTTGCGGGGCCCACGCCCTGAGATACAACCAACCAATTTTTCCATTTCTTCTGCTCTGCTACTCTTTGGCTGTTCAGAAGTCACACTGATTAATACAGGACCTCTGCAAGGACACACATGTTTTTCCTTAGTTTCTTTCGCAACCATCTTTTCATTTCTACCATGTTATTGCGATTCCCAAATTCTGAATATTTATCTTTCCTCTGCCATTTTAATGCATATTTTAAACACTGTTCAATCCACATGAAGCTGCTAATGCTTGATTTGTTTTATTCTTTTACATCTTTTGTTGAAAACCTACTATTTCAAAACATTTTAGTGCTTTAGTTGTATAAGTGTCATTTTAGCCTCTCCAATTACCAGTTAATCCAAGATATAAAAGCAAAATTGATAAAAATCCAAGTCTTCATAAAAATAGTTTGGGGTTTTGTGATATCATTAATAAAAATGGAGGGAAAAAAAAAACTTTTACAGAGTATTAATCAAAGCCTTTCATGTGTTTTTGTCAGTGCATCTGTGGGGGGTCTGCCTGAAGATGACATCTCAGTGGCAGGGGTAATTGAGATGCACGGTATTGATGAGACCTCAGCTGTAATGAACTTTCGCCAATTAATCCATCAATTTCCATGTAAATGGCTCGTGAAAGGTTACTAGCTTCGCCTGCCATCTGCATGTACTTATCATGCTAATGCACCGTTGAGTGACATGTCGACATGCGCGCAGAAACTCATTGGATGGGACATGGAAATTGTGGGAAATAGTGGCCTGACTGTTTGAAAGATTGCACTGAATAGCATTATCACCCAAATACGGTGCTGCTTAGAGTGAACCGCAGGTGATCACACCTTTTAATTAAGAGGGAGAAATCTCTTCAAGCAGCAATTCTCACATCCCCTACATCTCTGCGGGAGTGCTGTTTTGGGATCTTTTATTGGAAAAAAAAAAAATTAGCATTTTCCAACTCAAAGATTTTCATTTCTTCTCTCAATATAAAGGTTAAAAATACATTTGAACTTGTTTCAAATTGTTTAGAGGACCCCATTATTGAAAAGAACAGTAAAAGCAACCCAGATATAAGTGATTGTATTTCTGTTTCCTGCACAGCTTAAGGTGGGGGCGGCTCACTTCCACCCTCGTCCATGTTAGACAAGGAGAGAAACAGCAAAGCTGCCCTTGTACAGGAGTGAACACGCATCAATATGACAGAGTTACTGCTTATATCACATTCAGCATTTTTCATGAAAATTATTTGTGGGGAGGCCTCTCAGAGGGGCTGGTGGGATTGATTTCATGATCAGGCCATGTCATTAACTCAGTGCCTCTCTGTCTGTACTCAGGATCAAGAGTTAGATTGACTTTTATTTTAGAAGTTAAACCAAAACTGGTTTCTGAGCAGAGCTGTGGCTGCTTCTCACCCCTCCTTCAAGAGCTGGTGAGTCATTGGAAAAAAAAATATTTTTTTTTTTGTTTTGACGTGTGACTTGAGGTTTTTAGGAGGACTGCGTGAAGAGACAGGTTGGTGAAGAATCTGCATGAGGAAAGAGAAGGGGTTTAGTTAGCACAAATAAACACCTATTTGAGATCTACCAGTTAAAGAAAATTGTGTTTTGGTGTTTTTTTTAACATATTCTTATGGCATTATTTTTATGACAGATGGCAGACATAAAGAAAAATTAGATAAAAATTGCATTTTTGATTACTTCCTTATTCAAATTGTTGGGAATCTGTACCAAAAAATGCAGTTTGAAAAAGATTGTAAGTGTGACATTGAGGCTGCAATCAGCAGGCTACAAGCTTCCTGTCCCGTTCCATTCTGAGGCAGTCATTTGTAGACGACTATATCCAGATATGTCTTTGTTTTCCTCGAAAACCGTACGTCTGCTCACCATTTTTGTTGCACTGGTAATTTTAGGTGTCAGCTAGCGAGAAAGTATTCAAACAGATGGGTGATGGGAAGTGGGGACAGGCTTACTTCATGTCAACTGTCCTGCCCTCAACTCAGATGAACTCCTGCAACTTTGCAGAAATTGTCTAGAAAAATGGCTAAAAACGGCATAATCATAATTTAACGACATCTAGATGATCGAAGTGGGACTTTAAATAAAAGGTCAATCAGCTGGACTAGCTTGAGTCTGTGACAGGTCACAACCACCGCTTCGATCACTAATCTAGCCAGCAGCTCTGAAGTGTCAGCTTCACTTGTTTCATACAATATGACTTGTATCATCAGTATCCGTATCAACAGTATCATCATGTTGCATACATTAACTTTTAAATGGACAAACTCTTTGTTTTTTTGTCCAAGTTGTCCAAAGAGTTGTGTGATCAGAGAAAAAAAAACGCTCAGAACCTTTTGAATGAATTTCCATGATGTATTTGTGGTTTTCTTTCTAAAGAAGCTGCAGTGAAATATAGCTGCTTCGAGTTCAAGAACAATACAGAACCAAAAGAAAATAAAGTATTTTCCTAAAACAATGTGCTATGGCAGATATGTGCTATCAGACAGCCAGCTGAGGTTCAGTGTTAATTACCAGAGCTCTCAGCTTAACTGAAAGACTCAGTGCATTGTTCCCATGTGGCAAAAGAATGGGCTGCAGCATTTTCGTTTTCACATGACCACAATTGGGCAAATGATGATGATGAATATGATGGGTTTGGATTTTTTTCCCTCCATTTTTGTTATCTTTGTATGCATACCGCCCCTTGATTAGCTTGACTGAGTTTTGTCTGTCCATGTGTGCATGCGAATGCATGTTTGCACATTTATGTGCGGCAAAACCATTGGCACGCGCCGAGACACGCAACTTCCAAAGCCAACAGTTACTTTAAAGTGAGATGTGCTTTGTCCTAATGATGCCATCGATCATGCCTTTCATGTCTTCATTCCTAAATCCCCTCACTTCTCCATCATTGTCTCGGTGGCCTCATTAATTTAGCCTGCACTATTTATGAGCCTATAAAAACAATAAGGGAAGAGGAGAAAGGTTGTGCTGGCACTAAAGATACTTTTCGTTCATGGGAGACTTGAAGAACTTTGCTAAATTAGAGGGTGCATACCACACCACTTTGCAGTTAATTGAACATCTGCTTATTATTGGGGCACAATATTTTTAATGCTAAATATATGTGCTTTGGACATGTATCAAGTTTGCTTTATTTTAATACTCTAAATTATTTAAGAAAGAAGTATAACTTTTATTAAGTAAAGATCACGTCCTCAGTTGCTGAATTGTAATTTATGCTTTTATTCAGTAGTTATTTGTCAGTTAACTATTTCCACTACATTTATAAATCCCAGTGTTTATGTTTAATTTGAGTT
The DNA here is from genome assembly GCA_014656515.1 of Oryzias celebensis. Lineage (NCBI taxonomy): Eukaryota > Metazoa > Chordata > Actinopteri > Beloniformes > Adrianichthyidae > Oryzias > Oryzias celebensis. The sequence goes on along the minus strand of BNCR01000017.1, from coordinate 14,791,726 downwards.
TTTCTGCTTGACCCTTCTCGTGGTTGTGTTTATTTTTATTTGTGTCCATGCCTTTTCTGTTTTCCTGGCAGGTCGGATTTTAGTCAAGTCATTCTTTGCTGTAGTCAATGTTTTCTGTTCTGACTTTTTTTTTTGTATGCCTACTTTCCCATGAATCTACCTTCAATTTTCCATCCAAGCACAACACTGACTGCTGCCATTAAAACAAATCCATCTGTGCTAACCTAAGCAACAATGTTTAATTCTCAATGTTTTTTGTAGATTTAAGGATTACAGAACAAAAATAGCTTAATTAATATCTGCCACTGTCTGCATACTTATTTTGGGTTTGGAAAACTGGGCTTGAAAAATGACTTTTAAGCTATTTTTAATGTTTCCTTAAAAATAAATAAATCAAACAAACTTAAAATTTATATCTGTCTCAGCATCCTTAATTGCCATCAGTAAACATTTGTTTTTGTATATTATTTTCAAATTTCTACTAGAAATTTTACTTAATCTAGCAATCCTATTTGTCTCTTATTGGGCTGCAAACCAAGGACTGGAAAGCAAAAGAAATAAAAACAATACCCGCGCTGCTTTGCTCAGTAAAAGTGTTGTTATTACAGATAAACTACAGTAATACATGTAATATCGGAAGTAAAATATTTTAAAACCTTAATATAACAAAACTCTGAGCTATAGCTAAGGTGGAGCTTGTCATAAGATAGATAAAGATAAAAATAAAGATGGAGTGTCAATCACCTAAAAATAACTTTTGATTGGTCAGCTTAGTAACCCAACTTACAGGTCATTCTGCTCTAAAATCTCAAAAAATGTCATCATAATGGAAATGCTTTATTTTTATTTTTGTTCACGAGTTTTTATATGAATGTATTTATGTAAAAGACAGTTGTTTTTAAGATGAAAAAATTTTTCTTCAATTAAATTAAATTGCAGTTTACGAATGGTTTAAAAAGGGTGTGATCATTAATCATGACACGGAACAGCCATATTTGGGCATATGTGTGCAGTCTTCAGTTCCTGAACCCTATCCTTTCAACTTTCACTGTACTTTCTGTGACTCCCAACCTCTGAGTCTTACATATCCTAGTTTTCCTAAACCCAATAAGCCTTGAAATGAGGGATCACATAAGCCTGCATCAAACACACGTTTCTCTGGAAAAGGAGGCCACTCACTCACTAACACATCTTCATTCTGGCTGATGCAGAGGAGAAGCTGCAGCTGCATCCCAACCTAAGGTGTCGCCGTGATCTTTCTCCAGATGTTTTTTTTTAGTTATTTGGCTCAAGAACTGTGAAGGAGATTTATCTGTGCTGCTCTGAGTGATGATGAAGAAAACTGTAGAGCTGAAAGGTTGAGTTCGGTGGAAGCGAAAATGTGTTTGCTGAGCAGAAGAATCTGCAAAGATCATCACATCTGCAGCGTTGTCCTGTTTGTTTTCATGCAACCATCCCGTGTCGTTCATCCCGGCAACAAGCGCTTTTCACCAGGTTGCTTTTTAATGATGGAGTAGCAGTTATTTGGATGAGTGAGGGTTATCACCCTTCTTCAGAGTGAAACGCCATGTGTTTGCTCAGCGGGAGAAAATTCCTGCTCGCCCCATGATTTCCTCGGGTCATTCATGCAGTCCTCATCACCACTGTAAAGGCATTGTGTTGGGGCTCAGCTGCCCCGCCAGGCCCCCCACGCTTCAGCCTTTGGCCTCCCTGACAGCATCGCCCCTCAGCTGCCTGTCAGCCACACCGAGCCTGCAGTGGTTGATGGGAGAGTGCGAGGGAATGGGGCCAGGGATGGGGCTGCCACTGTTTTCAAATGAAACAATTGCAAAGGCAATTCTCTTTTCTAATTTCATATTTTTGTCAAGTTTTAACAGATGGATCCAACAGATGACTAGACAACCAGCAAGGAAACATTTATACAGTAGATCAGCTAAAGACTTTAACCGCAAATTTGTTTGCCAGTTTGGGTTTCACACCTTGAGAGCGTGATGCATGCACTCACACCCGACAGTTGCATCATTTTTTCTCCTCAGGCTACACATTTCCTTGGCTAAGCAGCAGTTTCGCAACTAGCAAACGCCTTTAAGGAGCTCAGTAAAAACGTTCTCCATTTGTCACTTTTATTTATTGATCACAGTGATAAAAAAAAATACAATAAAATACACAGTTGCAGCTTCTGGAGCTAACCCGAAGAGACAAAAATGGACCAAGAATGACATCTGCTACTGGTTATGAATTTGACAAAGACTACTCAGCACAGAGCTTTCCTTTCTCTCTTCATTCAGTGTGTAAAAAAAGGGACTGTTCATCATTATTCAAGGACGGAGCTGATTAAAGGTGATTAAGCCCTGCCCATCGATCACTCTCCTTTCAGCCTGTCACTGGCCTCAGTGTGAAGGGGGACTCCAACTTATGTTTATGTGTGTGTCTCTTTTTGCAGAAGACAAAAAAAAAAGAGGCCGTCCGTCCAACTGCGGAGATTTGCAAACATTCTGCATTTCACTAATTGCAAATAATTTCTCAAAAGGAAGGAGCAATATTGTTGGGTTCTAATAATATTGCTTAATGCTAAAATAATATACAATGGCATTCAAATGGTGGTTTTACCCTAAATAGACCGTGGCAGCTCGCTCTTTCACTCTTTGGTAACCCCTATGATGAATGTCCACTTTCTGGGTTGATGAATGACAACAGCATGCGCTTTTCTTACTACCACCGTTCTTCAAGATAATAGGCCAAAGTGATGCTAACCAGTCTTTTCTAAAAGGCCCTGGACATTTTCCATGAATAGATCGTAATTGGCTTGATGTCTTGGTGTCTGCTTCTTATGAACAGTTTAAAACAGCAACAACATCAACAAGCTGCAGACTGTGGGAAAAACCATCTCAGGCAGGATGGGCGGCTGTCCCTGTTCTTTCTTCACTTTCTTATCAAAGTAATAACTTTCTTTTTTTATTATGTTTTCCTGGCCTTGCTTAGAAATGAACTAGTCAATCTATAGCTAAATAATAAAGACAAAGTATGAAAATACATAGACTGTATCTCTTTGTCTCAACACAGTACTCCTGAGACAGAATGTGCTTTGGCAGGAGTATCATAGGACACTATAACTCCTGAGGGCTTATAAAAATGGGATGAGGGGAAGTTTCATTGGGAATTTTACAGAGTGTTGAGTTAGGTTTCACTAGCTGTGGTCAGGGAGGAAGCTGGGGATAACATAGACTAGCCTGGATCGGATTTAAATGATGTGACCACTGTCACTCTTCTATCTGTGCTTGGAAGGGGTACTTTCTTCCTAGCACAAAAATCTATTTTAAAGTATAACCGTTGGTGAAACAGCCCCACCCAGATCTTTGTCTTTGTCTGCAGAGCGTGAGGAGGTCAATAAGACAGAATATTAGATAGAGATTGTTTGAATGAGTTGAAGTTAGTAGAACTTTCTTCTGACTGACACACTTTCTCATTGATGATTGCTACAGAAACAATAATATTTCACATCACTCTACATCCTCTGGTGTTTTTACATGACAAGTCAAGACTCTTTTGTAGTCCCTTATTATTAATTACATTTATCTAAAATCAAATAAAAAATATTTGTTATGCTTAAGTGAGACAAACGCATCGCCAAAGTAGCCATGTTTCTAATAACATGCATTTGCACAAACTAGGGGCAGTTTCAGAGGCTAAACTTGGGAGCCAGCTCTTGTCAAAAGTGGAATTGTTGCTTAAGCAAGACTACAATCTACCATTTGTCTCCCACTGCAGTGAGCTGGGGTTTTTCCCCACAAGCATCAGCTGCACAGGAGTGGGGAGGGGGACACACTCGAAACACACTTTTTGCTGATCCTGCAGTTTTCAAACTCAACTAAACTACAACATCAACTTTCCTGAAACAATAAGAAAAAAAAGACTTGTCAAAGGCAGAGCTGTTATTTAGGTCAAAATTTAACCTATAAAGAAAAATAACGTTTTTTTTTTACAGTTTGACACACGTAAAAGAGTCCCTAACATGTTTATTTGTTTGTCTTTTGCTGTCATTGATGGTTTCTAGCATTTTCCACTTTTTTTGAATGAGATTCTTATCGTTTGCGGTAAGCCAGCAGAAAATGTGTAACTATTTCCTTAAAACTATTCTGAAATACAATAACAGCTTAGCCATCCATGGCACCAAAATGATGCATGGGCCCACATTCCCCTTGGTGTTTTAAACCTGCCAGTTGTTGCAGCAATATTTCAACTATGTCAGTGTAGCTTTTCTTATTCTATATTTATAACATCCCTTTAGAGTGTTTTTCATCGTGAATAGCTTTCATGGCTTTAATGTTCCTTCTTTCCGATGTTTAGACTTCTCTGTTTTAAGCTATTGCATGTAGTTTAAAAAAGCTTATAGTGATCTCTGGTGAGTTTTCTGATTAGTCAAGGAAAGGACCCATGTGAACACTATCCTGTGTCATCCGTGATAACTCAGTGCGCCCCACATGTTGTTTACAGAAGGATTCTTCCGTCATTTTCCTGAAGTGTTCTCTGGCTCTCATGTGGATTAAAAGTAACAAATAGCACCACATGCTTCATGTACAAAACAAAAACAGGCAACTTAGTGTCTATTAACATGATTTATTGTGAGCACACCTTGTTGGTGTGTGCTCTGCAGCTGCTGAGAGCGATAGTAGTCTGAGAGGAGGAATCAGAAGGAAGGTAGGGGGTAAGGCGAGAGTCTGGACTCGTATTTGGATCGTGCCGGGATGTCTGGCCCTGTCTGTGGCTCACCTGCGCTGGTCTGTCATTCATACACCCACACAAATGCATTTACCCATACAAAAACTGAAAGGCAAGGTCATACGCACACAATTAATTAATTAACATTTCTATTCCTATACCTACTATATGCGTAACTTAAATTAAAAATTACTTGTTTCCTTTCCCTAAAAAATAATAATTCCCCTTGGTTACTGCATGAAAGACTAACTGCAGGCTCTTCTCTCAGCAGCAACACATGGCAGGACACCCGTTGTGAGGTGTGTCATTCACAGAGTGATTTAGTGCCGTTTTGCCCAAACCACTGCTGAGACACCTGCCCCAGGAATCCTGCAGCGCCTACATACACACACATTGATGCACAAAGATGAATGCACATGATGGACACATTCTCATAAAGTACTTTAGCAGTTCTATAACTACTTCATGCAGCAGTGCCTACATCCCGATGAGCCTCATTTTGCTATTCCCCTACTTTATGCATCATAAACTAAACACTCATGCATGGATTCTTGAACTTTCACCATGCATTAAATCCCTTTGTGTAAAGAAAAGTTAACAAAAAAGCCTGATGAGACTAAAGGCCTCTTTACTGAAGTCAAATCTCTCATATTGAAGACCTGTCTCATTGCTAGTTTTAAATTATAACCAACAATAACAATAATTGTTATTTAGAAATAAATATTGTATGTCATAAAAGACCTTACTTGGTCCACTATACAACAAAGCTTTTTTTGTTTAGAAACTTCTAAAATCTTAAAGTGTTTAAGTTTAAAGTTTAAACAGATCCAGATGCTTCCTGGAAGACAGCTGTGAGCAAAAAAAAATGAATCAATAGATTGTATCTTCTTACGCTTTTAGTGCACGATTGTTTAATATCAAGTCACCTTGAAAAAGACAGACACTGTTCAATAGGAGTCTCATAACAGGACAGTTTGATTGACCTGCCTTGAACACAAAAGTATAAAAGAGGTTTTCTGCCGGTTTTCATCCATTAAAAAGTCCAGATTAGCCAATACATGACTCAATTTGATTCAAAAGTGTCTTATAATTATAGATTACAACTGTTCCCCTCTTTTTGTTTGTTTTTTATTTGAATGCAAATTAAAAAAAAATCACTTTTAACCTTTATAAATTCATATTAAAAGAAAAAGGCTACAAATCAGGCATGAAGCAGTGAATTTTTTAAAATCTTGATTAAATTACCCTCAACTGAGCTCCATTGGCATCAGAGGAAATCCTATAGGCCTTTAACTCATGCGTTCGACACATATGTTGTCACCTCGCCGCATAAGTCAGAAGATAACATTGTTCTGTAATAACTATTTCTAAACAGATGGGTTATTGATTGTGGTATAAAATGAGCTGTGCTTGTATGACTGAAATCCTGATTAGGTTTACACAGACAGCTGGTTTTGTCATGCGTTACAGGGTTCGATTAATCTGGACTAATGTTGAAAAAAAACACCTTAGAAACATCATGTAAAACCAAGTTATTATAAGAGTGTGGCATAAAGAAAATATTGTGAAAATAATTCACGTCCTCCTGCATTAATATGCTTTTGAAAAATTAAATATGTTTAAAAGTTGACTGGCTTTGTGATTCAACAACATTAATAAACAAATTTAAAAAAGACATGAACTTAATCAGTGTTATGAAGCAAAACTGGAAATACTTGCTTTAAACCACAACACAAAGCTACTGTTTTAGGTTTCTTAAATCACCTTTTTTTTCTCTTTCACTTAGTTTTTGTCAAATTACTATTAACTTATTTAAAAAGTTATAAACTACTTTTTAAAAACACAAAGAGGCAGCATCATATTTATTGTGTTAGCTGTATACATCACTTTGTGAGATTGGACAATACTGATTCCTGTCATTTTTGTTGTTGCTAATCTTTTCTTTTACATGTTGGTTTAAGTGCCAATAAATAATTGTATTAATGTGTAAAATGCTGACATTTTTTTATGCCAAAATATTTTCTTTAAGCAGCACTACAATTGTCCTCTTTTTCTTTGGAAATGTTCTGACTACCAAAATGCATTTTGAAAAGTTTCCTTTTCATCATAATTTTAAAATAACATATTGACTTTATGCTAGCTTTAAGCAAACTATGCAAATGTGTTTTTGCCTCCCATCCTTTCTCCTATATCATTGTGGAAATGGTGATGCAGTTGCCTGTGGTTACCATTGTCACTCATGGGATCATGAGACAATGGTCTAGCCAGCTCAATCTTCAAGATGACGACGTCTAATGTCTTTGTGTGAAAGGGTATCTGGTGTATGTGGCTGGTTAACTGTCAAGTGAAAAGAAACATAATAGGATGAGTGGTGGCAAATGGGTTTAAACTCTGGTTTGTGTGCTGTGTTTCCAGGGACAGTGGAATGTCAGTGTGCATGTGTGTGTGTCTGCGCGTGTTTGGGAAAGTGAGAGGCCAATAAGAGGTCAGTGTCTTTTTCAGACTCAGTGGCTGCATATGGTCAGATGTACACACATGCTTTGGATTTATAGAAGTAGACAGTGCAGACCTGAGTGTGATGAATCCAAATAAATATGCTTAAAGCGGCTGTGTGTGCATCGTTGGTGTTTTTTTTCTATATAAACTGAAGATAGAGTTGTGTTTGCTAACAGTAACAATGTACTGTTTAGAAGTGGAGTTAATGGTTGGTTCATTAAGTTTGAGTCATCTTTCAGTTTCGATTGCTTTGTTGAATGTCCTGGATATTCTTTCTGACCTGGCTAATCTCTGGTGTGTGGAGTGTGAAGGAAACAGTACTTGTAACCTTGATCGAGACAGTAGGTCTCAGTGTGTTCCTGCAGTACTTGCCCTGTTTCGTCCTAGTTTACTGACCTTCACGGCAGCTGAGCACACAGGAAGTCGCATCATGCTTCTCGTTGGGCTGTTTTGTTTTTAAGGCAGTTGGGCGGTAAAGCATGGATACTTTTTAAATGTAGAGGAAGATTTTTGAGGTGGACCAAAAGCAGTGTTGGGTCCTCTAAAGATGAACCTAAAATCTTTTTGGTTGTTCTACATTAAATAAATACAATAGAGTGGACAGGAAGTGTTTGTTTGGGTGACAAAAACATATCAGGGAGAAAGAAATTTTTGAAATAAAGCACAATTTATTTAGGTTACTTGAAAGAAATGCTCCACGCATGGTATTTATCTGCACTCCAGAGTGTTTTGGCTGTTGCTTTATTGATGTAAGCAGCACATCTGCTATCACTGCAACCGAGTCCTGCGCATACATCAAGAATCTGGCAGCAGAAAAGAAATGAATGAAATAAAGCTAAAATAATCTTTTATATCTTTATGTTATTTTTTGGGGAATTCGAAATAAAGACACAGTTTTTCTTGTCACAACTGCCAGATCAGTCAGTCCTTTGACTAACCATCAAAAGAGAACGATCACACCAGAAAGAAAAAGTATGTGATCTTTGTAAACATGACACATGTGATGCGGTCATTATGCATGCTCATTTATCTCGTTTTAATTTTTATTGGGAAACTTATAAAAAAAAACTGTTTTGTGTGAAATAATCCATAAATATGAGTTTTAAATTAGCTTCAGCTGTCTCCATGGGCCTCCCCTACTTGATGGATCGTCTGATGCTTCACCACAGCAACCCAGTAAACAGTGTATTTTAATGAGCGTCAGCTGTGTTGACTCTGCTAATTTTCCCTTGAACTGCACAGAGCTTTTGTGCATTTTATAGCAGAGTGAATAAAAAAAAAAAAGCCACGCAGCCTGAACTGAAATATGGAAGTTAGTATTAGCTGCTATTAAAATGTCATATTGTATAGTTAGGACTTTGTGACCACCGCACAAATATTGTGTATTGTTATAACGCTCATGATTGCAATCACCAGCATCATTTTGGTTTCATGGAAGCAATTAAGGGTACATTTGAGGAGAAACGCTGCATGGAACACATAGACCAAGGTGTTCATGAAAAACTGCATCACAATGCTTAAGTTCACATTAACTTGTAGCAAAATACACAGTATTTTTGGTTAATTAAAAATAAAGAGCCCATTTCATCAACTGTTAAAAATAAAACGAGATAGTTTCTTTGCTTTTGTGTTTTTTCTAAATTTTTTTATTTTTATTTCCTTTCAACTCATACCATCTCCTTCCTCTGTCCTTTTCATCGTTTAATCTTTTTAGTGTATTTAATTGTCCTTTACATTAGACGGCTTTATTAGAAAAATCGATGTTGGAGCTGATCCTTGTTGCGTCACTATGCTTGCACAGTTACACAATTGTTTACCCACTAATGGGAACTTTCCCTTGCAAAGAAAAACCTATTAGTGGTTGCGCTGTAAGGTGATTGGCAAAAGGTTCCTTAAAGGAGTGTACATTCATGAACAAACAGGCCCAAACTAACAAGTTGTAAGATACCGTGACCTGAATACCAATCTGTCACAATAAAACACAGATTTTATGGAGTTTTCATTTTTATTTATTTTTTTGTTTTAAGAGCATCAAGTTATCACTAACAAAAACTAGAAATGTAGGACAAGAGATCATTGTAAAACATTGTGGGTATTTTCACCAGTGAAAAGTTTTAAACTGAAAAATGTTTTTTTAACAAAAATGCTTTTTGTTAAGCTGGTTTTTCCACATGGAGACACACTGGACTCAGAACGTGTGGCGCAAACAGGGCAGTTAGGCAGCAGAAGCATGTCTTTCCATGGGTAAATATGAAGACACTTGATAAATAGATTCTCTCTGGGTCATTAGCCTCGAGCACTCCCCTGTGCTGACCTTGCACTCATGAAAGCAAGTGCTCCATTTCAGTGGCCTCTGAAAACACAGCTTTGAAATGAGTGTCAGAATCAGAAGAATGTAATTTTGGGGGTTTGTGGGTTTGAGTGCACATGAGTTTGGAAGATTGAGGACAAAAATGATCTTAGAACTTTGCATGGATTGAATCAGGAAAGACATTTCTGAAAAACCAAACAAAACAAACAAACAAATAAAACCCCACCAAATTGAAAAAAAAATATATATATATTAAATGAAATGTTTAAATATTTATGCCACGACTCCCAGTCTGTTTAAAGCAGTTAACTTTTGAGCTACAAAGGCACCACAAGTTAATATTACAAAAAAGAAAAAAAGTAAAAATCCAAAGAAAATTTTTCCTTGTGCACGGCCAGCATTTTTTTTTTAGAAAACTGCAAAGCAAAGTCTGTTTTATTAAAAGTAAACATGTATCCAGTCTTGTCTTAAAAATGTGCCAGTTAATTTGACATTCATCCAAGGTTGTGTACATTTTAAAATCTTAAATTTGTTTGGGAGAAAATAAGCAATTTTGTCAAATCTGATTATTTCTAAAGAGATAATTAGCATGCCAGTCAGACTTGGTCTGGTTAGAAGTAGATCAAACTATAAAGGACTAAACAATCCTGTTATTAGTTAAAAGGATTACTGGAACTAGATATTTAAGAGGTTCTTTGGAGCAATACTGTATGGAATGTTGTTCATTACTTCAACTCATGTTGTGTCAGCACATAACTCAATTACCCACAGTGCAGTCATCAATTCACCCTTTGAAAGTTTTAAGCTCGTCACAGCTTTTTTTATGGTCTATTTTCTAAAGCTTTTGCACTTTAGAGGTAACTAAAGAGTTCACCCAGACGTTTAATGGGTTCTCCAGCTATGCGTTTGGGCTCTGGAAGTTCTGGTTTCAAGTGTGCAGCACAACTTTTCCTCTAAGTCTGGCAAATATGAATTTGCCGAAGAAGACAGCCTGGTGACAATATTGGTTTTACCTCAGTAACTCAAGACTTTAGCAAAAAGAAGTGTGACATTTTGCTTCAGGATGCCCTTGTATGTGTGCTTCCTTTGTGCATTGAGTCTGTCAACACAAATTTCTCCTCCGTGTGTTTGATGTCATTTTTTTTGTCACATGCCAGTCATATTAAATATAATGGAAGAGGCAAACACGTTTATATCGACGTGTTGAAACAAGACAGGCTGTTTATGCATGAGCTTTTAATTTGACTGTATACTGCATCAGTCAGGGAAGAATTCCCTCCCGACTGTCTCATGGTTTCATTAAAGACTGGCCTGTTTCAGATTTAACAACTTGTTACTAGTTAGCACTGAAGGGCATTTAAAGTCAGGCTCAGAATCTTTACTGTTGCCATGTTTCCAGAAACATTACAAGTGGCTCCGGATAAGACTGCCAGCCAAAAGCTTGAGCTGTCAAAGTAAATAAGATTTCCATTTCAAAGAGCGGCATTCCAATTAAGGAAATAAGGATCTAAAAAACCATAAAGGGAAACTTTCAGTGAAGAAATGAAAGAGAGACGGCAGGATGTCTGAGGGTGGAGTAGGGAAAAGGGAAGACAAGGAGACAAAGTGAATGTCATTGCAAACTTGTCAGGCAGACAGAGAAAAGGAGTGATGGAGGTAAGGAAACAGGAAATCGCTTGTTGGGTTGGCATTTATGTTTGCTTTGCAGGAGAAACAGAACCTCGGTGTGTGAAAGAGATCAGGACCAAGAATAAAACATCGACAGAGGCAAAAACAGGGATGAAGGGGAAAAAAAGAGGTGCCTTCTCTACATGACATCAATCAATTTTCCCTTAATGAGTGAAAGCAGAGGTCATTTGGACAGGGATCATGTGAGATACAACCTGCTGAGAGTATTCACATTTTTCCAATTAATGCAGATTAGCCCTATAAAAATCCATTAGAACCTCAAATGAGATTATAATCCTGTACTAGTGGGATTATTAACCTGTAATAGAAAGATTAGGGATACTCTGACAGATTTTTAACATCAGCGTAACAACCTAAGAGCAAATTGGAGCATATTAAAAAGGCAAAACATCTTTGCATCAGATTGGACCTTTACTTCCATGTCACAACCAGAGCCAACTCGTGTGACCACTGAAGCATCCCTCAGTCTTGTTAATTATTGATGGGGGTGTCCCATGACCTGCGGGATTGATTGGGCATGCTGCAGCCGCTGCTACTTTTCAACAGGAATACACTGCGACTGCTGCCAGTGTACATGTGTGTGCGGTTCAGTTGTCAGTGAGTCATCTTTTTTTGAGTGTTACCAAGACAGCGTGATGCACATTTGCGAAAGTGTGTTTTGCAGTTACTTCAGCTGCAGTGGACATTTGTGTGCTGCTAAAAAAACACAACAGGACATTTATGTTGGAACAATCTAGAAAAGTGGACACACGGCCGTTAGGGCATGCATCACAACATTCGCTCCCATTATTTATAATATAAGATGCATCATACACATCGTTGACAAAGTGAATATTTGATTTTGCATCAATGTGTTTCTAGTAAAGTAATAAAAAAAATACTAACACAATGATAAGAACAAAATGAGCATTTTCTATCTTTACATAAAACATTTTGCCCATAATTACCTTTCGTGTCTCTCAGTAAAGTTCCAAAGTAAAGATTTAAAGAGAAAACACAATAAAAGGAATTCCAGTTACAGAACAGCATATGGGTTCATTAATTCCCAGAGCTGCTTTTGAATCTACAGGCAGAGCAGAACTACTCTCTAACTTGCACTTTTCCACAGTACTTAGCTTCCAATAACATTTTACAAATTATGTCTTTATACCCTGGTTTCATTATTCAAACTCCAGACTCAAACTGCTTTCAGCATGAGCTATAGGTTACCTTTTTTACGATGCCACAACTAACTCCACACGTGTGGTTCTTTCTTTTAGTGTTTGTGTGGGCCTTAATACCTCTGATTGGGGTATTGCAATTTAATGAAATGCTTTATCAATCTTGGTCTAGCTACAGTACCTCTAAAGGGAGCAGCCAGATGGCAAAGTAGAATTAGAAGGTGTTTAGATTTAGACATCATTACTAAAAAAGTGTTCATGACCCCATCATACCCTATAGCCTGACCTACTGTTAGCTTTTAAGGCAAGCTTCCACATTTAAAGGGGAAATAAATGTATACCAGAACATTAAAAGTGGTATCAGTCTCTAGATAATGAAAAATCTCAATGTTGTCATCTGACGTATGTAGTTCAAAAGATTGAGTGTTTTGGAATTTGAAACCCACTCCGATGAAATCGTGTTTTTGGTGTTTTTTTAACATATTCTTGTGGCATTTTTCTGACGACGTAGGACATTTATACAGAAAAAAATTAAAAAGTAAAACAGCATTTCTGAATATTTCTTTATTCAAATTGTGGAGAACCAAGAGTAGACAAAATAGGAATTAAAAAAGCTCTCAGTTGTTGTGTACAAACTACAATCGGCGACCCACAAGCTTCCTGCTCCACTCAATTCTGATTCATCCCCTTGCAGACGTCTTAGTTTTCCTCATCTGAACTGGTATCTGGCTCAAAACTATGCGGTTGGATAGCTCCAATATTGTTCGCCATTTTTTGTTGAATTGGTAATGTTTGGCTGAAGGTTGTGATGGGAAGTGGGGGCGGGCTTACTCCGCACCAGCAGTCCCTCTCACAACTCAGAGGCAAATTTTTAATGAACTCCTGCCACTGCAGAAACTCTGTCCTACAAAAAAAACACACTTTTTTGATTTTGGCTAAAAAGGGCATCATCATAATTAAACTACCACTTGGAGCACTTTGAAAATAGATCAAACTCTGATCAAAGTGGGTCTTTAAACATTTTATAATTCATCAGATATGTATGTCTTATTTGGCCTCTGATGTTCCTTACTTCCTTCACTGAGCCATGGAGTAGTGAATCTAAACAATAAAATTGTATTTATGACACAATTTCTATTGCCCGATGCATTAATATTTAAATTCAGGGTATCAGTAATGTGCAAAGACATTTGAACTTACACCAATATGTTGGTTTATTTTCCCATCTCTATCGCACTTACTTTGTCTGCCCTTTTAAGTCCCTATAGCAACAGTTAATGGGTGCTCACTGACTTATCTTTTAATTAATCACATATACTCTAATGCTGGAGAGGGGCAGACTGCATAGACACACCCACATACGCACACATGCTGCTGCAAATGCTATCATACACTTGACTCATGGCCTTGTGTTCTCTGATGTCACTTCAGCTCATCTCAGTTCTCTTCTGGATGAGAAGTTAACGTCCTGCGAGCCAAATCTGATTTTACCATCAGTCCTTGTCAGATCTGCTTTTTATTCCGGTAGACACAGAGTGCACAAGCAGGGCCATTATTGCCTTTTTCCACCGGTTATAAAAATAGTTTAAAGTTAGTGTCTACAACATAAAACACATCACTACACTGTCATATGAAAACCCTATACATGAAACGCAGCTTTAGCTGCTGGCTTTCACTGTGCATTTGATATTTGTGTGATCTTGTGTCAGATGAATTCTGCATCTGCTTTATTCGTTGAAAGTTTGTTTTTTAGCCTTTAAATCAAATTTGGGTATCTTTCCTTAAATTATTAGTATGTTTGTTTTGTTGGAAATGTGTTTAAATTTACTTTAACTTGGGGCTCTTCACTACTTGAAGTAAAGATTTTTTTTTGCAAAAAATACTTTTTTTCCTTCTATGATTTAACAAAAATAAGCATCTATTTATTGACTGTAGGTTTGGTTCTCTTTTTTTTTTGTTTTTATCCTTGACTACCTTAATATGGGACTTGACAAAATAAGCTCAGTTTTCAAGTCAATAAATCTTAATATGTTTTTCCCAATTAATTGTTCACATTAAGCTCCATTAAAAACGAGGCCCTTTCTGAAACTTTAAAGTTCATGTAAAAACTTTTCTGAGAGCTAAAACATGCATTTAAAAACATTTAGCAAGCATTTATGAAAAGACACATTGAATCAATCATGCTAATAACATACATTTCATATTATATGGTTATGTAATAAAATGGCTTAGTAAAGTAAATAAAGTGGACATGTAATGCATTTCTTGTGCCTCGAAATTCACATTTACTTTTATTTTGTTTGACTTCTATCCCATCTGAGTGAGGGGAAAAGTAGCTAAAAGGTTTTGTGCTGAGCCGTTTTGGCATTAAGACAATACACTTGGAGAATCTCACAGGTGGTAGCAGCAAAACTGTGGACCAAACTGCTTTTTCAAACTGCTTTTTGCACAAAAGCTGTACAGAACCAAGTGCTTCATACATTGAGATTCATACAAAAGATTTTTTAAATGTGCAAAAGTCCCAAATACACATTTAATTCCTCCACTATTTGCTTTTCAACATATCTAAAGTCAGGGGCACGTTCATCAGATAGACGCTGTCTGGGGCAATATGGATCACGTGTCTTTTTAAAATTTAATTTCAACCTTTATCTCTTTGAGATTCCTCTTTATTCGGTCCGCGTTGCTGCAGAGGCCCTGTAACTACTATGCTGTTCTGCTGCCTGAATGACTGGGGACGCTGGCTGTCGACTCTAATTTCCTGGTGGGCCTTCTAGCTGTGGTTTTGTGTGCGTCAGCAACTGTTGTTTTAGTCGTTTCATCCATTAGATCCTACTGAGCTACTTAGCTCCTCCACCTTCTATTACTCTTAGACAATGCGACACAAATGTGCTCACACATACGGCGCTCACGGAGCAAGCAACCTATGCATTTAGTGTGGGGTGGGGACCTTGGCGTGGCGATGTCAGTGATGGATATGGCAGTCGTATCAGCAGTGTTGGCTTTTGCAGAATTGTTCTGTCTACCACTGGGATCTGTCAGGACTGTTCTGCTGAGCTCACACATTCTGCCGGCTTGCTGCTAGCTATTTTGTTCAGTGTGAGTGTTTGTCAGAGCGATATTATTTGTCCAACAGTGTCATGTTATTGTCACATGGCCATTGTGGTGTTTTTTTTTTTTTTTTTTTAAATCATCTGTTCCATTGAATTGAATGCACAGCTATGAAAGCAGAAAAGTTTATTTTGTTACTTTCTTAAGCATGAAACTAAAGTTTCCGCCACAATAAACTATTGCATAGAAGCAAGCTGTTCTGCAGTTTTTGTGTTAGAATAAAAAAATATATAATTTTAATGTTCAACACCAGAGAAAAACCCATTTTTGAAAATCAAAACACACATGTTGGCACCTCAGCTTGAAGATCGGATAGATCAGTGGTCCTCAACTCCTTCAACCAAGACAGGTACTGGTTTGTAGGACAGCTGGTACCATGACACAGAGGGAAAAAAAAATAAAACACAATCAACTTTTTTCTCGTTTTATTTATAATCTGATTCTGAAGGCCGTTTTATTTTGAAAGACTACTAAATTCTTCCAACTTATTTTTGACTCACGTGTTGTAAATATATCCTCTACTTTCTTAAGTAGCTGTTTTAACGTATTTGAGGAAGTATTTTTTTTTATAGTAAAGAGTTAGTGAGGGCACAGAAGAAGAGGCTTTGACTTAAAAATAAAATAAATCTACATTTAATAGACAAAAACCAGGAGTACCAGTTTAAAGGGGCCCATGTGTCGAAGTGTCCTTGGGCAAGACACTGAACCCCACATTGCCTCTGATGGAAGGTTGGCGCCAGTGTTCGGCAGCGGAGCCACCATCAGTGTATGAATGTGTGTGTGAATGGGTGAATGGGTCTGGGACTGTAAAGCGCTTTGGGCCTTCGATGAAGGTAGAAAAGCGCTATATAAGTAAAC
Source organism: Oryzias celebensis (assembly GCA_014656515.1). Lineage (NCBI taxonomy): Eukaryota > Metazoa > Chordata > Actinopteri > Beloniformes > Adrianichthyidae > Oryzias > Oryzias celebensis. Next base: position 14,775,382 of record BNCR01000017.1, on the reverse strand, counting down.
GCCATTTACCATTTTACCATTTATGGGTAAAAGGGAAAATCTGTACCACATATATCTAGCGTATTTGTAACCTAGTGCACAAATAAAATTTAAACCAGTTTCAGATATTTTACAGAGAATAAGGATAAAATTTACCCTTAAAAGTAAAAAAAAAAAAAGAAAAATTGGACACTCACTTCAGTCTCGTACAGGCTGGTCAATGAAAATGTTGTCTGACATTAATGAACCGGTCCGTGACCTGAAGCTTCGTTGGGGACCACTGCTTTAGAGGACAGGAGTATCTATTTAAAAGAAAAGAAATCTTATTTTATGTTTTCACTTTGATCTTTCATCCTACAGTCACACATTATTCTACGTACAATGTACAGTGGGGTAATGTCAGCCTACTTACACAGATTGCAACAGATTTGTGTTGAGTAGGAGTTAAAAGAGCTGCTGTGTGCAGATTTATTACTAGAGATATTTAAAGAGAACATCCCTTTTATCTGAGGGGACACTTTGCATTATTCATGTTGTTCCTTCTGAGAGCTGGAGATAGAAGAAAATAGAGGCCAAGACGCTTCAGAGAATTATTGTTTCACAGGCAGTCCGTGGACGCCCGTTACATTAGCGGCAGATTTACACCCGGGGCCTTTTTCCCACACTTTTTGTGTTTGTTTATATGTGTGTGTACGCGGGGAGAAAGGCAGGCTAAATGCTGGCTTTCTGTCATTCTCTTCCACCATTGTAACAGGTGACCAGAAGAAGAATGAAGCTATTATGTTATTTGTTCATGCGCTGCTGCTGCGTGATACTCATGAAACTGTCTTGGGTGCTGCTTTGTTTGCAGCGTGCAGGGCGGGATTCTACAAATCTGGCTTCGGCAATATGGAGTGTTCAAAGTGTCCGCCTCACAGCTTCTCACACCATGAGGGGTCGCTGCACTGCGTCTGTGAGAAAAACTACTTTCGAGCAGAAGGAGACCCTGCTTCCATGTCCTGTACCAGTAAGTGTCTATTGTTTTTTTTTTTATCTTTGTCTGGTTCAAACTTTGGGCAGATGGAGACATATGAGAACATTTACATGGTTTGGTAGTGGTATGATACTGCAACTAAAGATTCAACTTCTGTGTGTGACACATTTTCAGTCTCAATCTTTCTCCTAAAGCCTATAAAACAATGCACTAAATAAAAAAAAAAAAAAAAAAAAAAACATAACACGATTTCATTTGTCCCACACCTTTTTTTCTCCTTTCCATAATCCTCCATGTGATGCAAATGGATTGCAGATGCAGGTGCCTCCTACAAGCATTCCAAAATGTGTTGACTCTAAAACTATAAATCACTGCATTCCCTGATGTCAGATTATGGATGCATCCGTTACAAATGGGGCCGTGTGGAGAACAGTAGAAATATAAATCAAGGCCTACAGCCATGGACAGAATTCTAATTAGAAAGACAGTCAAGCATGGTCCCTGTTGTGATTATCTCAACCTCATCTTGTCAGCTACGCAGATTCCTTCTCACGAGGACAGGCTCAGCAACGCAAATGCTGAAAATGAATAGATGAGTTGTTAGCTGATAATGATCATGATTACCTCAGAAGGCTTTTTTTTTTACCTGCTTGCATCTTGACAGGGAGCTGACAGAGGACATTTTTAAAATATTGTTCAGCAAAAAAACTCAAAGGAAAAAAGAAAAAAAATGTAGCAAAAATTAAAATTTTTGTTTGGATTTTCAATCACTAAAAGAGATTTATAGTTGGGGTGGGATTATATAAATTCGGTTCCTCCCACTCCCTTTCAAGCAGTCTATCTTTTGATGCCTAGTTATCCTATGTTTGACACGTTTACGGATGTAAGTAAATCTTTGTTGATTGGTTGTGTTATTCTTGTCTGCTTGAAATAAACCATATCCAAATTCAATATTTTTTTAGTCAAAATATTTCAGTTATAGGTTTGACAGCTAACACATATTTTCTAATTTTTTGACAGTCTTCATCACAAATAAAACAGTGACATTTAAAGAATTGATACAGGAGCTAAGCACAGCTTTACAGTCAGAAAAATTGGCGACAACATTCAAGTACAAGCATAAATGACACAAGAAAACTATTCTTTTATTTTTTTTTTTTGTTTTTTGGTATTCCTCTGAAGTAAGGCAACAGTTTTTTTTTGTCTCGTCTTTAATGTTAACTTTGATCTAAGAATCTGGAAACGTTCTAATTTTAATATGTCAGTATCTGTCCCATTTTTTATCTAAACGTTTTTGCATGTTAAGCTTTGAAGGAATACATCCAAAAAAGGCCAAACAAATATTTCATGTTCCCACTTATGCATAAATACCAGGAAAGCAAATTGAACTTGCTTTTAGATGGATTTCATGTCTTTAAATCACCTCTAAGTACAATCAATGGTACCTTTGAAGTATTTTAGAAAACATTCTCAAGTGAAATTTAATATTATATATTAATAAATGACTACTAGCTTCTTTTCCTTTTTGGTCTATTTTTTTCTGTTGGTTTGTTGTCCTCAGTTCATCCACTTTCCCATACGTTACAGAATGTTCCATAGGCTATTGGGCTTTGGGATTGTAACAAATGTACAACTGCTTGGTGGTTGAAACTGTTTAATAAACTGGCAAATACCTGATACACCCCCAAAAAATGGCTCGAACTTCAGAAATGAAAAGCATGTGAGTCTTTTTTTTTGGCTTTTCCTCTGTTCACCAGGACCTCCGTCAGCTCCTCGTAACGTGATCTCCTCCATCAACGAAACCTCTGTTATCCTGGAGTGGAGTTGGCCTGACGACACCGGGGCACGGCGGGATATCACCTTCGCCGTCCTTTGCAAACGTTGTCGTGGTGTGACGGCTGATGGGAGCCAGCGCTGTGAGCCCTGTAGAAGCAACGTTCGCTTTGTGCCCAGAGCCACCGGGCTCTACAACACCACAGTGACAGTCACAGACCTGCTGGCCCACACCAACTACACGTTTGAAATTGAGGCGCAGAACGGTGTATCCTCTTTGGCACCTCAGATGAGGCAGTATGCTGCTGTCACCATCACCACCAACCAAGCAGGTGAGAAGTCACAGCACATGCCTGCATGTGGGGGCATCTCAAAAGGTTTTTAAGCTCACATGCTTTGTGCTTTATGCTTTATTCAGTCAGCCTTGATGTTCAAATCTTGATGAGTCACATTTAGATTTAGTACATTTTGATTTCAAAAAAGGGCCCAGAAAAATAAGATGAGGTTCCAAAAAAAGCATGTTTGGTTTTAAATATAAACAGTGTGAATTTAACAGTGTTATATCAGCCTAACACTGTAATTTATGCTGTTCCTGCCCTAATTTTTCATCTCTATCTACATAATCTTAATCATAAAATGATCCAGTATAAACGTTATACAATCAAACATATGCATTCCAGCCATCAGCCCACAGACATTTACAAGTTGATCCCAGGCCGCTGTTCACTTCTTTTACGACCAGGATCGTATGACGCTGAGGAAAAATATATCTTCTACTTCTAACAAACTATCTTTATGTGAGGATGAGCTCCTAAAACGTCTATCAATCCTGTTATTTAGATATCTCCCCTCACATTCAGGTTTTAACGTATTATTGTCCAAAAGGAAACATTGTGGTGAAATTCCAGAAATAAAGTAATTCTAGCTCCAGCGGAAGGAGCCAAACCTCAGAAATCTCTGACTGAAGAAAGAAATGCACGAAGGGCTAGCTGTCGTGGAATCTTCAGTATTTAGTGAGGGATGTTAAACACTCTTTACCTCTGTATTTCTCCGCTTTTCAGTCTCGTTTCCTTCAGTCTGTCTATTTCCACAGCCAAATCACTATACTCCTCATATTTATGTGTCGTCGTGTTCCTCCTTGTTGTTTTTACCTCCAAGCCTTGATTTAGCACCTGGAAGGCTGTTTTCCCCTCAGTGAACAGATGGGATTTTTTTTTTCCTCGTAAGTTGTCATCCTGCAAGGTCAGGCTCCATCACTTGGATGGTTATAGGCAGATGGCAAAAGCTGTGAATTTAAAGTCAGTGGTCAGAGGAAGACGAACGCCATGGCGGGGAAGACGCATTGAGGCACAGCACTTCAAAGCAATTGCTTGTTTTGATGTCTTCCTCCTTTGATGAACAAAATCACCTTTTTCGTCACATCGATTCGTGGTCTCCATTTCTGCTGTACCAAAATTGTGTTTAACACAAAGCAAACTTAATATTAACTGAAGAAAATTAGGTAAGAAAATTATGCTGTTCGTGGGATTCAGACCTGCATGGCAAAAGGTCAACCTCGTGTCATACTGATTTTTGAAGGCATTTTAGTTTAAAACAAATGCATTTTAATTATTTTGTAAGTATTTTAAAGAGTATAACTGTTCAAGAGGACCTGTCTGCAGAAATCAACATCCAGAACCAGCAGTCATCGATGGAACCCAATTTCACTCAAAAAAAAAAAAAAAAAGTTTTTAGCAAGTGACCCAAGCAGTTACATTTATTTCTGTATTAAGTTTTATTAAACATTTTTCTACAATGATGAACTCTTTTGGGTTGGGTTAAAGTTAGGATAAGGCGTACAATTTCTGCTTCTGGCCAATGATGTCAGGCGCCGTTTTATCTGCAGCCAGGTCCCCTCAAGCTGCTTACTTGTTTGAATGATCCCCTAAAATAACATACGTTTGATGAATGTGAAAAAACAAAAAGAAAAAAAAAATGTCAGAATGAAATAAAAGTGTGACAAAACTAGACTGACTCAGTCTAACAGGAGGCTCACACACAGTGTGTTTCTTTGAAGCTTGAAGAGTTAGCTAAAACAACATGGCTGTCATATTAAAGAAATCAAATTTCTCTGCTGTTATTTTCCTCTAAACTACTGTAAAGGAGTCATACGCGGTGCACCTTTTGCACCTTTTTGTTGTTTCACTGATTCTTTTCAGTGCAATTTTGCATGTTTTTTTTGTTCTGCGTCCTGATTGGCTGTTGACTTTGTCAATCAATCTCCTCCATGCTGTGTCTCCTGTACAGAGGGCGTCCAGTCTGTCAAATCTACATAAATCTTTGATTGCGATCAGATCTTTTCTTTCATTCTATAATACTGGACATGTTTTTCTATGAAGGTTTGAACTTTGAGAGTTTAAACAAGAAAGAAAAGTGTGAAAAAGTTCATAAAAATATGTAGTGAGGGGTTTTCTTAAAACGTCTAGAATCCTATTTTTTAGATTTCAGAGGTTATTTTAAGAATGTAACCCCTGTGATAAACAAAGTAACACTTTAAATACACTTCTTACACTGCTTACTGATCCTTGACTTAAAAAAGACATGAACTTTTCAAAAAGTTTTGAACAGAAACTCAAACAGCATGTATGTGTACATGTCCATTTCATTAGATTAGTGTCTAAAGATCATAGGAACATATGTGTCCCAATTCCTTTAGTACTCATTACTTAATGCACTATGTAGTGCCTTTTTATAGAGCTATCTGTATCTACAGTTCCAAACTAAAGCACCCTAGAAATGTCCCACAATTCTCTGCAAAAAAACAGCGTGCATCAATGCTCACTAGACTGGCGAACATAGACCACAATGTATTGCATTTGATTCATTTTTTTAATGTGAAAAAAAAAATTCTCTTTTATAAACTTTAGGTTTTTGTTATCAGAGCACAGTGAATTTATAAAAGTCTTCATAAAATATTGATATTTGTTAGGTTTTTACATTGAGAAACTTGAGGTGTATTAAAAAATAAAAATTAGTGAGCATTGTGTCCAAATTGCTTTTAAAATCCAGTGCTCCAGATAGTCCTGCATTATAATGTTTTTAATTAAAAAGAGGGAATAGGAAGGAGGTTTGGACATAGTCTTGGTGTTCGAGAGGGAGCTGGCTGCAGACAAGATGTCGTCTGACATCATTGGCTGGAAGGTTCACCAGTTGAAACAAAGTTTTTTTCAAGCAATATAGGGAGACTTCCGGTTCTGGTCGAGAACTTGTTTAACATCTGCTGCCAGATCCTCTTGTGGTGCTGTGGGAAAAGCAGACATTGCAATTAAACATTTACAAAAAGCTAAAAAATATCATTCATTGCAATGTCTTCATATACTCTATTCTATCGTGGCTGATCCAAAAAGATTACCTCTTTAAAATCCGAATACTTGTAATGCTTGATGAAGGCTCTTCAACACAAAAGTCTGTTTGTGCCTCACAACATTGAAAAGCATCTCAGTGCTGGAGTGATGTGAACAGAAGGATCTCGGCCAGTCACATCACAGATCAGTACAAACGCACGCAGACTTTCATGCTAACACACACGCACCAGCACAAAACCCATGTTGACACTGAACGCCATCGTGGCAGACACAATCACGGTCCCTTTGCTCTGGAACAAATATCTTTGCCTGCAGCTGCACACCCTCCATCAACTCTTAAACTTTACAAGGATTAGGTATGTCAGTGCACCGGCAGCACTCGTCTACACTCCTCAAACACACACACACATGCACGTATAAACGCCAAAGCTCTTAAAAGCTGGATTAGGCATTTTTCTGGGGAAGGAGCAGTGTGTCCTGGCTGAACTGTCACGGTGATGTCCAAAAGTTCTCCTCCTCTGCCCTCCACCTGTAGCCATAACTTTAGTTTCCACATATAATCTGGGACCTACTGAAATTTAATCCAGTATGCTGCTAAAACAGGTACCTGGAATCAGCATAAAACTGTTTCAATTAATTTTAACAAGTTAGTTTTAGCAATTCTTTCAATCATAATGATGAGAAGGCATAATGGTATTTTGAAGAGAAATAAAAGCAAACAAAAAAAGTATACATTGATTCAACATTTTATTACAAATGGGTTCTAAACTGATTAAAAAAAGGGCTGAAAACATTTTTTTACCTTTAAAACCAATTCTTAACATTTTTTGTAATTCTAGAAATTTAAAGAAAAGGTGGATATTGTTTTAAAACTAATTAAAATTTTGATCTAGATTGAGACCCAATGAAATAAAAATACCAATCATCACTTCCAGCTATCTGGAATATTGTAAAAAAGTATTTTTTAACAGTCCCTAACAATTATTTGTAGATATGTAAATTTGCTGAAAAAGTAAAAAAACATATTTTGTTTTAAAATAAATTAAATTTAGGTCAAGATTGAGACCTAATTAATAATAAAAATTAAGCATCACTTTATAGCTGCCTGCAACTCCAACTCCATCCTGGAAAAAAGGACAAAACAGTGCCAGCTTTGATTATTAGAGACTGAGTGCTGCGTCTCTTTTTCAGTTCTGTCTGAAACAAAACCGAGTTCCTGCAAATTAAGTGCTCTGCAATAGACAGCAGGAGAAAGATAGATCTGGAGTGAAACAGGGAGGGGAGGAACTTGAAGCTGACTTGGAGCCACCCATATTCAGTAAATCATTACCACCATAAAGCGCAGAGCCAATAAAAAGCACAGCCTCACCCCACTGTCAGAGCCAGACGGCGAGGAGGAGGAGGAGGAGCATGGGGTATAGAAACGGATTCTCCCCCATCTGGATTCATCACAGGAGAAAGAAATAACTTCCTACGGACGTACTTGTCAGCCTATATGTGCACACTGAGACTTATTCTCTCAGCAAATAAAATAAAATACAAATAAAATAAGTAAAATCTAGGCTATTTTAAAAGCAAACATGTTTTTTCTTGTTGTCAAATGAACTTGAAAAAGTTGATGTCTCAGATGCTGAGTTGGCCCTGGAGCCGCCTGGTAATTAGAAAGCAGTGAAAAGGGAAATGAGTAAGGGAGTGACGGAGGAGCTAATGAAGAAAAGAGAAAAGGCTGAGACGTTTGGATCCATGTGCAAAACAGTTTCATGACAAACAGCAATGGCAAAACATCAGAATGGTCAGAGTCCAGGCCAGGGTGAAAACACAGTGATGTGGCAGAATAACGAGGAACAGGCTAAGGTCAAAGTACGGGGAAACAGAAGATAGGAATACTGCTCAGACTGTCTGCAACCAAAAACAAGACTTCGCACTGGTAAAGAGGCTGGAGTGGGTTTCTATGCTGTGAGACATGATGATGATGAACAGCTGTGCTGGAAGAAGTCTGTGGTGGTGGCTGATGGGAGTTGTAGTGGGGAGCTGAAAAGGGTCAGTACTCCGATGAAAGCTCCCTCTGGTGGTCGGAGGTGTGAGTTGACATCCGAACAGTGACAGCCGGGACTTGATAGAATGAGGGATCTGCTGAAACACACGGACCTTGTGAACCCCCTTAAGCAAGTCTGCGGGTGGGTAAAGAAATGCCAGCAAGACAGAAAGAATCAGAGATATCAGGACTGTAGAGCAGCAAATAAAAGATCTGCAGTTTCAAGAAGCAGATGAAACATGCTCATAAAAAATATGGTTGAACAATGTCAAACTGCAATAAATGCTAACGGCCAAACTGTTGCATGAGATTACATGATGCAATGCAAGCGCTGTGTGCTTGCATGGTATAAAAGAACATGTTAAAACTTGTTGACTTTGTTTTTCATCTGTGATAGCAAACTTGTTTTCATTTAATGATCGCCAATATCTCATCTAAGAGGTTGCTTTAATATTTTTAAAATGTTTTTGCTTCTGACCAGATTTGGTGGTTAATCAATTTATTCTCACCACTAATTAAATATATTAGAACCACAATCTGCAGTCATAAATTAAACTATGGTAACATGTCCCAGGCTGTTATCATGGCTTAAGAGGAATTTTTATTCTCCAACCTGAATTTCAAAACCTATAAATCACACCATGTCTTTAAGCTGTAATTGTAAACATCTTTTTATTTTCCCTCTACACAATGCAACAATTCTGCAGGAAGAATGACAAGAAATTCTGAGTAAAAAAATTGATATATATATTTCAAAAAAGTGATGTCAGATCCCTTTTAATTTGTGTTATAAAGGTTTTTGGACAAGCATATGAAATATCACTGTAAGATCTGTAGGAAAAAACTTATTTTTGAACAGATTAGCAAAAAAGAAACAATACAAGAACCTCTTAGCTTTGACATTTTATTTTGTAAAGAGTTGTCTTAGAGACATAAAGGTACATAATGAAGAAAATTTTAAATGCAATTACAGCTTTTATAAAAGTTTCTTATAAGTTTTGTTCTTTTTTTAAAGCCATAGAACAAGCATTATCATCTAAATCAACTTTAGGTAACTTTAGTTAAAGTTGTAAGATGGATCTTGGTTTCGGAGAAAAAAAGCTCAACATTTCTAACAGTATTGATTGTAATTTGAGCTTTGTGGGTTTAAGGATTTCAGTGTGTTAGTGTTGTGTCTAAACAGGTCAGTGGTTTTACATTGCAGTGTATTGTCTTGTTACTCTTGCTGCCAAGGTCAGAGCTTTCAGCACGGCTCCACTAAGCAGCAAAGCAAATTACAAACATTGTTGGAGTTTAATGCCAAAAAATGAACTTGGTTCACTCTAACTTTTTATTTCATCTCTTTTCTTTTTCTCTTTTTTTTTTTTTTCCCAGCTCCTTCACCAGTATCAGGTATCCGAAAAGAGAAAACAACTCGAAACAGCGTCTCCTTGGCATGGCAGGAGCCAGAAAGACCTAACGGCATCATCCTCGACTATGAGATCAAGTATTATGAAAAGGTTGGTGTAAAAACCTTGACCTAAAAAAAAAAAAAAAAAAACACTCCTTAAACTAGTAGTTCATTTAAGGAATAAACTTTGATTTTTTATTCCATTTATTTTTCAGTTAGTGAATAAACCTTGAATTTTTTGGCGTGGATTCATCACAGAGAGGGGGTCACAGCCTCCAAAGTCAGGCTGCCAAACATTGTTCCCCATGCGCTGTTGGGTGCATGTCACAAGCTTGCTTGCTGATCAAGCTTGAATTTCATGTCCACACTGAAGCCGAGTAGGGCTGGGATGTTTTGCAGGTTTTAGGTCATATGGAGTTACAGGACTTTCACAGACCCAGTCTTTTTAACATGTTTTCAAAGTGGGATTTGAATCAGGGCTATCTTGCTGTGGCTCAAGAGTGATGTCCTGGAAAGAACTCTTCTTTTATCTGACTTTATCTGTGAATTCATTTACAGTTCATTGACTGAGGTTAGAATAGGTCATTTTTAGTTGAAAGCCTCGCCACAAATTCCTGTCTCCTGTTACCATAAAAGAAACAAAAACACAAACTAGAAGTCTCATGTGAGTAAAGCGCTTCAATCATAACTTTGAAAGATCACTCTGAATTGCCAACCATTGAATGAGTTGCTAAAAATGCAACTTTATTTTCGGTGTTCATTTCTCATTAGACAGTAAATGAGTAAAACTTCCTACTTTTTTTTTTTTAGCACAACATGGAATTTTCTAATTGTCAATGTATACAATAATAATGCAGTAGTAGTAGAACACAAAAAAATATTCCATGGAAATATTATGATTACCATTGATAAAACTTAAAGTTTCTCTTTAAGCATCTCGTTTTGATCGTCTTGTCTTCCTGTTGCTGTTCTTCTCTACTCATCCTGTTCATTTTCGCTTTTCATTTCCTGGTTCCATCTCTCCTTTCGTTTGTCACGCTGCTCTACTCTGCAGTTACCTCATTAATAGAGACAAGTTTTATGGGCATACCATAAATGCGTCTGCGGGGTCCCTCATGTCTCTGCGAGGGAAATTAGCGCATAATGAATGGCATCGCCATTTAGCACCAATGTTGTGTTATGCCTGACATTTGATGGTGAAATCAACCATAGATGCGGGTTTAATCGCTCAGTGTGCGAAAATATGAGCACGCCCCCAGATCAGTTTGCTTGAACGCCAGCAGTGGTCCCTAATTTCCTGATTAGTCGGCTGTAAGAAGCCTGTTTCTGCTCAAACTCTGCTTTATGCTCACTCATCTCTTACAAGGTTAGAGGAGACCAAAAGTAGTGGAAAGTGATGCTGGGTCAGATCTTTAGGGTTTAAACAAACAAAAAATGATATTGAAGTCCTACTCCAATCTACTTTTGATCTTTTTTTTCAAAGTGATCCCAGTGGTCTTTTAATCACAATGATGCCGGATTTTTTAGACAAAATTTTTAAAAAGTCTATTGTTTTTTAGGACATAGTATTTGCAGAGCAGTACGAGTTGATTACAAATTTTCCATCATCCTTTTGTTAAGACTCTCCCGCAAGCTTATAACCACAACCTAGCATTATCAGTGCAACAAAAATGACACGAAATACCAACAATATCTAGCTATTCAGTTTTGAGCCAGGTGCCAACTCAGATGACGAAAATAAAGATTTACATGGATCTTTTTTGTTAGCAAGTTAATTCATTGAAATTGACTGGAGCAGGGAGTTTGTGGTCAATGTTACAAGCTTTTTCAAACTGCATTTTTTTGTCTGCTCCTGATTCACAATGATTTGGAAGTAGAAATACTCAAAAATGTAACTTTAATCTAAGTTTTCATTATGTATGTCTGCTATCATTAAGCACATGATAAAAACACCAAAAAACACTATTTTAATTGGAGCGGATCTTTAAGGTTAAAAAAGAAAAAGGTAACTTCTAAAAGGAGAGAAAGTTTGTTTTATTCTCAAACACACTTTAAGGATTCTGCTCAGCATGCAAACAGTCTGGATCGTTGGTCATTGGATTTTCAATGCAGAAAAAAAAAATAGATGAGAGAGGTCCGTTCCATGTCCCATGCAGCACTTGAAAGTGTGCCCCTAGCATGAGAAAGATAAAGGCTGATGCACCACAGATTCTCCAGTCCACGACCACGTCGTGATTCATTTGAGGAAAAGAGCTTTAAAAGCACATTCGTAAACACACACACAGACATAATTGGATATACACATAAACAGAATGAGTAGCATGTGCACAAAACACACTCCCTAAGATCAAAAAGCAGGGCTTTGAATAAGAAAGGGATGTTCTGATTTAATCTATCCACTGAGTGCACAGTCATATAATCGAATAACAACTCCCCAGTGTTTCCCATCTGACTTATTTCAATTTAGAATATTCAACATTCTCATATCATAATAAAATCAAGACCAACAAAAGTAGATTAAATCCTTGGTACACAAGTTATTTGTTCAACAAGAAAAATGTACTAATTTCAGCTTCCAAACCCAAAACACGTTTTCCAGAAGATCAAGGATATTAGAAAACTTTTGAAATGTGTTTCAGCATTATAGCTTTAGATGCAAAAACTTCAACATAAACCACAACCTACATTTTTTTGCGCAGAGAACATTTCTGGCCCTTGTCCAAGAGTCACTTTCTGACATGTTTTTAGTCCTGAAATTGTTCCAGTTTGTACAAACTATAGTTAACATGTCTCGAAGTCAAGAAATCTAAAGCTCAGATTTCTGGAAAGTTTCAGACAGAGAACTGTTCATTTCCTGTCTTGTATAAGGGGGTAGTTGGTGATGTTTCCTTGATAAAGCTGGGTAGTTGTGTATCTGATCTGTATCCTCTTGTCTCTCCAACTTGCTGAATAAAATCTAATAAACAAACGAGGTCTTTTTAAATTCAGAATAAATTGTGGAAACTAATTCCCTTGACTGTTTTTAGTCACTTTGTCATTCTGATCTTTAAAAGAAAGCTTCAAAAATGTAGCTGTTTATTTAGTCTTATACAAAAGGGACATTCACCAAAACTGTGTATTTACTAGACTTCTGTTGTGCATCCAGGACTGCGTGTGTTATACAAGTTGTAATTTGCTGCAGCTTTGTTTGGATTCTGAAGGCAGAGTCCAGCAAAGAGGCCTTTTTAAAACTCCAGCAAGTCTTTCCAGCCAGTTTTGGGCACATGTGCGGATATGTATACACGCATAAATATATATGTATATCTATAAACAGTAGATATGTCATGAATTTGATAAAGGTGCACCTTTTTGGGGATCGCATGTCTTGGTCACCCGACAGATAGAAGATGCATGAGATTTATAGTTGTGACTAAATAGGTTTTCCACACAGAGAAACTACTATGTGATGTATCTGTTTTCAACCAACACATATAGTATTTTCGATGGTTTTATGCACCATAACTGAAACTCATTTATTCACTAACTCTCAGGTTTCCTTTTGGATGTGTTTATGTTTGTATTTTTTTCTTATAATTTAACCAGATGTTGGATTTTTGCCAGTATCTGATATCTCAAAAGTTTCATGCATGTGTTGACCGAAGGCAGTACCTGATATTTCAACTTTTGTTCTCATTTGAGTAAAATCTCACTCCAGGTTAGAAGAACTCCAAAAACAACTTAAAATTCCAGACTGGAATTTCCCAAAACCCAAATAGGCATTAAGAAAAGTCAGAAAACAGTTTAATTTCTCACTAAATTTGAACCAGGCAAAACTCAGGTCATATAACAGATTTAAAAAGCAATGTATTTATCATTTACCTAAAATTTACAATTGTTCAGTCCATCTTCTACCTTGTGAAAAGATGTTGATATCTCAGACATTGGTAAACTTGAACATCAACTTTTTGTTTTCTACTTCATGCTTTTCACTTCAGCTGTGTCAACGGCTAATATCTACCGACATTCCCCTTTTGATTTCCAATCCGTCCCTGCCAATACGGTCCTGATAATAGGGATTATTCTTGCTTGTTGACAGTTGCGTCTTTAAAGTGAGTACGTTTTAATTAACAATCCTTCCATTCACGTTTATGTACATATTGGGATTTTGCTTTTGCTTCTTTTGAAGTTCAAGTTTGCTGAGAATCAAGTTGAAGGAAATCATCGATTTGATTTTTTAAAAAATGTGGTATTTCTTTATCTTCTTTTTTTTTTGACCAAAGTTTTAAAAGAAATAACTACATTTCTTGGTAACTATATTTTTCCTAAATAAGTGTTACCTTGTGTGAGAGATATTTTCATTGGTTTTGGTTTGTGGCTTTAACATCTGCCAACATTGTGCTGAATTCAGACCTGCTGTGTAAATCTTACATTGTCCTTTCAGTGGAGATCACTTGGATAGAAATCGTAAAAAATAAGGAACGTCATTTTTCAGTCGAGGAGAAGGCCAAGAATAACTGTTGTGCTTTTTTTTTTGATGTGTTGATTTTAAGTCTAAATGATTCTCATTTAAATTGTTTAGCATTTCTTTAATGTGGTTGTTTGCTGAATACCAAATTTGCTAAAGAATGATTCGTTCTCTCATCTCTCCCTTTGTTGCTGTCAATGTCTTCCAGGAGGAGCAGGAGACCAGCTACACCATTCTCCGTGCTCGGGGTTGTAATGTGACCCTAGGTGGTCTGAAGCCTAACACAGCCTACCTGCTTCAGATCAGAGCTCGCACTGCTGCCGGATACGGAGCCAGCAGTACCACTTTCCAGTTTGAAACTAGTCCTGACTGTACGTTCATTACAACCCCCTTTTACTGCTGTCTTACTCAATCATTTAAAAAAAAAAGGAGTAGTAGAAATTAAACAGTGTCTTTGGCTCTAAACCATATTAGTTACTGAAATAATTCTTAGATTTATTTGATCATGTGTGCCAACGACTAATGATCCCAGAACTATTTGAAAGAGATGCAATTTTCTCAATTTAGACTAATTCTGTTCAAAAATGTCACTTTAGAGAAAAAATGTAAAATATTTGCAACCTATTTTTTACAGTATTCATTTCTAGTACTCCAAACTGTTCTGTTTAGTTTATGAATATTTTAATTTAATTGTTTCTGACTGTTTACATCGCAACTGAATATAGCCTACTTCATGTGGATGTTTGACATAACTGCATTTTTTTTTACCCGAAAACTGGGGTTTTTACTGAATAGTTTAAAGTTGATTCTTTTGTGAAATTAAACTGAAATGGAGATTTTTAACCCTAGAGACAAAAAAACTGTAGACATTTTGTAAGTTGATTCAATTCAATGTTATTTAAAAAGCTCAAAATCACAACCTTAGCCATCTCAATGGGCTTCACACCAGTTTTTATGAAAAGAACATAATGTAAGTCATGAAAATATAAACGATAGCTGTTGCTAAACTAAACTAAATAGACTAGGTTAAACTGGTATCCCTGCCCTTAGACCCTTCTCGGTGAGGAAAATCTCTTAAAAAATATATATACATTTTGGGGAATGCCCAAAATGAATGTCCCAAGACGGATAGGTTATCAGGTTAGCTTATCTAACTCTATAACTACGTGTTTGAATAACAACTACATGTTTAAATAAACAACTATTTTTAAAAACAACAATTACATGTTTAAAGAACAACATGTATGAACAACAACTACATGTTTAAATAACAACTACATGTTTAAATAAACAGCTACATGTCTAAACAACAACTATATGTTTTAATAAACAACTACATGTTTAAACAACAACAAAATCTCTAATCAACAACTACATGTTTAATCAACAACTACATGTTTAATCAACAACTACATGTTTAAACAACAACAACATGTCTAAAAAAAGAACTACATGTCTAAACAACAACAACTACAAGTTTAAATAAACAACTTGATGTCTAAACAATAACTACATGTTTAAACAACATGTTTAATAAACACTTACATGTTTGAACAACAACTACATGTCTAAACAACAACTACATGTTTAAATAAACAACTACATGTCTAAAAAATAATTACATGTTTAAATAAACAATTACATGTCTAAACAACAACTACATGTTTAAATAAACAACTACATGTCTAAACAACAACAACTACATGTTTAAATAAACAACTTGATGTCTAAACAATAACTACATGTTTAAACAACAACATGTTTAAATAAACAATTACATGTTTGAACAACAACAACTACATGTTTAAATAAACAACTTGATGTCTAAACAATAACTACATGTTTAAACAACAACATGTTTATTAAACACTTACATGTTTGAACAACAACTACATGTTTAAATAAACAACTACATGTCTAAACAACAACTACATGTTTAAATAAACAACTACATGTCTAAACAACAACTACATGTTTAAATAAACAATTACATGTTTGAACAACAACTACATGTCTAAACAATAACTACATGTTTAAATAAACAACTACATGTCTAAACAACAACTACACATTTAAATAAACAACTACATGTCTAAACAACAACTACATGTTTAAATAAACAATTACATGTCTAAACAACAACTACATGTTTCAATAACAACTATACTGTATGTTTCAATAATGTAGCAGATGGGCTCCATCTAGATGAAACTGTGGGGCAGCTGGGGGTGGGAGAAAAAAAGTCCAACAGAAATCCACATGCTCCCTGAAATCTATCTTTTTCTAAAGGGACTGTGTTAAATTTTGCCTTAAACCAAAACATATCCAGTTTTTATGCTCAAAGATTTTGGTAGCTGATTTCTTCTGTCATCAATGCCCACAACAGCTGCTGCATCTGTGTTTCAGCAGCCTTTTCAATCTCCAGTGAGAGCAGCCAGGTTGTTTTGATTGCCATTTCCTCTGCTGTGGCCATCATCCTTCTCACCGTGCTGCTCTACGTCCTGATTGGCAGGTCTGTCCTCACTCTGGTCTGGTTTCGCAGCTTGTGTTTTGTCTTGTTCAATGACAGGAAGCTGATTGCCAAAGTTTTTTTAGTTGTATCCATTTATATTGTTTTGCTTTGATATTCTTAAACATGAAATATAAAATGTTGATCTCAGGTTCTAAAAATGTTTCATTCAAAAGATTTTTTTTCTTCTTAAAATTATTTCTTACTTAGAATTTTGCTGAGTAAGGGGACCTTTTATGTGCTTGTGGATCTGTCCGATAATTACAGGCCTGTCTTTACCTCAAGTAAATATTCAGGAGTGTTCACAGAAAGGTTACAAATCCAAGGTACATTATAAGACTCCCTCTCTTTTTAAATACTGGAATAACAAGGACACAAAGCTCCCTTTTCTCTTCAAAAAAATCCGGGTACAGGTTCTGAACTTCTCTTTGTCTGGGTTGACAGGGTTTGCTGCCGAAGTAAATCCAAACATCCGGATGAGAAAAGACTGCACTTTGGAAACGGTCACTGTAAGTAGAATGGGTCTCTGGTATGCATGAGGAACAAATAAAAGTGTTATGTTACAATGCTACAAAGCTACTAAAGAGACATTGAAGTAAAAAAAAAAGTACTGGTTTAACTAACTGGTGTGCACTTGAAACTATCCCAGCCAGCAAGGCCAAGTGAGCCCCATATGGTTTAAAAGTGAGCAGAATATGTGGGCCCCAATTGGGTTTGTCCGCAGTTTCTGTGGTGGCCCCACCTGTGTTTGCCCACATTGGCTCTGCTGCCCAGTGACCGGCAGCCTGGGCAGCGACCCTGCTTGCCCTACTAACCCCAGGGCTGAGGCGCTCACTGCTTTGCCGAACCACTTAGTGCCCACTTAAGCCAAAATGGGCAAACACAAGTGGAGCCACAACAGAAACTGAGGACAAACCCAATTGGGGCCCACATATTCTGCTCACTTTTAAACCATATGGGGCCCACTTGGCCTTGCTGGCAGGGTATCTGGTTTGCACCTGAAACCAGTAGTATTTTTTTTTTTTAATTTAATGTCCCTTTATGTTACATTAAATGATGAAAAACATTAGTCAAATTAGGTCTGACCAAAAATATCAGGTATCTTAGGTCCAAAGAAGTTTGCTTTTTCCTCTGATATGTCCATATTTTGGTTGTTTTACCTTTTCAGAACAATCATCTCATGTCTTATGTTAAAATGACCTAAAAATCCACCTTTAGTTGTATGTTGTATCATTCTAAGACTAATAGAAGATAGACACACAGTGCACCATGCAAACAGGAAAAGCCCAAACACTTAAAGCTTGGAAAAACTATTTGCATCCTACATGAACCACAGTTCATCCACCTAAAGGGTAAGTCAAGGCCTTCCAAAAAAAGGCAGCTAAGATATGTTACAGATGTGTGTATGTTTAGCTTAAATTTTATTATCTGTTCCATTTTTCATCTCCAGCCGCGTCCATTTTATTTGCCATTGTCCTAGCTTTAACCTTCCCCTAGTTATTAGCCTCAGAACTCCCCAGGCAGTGAAGAGCCCCTGCCCATTGCCTCATGAATAATTACAATGGGTCAGACCAGTGCATAAATTTTCGCAGCATTGAGCTATTAAAACAGCTTTATTACACAAAGGGTAGGCTTTTCATCCAAGTCTGTGATAAAACAACTCTCACTTGCCCACTCAACCTTGAAGACTCTTCAAATAAACAGTCTCACAGTTTGACAAAAATGACTGAAACATGTGTGTGTAACAATGGACTTTTCTTTAGTCTTCATTGCAATGTTGTACATTCATAATAAACCTGTTTGGGGTCATATATTTTTCAACACACTCAAAAATATTGATTTTAACTATTCTAAATGCTTCCTGATATTGGTTTATATTCATTAAAGTTGTGAGTAATTCTGCAGACATGTCTCAAACTTTAAAGTAGCAAGAGAGGGATTTAAGAAGTAGAAGCTTTTTTGCCACAAATTACTTTTAATAACACATTTTGAGTATGGAAAATTAACTTGCTTTTATGTTTCTGTATGTATACAGTGTATGTTATCATTGCATTTGCATCAAAATGTTTAAATCAAAATAAAATCAATAAAAAATCAACTCTTTACTAAGATTGTGTTAGATGGTC
Organism: Oryzias celebensis; assembly: GCA_014656515.1. NCBI lineage: Eukaryota > Metazoa > Chordata > Actinopteri > Beloniformes > Adrianichthyidae > Oryzias > Oryzias celebensis. The sequence continues at coordinate 14,756,809 of BNCR01000017.1, read as the reverse complement.
TGGATAATTTCAGTTTTAGGCAGTTGCAGAATTTACTGCATCAACACTATTAAAAATCAAACTTTTGGATAACATCAGTCTGTAAATTTTCTTTACCATTTGCTGCACTTTATTGCTCTGATGCAGTACGTCTCCCGGGGATCAGGACATACATAGACCCCCACACGTATGAGGACCCCAGCCAGGCTGTCCATGAGTTTGCCAAGGAGCTGGACGCTTCATGCATCGCCATTGATAAAGTCGTGGGAGCAGGTAGGAGCTACAAATACATATTTATGAATACATCGTACCTCACCATAAAACTACATTTCTACAGCCTGCTTTAAAACTAAAATAAAACTTGTTTCTTTTCCTTCTGTCTATTTTATCGTTTCCATCCTGGAAACTTCAGCAGAGCATTATGCATTATAATTTATGTCAAGTTCAGACAGAAAAAAATGTAGACTAAAGTAGATAATACATTCCTGCAGACTGGTCTCCAGAGTTGCATCAGCCTTTTACACTGTAAACCTGTCAGGATGACCCAAGAATCGACTACTTGACTACACACTGGCCAGTACAATCCGCTACAGTACTATGTCTTATTGTAGAAGGCAAAGGAAAAAGGTCAGAAAGTCAGATTTTCCTGAATATTAATTATTATTATAGTAGGACATAGGAATGTAACAATTTGTTTTAACAATTCAGTTCATATTATCATTTCTGGTTGCTGATACAATTCATAGTCAATATTGGTTGACTTTGAACGCTCCGATTCACTGACCTGAAATCGATTCAGGACATCTTTAATCAGAAATCCAACCAGTGTGACTCAGCGATAAATACCTGTGTACTGAACAATGCAGGGGAAGTTTTTCCAGATTTCTTGTATTTATTGAAAGATAATCAAGTCTAAATTAAATATGTGTACAAACACACAAGCAAACAAGATTTAATGGCAAATCCATTCACATTTTAGTTTTGTAAGGTTCAGTCGACTGTTTTTTTTGTTTTTTTTTGTTTGATCTTTTTTTTCCCCACATAGAAATAATGTAAAGGGAATGTCCTTTGAACACTATATCACACTATATGGTCACATGTCTATGCTAAATCCAAGGTATTTCCACACATTGGACTGTAATGATGACCAGCTCATTTTTTGCTGCCAGCACATGTTTTCCGCTGTGGTCGTTTTTATATCAAAAAATAAACCTACGGTGTCTCAATCCAAATGGTATTTTCCAACATTGTTTATCGATTGATCTCATTTTGACATAATTCAATGTGATTATGCCTCAGACAGATTGATCTGGTTGGATTGTAGGGACAGAAATTGATTTAATCAATCAATCATTACAACCCTTACAAAACTTACAATTAGGACATAATTTAACACATTTTTTAAAATGTTATTATACATCTCCATATGCTACAGTTATATATGAACAAATACCTTGTTTTCATTAAAAAGGCCTAAAGCTAAAAAATGAAAGCTTTGTACGTTTTTCAAAGGGAACAAAATACATAAAGCCAATTCAACTTGAACTATGTATCCTTTAAATTAGTTAAGCACAGATGAAGACTGCAGTTAAATATGCAGTTTTGCTTTTTTGTATACATCTATTGCTGACCCACAATGTCTCATGTCTTTCCTTTTACATGATGTAAACATGATTTCATGTCAGCGTAGCATTTAGTCGTGGATTTTGAACACTGCACACCACAGCACACCTCTTCTTTCTCCGTTTCCACTTCAATCCCATCTGTCTTCATTAAGCACACTAACGGGACTTTGATGTTTTTGCCAATTGGTGATTTTGTGTTAAGAGACATAAAGCACATGCTGCACTCTGCTTACATGGTCAGTCCTTAACATCAAAGGGGGTTACCTCTATTTATAACAGGAAAGGAGTGTGTCCTTAATCAAGCTCTATTAGACAACAATCTTCTCCCTCAAAGTGACCACATAAAAAGGTACCAATGCCTGGCTTTGCCTGTCCACTGTCGAGGAACAAAAATAAAATGAAAGTCGAGCAGGGGAGAACAGGCAGCGTGCATTGGTGGGACGACAGGTTTTAATCATTCAGATTTAAGTTCTTCCAGACATTGGTGCTTCGTGTTCAGGGTTTGACCTTTGCTCTTTGATCCAGAGCTGCTGCATTTTATCTGCGCATCTTGGTTCTGACATCATTCAGCATCAACACATATGGATTTGGATGTTATAGTTTGACACACTCTCACCACATGCACGGATACTTTGCAGATACTTTATGTGGCTTTTGTAGTCCGGCCAAAAAAAAAAAAAAGCATTCTACAAGGTTTCTCTTTGATGTGGACACACCACAAAGTTTAAAGTAAACTATGGACACACAAGAGCTCAGACGGAAACACCACCAGCAAGAAAGCTCTAACTGAAATGTCAGACTGCGAGTTGAGTCATTCTGCTTTCTAATTGGACTTAGAGGTAAAGCTGACAAGTCCCTCTGCTGTCTGGTCAGGAATGAACTAAAATGTTGTTTCAGATCACACTATTGTACTTTAAAATGTATTTTTAAAGTGATTTTGAAGCATAAAGTAGTGTCAGAAATAATCATGAAAATGATCCATGAAAATTCACAAAAATAAGTATAAAATAAACTCCTGCTTTGAATTCAAGTTAGCCCTCTACCTTATAGTTCTTTTCTAGCACAACCCTGAGTCATGCACAGGTTACTTCACCTTTTAAACTCTGTAAGTTAGTGCCAATCTTCCCTTTTGTCCCTTCTATTGAGTTAACAATGTCAGCAAACATTGATAATGTTGGACAAGGTGACATGAAAGCCAGTTAGATTCTACTTGCAGGTCAATGTGCAGATAGCGAGAGCAGTTAATGCTTTTATTGGATCCAATCTTTATTTAATTGAACTTAAAGTACTTAAAGACTTAAGGTGAAATCTAATAGTAGCTGTTTATCTATCTTTATACATTCATGTTTTCTTAAAATGTTGTCCATTCAACTTTGGGTTAAAAGATCAAATGTTTTTCTTTACTTTTTTTTCCCAGTTTTTTTTTAAACTATCACACCATTTTTTTCCTAAATCAAAAAGCCTGCATTTTTTTAACGACGTTGTTTTTACAGAGCAGAACTAGAAATTTGCCTTTGAGTTGGGGGCCGAACCATTGCTGCAGAGTAACCCCACCCCCCTTCCTCTCCCCATTGCAGAGAGGTTGGATCAGAGAGCTTGTATCTTCTACATATTTCCAATATCACAAACACTCTTTTTCAAACAGCATTTTTTGACTTGTTTCACAACTATTTGAATATATATATATGTCCTTTATCATAAGAAAAATGTGACACGAGCATGTTAAAACACAAAAAATACAATTTATTGGAATGGGTGATAAAACAGTGCATAAATATCTACATCATATTATTATTTTAGCTTTTTTCCCGCTGACTTTTACAGCTTTATTTGCAGATTTGAGTTTGTGTAAAAAAAGTTACGAGGCAAGATTTCCTCCAAAAGTGACAACAACAAAAGAAATCTAACATATTCTGACCCAATACATTTTCTTAGGAAATATTAATCAGAAAACTGAGGGTTTTTTGTCTTTAATTTGCTGTTTACAGGTGAGTTTGGAGAGGTGTGCAGTGGTCGTCTAAGGCTGCCCAGCAAGAAGGAGATATGTGTGGCCATCAAGACTCTGAAAGGAGGATATACAGATAAACAAAGGCGGGACTTCCTTGCCGAAGCATCAATAATGGGGCAGTTTGATCACCCCAACATCATCAGGTTGGAGGGTGTAGTAACTCGCAGTAAGTGCACTGATGATGCATGACACAAAAGCACATCCAATTTTATTATAAAAGCCCCAAGGCCCAAACAAAACATTGTTTTGTTTTTTCTCAAAAATTCCTTGTAATTTTGAACAAAACAGAGATTTTTTGCATTCACATTCTACAAGATGTTATGCCTTTATGTGAACTTTATTTTGTGGTTTGTTTCTTCATTAATAAATGCATTCCAATTCCTAACAAATTCTTCAATGACAGATTATTCTGTGAAAGGGGACAAGTTGCATTGAGTTGCTGCAGTCTAAATCTCTGCAGATCAGTGCACAATGATCAAAGCCGGTGTCCAACACTTGCATAAATCCATAAATCCATATCTCTAACTTGCACCCCTCTGGGTCTCTTCATAGGACTATCATTAGCACACAGAAAGCCTCTTTAAAATGGAATGAGTGCAGAAAAAGGAAAATAATGAGTCTGAACTTTGTCGCTAAGAAACCTGCTTGGCCTCTGCCTGCGGCACTTGGCTTGTTAAGTAGTTCTGCTTCTATGGTTAATTTGAGGAGCAGAACTCAAAACAAGAACTTTTTAAAATTGTTTTTTAGAAACTCCTTGTTCTAATTAGCATTAAGTCATTATTTGGGGAGAAAACCTTTCACATTGACTGAAATAAGGTTGCACAACACATGCATTTTATGAAGAAAAATAAAATTGTTTATGTGATCTCATCCTTGATTGAGTTTATCACACTGCTAAAAACCCCACCAATGTTTTATTTGTTGCTCTGAGATGGCTAAGGGAAAGCCAGCGCTGCCTCTGCCGTGTCTGGTGGTCTGTGCATATTTGGAGGGATGCCCTGAACATGTGCATGAGTTGAAACAGCACAAGTGCAGAACATACGTTTTTGGAGGGTCCATTTGATATGCTACTGCACACACCTCCACACGCACACACTCACACACATCGCTGAAGGGTGATTTATTAAGCTGCTCCTGTTAATTCTTAATAATCCTGAGACTTTCACACCCCATTTACCTTGCTGCTGCTTTTGGCTGATCCACAGGCTGCATTTTTGTAGGAACACATGCACGCTCACGCAGACTTGCTTTCGCATTTTTGACGCTCATGCACACAGGACTTCATCTGCACACACACAGTTGCGTGTGAGTTAAGAGGAAAAAGAAGGCTGCAGGCTTTTAGATTTATGGTCAAAGTTGGAATGAAAAAAGGACGAGCAGAAATAGGGTCAATGTGCTCCTGTTTGCCACCATAAAAACTTCTTGCTGCTGAACAAATTGATTTGTCACACTTTTTTACCTTTTTTTTATGTAAAAGTAAGTTTGTTATATGAGGATGATTCATTCCTAAAAGTTATGATGACCAAAAGCTTCTGCCTTTACAGATATTAACATGCATTTTTTTCATGTGTAAGAGAGACAAGAGGAAAGGGAGGCAAGGGATTATGGGAAAAAAGAAGCAGGCATTAGGGAGTAAATGGTAGGTCAGGAAATTAACATTAATCTGAATAAAAATGGAACAGAGGCAGGAGACCACTGTTAGGTCAAGAGTAAAGTAGTAAGAATAAAGACACCTGGGACACAAACAGGTCTCAAGTCTAACTATTCATTCAGCAATGAGTGATTTAAAGTTTTCTTAAGATTCTCTTCCCTTTTTGCAATAAAACTTGTGTTTCCTGGCGACTGATCAGCCTCAGATGTTAACAGGCAATATGGATTTATGGTAAAATCTTTCACAGGAATAAAGATGTCACACTCTGACAGTTGACCTGCTCAGACCCTGGAGCTTTAACATGCATCATTTGAATTTTCTGGGTTGGTGTTTGAATGCTCATGAGTGAAAACGATGGAAAAATGCAAAGTTCAATCTGGCCCTTATCAGGCCTTCACGTCTGCTTAGAGTTACATCATGGCCTTCCCTGATGACTTCCCATGTCTTTGCGTGTTTCTGTGAATAAATCTTAAGTCGACATGATGTTACAGCATAAAACCCTCTGCTTTTGTGCTGCGAGCTCAGTTTATTATTTGTGTGACATGTGGCTGAATTCCCTTTTTTTTTTTTTACAGGTAAGCCTGTCATGATTGTCACAGAATACATGGAGAATGGATCTCTTGACAGCTTTTTAAGAGTAAGTGATTAAATGAACACATCCATCTCACATGTGTGAAGGTTGAAAGTAGCGTCTGCCTCTGTGCTCCTAAAGCAAAGTCCAGAGGAGTTTAATCTGCAAAAGCTGCAATGCAAAAACAATTTTTACCACATTGTCTTCTGTTTTCAGAATGTGATTTTTCAGGATGCAGAACTGCACAGGAAATCCAAATCCATAGCATAAAATGGTGTTGTGTTTTATGTCACCCCTTTTCTGAAATTACCAATACAGCTGCCTGATGGAAGCAAATTAAAGAGAAGGTTCTGGAGCCTTTTATGTGGGACAGCTTTCTAAATGCTGCAGTTTGGTTTATGACACACTTCTTGAGTCTTGCCTTAGGTTAATAGCTACATTAAAACATTTTTTCCAGCAGTGCTCCTAAAATAGAGTCAATGAGCGAATTACTTTGAACTCTGCACTGCAACTCATTTTGCTTAACAAACGGACCAAGTGGTTAAGTCCTACAAGAAATCATGCTGGTCTACTTAGTGAAAATTTAGTCGTTTCTCATTGTATGGAATAAAATTATAGCATTTTGGGTCCTTTTTGCTGAGCATATGCTGTATTACTTCACTCACCAGGAACTGTACATAACCATAAACTGCACCACACATATATTAGGTGTACAACAAAAAGGCGAAAAGATATTTTGTCACAAACTAGACAAAAGGTCACAATTTCTATACACTTTATTACTTTATACTCTGCAAAGCAGGCCCCCTAGAAAGAAAGAAATAATTCTTAAAAAATGGAAAAATTGTCTTTATATAAGCAGAAAATATCTTCCAATGAGGTATGACAGTCTTACCAGGAATTGGTATTTTAAAAAAGCACAAAAACAACTATGTTTCCCTGAACTAATATTATTTCACAATTGAAAACCTTTAATATTATTTTTCAGACAGAAAATTAAAAAGAAAATTGAGCTTGAAATAAGTCTTTTGGTTTTCTTAAGATTCTGTTTTTGCTGTGGATTCTGTAGTCCTGAAAGAAACTTTTGGAAATGACAGATTTCATTGGAGCTGCCAGAAAAGTATTCTGAGGGTTAATGTTTCTCATTGACTCGAACAACAACAGCCCAAATCATTACTCTCCCACCTTCTGCATGACTGTTGGCCTATAGCATTTAAGTTGATAGTTTTATCTTTCAAATTGTGTGGTAGATCAGGTGTTTTAATCTTAGTAATGTTTACAGAGAAGATGATTTGATGCAGAAGCAAATGTAATTTTTACAGACTTTTTATTCATTGTAAATGGAAGGAAATACCGGTCCATGAAAAATGCAACCAAACTTCCAGATTTTGTTCTTTAATGATTGATAGTGGAAATACATTGAGTTATAGGGAGCACTTTTAAACAACTGTTACATCTCTTTGCCCTTGGCAGAGTGTTAACTGACTCCTAATGCACCGGAAAGGTGAGAAAACCTGAATTTATAAAGATAGTTCGATATGTTGAAAGTCAGCTAATTAAGAGTATTAGAGAAACACCAGCTGGCTGCTAATTCCAGGAGGTCTTTTTAGTACCTTATTTTCAGAGTGAAGAGGTTTTATTTATTTATTTATTTTTGTTAACTGCCTTTGTCTAAAATTTCAAAAAAAAAACACAAAAAAAAAACATGCTAAAATATGTAATAAACCATGAAAGCCTTTTTATGTTTGGTAGGTACATGCAAAGTGTTAGGATGACTTTTGGTTTCATTTGAATACACACAAATAAAATCTTTTGTTATATTTTGAAAAAAAAAAGACAAAAAAAGGAGCATTTTCTGCCCTGGGTTTGTGGTTTTATTGTCAAGCTGAAAATGTGGGACAGAATGTCAAAGGTTGCTTTTAAAGGTTAATGATAATTCTTTGTATGATAATGAGGAAAGCTTTGATTCAGTGCAAAAAGACTAAAAGGTCAAGCTTTTCATTTATTTTAATTTAAACTATGGATGTTGAATGCATTGTTGAGTGATCAATTCATTTTTTTTTGTTTGTTTTTATCTTTTCAGAAACATGACGCCCAGTTTACAGGAATCCAACTGGTTGGGATGCTGCGGGGCATCGCCTCAGGCATGAAGTATTTGTCAGACATGGGTTACGTTCACCGAGACCTGGCTGCTCGAAACATCCTCGTCAACAGCAATCTGGTGTGCAAAGTGTCAGATTTTGGCTTGTCCCGTGTGCTGGAGGACGACCCGGAGGGAGCCTACACCACCAGGGTAAGATGGAACAAACACTAGCACACTTCTTTGGTGTTAAAACTTTTACTATTTCATCCCCTATTAAATGTATATACCAGAATGTGCAGCATCCTTCTGCCTAACTTGGTAGGAGCGTGGAACACTTATACAAAAACCAAACTGTGATAAGAAAGACAAAAAAAACCCACAAACACCAACTGGAAGGTGAAGTCAAAGATGGCTCTGAGCTCCATGTAGCTTCAGGGAATTCAACACTGCAGGAAGAATGTTCCCGAGTTAGTCACATGCTTTGTTTTCCCACTCTGTTTGTCAGCATACGTGCCATTACTGCTGTGTGGTTCTCACCACACAAGCCCATATTTAGAACCTATATAAGTTATCAAGTTCCATAAATGTTCCCCACTTAATCAAAACAAAAAAAATGCAAAGGGAGTTGAAGTTTTATGTCAGTTTGAAAGATGTGCTATTTTGAATGTAGTGTTTTATCTGGCAAAATAGAAAAGCTTTCTGTTGCAATAAAACTTTAAGTTTACTGGGGAAAAAAACAAAAACAAAACCTTGAAATATGTTTACAATTAAGCCTTTTATGAAAATGGGAGAAACCAAACATTTGAATCTCAAAAGTAAGGAAAGTTGTTGTGGAATTTAAGCGATAAGCATTTTTGCATTTCTCTCCTTGTTTTACTTCTACTGTTGATCATCGTGTCACAAAATGAGGCATAACAGGAGCTTTGTAATTTTCCAGACCCTCCGGTATGTACGAGCTGCGCACGAAACTCCTTTGAACGAAGCGTAATTTGCTGGCTGGGAATCTCTTGTCAAATAAACAGCTTCTATGGCTTTTGCTTTTCTCCCAGAAATACATAAAATAAAAAAAGACAGGATAATAAACTTTCTTTTCTTCCAGTAACTGTCAAACCCCTCACACTTAGCTGTTTCACACCCAGCTTTCACTTGGACTTTACTTTTTTTTTTCCATTTACTTTTGTTTCTTTGATGAAAAGCCTTCCTGTGACAAAGAGCCACCCATGTGTGTATGGGTGTGTGTGTTTACATGTTATCCAGTGAGTGAGTCTGCTGTTTTTGATCTGTACTCTCTAAGGTCAACATTTGGTTATTGTTTAAGTAAGGGAGTCTGACTGCTTATACTGGGTTTCAGTGCACAGTGATTCATTTGCGTGGCCGTATTCCACACTTTAGTACATTCCTGAAGGGTTCCCATAGGTACCAGGGAGTATAAAGGAAAATTGGATAATTTAGATAAAACTGCATCTGACTGTGACTCAACACCGACGCCTCTTTTTGCTTTTGATTTCTGTTGCCCTACTTCATTCAGCTCATTTTTCTCAATTTGCCCTGCTTTTTTTTTTTTTTTTTTTTTTTTTTTTTTTCCTTCAAACTGTAAATGTGGCCACGCTTTGAAGCATTCCACACAAAGTTATAGATTTTTTCTTTGATTAATGTTTTGATAATCTGTGACTGAAACTGAATCTGATTCCTGTTTTTCTATAAAACCAGGTAGGTCTTTCTCACGGAGCTGCAAAACCTCATTTTGATGTTGGGTTTCAGCTTCACAAATTCTCTTAAATGTGGTTAAAACTTGTGACCCAGATCCGTATTGCTTGTATAAATAATTTTTAGTGGAGAACACACCCAGGACTCCTGTGGATCTACATTTTGAAAAAGCTTAGAAAAGCAAATTGATGATAGCTCATTTCAGGAGCTATGCTTTTATTTTTTTTTTACTTTTAACTCATTCATATATGTCATTTTAATTACAGTTAAATGTAATTCCAAGGGATGTGATGTCCATGACTGATTGATTTGTAGATTGACAGAGAAGTGGAGTGATTTGCTTCCAGACTGACCTGATTCATTTTTATCTCTTGCTGCGTCTCAGGGAGGAAAGATTCCTATCCGGTGGACAGCCCCAGAGGCTATCGCCTACAGGAAGTTTACATCAGCCAGCGATGCTTGGAGTTATGGTATTGTGCTCTGGGAGGTGATGTCATATGGAGAACGACCATACTGGGAAATGTCAAATCAGGATGTAAGTGCCGCCAATTTGTAAATGACTTTTACCGGCATGGGGTACAATTTTTGTGCACCCACCTACTTGCAGTGTGAGCAATTAGCACAAACATCATTACAGAGTGTGAGTCAAATAATTAACATCAGCTCCTCGTGCAATGTTTGATGCACATTAAAAAAACACTGTTTTTATACCCCTAATCATTTTGAGGGCTGCTAATATTAGGGTGTTTGCCTTTCAAATGTGGTTTTTAAGAGTACATTTTACTTTTAGAAGGATAAAAGCAGGCTGAAAACACACAAGTACTCCAATTATATTTTTACCAATTTCATTTTTTTTAAAGTCGTGTCTCTTCTCACGAAAAGGTAATAAAAGCTGTAGATGAGGGATACCGCCTGCCTCCACCCATGGACTGCCCTGCCACCCTCTACCAGCTGATGTTGGACTGCTGGCAAAAAGAGAGGAACAATCGACCCAAGTTTGAACAGATAGTCAGCATTCTGGATAAACTCATTCGCAACCCTGGCAGCCTCAAAATCACAGCCAACACCACATCCAGGTACTATAAGGATATTAACTCTTTATTTGTCTTTTGTTTGGTTTTCTTTTCTTTGTGGTCTACATGCCAGAAACAGCCTCAAAAGACTGCCACAAAATGTTGCCTCCTGATCCGGGCCTTTTAAGAGCAAGCAGTCCTTCTAAAGTTTCTTTAATAGAGTGTGTTCTGCCCACACTGAAAGCAGTTATTTGAATCTATAAAGGCATTTTCTTTTCTATTCTGCCGTTTTCTCCGCTTTGGCTACCACCAAATGGATTTCACTAGTGTTTCCCACTGTATCTTTAATTCAATTAAAAATAATGGCACAATTAAAGTTAATGCAAACCGGCTTGGCTTTTTCTAGTCGTAATGGGTTCTTCTGTTTAAGCACAAGACATGGTGGGATGAATGACAGGTTCAATTTATTTTTTTATGAATGACGCTCAGTTTAGCATAACATGACTAAGGCAAAACAAAAAAAAGTGGTGCATGAAGTCACATGAAGAAAAAGGAAGGAAAAAGCCATTTTAAGCAGAACCTCAAAATATAATTTCCTCTGCATTAAAAATCTTTTCACTTGAAAAATAATTTTTGTTTTCAATTCCATCAGCTTGTGTTGCTCTCATTGTTTGCTCCTGTGCCTCTTCCTTCAATTCTGTTAGCTTCACCTTTATTTATCTCCTTTGTTGGAACTTCCTTTTTTCCCATGAGGATACGAGGAAGAAGAACCGGCTCCGTACAGTTGTCAGTTCTAGGCGGCAAGCAGAGCGAGCATGGGGTCTGCAGCAGACTGCAATAGTATTATGGAGATGTCAGCGCTCATAACATTGACTAATGATTTCTTAAGAAAGTGAAAATAGGTCCCTTGGAGTTTGCATGTAATTTTCTTGATTGGCTTTTAACACTGGGTGAGCACAGCCCGGCCGACAGAGGCCTGGGAGGTGATTTATAGAGCCCTGTGTCCGGACATGTGTGTGTGTGTGTGTGTGTGTGTGTGTGCATGTGTGGTGGTGGCGGCAGCAGTTGCACAGCGGGAGCAGCTGCACTCAGCTCCACACACCTCGTTTGTCTCGGGGCTGTCCTGGTTGGCTAATGTACTACCCCCATCTTCAAAGCTCAGTAAGCCAAAACCAAACCCTGGGACTAAAGCATCTGGAGACTTAGAGGTGGGACCAGGTCAGAGTTTACTGCCACTGCATGGTAACGGAGAAAGACTCAGGTCAGTGGGTCAAGGTTGGCTGTCAGATACTAATTATGGGCCAACAGGAGCCCAGTGAGGGCTGGAATAGAGAGTTTGAATTGCTTTTCAAGATGTGAAAAATAGGAAATTTTCGGTTTGGTCGCATTTTTCAAAACAATTTATTTTAGTGTCCTCAAAGAAAAACTCTGTTCTGTAAAAAAACAATAAATGAAACCTAATTTTAGAAACCTTTTTGGAATGTAATTAATTTTCTCTTTAGGGTAATACACAACTTATTTTCCTTCTTCTTTTCCTTTTGACTTTACCCTTAAGAGTCCGCCACAGCGAATCAGCTTCTACCATCTAACCCTGTCTTTTGCATCCTCTACTCTAACACCAGCCTACTTTCATGTTCACTGCATCCATAAACCCCATCGTTGGTCTTCCTCTAGACCTCTTTCCTGGCAGCTCTAGACTCAGCATCCTTCTACCAATATATTCACTGTCTCTCCTCTGAACATGACCAAACCATCTCAGTCTGGTCTTTCTGACTTTATCTCCAAAGGCTCTAACGTGTGCTGTCTCTCTAATGTACTCTTTCCTGATCCTTTCCATCCTGGTCACTCCCAAAGAGAACCTCAGCATCTTCATCTCTGCTACCTCCAGTTTTGCTTCCTGTCTTTTCCTCAGTGTCACTGTCTCTAGGCCAAACAACATGACTGATCTCACCACAGTTTTTTACACCTTTCCTTTTTTTTAAACTGCATAGATTAGCTTCTTCACTTCTTTTCCACACTCTCCATTACTCTGGACTGTTGACCCGTAGATACTTCAAATCCTCCACCTTCTTTATCTCTTCTCCTTGTAACTTCACTCTTCTACTTGGGTCCCTGTCATTCACACACATGTACTCCGTTATGCTGCGGCTAACCTTCATTCCTCTCCTTTCCAGGGCAAAGCTCCACCTGTTCTCTGCTTTTGCTACATATCACAATATTGTCTGCAAATATCTTAATCCATGTTGATTCCCATCTAACCTCATCTGTCAGCCTGTCCATTACCTTTGCAAACAGGAAGAGGCTCATAGCTGATCCCTATCCCACCTACACCTTGAACTCTTCTGTCACCCCTACAGCACACCACTGTCTTACAGCCCTCATACATGTCCTGCACTGCTCTGACATACTTCTCTTCGTCATTCCAGACTTCCTTATCCTAATTACAAAAATAATAATACTAACTTCAAGAGCACTTTTCAGCTAATTTCCCAGACCAAAAAAAAAAAACACGATTCAAGACCACTAGTGTTTATCATCCTCCTCGACTCCCAGAGAATTCGGGAGCACCAGAAAAACTTACCGCACGCAGCTCTTTCCAGCTTAACACAGAGCTACGGAGCTCTCTCTGATATGTCTCTGCTGAGAACAGAACTGATGGTCATATACGGTATGCATGCTATTCCAGGGAAACCTCCCGGTGATCTAGCTGGACTTTGTTCATGGATGGAGTTCATCTTGGATTTGCTGTCAACAAAACACGATTGAAATAAGAATGCATATTTTCAAGTTAAATGAATTGTGCTTTGATGTTTGTTGCAGCTGTTAGTGCAGGGGGGGGGGGGGTTGTTTTTACAATACCTATGTGTTATATTAAAGTGAATTATATATTAATGATCCATTTATGATGAAACTGCTTCATGAAATAATATTCATACACAGTATAGCATTATAAAACAATATAACACACAAAAAAATTAAAATGTGAAAAGCAGTTCAATATTTTTGCACACCAACAATAAACAGAAGCAGCGGAAGCTGGCATTAAAAGGCCTAGAAAAAATAAATAAATAATGCAAAGGGTCACTGTTGGCCGTACACATCTGGTTGAGCTCCACCAGATAGACCTTGGTGATTGTTTCAGTTACAAAAAAAGGAATCCATTCTGTCTTCACAGACTTCCTAACATGTGCTTTACCTCTTCAAGCTCTTCTCTTCATCCATATCACCTATCATTCCCGTTGAGCCCCATAAACAAGATACTACACAGCCCTGGTTATATGGAGGTCACGGACGGGGTCCGACAGTTTTTTTCATTGGCTTATTTATATTTCCTTCTGTTCAAACACTGGGTTTTCTCTGTTGCTATATGCTCTTACACACACAAGAGATTTAGTAGCCATCCTCTGGCATCAAACATATGCTCGCTCTTTTTTCCGTTTCCCACAGCTCTCTTTCTTCTCTGATCATCTTGTCTCTTGAGTAGTGATGGGTTGTTTCTCAAAAAAGAGAAAAAAGAAAACATGGAAAATGATAAGGAAGGCGAAACAAGGTCATTTGCAGTTTACGTCTCAGTGGAAGCAGCAGAGGGGGGAAACAGAGCGAAATATAGAGCGAGGAGATCATGAAAGAAGAGAGGTGGTTCAGTTGAGAACAAAGAGGAGATCGATAGCCTTAAAAAAGTTCTCCGGATTTCACTCTGGCTACCTAAAAGTTAAGCTGATTTTAGATGTACAGTCATTTTGCTTCAAATTGGGAGATTTATTTCAGCAAAGTCAGTTTTTCTTTTTTACTCATGCAAACCACCCCTGTCCATAGAGCCTGAAATTCCCTTCATCTCAGACAAACCAGACTTTCCAGGGGTCCTGGGGGGCACTCAAAATTTTGACAGGCCTCTGATCTGGCAGGAAAAGACTCAATCATTGTAACAACACCCACTCCACCACCTCAAGTGTCTCTTTTTTTCCTCCGTCTTTTTCTTCTCCTTTCCTGTCTCAGTTTGAGATCCTGTGTCTCCTTTCTTCCTCCGGTATGCTGTCGGGCCTCAGTGTGATGCTTTTGACCATGTGGTTTAACGCTATAGCTCTGTTGGTTTATTAACTATGTGTTCCGTCACAAACTGAGCTCTGCCATTGTCATCTAGGATTTTTTCTTGATGACGCGCCCCCTTTTTTATATTAGCAAAGCCAGTTTTCCTTTTTTTTTGGGGTGAATTCTAAAACAATAAAGTGTCTGTCTTCTATATTGGTTCGTCCATTAACAATGTGAAGTTTTAAGACATGTTTAAATAGGACGTTCTAAAGAACCACTTTGATAAAGAAATGATATTTTGACATGCTCTTGAGACATTTTTTTCATGATGGAGAACATAAAGAAAATTAAGCTTAAAATTGTATTTTCTGAGTAATTCTTTATGCAAATTGTCGTGAATCAGAAGCAGTAGACAAATAGACCCACATAGGTCTTTATTTTCCTCATCCAAGCTGTAAGTTGACTCAAAAATGTAATAGCTCTAGTTGCACCGGTAATGTTAGGCTGGGGTTTTGAGGGACTGTTTGCAAGCGGGATACGGTGTCAAGCAAAGAGATAATGAGAAGGTGGCGGGCTTACTCCGCATCTACAGTCCCATTAGTAAGTCAGAGGCAAATTTCTAAGGAATTGTTGCTGTTCTGCAGAAACAATGTTCTAGAAAATATATATTTTTAATTTTAACTAAAAATGGCATAATCATAATTAAAATATCACTGGGAACACTTTTAAAATAGATCAAAAGATGAGTGTAGTGGGACTTTAAAAAACAGAATCACAATTTTAGACTTTTATATTGACGTTTGCTTTTTTACCAGAAAAAAAATAAAATAAAAAAAACATGGCTATGTTACAGTTTACATAATAAATAAACGTATTAATAATAAAAATTCAAATAAACAAACAGCAATTGTGAAATCCATGGCGCTTAAAACAACATTTATTAGAGAATTCCCTGGTTTATTCTGGCCATTTATGCGCTTGTGAAAAATAATATTTTTTCCTAAAGAACACTTGAACACATCACACAAACATGTATAATGAGTGAAATGAAATGCAAGTGAGTGGTGGTAAATTTCCTAAAATCCTGTTTGTCTATTGGATGCTGTCACCAAAAGGATTCCCCAAAGGAGAACAACTGTTTTCTTATCTCCTGTTTTTTCATTAGTAGTTCTATACAGTCCTTGGGTTGAAAAATGTAGCTCTCAAACTAAATAGTTACTAACAGTATGCCCAGAACAGACAAAAACTGTAACTATTGAAAAAAAAAAAAGTTTTGCAAAGAAAAATGTAACATTCTTTTTTTTTAACCACAAACTCTTTGCACATTTAAGATGAACTGACATTGTAAATGTCAAACGCTTGTCAATTTTATCTTCTACTACACCATTTAACTCTCTTTTGTTCCTGACAAGAATTTTTACCCTTTGTCACTCTTGAAGCCCCCTTTAAGAAACATGAGTCGGAGGCAGTCAGAACAGTGCCTGCAGCTCTCGTCCTCTCTGCTGTTGAAGCAGCTAAAGCCCGATAATACAGCGCTTTAAACCTGATTTGATCCAACTGAAATCATTGAGTGTTACAAAGGCATGTCTCAGGCGCTTCATGGCCAAAGTGCCACAAGGACCTTTACAAGAAGCTGCTTTTGTACGACATTTTTAACAATAGAAAAAAACTGAGCTGCATTTGTGCGCCTATTGGAACAAAAATAAACACCACTTCATTGACTGTGGTTGAAGTATATCTTTAAAAGCTTTCTTACTTTACCAATAACGCATGGGTCCTTGGGCAAGACTCTTTGCACTACTGTCTAACTAAGTAGCCACAGCAGGGGTCCAAACCTGGGTCTCTGTGCCAGTCCCCCGTCCCGGATAAAATACAGGGTTATGTCAGGAAGGGCATCTGGCATAAAAATCTCTGCCAAACCACCTGTGTGAATCAGTGAAAGCTGAATCGCCATGGCAACCCCTGACGGAGCGCTTTACCAATAACACACAGATCCTAAATGTCTTCAGATGTCCATCTACTGTCTCATTCCAACCAGAAAAACAGAAATATGCCTGTGTATATTAGATATTTGTTTAGTATTTTTTTGTTATTGACACAAGTGCGCCCTTCCAGAAGATGTTAGCCATCACCCACTCTGAAAAAAACGTGTTTTTATGATGAGAAGTTCTACTAAAAAAAAGAAAATCATGATGTAATTTACTTTTATTATGCACAAAATGCAATTATTGGGTGAAAAACTATATTTAAGTAATATTTATTTTTATGTGTGATATTTTATTTCAATCCTGATTGTGTAACTTTGTCCAACAATTCCAATCTTTTAAAGACATTTATTTGGACAACTTTTATAATTGTCATTTTCTTGTACTCAACCCAATCACAAGGCCCCTTATTGTTCACTGATGTCAGGCTGCTACCAGCATACATTTAGAATTGTGTGTAATCAAGGTTTTACGGGTCTTCGTCAATAGAAAACTTAGAAATCCTGTTAGCTGTGTCTGTTATATCTCACACTTAAATTCATCTAGATTTGGTCCACTGGCATTCATATCTATTAAGTCACAACTGTGCCTGGCTGCTGCAAGGCTTCTGTTGCATCATACATCACCAGTCCAGACTTTGTGTCAGAAGCTGTCAGAAATGCTGCCACTCCACCCCCCGCTGCTTTCGTTAGGAGGGGTTAATACAGTTTAATGGCCCCCGGTGCTCATCTGCGCCTGCATGCTGTGTGCTCGAGGGGACAGGCTTGGATTGTACACATTCAGTTTTCAGTCAGAAGCTCATGGTTGATTGCTAACCAGGCAGCCGTATATTCGAATCTCAGCTGTGTCCTAAAGCTATACAGTAATTCCTTATTTTGTGCAGGAAATGTATATGCACATTTGTGTTTTTCTTGGGTTTTCTTCAAGTTTGTTTGCTTTTTTCTTTCTTTTAGGCCAGCCAATTTATTGTTGGACAGGAGCAGTTTAGAGGTTCCTTCTATGGGGACCATGGGTGACTGGATGGATCCGATGAGAACCCTGCCCTGCAAGGAGGCCTTCTCAGGGGTCAGCTACAGCTCCTGTGACACAATAGCCAAGACCTCCACGGAGTAAGACAGCATCACACACATTATAAGTTGTTCTGCCTTTTAGAATAGCGTTTGCAAAATCGTTATTTTAGTGCAGCAGATGAGGCTAGAAAATAACAAACGTAAAATGTGCCGAAAATATTACGAGTTAGGTTCATCCATTAGGTAAAAGTGTAGAAAAAGATAAACTTCCTCAAATAAAAGAAGAATTATGTTTCTTGAATTCAAATTTTAATGATGCTTGACTTGTAAATCACAATTATAAATAAACGACTTTAACTTACAGTTCACAGCGCCACTATTTTTTAAAAATGCCATCCAAATTATGCTTGTGTTAATACTTTCTGCTCCCCTTTTTTCCCTCTTTTCTCCACTCAACTTAACCTCTGTCATTCACGGCCCTCTGTCTTCCTTCACCCCCGCTGGCTCGCTGCTGCCTTAATTGGTGTGGAATGTGACGGGGTAAATAATTGGACATTTCTAATCATTGTGATCAAAGCAGCCATTCACGATGTTGATGGCAGCAATGGAGCATTTAGAGAAGAATGCAAACCTCCAGGCAGCTGTAACTCAGAAGCTTATCAAAACAGGCAGTTGGGCTCACTGTTTTAGAAAGAAACAATCAATAAACGGCAACTATTATGAATATTGTTAAAAGTTATGGCAGTAAAAACATTGCTTTAGAAAATATAAATATCTTTTTTAGATATATTTTTCTGCATCGCCTTTTTTTCTTACAACAAAAAATCCTTTAGCCAAGAAAATCATAATAAATTGTTGGAGAGCAATTTCCATTTCTTTTGATTTCTTGTACAGTACAAACTATGCATCCTGCTTTTTTTAATTGCATCCTCTAAATCTTTGTATTGACAAAACAAATCATGGACAAACTCCAGCCAAATACCTTTGGACTCCACATCTTGTATTAGTTTACATCACCTTTGTGAGCAGATACTGTGCAAAATTAAATCACTGCAGTGTTAATCCTGTGAAGAGGTACCACAGTCAAAGCACCCAAGCTCAGCAACACGCCTAACAGCCCTGGCCCATACTATGTATTGCACAATATAGATTGCTGTATTGATTTGTTGAGCCTTAATCTAGTCCTTGATATTCAGCACAAGGAGCAGTCATCATACTTGGTCGCTGCGTGCTGACTCATCTGCTGAAGTAATTGATTAATCCTTTTTCGAATATGGGATAGACTGACAGGAAAACACTGCACCATTTGAACTGGATACTCCGTCTGCCCAAAGTGCATTCAAGGCTCATTGGAAGTATCTGATTAATACTAAACTAAACTAAACTAACTAAACAAAAGTCAGGAAAGAACAAAAACACACACAAGAGGGAAGCAAACTTTTACAAAGAAGGAAAAAGGCTTTCAAAACTGGCTTAACTAAGCAGGGGAGCAGCTCCTAGATGGTTCCTTCTCTTAATTTCATACAATTTGTATACTTTTTAGTAGTGCTGTCAATCGATTACAACATTTTTAATTAACTGATTAATCACACTTCTGGCCTTTTTTGTTTGAAAGCTGCAAATGGTCATATAAAATCTAACTTGTAAAACATTGTGATTAATCCTGATCGTGTTAACGTTGACAGCCCTAGTTTTTTATGTTCTGAGCATTTCCAGGTCATCACTGTAAATGAGAAACTGTTCTCGACTTATCCTCCTGGTAAAATAAAGGATAAATAAAAAATAACATTTCAGTTTCAAAATAATTCTTCTTAGTAATAATCATTCAAAATATTGAAACAATTATTCTTTTTTGCCAATTTGTTAGATACATTAAGCAAAAAAATCATAATTAACAAAATAAAAATTCATTTGACTGAAAGATGTTGGATGAAGGAGTGCGAAAAGGGAAAAAAAAGTTATAATTTTAAAAGTTAATAAAGGTTGACATTACAAAAAAAAGGAAAAAAGGAAATACGTTACATTAAAAAAGGATTAAAGACCTAGCAGGGTTTTTGTTGTTCATACCACTGTGTCATGGTTTGTTAATTTTGCTGGGCCTGACCTTGTTTCAGTAGAGTGGTTCTGACGGAGGTCCATGTAACACCCGCCACATGCCCAGAATGGGAGCCATCCATGGGGATCACCACCCTCTAACACCCACTTCTTTTTCCAGCTGCCCAAGCTCTGGATGGTGGGTGGAGGATCCAAGCTCAGTTTCTGTCTGAGGCTATAAACTAACCTCCAGAGTCATTGCTCCACTTCCAATTATAAAGGGATGGTTACATTTAGTTTAGGAGTCTCCGTGACAACTTGTTGTACAGTGTACGACATATTTTCTGTGTTTTACAGTGCACCGTTGTCTGCGTCCTGATTGGCTGGAAACCTGGAGGCCAATCAATCTCCTCAGTGTCATGTCTTTTTCACAGAATGCTTTCAGTTTGCCAAATCTTCATAAATTGCAATCCAATCTTTATTTGAATTCTATAATACCGGACTTATTTTTTTTTTATTAGGGTTTGAACTTTAAGAGTTTAAACATTAAAGAAGTCTGAAAATGTTCATGTCTGTCTGGGAAAAGTTTAGAAAGTGTCCAAGAGGGGAGTTTTACTGCATTAAAACATTTGGATTCACATAGCTGATTTCACCAATCCCAGGTTATTTTTAGATCATTACTTTCATGATAAATCACTCTCTTATAATTGGAAACAGAAGAAACAAAACAAAAACATTTCTAAGGCATTTTTGTAAAAAACAGCCTTAGGGAAATTTACATAATTTAAAAATTAAACTCTAAATGTGAAAAAAAATGACCTTGCAGTTCCTTTACCTTGCACCAATATTTTTATTTAACTAAAAAGAAAACTTTTAAAGTTTGAAAAAGATATAGTGGTGACTCAGTACATTGAATGAAACCTAAGTAAACATTTAGTTTAGGGGGTTTAACACATTGTTTTAAAAACAATTCGATTAGTATCATAATTTGTGGTTGTTGATCTGATCCATAGTCGATATTAGTAGTAAAAACAAACAAGTAAACAAGAATTAATGTCAAATCCATTCACACTTTAGTTTCTTAAAGTCCAGTCTCTGTTGTTTTTCCACATGTAAATAGTATAAAGGGAACATTATTAGAACATTCTACAACATTGTATGGTCAGTGTGGTAGAATTTGATTCGATTTGATTCAATAACAGCTTGCCTCAGACAGATCCATCTGGTTGGTTCGTAAGAAAATAAATCGTTTCATTGATTCATCAATAAATCGTTACATTCCTAGGAATTTCTTTTTTCTTTTTTTTTTGGAGTAAAAGAAATTGCTGATTTGCAATGGTAATGATGACTATCCCTTTATATTGGAGCACAGAGTGAAGTCTGGTTTTGATTTCATACAGTTACTTTGGTGTTAGAGTGTTTATTTTAGTGCAGGTATCTTAAGGTATAACTTCGCTTGCTTACGAATAATACGAATAATTTCTGTTGTAATAAAATGTTACAATAACAAAAATATAAATAGAATAAAGCGCTAGAATTCTACCTGCCACTTTAATGCTTTTACTAATGCAATAAGAAAGTAAGGAGTCTTAACATGTGCTGTGACTGCTTGTATTGTAATCCAAGTAATGCTTCCTGTTCAGAGACTGAGATGTTTTTAGTCTGTGGCTGAATTGTCCCAAACAACAAACCAAGCTAACTAACTACTTTTTTGCATTCCAGGTTTACCTCAAACCTAACAATTACAATCAAAATGTATCTCTTCTGAAGAAGAGGTATTTTTTTGAATGCATGTAAAGTAACAGATCTTCTACAAGCTTGCGCAAAATTAACAAGTTAGTATTTAGTTCTACACATTCCCCAATGCTGCTCCTCTTATTATCCACACATCCCTCATGGGTAACTGATTCTATTTTAGTGCAGTTTAGGAAACTGGACTAAGCTCCATCAAATGCTTTTGGTTTTCCTTCAGACAAGGTCACACCGGCAGCAGCTGTCTGCACAGTCTCCTGAGAAATACCACGTTTTGGGCATGACAGTTTCATAAGAAAGTGAAAGGAGCAGCATTGGGAACGTGTCAATATTGTCACCTTTACTGACAGCAATGTATGCATTTTTCCTACCCGTTTTCTCATCTAATGGCTGATTGTGTCTCTGCCACCACCCCCCACCCCCTTGCTTTTTCTCTCTCAAACCAGGGATCTGAAAAAGGTTGGTGTGACTATTGTTGGACCACAGAAGAAGATAGTGAGCAGCCTTAAAGCACTAGATTCCAACACGAAGAATGGCCCGGTACCTGTTTAAAACAATTATGATAAAAATGCAATGAATGAAAACTATGGAGATCTGTGCTGACTCAGCAGATACAGAAACTGGACTCAGAGGGAACGGACTATGTTAAATACTATTTGTCTTTCATTCGTTTGGTGAAAGAAAGAATTCTGACAGAGTTCGATACAGATCTGCCAGTTAGTCAGCTAGCTGGCACAACCTTCTTCCTCCCTGCCCAAGTTGAGATGCCTTACAGACCAGTAGAGGTCTCAAGTGCTGAAGATCAGGTAAACAAACTTGGACTATACAGGGAAACAGGGTGTGGATTGAAACAAAGCAAGAGCTCTCCATAATTCTGGCTTAGCCACAGAATGCCAGACCTGCAAGCTGTGGAGTGTGGCAAGCGGAATGGCCTAGAGGCTGCATGAACACGAGCACGATAAAACAGCAGCTGACCTGGATGTGGAACCCCGTCGCCCCCTTGGATTGATGGAAGCTGACTTTGTGGATAGCAATGCAGCTGTAAAAACAGGGGAGCTGAGCCGGTCTGGACAAACCTAGATTCTAACCGAGCCATTGTACTTCTGTAGCTCGAACCTAAAGCATTTGCATTCAGTAAACACGCCATATGAAAGCAATAATGATGTAGTCGTTCAAGTAGAGTCATTGTCTGGAAGCCATTGGTCTGCCACTTGTGTAATGTACTTAAAGGGTACAAACTTCATAACACTCTTCTCACTCAGGATGCAGTGACATCTGTGTTCTCTGTGGGAATGAACATCTATTGAATTACGCATCCCCACCCCTCACTTGATGACCTTTGTGTAAAATCTCAGGATGAGTTCATTCTTTTTTATCCTTCAATATAAGGAAACTATTGGTGATGATAGAGCAAAGTCTGCTATTGAAAGCAAGGATCTGAACGAAAAAGAGAAAGAAATAGAGCGATGGCAAAGAAAACTTGAAAATTAAGCCACCTCAGCTGTCATGGGTGATTGCTCCGCAGGTGTTTTGTTGTTGAGTTTTTATTTTTGAGCATAAAACGTTCCCACCAACACCTCTTCCCCACAGCAGGTATTATTTCAGATCACTGCAGCTGGCGGAGTTGGATGAACACCACTGGTTTGGATTTGAATCGATACCTTTTGTGTTAAATCTGTGTGGGTTCATTTATTTTCTTTATTGATTTAAAAACTTCGTTGGAGAAAATTTCTGTGCTAAACTAGTTTCTGTTTCATAAATCCCATTGAGCAAAAGGAGGAAAACGATGGGATTACCAAGTTAAAATTCTCTTTTGCAATTCTGTTAGATTGTTCTTTTAATGGTATGGTTAAAGGGTTATTTAACAAACTATGAAACCGCCTCAAAGTGACTCCACCGTTGAAATAAACCATTGGTTTCTGTAAAAATGGAAAAAACCTTTTTTTTTCCCATCAAGTTTTCCTAAAGGCACCTGAACATATCTTTGTACATGGAAAATACGCTAATAGTATTCTGTTTGGATCATAAAGTGCATAACTTACTCAGTATTTTTAAACTTGCACTTTCCCTATTTGTGCTATTGGACAAGAAATATTCACCTTACAAGGATGTTATCGCCATGCACTTAGTATACAGTGTTGTAGCACTTTGAATGGGAATGGTATTGCCTTGGCTGTAGACTAAGCTTGAGACATTTACAAAGCTGATGGTGCTTTTGGGAAACTCAACTCAGTGAATCCGTTCTCTCAACCTTTTTTTCTTGGTCTTCCTGTGGATGCTGCTGTTGCTGCTCTGCGTTCTAATTAGCATGTACATATTTGAAATCATCATATTGGAAGCAATCAGCACTAGAGATCCCACTGTATGTTAATGACCATCCCTTTTTGTACAAAATGTCTGTATGTATAAATGACTTAATAAAATCGTGCAACAGTTTTAATTAAAAACAAAAAAGAGACAAAAATCATCTGTATTATATTTTATCTCGTTTGGATTTATATTTGTCAGTTGTTTTCTCTTTTCTACAATAAAAAAGCAGTTATGATGACATTATTTATTTGTTAACATTTACAGTGCATTGTTGATTTTTTTTCTAGCATAAGATAAACTATGTGTCCGTATGATTTGTGTTCAAATTAACATACTTTAAAAACACAAGACATCTGAAAGAGCAATACTGTATGGACTTTATCCAGATCCCTAATTATATGTCTCAAGACTGATCTGTGTGTCTGTTTGAGAGTTTATGTTTGCAAATGTAGATGGCTTTGTCTACTAATGTAAAATGGTTTGTAGTGGAAACATTTATATTTTTATAATAAATATTCACAAAATATTTTCCAACAGATGGATGGTCATGGAGCTGCCTCAGTGCTTTATTTGTAAAGTTATGTTGAAAGTACAGGAATTAATGTACATCCTAATGTTACGACACTACCAATGATGTGGAACAAAGTCAACAAATTTCATGTTTAACTTTTTTCTAAGCTTTATTAAATTTTTACAACACATCAAAAACAGTTTTTTTGTTCTAGTGAGTTCTTATATTGTATCCAAATGCTTATTAATCTTATTATTATTATTTCTTTTTTGTTATTGAAAAATCACTAATTTTTTACCATCAACATGCTAAGGTGCTCAAATGAAACGTACAGGTATGGGCAACTCCAAGCCTACTTATGACTGATTACCCAGT
Organism: Oryzias celebensis; assembly: GCA_014656515.1. NCBI lineage: Eukaryota > Metazoa > Chordata > Actinopteri > Beloniformes > Adrianichthyidae > Oryzias > Oryzias celebensis. The sequence continues at coordinate 14,732,166 of BNCR01000017.1, read as the reverse complement.
TCAGGTGTGTCCTGCCAATTAGAACATGCCTGAGCAGGGTATGTTGGGAAAGCACGCAGGAGGCCTGGAGCTGCCCATCCCTGGCACAGCATTGTAGTGGGACAACAGAGCTAATCAATGACGGAATGTGGTGTTCAAGAGAACTCTTACTAGTTGGGGGGAAATCAACCTTTGAATGCTTAATGTCATAATTATTTTTCTTGTTTTGTCACATTTAACCCTTTAACACCAGAGATGTTGGTGGTGATACCGAAATATCACGCATTCTTTGAAATACCACAACTTACCGTAAATCTGCTTAATCTAGTGTGGACAAAAACATTTGTAAAGTTGCTTTCCTAAAGTGTTGCATCTACATATAAAAAGCCAGTCTTCTTCGCTTCAGGATAATCTTATTTACGTGGATTGCACGGGCACCTCACTACTATAGAGTGAGGAAGAGACCAGTTACAATTGCCAAAAGAATGTCAACACTGGAGCTAAAGCTCTGATGTGAAAAGGTTTATTGAATTTTTTTTATTTTTGTTTTGTTTTTCCCACATTTTAATTTATTTATTAAATTAACGTCACGTGTAAATGATATAAATGTTTTGCATTTTGCAAACCACCCATTTCGCGAGGACTTTGTAAGTTTTAGCTCTGCATTTAGTCTACCATGACAACACATATAAACTCATATGGACAACATTTGTACACGTGGACCACACTTAAGCTGCTGCAGAAATTTATTAGAACTCTACTCTATAAAATTATAGACCCAAACAAGCAGCAAAAAGCAATACATAAAATCATCTTTATTTTAAAATGTTTAAACTGGATTTTGTCCCCCGTTTTCAGGCAATGTGTAAGTTTTATTTAACCAATTAGTTAGGTTTGGTTAAGTTAGCACCTTTCTCTAGTTATTTTCCTTCTTCTACGTTATGAAATCTGGAGTGTAAACTATGGCATGTGTCTGGTAGATCTCCTAGGACTCACTGACAACACTAACTCTGCACAAACATCTGTTTTTATATACCCCAATGCTAAGTTTACCTTTTTTTTCTTCAAAATCAACCACATCTGTTCCATTGTAAGCTTGAACTTTTTTCATGTCCCTTACTCCTTGTTTCCTTGTCTGAGTTTAATAAAGCATTTTGTTTCCCATCTTCTACAGTTAGAGTTGATTTGTTGTGCAAATTTAAAGTAGAAGATCAGTAAAGATCAATGTTTCTCTTATTTTTTCTTCCTCTGGAAATGGAGATGGGACGTGTCAGGGAGGGGAAAGACTGATGGTTGCTCTGCCGAATACTGAAAAGATGACACTGTCCAGATGTGCAGCTGCAGATGTGCACTCAGAGACAAAAGGAAACTGTCTTTCTGAAGTCTGGAAACACTAAAAACAACATGTAAGACGATGACACCAATCGCATCTATTAAATTTAACACAGAGGAATGGAAACGAGTAAGGACAAACTTAATGCATGTAAATACCAAAGAAGTTGCTGGATGAAGAAGCATGTGAAGACTGCTGAAGTGTGACGCTTGTGGCAGCTCTGTCCAAATAGATAGGAAGTTCTTGAGCTATAGCATGCTATGACGCAATAATGCAAAAGAAGATTAGCTGGAACCATTCATCATCCTGCTTCACAGCACACTATTGAAATGCACTTCCTTTTTGCAGGTGGAGAGAACATGGTTCCACTTCAAGAATAATGATAATGAGAAAATATAACTGCAATGTGTAAAGCAAATTTCATACTTATGGACAGAAGCAACAGAAAAACAGTCATACAAAAATATCTGTCTTTTTTTTTTTAGTTTTAATGTTATTTTTGCTTTCCAGTCAAGAGTTTTAGAGCATGAACCACGGGAAGACTGTTGCCACGATTTTCTATTAAATTAAGTTTAGCTTTTCGCTTGACTTGAAACCAACTGTTTATTAATATTAATCATCATCCGACTGTTTTCTGTCTGCAGTAAGATGAGGTTTTAATTGAACACCAGAACAACTAAATCAGGTGTGTTCAGTCAATCAGAATGCAGAATCATTTGAGTCAGCTGATCAAAAGCAAGATGGTCAAGGAGAACTGGAAGAAGGGCAGGGTTGTGGCTCTTTAGGACCAGGGTTGGCCGGCCCTGCCCTTTGGCACCTATAGCTCTCAGCATCTGCTATATTTGGAGCGATTAAAGATCTGTTAGAAAGAGTTGCCATGACAACGGTACAGCAACCTAAGCTTTCCAAAATCAAAGTAAATCCCAAATTCTGAAGTGTTAAAATGGTTAAAATTCCATCCATAAACTTAAGTGCTGATAAGAACTACAGGACTGTGAGGACTGTACCTCTGAAAATATTAAATAGACATAAAGGTCCAATAAGAATATTACATGAAATCTAGGGATACCACTGTAATTCTCAACAAACTATAACATTAAGGTGATTTATATATTAAATAGATTAAATACAGTTTATATTAGAAACATTTTTTATTACCTTAAAGAGATAATATGCATTAATATTTATTAAATATTTTCATTAAACCTGTTGTACGGATAAATGCGAGGTACACTCTATGTCCACAAAGGAAGTTCAGTTATAGAACAAATGCATTGACGATAAAAAAAAAAAAACTCATTAAACTAACTCAATTGTACTCTTGTTTGTTTCAACTTTCCAGTTTATGTCTTAATTCTACTAATATATTGGTGGTGTTGATCCGAGTTTGTCAGCTTTCTTGATCAAATGTGTTTAATTTTTCAGTGTTAGGACTTACAGTAAAGGGTTTAGTGGCCTGAGGACAAAGGACAAATAGGACACTAAATTCTTTACAGGTCAGAGGTTCTTGATGTCTTTACCCAGTAAAATCTACTGTACTTACAATTCCCATCTTACTACCTCTTTAGTTAATTTAATTAGAAACAGTTTTTGTGCTTAAGGTGGACTTCAGATAAATTTTGTCTATGTTACTTTGAGAAGTGTTATACTACTGTATGAGTGATTATGTTTTTTTTTACAAGCTTTCCTGTTTTTTTCGACATTTCACACAAAAAAAAAAAAAAAACTGGTAAATGGTGTATACTTTCATAGCCCTGTACTACTTTCTTAGAATACCCAAAGCGCTTTATTGTCACATTCCCATTCACCAATGCAGACACACATTCACACACTGATGCTCCTGAACACTGACACCAACCTATTACCACCAAGAGCAATGTGGGGCTCAGTGTCTTCCTCAAGGACACTTTGACACGAGTTTGTAGAGTGGGAACCGAACCTGCAATCTTTTGATCAGAGACTTACCGCTCCACCTCTGCACCATGGCCACCCTTTTTCTGTCTGGGATTCAGAAGTCATACGATAATCGCATGCCCCAGTGGTGCTCATGCTCATGTATTATTGTTTAAACAGATGACATGTGGAACGTGCCCAACAATATGGACCAGAGTTTTGAAGGCCCACAGCTTCTCTTTTTTCCTAAAATTATTTGGTTCATTCAATCTTTTAATTTCTACATGATGTCATACAAGGAGACCCTTATGTTTGAAGGTACATCTTAAAATACATTTGCAGATGTGCCGCCATTTGACTCAGATGACGTCAGTTAGTCTGTCGAAAGCATCTAACGCCAAAGCATCATTGTGTGGAATTCTCCGAGATGAACAAAGCCACAGCAAACTGTGTGCATTCGAATTTCTGACTTTGAAGAAGTTACATGTTTAACAGATTTCCGTTGCACATAAAACTTTTCTATTTTTGTAAACCGTGAACACATTATCCTTTAGCTTTCTGTCTGCACAGAAAAGAACAAAAGAAAAAATTCACTTGCAGAATTAACATACGATATCATCAGCTCAGATGTTGACAGACAAACACGACAACCCAATGCATTCAGGGCTGCCTCTGGAGATTCCAGCCACACCTCTCTGTCTGCTACGACTTCCCAACAGTCTGTCAACTTCTTCCTTATCTTGTTGCTTATCTGCTTATTTATTTATTTCCATCCTCCATAATATCCCTTTGGGGATTAATAAAGTGTTATTCAATTCTGTTCCATCACACCACAGGCAGCTCTAAGCTGTCACAGCACAGCATCTGCCTCCCAACCAGCAAACATTCAAAGATGGATGTCGGTTCTGGGTTTGGTAATATCTAAGTTCTCTGTGGAACCTGCAACAAACGCGTCTTGACTGTTTAATCATTAATGTAACATACTGTGTTATCAGCGCAGACTACACTGGCACACAGGTCCCAAGATTGCAGTGTTCACACCGCTCCTGTCACTGTAACAAATGAAGCCAACACAAAGGAAACAAACAGTATCAACACAGCATCCTTGATTATAGTCCCTGCATGAACAGACAACTGCCACAAAATGTGTGCTAAGTGGAATCAAAATGCATGAGTGTGTTTGATCAGAGCTTTGAAATCTGTTGTCTGAAATGTGACAAACACAAAAAAAAAACATTTCTTATTGCAAAAACGGCTTAGAATGATTGCATCCGACACCACATTTTGTAAACTGTTGAAGAATTCTATTGAGACATACTGTGTTAATTTTAGCAGTTAGAATGTTTAACTAAAAAATGGACCACTTTACATAATGGATGCTGAAGCCATCCATGACAAACAAATGGATTTGGATATTTTTTTTCAAGCAATCAAATCAAAAAATAAAACTAAAGAAGACAAACAACAGATTTCTATACAGAGATATAATAAACTTAGGATAATTAGTCATAAATTGATTGGAATTTATATATTTATATATATATATATATATATATATATATATATATATACAGATGCACACACACTTGTAAATAATTCAATTATAATTGCTAATAATCATATATAGACAAATTAGCTGTTATGTATACAGAACATGGCACATGTAATATTAAGTTTGTCAAAAGGAGTTTAATTAATTGCTTGAAAGGGAGTGGGAGAAAGTAAATTCATTATCTTATTCTTGTTATAATTTACTTAACTTTTTACTTTTTATATTTTCTTTACATACCAGTAAAATTAGTGTGCATTTTCCAAATTTGATTTTGATCTCCCTACAAATAGATGAGAAACCCTGGCAAAAATTGAATGCAGTGTTTCTCACTTTTTCAAACAAAAATGTCTGTTCGCACATAATTTTCAAAATACATGAGGCCAGTGCAGAACTTTTTTCTTGGCCGCACAGACCCAGAGGACGAGGTAAAGCTTAAGATTATGGTTATGGTTCTTGAGTGTGGCTGTCTCAGTGGATCACCTCTCCTGGATGGATCAAAAGTGGAGAACATATTTCACCTAGGTGCATGACAGCTAGTGGGACTTTAAATTTAATTTAAAATTGTTAAAAATTGTTGTTGCGGCCAATTACAAACTCTAGCCTTGGAGACACTCAAAATACTGTACATATGTGTGAATAACATTAGCCTTTTGTAAAGTGTGATTTGTTTTTTATAAGGTTCTTCTGGAAAACAGGGGGGTCATCATTCTGGAGACAGACTAACAGTGCAGGAAGAAATGCTATGTACCTCAATGCCAATTTTAACAAAAGTCTTTGGAAATAGTTTGATTCTAAATAAAAATAATAAAAAAATTAATAAAAAAAAGATTGTAAAGTATTGTAAAGCAAATCTGTACAAATCTGTAAAAAAAAAAAAAAAAAAAAAAAAAAAAGCAGAGCCTCCAGTTTGACCTTGTTTAATTTAGTTAGAAACTAAGAATTAACTTGTATTTTTTTAGGGTTGAATATTCAGTTGAAGTCACACTTAACTTTGCACATTGTTTGTCCCTGTCAAGTGTTTTAGTTTACTGCTAATTAAAAAATCATGCTGCAGACTGAGTGTTACATTTTAACGTTTAATGCATAGAAGTTGTGACCAGAAATTTGGGAAAAATATGTCTGGATTTCCAGAAAGTGGCTGTACCTGATGTTTTTTATGTGATTAAAGTGCCCACTGGAACACAGCCCAGAATCTCAAAAAAATCAAGTTCAGAGTGAGCGCATAATCATAATAATGAACCTGAAGAGGCGGCGTTATTACCACTCTGTCTCTCTTGTAATGGCAGAAAGTGAGGCTCCAGAGGCTGGTCTTGGCAGTGTTGTCCATTCCAGAGAGAATTGATTTTCCATGAAAGCTGAGTGATGAGGAGGTACTGCTGGTCCTCTGATGTCAGCACTCTGTCATCTCTCCTTCTTCCTTTCCCTACATCACCTATGTCACTGTCCTTTCACATTTTTTCTCTCCTCTTCCCATCACTCTTTTTTTTTCTTTTTGCTTCACCGTTTTTACCATACTTTTTTACCTTCCAGGGCTCTTCACTTTTCCATTTTTTTCTCCCCTTTTGTAAAGGAGCAGGGAGATTATCAACAGTTCTAAACAGGAGTCAGATTTCCATTGGTGCCACACTGCTTGCATCATTCAGACAGCTTGACACAGCAGTGTGTGCATTTGGATTTAGAATATTCTAGCTTTTCTGAGTTGTATTTTATAGTTTTTGTTTAAAGAGGCCATGTCATGCTGATGTTAAGATATTTGACCTGAATCCCATACTACCTTAAAGCACAACATATGTTTAAGTTGGCTGATTTTTTTTTTTTGTATTCAGTTTACTCCTGATCCTTTGCCTTTACACCATTCTTACCATGCCCAACCTATGTTGAGTGGACAGCATTTTATAATAGCTCTTGTTACAAGTCACAGTTCTTTGTTATTATCTTAGGTCAATAATAAATCTAGACCACGACAAAAACAATGACATTTGCAATAGAAACACATCAATTAACACAGTCTAGCTTGTTTCACTGCAGTACAATACACTTCAGAAGTCACAGATGGATAATCTGGATTGAGGTCTACCAGACCAGTTCTAAACTACAAGGTTGTGCATCTGACTGGTTGATCATCAGCACAGGCGTACCACAGAGACCTGTACTCTTACACTTTCTTTTCACAATAGTCATCTCTGATGTAAAGTACAAGTTGAAGTCCCAAAATCTGGAAAAATACTGATGACTTCATAGTTGAGTGAACTGAAATCTAGTAGAAAAGCTTTGGTGAAAGAAGAATTACTTGAACCTGAACGTCAGCAAGAAGATGATTGTGTTTTGTTTGAAAAAACAAAAAAAAGATGATTGTGTTTTTTTGTAATCGAAGTAAAATATGACGATGAGGAGGTTGTATGAAGTGTCATATTACAGAGAATACATATCTGGATGCTAGCCTAAGAAACATACTTAGAAGAAGACACAACAGTGATGCTACTTTAAACAAAGCTCATATTTCTCATAGAAAATAACCAGGGCTTCCTAAAGTGGGACCTGTGGGCCAAAGCTGTCTCATTATTTGAATTAAATTGTTCCAAAAAGTGTGCTGCTCTCACTTTTGGTGCCCTCTATCACATGCTTGAATCAAGATCAGAACAACTATTTTATAACTCAAAGTAACTTTGTAGCAGCCCCAACTGGTCTTTAGCTTTGTGTTACTTTGCATTTTCACGTATCCATTTTTTGGAAAGTATCACAAATATTAACAGGTTTTGACCGACTTCTTTTGATCGTCACTAAAACATTATTTGCCAGGAGAGGAAGCAATTTTCTGCCTATTTTCTAAAACCAGCAGAAGCTATTGCATTTGGCCCCCACTCACCAATACATTTCTTTATTGGCCCTTTGACAGTTAAAGTTTGGGAACTCCTGGACAAGATGCTCCAGGTATATTTATTGAAACAATGAATCCCAAATTGTTTCCAGCTTGTTCCCTCTTGCACACACACAGGAGGAAAACATAGGTACTTGTTTTTTGTGTTAATTCCGCCTGACATTTACAATTACCGTTGTGTTTTGTTGCAGCCGAGTCTGCTTTAATAGCGCTGTTGACTGTCAAACTTGCTTCAAGTCTCCTCAGATCTCAGACCCCCTTTCATGGGGACCTTATGGTTTTGTATGAGTTTGCATAAGTGGTAGAGGCAAGCGGTGCGCTAAGAAATACTTGCCCACGCTTCTGCTTTTGTTGCAAACTAAACAGATTTTTCTTATGCTCAAGTTAACCTACACACCTGTGTCATTTGGGGAAATGCATTTGCAGGGCCAGACGGAAACTCAGTAAGAGCAGATGGAGGGTTTTTTTTTTTTTTTTTTGTCTCAAAGACAAACTGTAAAACCTCTCCACTTCCGATGATTGTTAAATGAGGGAAAAGTACAAGTCGGTCAGTGTGTGCTGGATTTTCATGCTGTGCGATTCTAACTTCCTCTCCAGTTACAGCCGTCCAAGCAGTTCAGGGAAGTGACTGCCATAATGCACTAATGACAAGACCAGTTAGTGAGGAACAGACAGACTTACAGACTCATGGGGACTGTCAGACATGTCTGCATTGATTTGGTAACATGACACTTTGTCCTAATGGAAGCATTACATTGTTAATAGATCATTACAGAAAACCACAAGAGGATCATCCCTTATTTTTAGGTGCACAGAAAACCTTTTTGCCCATATTGTTCACGTGTATCGACACGAATATATGACAGGAGAGTGTTTTTGAAAGGTAACTCATCATTCATCGTACTAAAGCTCTTTTTTTTAATAACTAACCCTAACCCTAAATATAAACTACATGGTGCAGTAGGGGTAATTTGTGAAACAATACTTGAATTTACAATTTGTAGCACATCTGGGAAAAGGAAGCAAAGACACGCATCTATGTGCACACAGGGCTCTTTGCCTACTTTCCTCTATATATTGGAGGTAGCGCTATCAAAAGCTTTTGTAATGATGTGATGGTCTGGTAGCAACCCAACTCATCTGGATGGAAACTGTGAGTCCAGATCTTCACAATGGTGTAATCTAATCAAATAATGTTCACATCCGCCCCCAAAAGTCAGAATGTTTTACTGCTTTGTCAGGACAGACATTTTTATAGAAGAAAAAAAAATAATTTAAAAGTTTGGATTCTGAGAAAAGTTGACAGCTTTATGAGCATAGGGACGATCACCTTCATCAAACAGTCCTCCAGACCAACAGATCATTCCTAAGCTGATGTTATAGGATGGAAGAAAATTGTAATTGTGAGAGGAATAGAAAGGAAGATGAATACGTTAGAGAAGGTCAAATGCATGTGGTTGTCATTAGGGCTGTGACCCTTGACTGATGTCCTGGGTGTTGTAACCTTCTCCAGAAAAGGGTGAAGTATTAGGATATGCATTTTTATTTCAAAATTTCTAATTTAAGGAGTTGTCAAGGATGTATTTCTCTACAGTTGTAGAGTAGTAGTAGTTTTGATAAACGAATATTTTATTTAAAAAAAGAAAAAAAAAATCACCAGGGGGTTATTGAATTGGCAAAGCAACCCCTTAGCAACCCCAAATAATAACGCCCAAATCAAATACTTTTTTTAATGTTAATTGTACACAATATTTTTGCATGTCATAACTTTCCATTTTTTATTTATTGTTTTTCATGTTTGTCTATTGTTTATTTTGTGTAAAAATGTGGCATAAAATTGCACTGAAAACAGGTAAGGCATGCAGTAACACTGTCTCAACAGAGAGGGCGCTCATGAGTTTGTTTTGTTAATTCTCCATTTGTTACTAATAAAGTGTATTCAATAAGAGCCCCTTTTCTAATGCTTTCCCATGGCTTTGACTGACTGCAAAAATGGCAGAAGCAATTAAAAAAAAAAGTTCAAAGGTTTGACGTGAGTATTAGTGCATGTGCTTGCATGCGTGGTTGCTGAGAGAGCATCTTTCACTGCATTCAGCTTGATGTGTTGTTTTGGGCTTCAAAATTCATGAAAAGTAAAACTTTTATGATTTTCTTCTACGTATTCATTATTAACAGGATCAATGTCTCTCTAAATAAAATGGTTATTGTAACAGGGTTGGGAGCATGTTGTGGGACACGGTCCATGGATAATAATTGTTTGAAATGTTTGTACATTAAAACACATGCCCCCACAGTTAGAGGCTTCAATAAAAAAATATCAAAAAATAATTTTAGCTTAGGCTGATGTTATTTGCATGTATGTAGATGTGATCAGCACAAAAAGTGATGGAAATTCATGTTGGCCACATGTAATACATTCTGCTAAGATGCACAGTGCTGCATTGCTCGCACATATTTGAAGTGCGTCCAAAACTGGATTCTGTTGTTGGAAGCACATATTTAGAGTTAAAGTCCTATCAGCTGTTACTCACCTAGGTGTGTGAAATGGGTTCTCCACATTTGACCCATCCCCTGGACAAGCAGTGAGCTGCAGAAACAGCCGCACTCAGGAACTATTTGGTGGTTTAGCTCTAACTGTAACCATAATCCTAAATCTTAAACCTTCCTTTGTGTATTTTATATTTTAAAAATTACGTGCGTGAAATTATGTGAAAATTACTTGTGAATAGTGACTTTCTTAAGTTTAATTTTAACTTTGATTTAAAATTCAAATTGGACATAAGGGAAAATGTTGATGTTAGGGGTTACTCCACACTGATTTGTTATATTCAAAACTATTTGCAAGCACTCTTTCCCTTTTGTGTCTGTAGACTTGATCTGAAGACGTGTAAATGTAGTCAGAAACTACACGTTTTAGCATTTTGTTTGTGGATCGTTGGAAATATGATGGGTGGTACATAAAATGTTCCCCAGTTGTAGAATAACCAGTATGGACCTCTCGTTTGTTTGTGAAGCTGGCTCTAAAAGGGTCAGTGCCTCACCAGCCTCAACCTTCACCTCACATCACTGCTCTGATCATCCTCCGCGTCTTCTATGCATTGTAATACGATATAAACAGACACTGCTCCATGTAGCAATCCGGCTGAAAACATTTACCAGTAGCTCCTCCCACACGCAGCTGGGGCGTCAACTCATTTTTAGACAGGCGTTGAGCTAAAGTATCTTAAACTGTCAGGAAAAAGGGGTGTAAAGAAGTAGAGGCGGTTGACATTGGTACGCTAGTGGACTCTCAACAGCGCTTCTTAAATAAATGACTGTTTACCCATCACATTTCAACATTTCTTTCTCTACTGACTTTGGCAGTTCACACAGTTAGAAAGTGCAATTTATTGACAAGACAATAAACTTAAATCTGTTATTAATTACCATCATATTAATATGTGCTCCTGTTACTTGCCTTCTTGGAAATGTAATTTTACATAATAAATGAACTAACAACTTCCTACAGTCACTTACCAACCCTTAAGCAAACCCAGAGAAAAAAATCCTGCAGCTGCCACCCCGAACAATACAAATAAATTCGTTTTGTGAGAAGTTTTTTATCACTTTGGATGAATCTTTAGGCTTTTGTCTTCACTGTAAATATTTTCTTTATTTCCTTTCATCTGTGTATATTTTACATTAATGATGAAATGCACATTCCACTGCAAACACTTGAAACCTTGAAGTCTTACATTACGACCTGTCACTCCTCACAGTTCAACAGAAAATTTCTAAACACCATATCTTCCAGGAAATCGGACCCGCTCCTTTATTTAAACTTTGCATTTTCAGACTATTTTGGTCATCTAACATCTGCAGGGCTTGGAAATCTCATGTGACAGCCTGAATCCCTATCTGGCTGAGATCAGAAACTAGTCATCACAACCCAGACCATCTGTTTACATGAAGACAAGCCACAGATCTCTGACTCAGGGTTACTCAACACCACCAGACAATACAGCTGACTGCAAATGAAAAAAAGCAGACCACTCTGTAGCAGCAGCCACAACTTAGAACTCCAGCTACAGTCTAAATAATGCAAATAAAAACTATGCTGGGGAAGCAACAACCATGATGGAGCTGTTGTAAGTAGCAATGAGGAATTTAGCTAATTGCCATAAACTGTTTTTTCCTTTGAAAGTCTTTCATGTCTGCTTTACTTTAAAACAATTATTATTTTTAATCTTGTAGTAATTATGTTTTCCTGTAACTTTCTGATTTTCCTAAATTGAAAGTTTTTCCCTTTTTGAAGCTTTTCATTCGCTGTAGAACACTTTTGTTCAGGAGTTCAGGAGTGCGTTTTTATTTTTGTATGCATTTACCATTTTTTTAAATGTTCAACAATAGTAAGTAACAGGCTTCATACATTTTACTTCATTATTTTGCTTTTGGTCTTGCACCATGCTATTTTTTTTTTTAATTGCAAAGAACTTTTTTAATGTATGTGACATAACAAAAAAAACAAAACTTTAATCATTCATTTTCTGAACAGGTTTATCCCTTTCGGGGTCACGGGGCTGCTGGAGCCTAACCCGGCTACTCATGAAGGCAGGGGACACCCCTGGACTGGTCGCCAGTCTGTCGCAGGGGCCACAATCACACACCCATGCACACTCACATCCACACCTAGGGACAATTTAGAGTAACCAATTAACCTATGAAGCCTGTTTTTGGATGGTGGGAGGAAGCCGGAATTCCCGGAGAAAACCCACGTATGCACGGGGAGAACATGCAAACTCCACTCAGAAAGGTCCCCATTGATGATACTGTTTCAAGTCCCCCAGCCGGGACTTGAACTTGGAACCTGCTTGCTGTGAGGTAAGAGTGGTAATCACTGCGCCACCGTGTCAAGTCAAAAATATATCATCACTTCTTACTGTTTTCTTGAAGAAAATCTGTTCTGCAACCATCCCAATGGGCTGTAACATTTTCGAAACGATTTATTAAAATAAATTTATAAATCTAATTTATTTCAAACCACAGAGATACTCAAATGTTCTAGGTGAGTCAGGATGTTCAACATCGTCATGACAAATTAGCTAAATAAATATAGTCAAATATCTGAGCATTGCAGGACAAAAATCTCATTTACAGTGGGGATAAAAAAAATATAGGCACCCCAAGTAAAATGTTATATTATTGTGCATAAAGAACCCTAGGAAAAATTAAAAAATCTAAAGGCATCAGTTTACACATGAGAGATCATTTTAATATGTAAAAAAATTAGGCTTTGCCCCCATCATTTACCCTTTCAAAATAACAGAGATCAAAATCATAATGTGTGCAAAAGTTTAGGATCCCTGCAGAATTTATAGTATGCACGCCTCCTTTGGAAAAGCTGAGACCTGACAGTGTCATGGATTGTTCACAATCATCGTTTTGCAAAGACCAGGTGATTTCAATCTCAAAGATTTTAAATAATCTGAGTCATCTGACCTCGCCCCAACAATCAGTATCATGGGTTCTTCCAAGCAGTTGTCCAGAACAATGAAACTGAAAATAGTTGATGCTCACAAAGCAGGAGAAGGCTAGAAGACGATAGCAAAGCGTTTTCAGATGTCAATATACTTTGTTCAGAATGTCATTAAGAAATAATAGTCAGCAGTGGAAGTTAAAGCATATCTGGAAGACCAAGAAAAATCTTAGACATAACAGCTCGCAGGATTGTGAGAAAAGATGTATTTCTTTTCTTGACCTAACAAAAATATAATGAGAAACAAAAAAAAAAACTACAAGAAATTTGTATTTCCATTCCTTTTCTGTTGTGGAGGGCTGACAGACTCATGTATCAAATATGATAAGTTGTGCTTTAAAGGGTTAAACTAGTTTCCAAGAGGAGCAAGCACAACAAAGTGAAATAACTTTATGGAAACCTGGTCAAAGAAAAGACAAAATGTAGATAAAAGGAAGAATGTGACATTCTGTCCATGCTGATGTCATTCAGCATTGCAGAACATTAGTATTAGAGCAAGATATACATTTTGATGAATAAACATGTGTCCTGTAGCAGATCCTCTTTTAAGAAAGTCAATGTAATTATACATTCTGATTGTCTTAAATCTTGTGTTTTGCTCCTATGTTGAGTCTCAAATGTATTCCAAATTTTTATAGTTAGATACATGTTTGCTTTTACCATTTCAATGACCTTCAGTTAATGAACTTGTGAGGTTTTACAGGTTATCTAGAAGATCTTCTTTCTGTTGACGCTGTCCTTTCTGGATGTAAAATTGAATGATAAAATGCCATCAGGTCAGGAAACAACATCAGACATTGGCAATTTTCCAGTTCTCCAGCTTTAGTATAAGCAGGACAGTTTCGATTTTTTGGTATAATTTATGTTAATGTCTGTACTCTCTCAGTTGATGCTTATCATATTTTAAGTCTGGAAACTATTCAAACTTCTGCGTCTGCACAAAGAACTTCAGTTCTGGGAGTGGGATTGGCACAGCTGTTTCCTTTTCTGCTCTCAGCTCCTCAACTACGACAGATTGCTTTTCATTTTGCCCTGTGGTGAACAAAAGACCAAAGTTACGTTTTTTTCTGGAAGACTTAAAGGTTCATTTTCGTTACTCTACCTTGAGATCAGGCATTTCACACATTAGGATGAATGATTGACTCCAGCTATACAAGATTCTAAAATAAAAAAATGAAAAAAAGGAGAGAAAGGCAGAGAGACGCCAGCAGAAGTTGAGTGACGAAAACAGTAGAGGAAAAGAGCGTGGAGTGAAGTGACGAGTTTCAAATTAACAGTCTGTTAGGAGACAGTCCTCGGAGCAGCTCACTTTTTGGAAACACTTGCCCAGTCATCCGTCAGAAGAGACGCATCTGCACCAGCCTTTACGTGACACAGAGATATGTAAACATGTAAGTGAATCTCACTGTTAAATGAGAGTGGGTACATTTGTAAGTGTAAAGGGAACACTTAAATGTCTGTATTTAGTCTGTCTTTACGGTTCGCTTCCACTGCATAAGGATTACACTACTTTAAATGTCCTGTCACTCATTCTGATGTGCTGTTTACACATTGCTGTCATTGACTGTGGCTGTTATAAGCCGATACACCAAGAATACAGTAAAATGTTTGAAGAAAATGAAAGAAGCAAGCACTTATTTTCTATAAAGTGCCAAAGTCTGTCAGTCTTATCTCTATAAATGAACATGGTTATGTACAGCTAGAGTGTTGTCTTACTTCAGTGTAATAGTCAATAGTGCTGCTTCTGTAGCCCAGAAATCCAGTTGGTTAACCTTTTCTGTGTTATCTGTTTGAATTTGAGAGTCCCACGGGATGTTAATCATTTTCCACCACTTACAAACAGAGAGAATAGAGTTGAAATTTTGCGTTTAATACATAAAAGTATTCTGTCTCACCAAATATGCAAAATAGCTTCTTGGAATCTGACACACATCTTTGGCTCATCATCTGAGGACACATTAGGATTTAATACATTTGCTTGATCTTAATCTGACCCAAATCTGAGTATTGTTGTTAGAACGTGTTTGACTAACCTGTTTCCTGTTTGGGTCTCATTTTGTAACATGCCCTCTTCAATGAACATGAGGCAGAAGGGGAAAAAGGATGCAATCTGTTGAAGTTGCCACTGTTAAGTACCGAAACTCACAACATGACAATATTTGCTGTTTGTTGGAATGGTTCTGTAATTTGCTCAGGGATTTGGCAGAACTCTTAGGTCTGGTGCCTGTCCTGCTGCAAACAGACTGTGACCAAATCCAGTGTCGACTTGCTAAACACAAATCATATCTAACACCCACTCGGGTGCAGAGTGGTAAATGTGCTTGAACAAGACAGTTCAATTTCAGATGAAAAGGACATTGAAAGACAGTACAAGTGTGGATTTGATTCTGGTTTCCATGTACTGATTTACCTGAACTCTTATTTTATTTATTTTTTATTAAAGTATTAAAAAACAACTTTTTTTTAAATCTCTTAACAAGCAAAATAAACACAAACAAATCAATTCTGTGCCACTAAAAAGTAAAAAACATTTTCGCTTGAAATCCTGCTTTGCCTGAAATGTAAGAAAAAAGTAGACCCCCATGACCTGCACCGTCTACTTTAAAATGGGTGGTTTGAGTGACTGTTTGTTGATTAGGTTTAAGATTTCTCTTGATCTCTCTTTTATTCCTTGTTTAGATTTTTTTGACAAGGACACAGCTTGGCACAAAAAGGCTGTCATATCTTGAATCTAGACTTCCACTTTGCCAAGCCTCCTTACTACACAGAACTGCAAACATTCCCTAACATTAGATAGAATCCAACTTTTTTTCTGAAAGATCAAAAGAGATCACTTTGTCTGTTGAAAAGTTGATAAAAGTACAATCGACAGAGCAGTAATGTAAATATCTCCAATGGATTGTTCCCAAAGAATGAGTCACAAGATCTAGTTTGTGAAAATGCAAGGCTCAGAGACGATGAATCTACAAGAAAATAGTGTGATCCATCACCGAAATATGAAAATACATAGTCAAATTATAATTTTTTTTGGGAGGGGCAGTATGGAGAAAATATTTTCACATTTCCAAAACAAAATTATTATTTTTTTTGATTATTAGTTTTAAAAAAGTTGCCATTCTGTGGCCACACTAGCTCTGAAGAAAGCCCATGCGTGTTGCAGAACTTCTCTGCAGATAGAAGGAATTGTCCTCTTGGCTCTCATGAAGGGATAAAGTGGTGGATTACAGGCCCGCATAGGCTGAGTGTTAATGTTTAATGCATGTCTCAGAGCTGAGTATGCCTATTACGATTAGTCCAACCAACTGTTGCATCTAAGACGGTCCGCTGTATAGATGGGGATGTTTATAGCACGCTCATTGGCACAAACTGTATAACTATTACAGTTTGCGGTGGCTGTGGCAGCTGGCATGATTCCGTGTGCTTTCATGTTTTGGAGTGAGGGCTGCTGGAGTTCCTTCGGGTATGCTGTTTATCACTGTCGTTGTCAGGCTGCAGGTTGCCTGTTGGGAGTTGCAGTTGGTCTGCACGAAGGTTCAAGTAAACAAATGGTTGAGGATGATGCAAATGAACGGGAGTTGCATGGGTTTTCATAAGTCTGGGGGTGATCTCAAGAACTCAAACGATGTACGACACCAAGAAGAGGTGCAAACATCATTTTGTGACATTTTTTTTAATTTTCTGAATCATTTATATACTGCTGCACCCATCTGCAACTTAAAGTCATGTCCTGTTGAGCAGATCTAAATTCGGTGCCCTACTTGACTGTTAGATGTTAGATTTGAGGAGTGTTCGAGTGCAATGATTTTTACTCAGGGACTTGTGATGTAAGGAGCCATACAATGACCCTGCTTCCATCAACAGTTCTTTAAATTATTTGAATGAATTTGTTGGAATTGTAATATTGACATCTACTAAAAAGTACGGGTGTAACGATTCAGTTTAACAACAATTCCATTCATATCATAATTTGTAGTAGCTGATATGTTTCATTGTTTGTATTTGTTCATTTTTAATGATCTAATTCGGTCTGTTCACTGACCTAAAATTAATCCAGGACATCTTTACCCAAAAATTCAACCAGTGTGACTCAGAGATAAATACCTGGTACTGAATAGTGCAGGTAAAGTTTTCCAGATTTCTGATATTTCTTGCAAGATAATCATGTTTAAGTTAAATTTGGTACAAACTAGTAAAAAAGAGTTAATGGTAAATCCATTCATATTTTAGTTTTGCAAAGTTCAGTCCACTGTTGTTTTTCCACATTCAAAAAATAAAAATACAATTATTATTAGAACACTGTAACACACTAAATGGTCACATTTTTACTAAATTCAAAGTGTTTTGCACACATTGGACTGTAAAGATGTAATGATTTTTTGCTCCATCGCATGTGTGTTGTCCGATGTGAACACATTTTGTAGCTCTTGCATTCTAGTAAAACAAACTTACTGTGCCTTGATCCAACATTGATGTCATCAATTATTTCATTTTGCTATGATTTCAAAATGGAATAGGTTGAATCGATTAATAACTTATCTCAGACAGATCAATCTGGTTGAATCGTTGGAATATAAATCGATAAATCTACTTAAATTGATTAATCGTGACATCTCTACTAAAAAACCTAAAAAAATGTTAACTGGTTAATTGTTTAGACGTATATCTTGTAGGCCTATGTGAATGTTTGACTCGGTCAAAAAAAAAAAAGATTGTGAGACCATGAGGTGAGCTTGAATGTTGCTTTAACTAATTTTAAATCTTGTGTCCTTCTTGTGCACTTCTTGTCTAAAGTGATGGAGATACAAACAAAGACATAACCTTGTAGCAACACGCTTCTCAGATTTCAACATGTTTTTTTCACATGTCCTTTGACATTGCTCTTTAGATCTAGGAGACAACATCTGTAAATCACCACAGATCCAGGATAAGGGCTTGGTTCGTGGGAGAGGGAAGCAGTGCAAAACCCTGTTGACCTTTTCCTAACGTTCAACCGTGCTGAGAATCGGTAAATCAGTCCACCGATGCTTTCCCAAGGCTGATCTGACTCTGAGGGTTACAGGCAGGGAGGATGTGACCTAAGATAGACAGACAAAGAGAGTAAGGCAGAATCCCACAGAGGGAGAACATAAAGCTACAAGGGAAACCCATTTAATATACTGCAGAAAACCAGAAACACTAAAAAGGGAGAGAAAACATGTGAATAAAAGATTTTGCTGATGTACAGTAAATACTTTTGAAAACACATACCTCCACAGTGCTCTGTAGTGTGTAAACCCAGCATTGCACACAGTGACTTAAGACTTGACTTTCATGGGTTTATTTCAAATATGTCATGAGTGTCAGGTCTAAAAGAAAATTAAAATATTTTTTTTTTCATTTTTCATGCTGGAATTGCAGAAAAGGGCTTAAGACTTAATGTGCAAGCACAGCTTGAAAGATGACGTACCACTAAATACTTAAGGCTTGACTTAAACTTGAATGCAAAGACTTCAGAATTGACATGGAAGTGTAAAAAAGAACTTGTGAGTATCTCTGGCTGCTTCCTTCAGGTTTGTTAGATTCCAGTTTTGTTAAAAGCTGTTTTGGAAAACTGTTTGGACTGAACATCTACAGTGGCAAAATTCAGCTGTCAGCTTTCACACTTTCACACTTGCATTTTTGCTGGAAAACAAGTTATCTCGTTTTTTATTTTATCTCTCTTTAGCAGCAAAAAAAAAAAAAATATTTAATTAGGAAAGCTCTCATTTTTCATATGAAAAAATGATCTAATTTGATTTTCTGTCTTGCCACAGCCCAAAGGGAACTTTTTACAGCTGGCTTAACTCACTAAAAGTAATCAGCAGAATCTTTTTCACTTGAGCTGGTCTCATGGCTGCTGTAATTTAAGAGGCAGGGTCTATATCCTATTCCTTCCCATCTTTTTGAGTTACATTTGCTTTAGCGCCTATTATGCACTCCTCATGGCACTCATCTGACCTGCTGTTAGGACCCATGAAGCCACCACAATCTTGTTGCTATTCAAGTCGAGCCGTTTAAACCTTTTCTATCCTTTGATTGCATTTTCGTTTCCCATGAATGAACCGCTCATCAGAAAAATTCCATATCCTCAGGTACCACAATCTCATAGAGCAACTCATCAAGAGAAGCTAAAATGATTAGCAGAAGGTGCAATAACGCATGCTGCAATGAGATATTGTTAGCTGTAATATTCTCCACTTCAAAGTATGCTTACATTCTCTTAAACAAATACAATACCAGCTTCATTCTGTAAAGGTTGGAAGGCTAATGCATGTCTGTAAATGTCAATTGAAGCGAGAGATAAATGAGACTTGATAGAACTCAGATAAAGACATTTGTTAAAATTAGCTTTTTCTAAAGAAAAGACTACTGAAGTTATGCATTTTTAAGAGTTCTGATTAACTAATGAAAAACAATTATTTTAGCATTAAGCTTTTACGCATTTACAACGAATTATCCACTGACATCTAACTCTACGGTCTGCATCCTGTAAACTCACACTAACTGCCCTCCTGTCCTCCTTCTCTTTGGTCTTCCTTTCAGCCTCTTGCCTGGTAGCTCCATCCTCAGCATTCTTTTACCAACATAATCGCTGTCCAGCTTCTCAACATGCCCAAACCATTTCAGTCTGCTTCCTCGCAATTACCTCCATAACATTTAATCCTTGTAACTCTGAAAGAGAACTTCAACATCTTCATCTCTGTTACCTCCAGCTCTGCCTCCTGTGTCAGTATCAGAGCCACTAAACCAACAGCACAGCTGCTCTCACTACAGTTTTCTACACCTTTCCTTTCATTCTTGCTGACACCTTTTCACTGCATTAAATATTGAGAGGAAGGAATGTTTTTTATTGATCACTTTGAGTTACGTCAGTTGGATAAATGCTGTACAACAATAACTTCGATTTGATTAGTGTGTTGTTGTTCCATTAGACCACACTTTGAGCTTTTCTTTCTTAGAATGTTTATGAACACAGGTTTGTATGTGATGTATGTTAATAAATATGGACTGGACTAGAACCACTGGACTGGTGTCAGAACACTGATGCTCTCTATAAAAGGTCAAAGCCAGCTTCACTTCCTGAGGAGGCTCAAGTCATTTAACATCTGTCGAACCATGTTGTGATGTTTTATGAGTCTGTGGTCTCTAGTGCCATCTTGTTTACTGCAAAGTGCTGAGGCAGCAGCCTTAGGGCCGCAGACTCAAACAGACTGAATGAATTGATCTGCAAGGCCGGGGATGTGGTGAGAGTGAAGCTGGACTCCTTAGAGACAGTGATGGAGAGAAAGAGGCTTCAAAAGCTGTGAAGCATCATGGATAATGCCACACATTCCCTCCCAAAAGCTCATGAACCATTGAAGGAGCTCATAGACAACAAAACTAAGGGTGTATTCAGACTGGAAAAAATATCTGGTTTGAACCTAAATTGCTTCATTTGGTCCAGATTGAGTTCTGAACCTTGTGTTTGGTCTGTATTCAAACTGCCGTCATGCAGATTTTCCTTTTTCGGAGTAAAGCTTGTAAACAAAACCATGTGACTAAAGAGCTCTTCACTTATTGGCCAGGAATTGCAGGTGGGGCAAAGCAACAGGAGATGGCAATTGTGGGAGTCCTGCACTTTGCTATTCTTGTCCGGATATTTCACTAATTCAGACTTTATATTTCATTGACCAATTTTGGACATCTGGATCAACGTGAGGAACAACACTTTTAATTGCTACTTTGGTACAGTAGAGGCATGCTGCAAGGTTTTACCTGGCAAGACGTTCAGACTGGACACACTTGGTTTGTTTAAAGTGAGCCAGAGATGGTTTCCCCTGATAATTCTGAACAAGTTTTCAGTCTGAAAACGCCCAAGAAGACCCTGGTCCCGGGACCAGCAACTGCTTTCTAAGGTCATCTTTTGAGGTGGTCTCAGTTCGTTTCCAACCAGACTGAGCTCCGGTTTGCTCTGGATTTCTTCCGTATGAATAGGCTCCATAAATGCAACGGGACAACAACAAACATGAAGCAGCGATAAGACACAACAACCCATTGAAATGTGGTCAGATGAACGCAGGCTCATTAAAACAACTTTTAATACCAAGAGAATCTGTGCGTCATAAACGCTTAACGGTGTACCTTTTAGCCATTTCCTCAGCAACCACCTTGCAGCATGCTTCCGCCGTACCAAAGTAGCAAGTCAAAAAAGATTGTACCTGATGTTGATATGGACGTTGAAGATTGGTCAGCAAGACATAAAGTTTGAAAATTCCCGACAAGGATTGGAAAGCTTCGGACTTCTATTGTTCTTTCTTGTTGCTTTGCCTTGAAGCACAAAATGTCCAGTTGAAGGCAGTCTGAACACACACCAAGCACAAGGTCCAGGACTCGATCCGGACCACTTTAAGCGGACGCTGTCCCGACACACTCACTCTTCCAGTTTGAATACAGGGCCACTGAAGTTCTTTCCTTCCTGTGGCAAAAAAATTGGATAATTCCTCCATGAAAACCTGCTTACTTCAGAAATCCACCTGACAGCATTTTATATTATTTTATACTCTGCTAATTTGCATTGTGTTCATGTATTTGTAACATGTTTTTTTCTTTGTTTGTTGCATGTCGACATTTTGGTCTGGGGTACTTGGTTGATGAAAGCTCTGCTAAAAGTATATTATTCTGATAACTAAAGCAATCACAGATATTTCCTAATTTCTATATTCATTCAAACAAACATTTTAAGCAAAATAAAATCCTGTACATGTTCTGAATTACAGATTCACCTTGTTGAGCAATATAGATTACAGGTTCTGCTTGACAATTGTTTCGAAAAGGATCTAACTCAAGGTTCAAATACACATAGCACACGTACAAGCACACAGTCCTTAGTGAGCCACTTCTGGCACAGGACTGAGGTGAAAATGGTATTTCTTCTCATCTGAGGCTTCATTCCAAGTCAGTCAAGTGAGAAAAGCTTGCCACACAATGTGTTAAAGCTCAGCCTCACAGTTATATATTTCTAAGAAAGGTGAAATATTGATTCCTTTGCTTCTCGTTATTTGCTGGGAAAGTTTGCTGGTCTCAGCAGCTGATTTTAGTACGTTTTTGATACTGTAAATATTGAATTGTTGCATATTTATCGAGAAATATTTTAGTTGCTTCATGATGGACAATTCAACTCAGTTTACTTATGAAACTCCAGTTTACAAACAAAACTGTGTAAAGGCGGTACACAAGAAAACAATTAAACTACGCTAGATATAATGCAGTTGTTGTAATCTAATTCCATTCGGTTAAAATAATGGTAAATATAATTGGCAGATAATATTCTTGATATGTTGTTGATGTAATCTCAATAGAGAGCAAGCACAGGTGACAAAGGAGGAAAACACCTTTTAAAAGCGAGATTATCAAGACATTTTCAGCAGAACCAGACTTCACTGGAAGAGCCATCATCCAGGAAATCTAGAAATAAAAGGACATCTTTTTAAAAACAAAAAAAGGGAAACTTTGTAATAGAAGCAGTGAGATAACAGAAGGCAGACAACATCATTCCTGGAACATCTGTTCCAACATCTGACAGAAAAGACATGTTTTTAACTGGAATGAGAACGTTTTGGATAATTTTAGTAAAAATTAAAAAATAAAGTGTGTTTTAAATCAAATCAAAAAGATGTAAAACCAATAAATTTTTGACTTAAGAATGAGAAAAAAAGACATTACTTCCTTAGACTTCAAAAGTTCCTTAGACTTTGCAAAAAAGGACGCAAGAATAACAAAAATATGATTTATAATCATTATTATTATAAATATACAAGACCTGTACAGTTACAGAGCTGAATATCAGTCAAAAGTATATGGTCTCACCTTTTAAAAAAACAAACTTACATCTTCCATAGAAGATCGTTTGACATACGCAGTCTGCACAATTACTAACACACTATTATGTTTTTTATTGATTTGTTTATTTATTTATTTTTTGCACCAGTACTTAAAAAAGCAATTCTGGACCTGACAGAGTCTATACTACAGACAAGATATAAATCTATAAATACTGGCCTATAAATCTTATCAGTTGCTGCTAGTTTCTTCTCACATGCCCTCAATCTGTTGGTTCATTTTGAAAAGGTTTTTGGCATGTTTTAAGAGCAACAAATATGAATAAACATTGCTTGTCTTTTAACCTGGATTTTGTCTGTGTAGACTTCTAGGGCACCTGAATGCACCCTCTTAACCCCCATCCCCACTGAAGACAGTGGTATTAGTATTTTCCGCACTATAGGGTCGGCTACACTGGATTTTAAGGCACACTGTCAATGAATGGTTTACTTTTGAACTTATGTCATATAAAAGTGTATTAAAAAAGAGCAGTCAGTGATGAGTCATTCAGTCAAACTTCATCAACGGCATTCCCAGTAATTCACTTGTTAGTAACTTGCTACACGTTAGCCGCATTAGCATGTTCACAATACTTGGAACTCCCAACCTTGTTTACAACTCATAAAAAATAAACAGACTGATACCACTAAAATGAATGTTAATGTGACTACACCAATCCCCAATCCTATTCGACACAATAAAAAATAAACACAGTTCAACACCGCTACTTGTTAACCACGTTAGCAGATTTACATCCAACTTTGTTTGCAACTCACACAAAACAGACTGACATTTTGACAGAGCGCAATGTACCTCTCAAAATCCCTTCAAAATCAGTAAGCACAAGCAGAAATAATTCAAAGGATTATGTCTGGATTGTAAGGCGTAGCCTACTGTCAGTTTTACAAAAAAAATTAAAGGTTTTAATTTCCCCGCTATAATTTGGAAAAGACTTTCACCTCTCATTTACAATCATTTACAATATCACCAACCTGCTGTGTGTCATGTTGTGTTCCCTGTATGCAGAAACTTCAATGTTTGATTGATGTTTATTTTATGGTACTTAACTGACTGTTTCTAAAGTCCACTGAATCCTGAGGTCATTTGTAATCTGACTTCAACTCTAACTATAACCCCAAGTCGCCTTTTTCTCAATTTTCCCCATAAAGAGCATAATTCTAAACCCCAAATAAGGAGGTGAGTGTGCATGTGCAGAGAAGATGCTTGTGTCATACAACCTGCAATGAAAGCTTGGGTAACAGATATAATCCATCACATCGATGGCAGGCTGAGCTTATTCAAGCTCAACCTGCTTTATTTAAACTCGTCAGACTGACACGCCAAGGCCAGGCAGCTGGCAAATAAGAGGCGTTTGCCAAAGCTTTATTTTAGTTGATTACATGTTACACAGATACTGTAACATTTTCTGTTACTGCACTAGCTTTTAGTATCATGTTCTAAATTCTGCATATTCCAATATAAATAGATTAAATATAACCCCACTCAGATCAACAAGAAGAGAAAAAAAAAACATGTTTCTACTTTTCATTTAGTTGCAGAGGAAATAAAATATGAAGCTTTACAGTTATGTATATGTAATTAACTGAAGAGATGACAGAGTTTTGATAGGCTTTAAATCCAAACAAAACACAGTCTTTGGTATGCAGTATCATTCAAGAAAATTGTGTCTAAGTACTGTTTTTTTTTTTTTTTATCTTACCTTTTGGCCATCTTCTTTTTTTTAACAGTATGGATCTCATGTTGGAAAGAAACTGATTAGCCTGCATATATCTATTTCTAACTGACTTTGTATGCATGCATGCTTGTCTGTGTGTTTTTTATAAGCTTAAACTGTGATGAATGTGAATTTGCCAGTGATGGATTTCCTAAATCTATGCTGTCCTTGAACCTCAAGGTCTGCCATATGCTACCCAGGACAGAGTCAGGGATATACATATGTGTGTTTACACTGCATGGAAATGGGCCATGTGTGTGCACACACCTTTCAGGGTTCCATCTTGAGCGAGTACTCTTTAACAAATATAATTTCTATTAGTTCCTCTCAGTTTTAATGAGTTTGTCAGGTCTCTCACAGAAACTGTTCTAACAGAATTTAATTAAATGTTTGCCATGTTAGTATTTTAGGTGATGTATATTTTATGAGCATAATTCTTCTTCTCCTTTGCTATTGAAACATAGGGGCTGCTTCAAAAGTCTTCAATGACATGCAGCTCCAGTTCTACAGGATCAAAACCGGAAAGATCAAATTTACTTTGTGGGCTTTGGTTACAAATAGGGCTTAAGAGAAACTGTTGTCAAAAATAAAATAATACGTTGAAAAATGACTAAAAATGTTATTATTTGTGAGAGCATGTGCCGATGCTCCTAGGTATTCGTTAGGTTGAAGGGATGTTACCCCAAAGATTATGTTGATCAGATTGTGATTTTTTTAATCTCACTTTAATGCAGTCTGACCAATAAAATAAGTTTTTTTGTGTTTAAATGTTTTTTAGTGTAATCAATTTGTAGCCCAACCTGGATGAGCAGCGAAGCGTTAAATGTAAGTATTTTCTCTTCAGTCTAATCTTCTTTGATCTTATGATGAAAATTGATCATAAACATTTTTCAGGGACTTTGAAATGATTCCTCAGAGGAGTCACGGCAGCCGTGATTACAAAAGATATTAGAATGTAAATGAGCAGGATGAATGTGAATGAGTGTATAAGCAGAGCCACATTTGGAATTATGGCCAAAAGAAATCTCAATCTCCTTAATGACGGTTCAAAATCGGTGATGAAAAGATGAAATTGAAAGGGGTTTTGCTAATTAAGGAGCAGTATTCTAACCTCTCTCTTTATGGCATTTGCTCGCCATTCTTCTTCTCATCTCATTCTCTTCCCCACGCACACACTGAAAGACACAAAAGAAGCCGAGCAGGAGGTCTCACAGGTCCCATCTTGGAGCTAGCAAGGTACAGCAATAAAACTGACAGGCCCACTAATTATCCCCAAAATTACAACATTTTAATGTTTCAAGCTCAGAGCGCTGTTGTGTGGATGACCGTTTTTGCACATGGGTGTGTGCATGTGTCTTGTCTTTGGTATGCCTGCATGTGCAGCTGAAGAACTGTTTATTATGCAGACAGCTGGAGGTGGTCTCTTGCATGTCAAGTAAAAAGGACAGATGTGCGTTTCTGTTCTTTGTTCTTTGTTTCTTTACTGTTAAAGCCCTACAAAGCACAATGAGATCTGAAGAGAATGGTGTTGGTTTATGTCTCTACATAAAGAATACATTGTTGAACATAAAAAACCCAAAAGAAACTCTGGGAATACTTTTTCTAGAGAACATTTCAAGCTCTAATGTTTTAAAAGTTGACGATTTTGGATGCTGTATCCGTTCAAGGTTTCATCAAAAGTGCATTACAAATAAAAATGATTTTTTATTATGTACTTTTAAAAAAATAAAGCATCCTTATAACATATTACCAAATAGAAAAAGACAAAAACAACATTTTCATTAAAAAATAATTAAAAATAGGGGTTTTTTTGGTTTGTTTGTTTCTCAACTGTGCAAGAGATAAATGTAATCCTTTTCTTTAACACTGAATAGACAACATGACAAGAACAGCACCAATAACACCTTTGATTCATGTTTGCTGCATTTCTAATAACCTGTAGGACAAAGGAAAGAGGATTACAGAAGGAACACTATAGGATTTAGCTCAGTCACATTCTACTTCTGACAAAAATCAAAATGATGTGCCAAGCAGCCATAAGACTGCAGGTAGTACACTGGCTCTGCATCAAATGTTTGACTTAAAAATGGAACACTATTGTGGAGATCGGGATACATATGTGCTGCGTTTACTGGATAAAACCAAAATCTGCATCCAATACCAATAGAATCATTGCTATAAAAACATATGTGTTTAATTCTTAACTACTGGAATGAGAAAAAATATTTTAATATCTCTTGTTTCCACATTGTAAAATAAATAAATAAAAACTGAAGGTGTGGGTCACTTTGCTTCCATGTGCCTTAAGGTCATTAGCTTTGCATCTCACTGTGAAGGCTTAAAAAGTGGACATAAAGCCAGTGGTAGTTCATTCATTAGATGTATGAATACTGCATGAGAGCAGTGGAACAAGAGCTTATTTTCTAAGTCCAATTCACTCTCTGAGTGTTCCTTTGTCCAGTAAGGTGCTGTACCAAATGAAGTTTTTTTTTTTTGTTTTATTACTCCATAGAAAATATGAGTTTTCGTTATTTTGAAAGAAAAGATTTAAGATGGGAATGGAGATGGAGACAGTGATAAACGGAGATTGAAGAATGTGAAGAAGAATGGACATGTGGGTCAGAATGATGGAAAGCCAGATTGATATGAAACAAGTTTGAGACTGTGGTAAAGGACAAAGTTACCAACTCTATCACTGCTTCAAACTATACATAACATCAATTGTTAACACACTATCTGTTTTTTCAGTGTGTGGTCTCTGGAGAAGAACAGAGCAGGAGAGGAGGCAAGAATAACAAACACAAATGTAAAAGCAAGGGTGATTTATTTTGACCAGTTTTTATCTTGGTTGTAAAGTTACAATGCTTTATAAAGTGTAGCAACTAATGATAAATTGTCTTCGAGTACAGATTTCTAACCCTTTTACACCAGAGCTTTAGCTACAATGTTTACATTCTTTCGAATGTAACTCTTCAACCATTTATTTGATTTGAGGGTAATAACTCATTTAACGTAAGTCCAGCGGATTCTGAGGCAGAAAATGCAGCCTTACAGTGATATGCAACACTCTCCGTTAACACTGTTACCTAAAGTGTTGAATATCAGTGCAAAGTAGATACAAGCTGCCTTCTCCACACCAGAATCATCTGATTTTTGTTGATTGCATGAATGGCCATAGATGTGTCACTTTGTGATTGAAAAAGGCATTTAAAATACCCCCCCCCATAAGATTTTATGTTAAGTTCAGAGGCAGTCGGTGGCATTGCTGTTATGCCCATCTAAGCTGCCATGGTTTGTGTGTTGCAGAAGGGTTTCTGAGTCAGTACTCACTTTCGCCAGCAGAGGACGCTTGGGGTGCCATGCATCAGTACCTGACGGTAGTAGAAGAAGCTTAGTACGTGATGAGCATGACTGCAGAGAACGAGGTCCAGTGTCCTCCAGTTAATGATTGTTTCCTTGCATGTTTTGCAGTGTCACAAAAATGAAATATGTTGCTCCGAGAGTGAGTTGGCCCATCATTCTTAGCCATGTAACATATACAAGAGTTATGGTAGGAGAGCTTGTTATTTAGGGTTAAAGGGTTAAACAAGGTCATCTTAAACAAATAACCATGAATCGCAAACTCAAAATCACGATTATGGCAGTGCCTAAACTCCCACTTCAAATATTTTTGATCTATTGTAAAAGCATTCCCAGTGGTGTTTTAAACATAATTATGCAATTTTTACCCAAAATAAAAAAAAAAAAAAAAAAAAAAAAAAAAAACGTTTGTTGTTTTTTAGAACGACAAGCGAACGATAGTTTCTGTACAGCGGCAGTAGTTCATTAGTAGTTTGTCTCAGAGTTGTGGGTGGAACCTTGGGCGTGGAGTAAGCCTGCCCTAATTTCCCATCATACTTTTGTTTGCACAACACATCTATTTGTTTGCAAGTGGATGCATCAGAATGGAGAGGAGGAGGGATCTTGTGGCAGGGAGCACCTACGTTAATGTTACAGACTTTTTTTTCTGTCTGCCAAAATTTAATTTGAAGCCTTATTTTCTTTAAATATGGCTTCTATCATGAGGAAAAAAAAAACATGTTAAAAACACCAGAAACACAGATTTCATTGGAGTGGGTCTTTAAGCAAAGATAAAAACAAGCATAAGGAACAAGAATCAATCAAAACATTTGGAAAATGACTTCTTTATTTCTTCTTCTCAACATTTAATGCAATAATTATTAGATGATAGGAAGACAAGGATCTGCCCAGGAAAAAGGGAAACATGCAGCTAGAGTTGGAAAAAAATACAGCATGAGAATTATACAATTAAAAACTTCTAAAATTCACTTTTATCAAATTTTACATCAAAGGTATTGGCACATATTTAAATCGGTTTCCATGTTTACGTATCATTTTAGAACCCAGGCTGACTATCACACTAAAATCTCAGACATGTATGTGCCCATACGAACAAGCTGTTTTAGACTTCCTTTTCAGTCGCAGCATGGATTAATTACTTTTGGCTATGATTCAACTCCTTGTGTGCTTGTAGGTGTGTCTTTAGTCCTGCTGCTTTCCATATGGCTATAAGTGTGCGCTCTCCAAACAGCTCTCTTTATCTGTGATGAAGGGGGTTAGACAGAACACTTGCAAATGAGAGGAACTTGTAGTAATTTATAGTGCTTTCTTTGAGCATCCCAAGCACATTTTCCCTCCAGCAGAATCAAAATTAGACAGATGATTGTGACCCTTCTCCTCCTTCTTCCTCTTTCCTTAACCTTGGACATCCCCACAAGACATTTGTCATCAGCTTTTTCTCTTGGAACAATGACAGACCATTGAAGAATGTGAACATGCCATTGTCTTGCATTTTCTGGTTTAAACTAGATTGAAAACTGCATAGACAATGCTGGTAGACAAATTCTAGAATATACTAAAACAATAAGCAGAATGCTTTAATGTCTAAGTTTATTACTATGATATTTTATTTTTCTGTTTCTCTTTTGTTTTGAGAGATGCTGATTTAAGAAGAATTAAAATCACCTTTTATTATCTTAAAGTGCGGAGACATGCCCTGCGTTGTAGCTGAAGACATTTTTGATCATATTAAGTGTGTCCTGAAAATATATGAACAATTGTTAATTTCTTTGATAAAACTTTCAATACAATGAACATTTTTTTTCAACCAAAAGCTGGGTTTAGATTTGGCAAAGATGTTTGAATATTTTTATACAAGTGGTGCAAAAGTTTTAGAATTTCATGTTAATGGTTGACTTAAAAGTAAATTCACTCTTTAGTATTATGATTGCTTTAACATGATAATGTTTTAGTGTGAAAACTTAACAGATTTTCAGTAATAAGTTCAAACGATTTGTTGTCAAACCTGTTTTGGATCATCGTATTTCCAGCTCTGGATGGTCTGCCGCTTTATCAAGCGAGTTCCGTAATAAATACGAAGCTGTTATTTCCAAGTTAATATCCGTGCATGCAGTTTTTCTGGTCATAGTACGGACCAGAGAATTGTTGAAGGCTGTGGAAGCGGCTGCACCTGCCAAGCTTTGTGAGCCTCAAGAAATGCATTTGGCCATCTATGTCTTAAACTGATTTGCTGTGACATCTGGATGCAATACGAGCTTCCAAACACATGCTAGTCAATGCATTTTGATAGTCATGGATGGACAAGCGCACAAAAATGCACAGATGGACTGTTAATGTGGTGATAATGCAAACACACATAGAGAAACTTGAGCTTTTCAATCCTTACCGTCATGTTTTAATTTACTGCAAAAAGGACAGCTTCACGTATTGGCTCCATTTCAATATAACTTCACTAGTTGATTCCTACTGGTGCCTCATCATCCATCACTGTGGGTAAAGATGACAGCCAACTGGGAAAAATTGGTGACACCGTGATTGTGTTTCCTGTCATCCACACCTGTGACATTTCTTTCAAGCATCACTGCATTGTTGTTTTGCTCTTCTGGTTGTGTTCTTGTCTATTTTTTTTTGTTGTGCCATTGGTTTCTCCGAGGCTCCTTAATAGAAATAAAAAGTCTCATGTATTTGTCTAGTAATTGAGATCAACTCAAACTACTGTACTTTTGTGTCACATGTACATGTTTGACTGTTTTAGGGGATTTTAACTGCAAGTTAAACCTGGACAGCTAGCCTGAATGGATACATTGATATGTACAAGTCGTGTCTAATTGAAGGCCAATATCTTGCTGTATTACTCCATCGTCCTCATGAAACAGTGACAGTCACCAAGGCAGCCATGGAAATACATATTTTACACAGCTTTTGAGTGCATTCTATCACATTTTTATTGTACTCCTCAAGAACTTGCCAGAAACATCAGGTAGTCTGTTTTCAGCCTATGAATAATCCCCTTAGTAATGTCATTTAAAGAAAAGTCTAATTAAGGATACCACAGTTATCAGTTTAAAACCAAACGATATGTTAAACCATTTAATGTTAGACAGATTTACTATTCATTGCTTTATGATGTTACACCAGGCTTACTATAAGTTACCTGCAAGGTTTTTCTTCATTACTTGTTACTTAGCAAACAAAAAAAAAGTTATTAGCATGACAAAGAATTACAGCTACATAATATTCCACAGTGGTTGCAGAATACTGAGAGTTAAATTGCCTCCAGCACTTTTGTAACTTTGGACATGGCATATCATTTACGTTAATTGTTCTCCACCTGTTATGGTAATCTGAATTTTAATAGAAAAATTTCCATTGTCAGCTAACTATTTTGGTGCATTACATTGAGACCCCTCTTTTTATGAAGCAACCAAAAATGTATTGGCCTCTGTAATATTTATGTGCATTTTATTTATTGCCACATATTCCTGCGAGCCTCTGAGTTGCGGAGCTGGGTAGCTCTGTTGTTTAAGGTCAGGACTGGAACATGGGAAATCAGGGTTCAATTCAGGGTGAATGATGAGCTTTATCCAGTGTGGGCCCTTGGGAAAAAACCCTGTACACTACTGCCCAACCAGGTAACCACAAGGGGGCCCAAGAGCTGGTCTCGGGTACAAAGTCATGCCAGAAAACTCCAGCATCAAAACATCCAGCAGGTAACTGTCTGCCAAACCACCACAGCAGTCAAAGCTACTTTGCTGAAGTGATCACTGAAAAAAATAAGCCAAAAGGTGAACTACAAACAAAAAGGTTTGCTTTCTAAAAAAGGAATCTGTATCTCGTCTCTGCTCATGCCTTTTTTATTTGTGAACAACAAATCAAGTTATCATTAATAACTGAAGGACTTCTTTTTTATTTATTTTATTTGTATTTGCATATTTTTATGGAAAAAGTTATTTTTAAATTTTGCATATGAAACAACAGTTCTAATGCCTCAAAGTGCTCTGGGACACTTCCTCAACAAGCATGGACTTTAAGTCACTAATTTTATTTTGTTTTATTTTTTTCTTTTTGTTTTTTACCTCTGTGGAAAGTCAAGGATTCCTGCCTTTGTTTGCATGTTTCCGTTGCATTCCTTCAAGTATCACCAAAAATGGAAGCGCCTCATGGTCAGTGTGCTTCTCTGCACAATGTCACCCTTATTTTCCCCTTTCTATATAAAGGAAAGACAGCAATTCGCAGGGCTCACCAAGGTGTTAGACAAGAACACTCGTACAACGTGAGATCCCTTTAAGACCTTCCTGGGGCTGAACAGAGGTTGTTTAACACATTCTGGCATTGTATCAGTCTTTTCTGGGGTGAGAATGTTAAAACATTCAGTCAGTTGAGGGACTGAAACACAGACAGAAGAGCTAAGCTACAAATGCAAGTGTTGACAATGATGATTCTGTATTACATTATTAACCATAAAGCCCTTAAAAATATTTATTAAGGCACTAATGTGTGTTAAATATTTATTTTTTGTGTTTTATGACCCAGCAAAAATGAATGAAGACATACACATAGAGACAATATGTCATTTTAGAAATGGGAAAGCTAAGGAGGATAATAAACAAGTGATGAAAACAAAAAAAATCTATTGTGAAAGGAAACACCTACTTGGCACATTTCCAGTGGATGTCTATTATATACCTAATATACCTCTACTTTAGATAACTACTGGACATCTCTGACAACTCTATTTTGTTACTCTGTTAAATGTCTACCAATAATGTTCTGCACATAGAGGTCTCCTACACATCTATGTAGACTTTATACCTCTGGATAGTTTAGATTTATATTAGATAACTAATATGCGTATAACAAAATAATTTTAAAAAGAGTTGCCTGAGTGTCCCGTAGACATATACACACGTGGACAAAATTGTTGGTACCCCTCAGTTAAAGAAGGAAAAACCCACAATTCTCACTGAAATCACTTGAAACTTACAAAAGTAACAATAAATAAAAAAATATTGAAAATTAAATAATCAAAATCAGCCATAACTTTTGAATTGCTGATTAACATAATTATTAAAAAAAAAAACTAATGAAACAGTCCTGGACAAAAATGATGGTACCTCTATAAAAGTTTGAAAACTATTTGACCAGACTGACATGATTAACTCAGGTGTGTCCTTTAATTGACATCACAGGTGTTACCAAACTCATAATCAGTCAGTCTGCCTATTTAAAGGGAGACAAGTAGTCACTCTGCTGTTTGGTGAAAAGGTGTGTACCACACTGAACATGGACAACAGAAAGCGAAGGAGAGAATTGTCCCAGGACATCCGAAAAAAAATTATAGATAAAAATCTTAAAGGTAAAGGCTATAAGACCATCTCTAAACAGCTTGAACTTCCTGTGACAACAGTGGCTCATATTATTCAGAAGTTCAAGACCCACGGGACAGTAGCCAACCTCTCTGGACGTGGCCGCAAGAGGAAAATTGATGACAAATTGAAGAGACGGATCGTTCGAATTGTATCCAAAGAGCCCAGAACAACCTCCAAAGAAATTAAAGGTGAACTCCAAGGCCAAGGTACATCAGTGTCAGATCGCACCATTCGTCGTTGTTTGAGCCAAAGTGGACTTCATGGGAGACGACCAAGGAGGACACCACTGCTGAAAAACAATCATAAAAAAGCCAGACTGGAATTTGCAAAAATGCATGTTGACAAGCCCCAAAGCTTCTGGGAGAATGTCCTTTGGACAGATGAGACCAAGCTGGAGCTTTTTGGTAAGGCACATCAACTCTATGTTCATAGACTCAAAAACCAAGCATACGAAGAAAAGAACACTGTCCCTACGGTGAAACATGGAGGAGGCTCAGTAATGTTTTGGGGCTGCTTTGCTGCATCTGGCACAGGGTGTTTTGAATGTGTGCAAGGTATGAAATCTGTAGACTATCAAAGCATTCTGGAGAGAAATGTGCTGCCTTGTGTCAGAAAGCTTGGTCTCAGTCGCAGGTCATGGGTCTTCCAACAGGACAACGATCCAAAACACACAGCCAAAAACACCCAAGAATGTCTGAGAGAAAAGCATTGGACTATTCTAAAGTGGCCTTCCATGAGCCCAGATCTGAATCCCATTGAACATCTGTGGAAGGAGCTGAAACAGGCCATTTGGAGAAGACACCCATCAAACCTGAGACAACTGGAGCAGTTTGCTCATGAGGAGTGGGCCAAAATACCTGTTGACAGCTGCAGAACGCTCATTGACAAATACAGAAATCGCTTCATTGCAGTGATTGCCTCAAAAGGTTGTGCAACAAAATATTAAGTTATGGGTACCAGCATTTTTTTCCAGGCCTGTTTCATTAGTTTTTTTTTTTTAATAATTATGTTAATCAGCAATTCAAAAGTGATGGCTGATTTTGATTATTTAATTTTCAACAAATTTTTATTTATTGTTACTTTTGTAAGTTTCAAGTGATTTCAGTGAGAATTGTGGGTTTTTCCTTCTTTAACTGAGGGGTACCAACAATTTTGTCCACGTGTGTATGTCTATTAGATAACTAATAGCCATCATATGTCCGGTGGGAAGAAACTACCCCAATAGCTAGCTTACAATGTGCAAGGCATGATGGGACCGCAACACTATTAGCTTTGGGAAAGTTGTCTACTA
Source organism: Oryzias celebensis (assembly GCA_014656515.1). Classification (NCBI taxonomy): domain Eukaryota; kingdom Metazoa; phylum Chordata; class Actinopteri; order Beloniformes; family Adrianichthyidae; genus Oryzias; species Oryzias celebensis. Next base: position 14,697,385 of record BNCR01000017.1, on the reverse strand, counting down.
GCGATCTAAACCGCAATATGCTATAGACGTCTATGAATTGATGTCTATCAGATGCATAATGCGTATGTGTAGCTATGAGCTGTGAAACAGCTAGGATTTAGATCTCTAATAGGAATGCCAATGCTTAGTGGGTACAGGACAGGTTAATTTGTTGGGTTTTGCATGCTCATGTTTTTTTTACACCACCAGTTGTTAGCTTTTTATTTGTTTGTTAAAAACATGTCAACAGTATTCAACAAAGGACACACAGTTGGTAGCAAAAATAATACAGACATGTTTGAAAGGGAGCAGCCAGAAGCATAGCTGATTGAAGAAAAAAAAAAGGAAACAAAACAAATCAACATTTTTAGCATACAAATAATAATGTGATTTTTGTTTAACAGTTTTAATTATGTCAAAAGAGTAATCTGCCACTTATGTTCCTAGATTTTATTTTTCCCAAATAAATTGATTGCAAGTGTATTTGAACTTATGCATGTTTTTGCATTGTTTTTGTTTCAGGATTTATTTTATTTATTTGACAATGTTAGTTAGTATTAACGATATGCTGCCCCATTAAAAAAAAAAAGTGTCATACTAAAAGATGTATCCTCATGAGCATGAGCTGCGAATCCAAAGCCATAAGTGACTGCCAAGTCATCCAGTTTTTCCAAAAGGTGTCGGAGAAAAGCTTGTTGAGCATTTTGATCAAGACACCAAAATGCTTTGTTACAAATAATGTATTGGTTCGATTTTCTATTTGATATCAATTGGTTTGATTTGAGTTGATTGAAGGAAATATGTTTAAGGAATATGTGAGATTTGATAATAAAAAAAAAAAACAAGTATGGAGCAAAAGGACCAACACTGAAAGTACAGTAATGAGTATATCCATCACTGTGACATACATTGGCTCTCTTCATGGATCAGAGGCTTTAAGTGCTGAGCTGTGGTGAGTTCAACAATAATACACAAACCAATACCAACCAGGGAACTGATTTATTATGGAGCTGATCTACTGCCTTCTTCAAGTAACAGAACCTGAAATGTGTTTACAATGTGATCTTTTTTTTTTTTAATTCAATGACAGTACAACACAAAGGGGGAAAAATCAACAATGATGATTCTCATGAATTACAAGCTATAACATGTTCTTTATTTCTTTCTGTTCTAAAATGAAGCATATTTCCAGTAAATGGCTCAAATGCAAAGATTCAATTTATCATGTGCTGCTTTTGTTTTGGTGGCTTGAATCTACTGCTCACAGGCCGTGGACACCACATGCACTTGAGAGGTTTCTTTGAGTACTTCACCTCCCCCCCGCAGTTCAACATCGTAGCTGTTAGGCTGATCATTTGAAATTGTGCTCCAGAGTGAGTGCAGGAGACTGTATCTTTCCAGCCCTGTGATAGACTGACACCAGCAAAACATGACCAGCCTTTCTACAAATGACAACTTGGATGGGAATGTCTCCATTTACCAGGAGACGTACATCCATCAGACTTTTAAAAATAATTAAATAATTAAATTCAAATGTGTAAACTTCATAAATTGTATAATTAACAAAACTTACAGACAGCTAGATTAAGTTTAACAATAATTTCAAAAATCATTTAATCTCTTTTAACATGTTTAATTAAGGACATATGGTATGTCAACATTTAAAAATGACACATTTATTAGGTTATTATATAATAATGTATATAAAATATGATGCATTAAATGCATATTCAATAAGCAATTGCTTTATTTTATTACATTATTTTTTAAATAATCTTTTTTTGTTTAGGCATTTTTCATGAATCTATGTTGGATAAGTGGTAAGTTTAAAAGCCCTTCCCCTGACTTATTCAGATGATTGACTGCTTATATCTATTTCGTCCTAACCTTCTTCATTTTTCCTGTCTTATGACTGATTTTTTTTTTTTTTTTTCCCGTCATTTGCAACAGTTTTCATTTTCGTTTTAGATGACTCATGTGGAGGAGAATTGATGGTCGCCATAAATAAGCAGTAGAGTGCAGTGGAGTTTCCAGACATACAGGCTTGATGGGAGAATGTTCTATCTTCGATCAAAGTTTTTGAAATCAAATATTTACTCAGAGTTTTGTTAGCCACTAAGTCATGGGAAAATCACCTGTTAGACTAGCATGAGTGCTGTCATGGCAGTAGTTTAATTTTCCATCCACAATAAAACAGATCTTCAATTAAACTTAAATTTAGGTTGTAAGAGGAATTCCAAGTATCTTTACATAAAATATGTCTGTGAGCATCATTTGCGCTCGGTCAGTCAAGGGCCAGTTCGCCCATCTTGCTAACAACTAGAGTGTGGAGTAAGGAGTAAGGCCACTACTAGAGACTGGCGTCTAATACAACTAGAACTTGTTAGACCCGGCTTTTATGGAGACCATTGTCTATTAGAGACCGACCATTATGAGAAGATATATGGTAGTTAATGAGATAAACACAGAGATCACTCCATGTAGCTAACAGGCTAAAAACATTAGCTGCTAGCTCCATCTAGCAATTCTGAGGTGAATCCTAAACTGGAGAGATGGCAGCAGAAATAAAGAAAAGGAACAAGCCTGGTTTCCTGGTGAGCAGTGAAAGAAGCACAAATTAGAAGACCTGGTTTGAACATGGATTACTGAGCAAACGAAAAGGTGCCCGTGTCTCCAGGAAAATGAAAGCGAAGGGGACTTTTGATACGAGATTGATGACTCAAAGAGAAAAGAAACGTTCAAAGGCAGTGCTAATCAGGACAGAATACCATGTTTTCATCATTGCAATAAATCTCGAATCTTCATCTGTTGTTTTCAGCATTTTGTGACCATTTCACCGCAAAATAAACCCATTAACCATCACCTATCTGTCTGTGATTTAATAAATGCCGGCCTCCAATAGACACTAGTCTCTTAAACGTCGGGCCGGCCGACAACTTTTTTTAAATAAAAGCCCCGGCTACTATTGGAAGATGCACGGTAAGAAAATATGTGCTAATACAGTAGCAGTCTCTTATGTATAGTCAGATGTCTTTCTTTAAAGTCACTAACAATGTATGGTTATTTGTGATCCAAGAATCTGAACCACCACCAACCGGTTGAAAGTCAGGGACTCATTTTAATCACATGCAGCAGTGGATGCAGTTTATTCTTCCTTCACATGTGTTTGTTTGTGCCTTTTTTATCAATAATATTTTGATGTTTTTGATGTTTTTCTTTGAGAAACATATTTTAAAGCTAGATTTGTCACATAACTTGTTCTTCAATTAAAAGTGTTCAAATTAGTCTGTTTAAAAACAGTGTTTGTGTGGGTTTGGCTCATTTTAACAGTATTCCAATTATTGTTAGACCTGATCCTGTTATTTTAATTTTAATTTTAATTATTTTTATTATTATTGTTATAATTATTATTGGTTTATGCATTTTATCCAGTATTTATGTATAGGAAAAGTCAGAAGGCTTTTACTCAAAAACAGAGTGATTTGAAGGAACAGGCAGCAGGAAGTGAGAGGTAATATTATGGTCAAACGCCTGATCTGAAAAGGCCTTAATGCAAGCAGGGCCAAAAAAATATTGTTTTAAAACATACGGGAGCCCTTAGACCCATGCAAAAATAAAGCTAATGGATATGATAAGGATAAAAAAGTAATCCTTAAAACAATATGGTTTAGCATTTTATTAATTTTCTTTGCCTACAAAATTAATTTAAAAAAGCACTTTTTGTGCCTTTGATCATTTTTTAAATTAACAAGTAAAATAAGTAGCACATTGAACAAAAAAGAAACAGTCATGATAAATGTCCTTTCTAAGCACGTGAGCAAGAATCTCACAGTGAGAGGCACCACGGGATCCCTGACAAGATGGATTGGACCACTACCTGGTTCTCAATGTCAGCTGTGGGGAAAAACAACACTCCCTGCCCGATCCCTAAAAACTATTATGTGAAAAATATTAGCGTATTAGAAAACCAGCTGTCCAAAGTCAAAATGTCCGATGAGTATTTATATGCTCGATACAGATCAGAAATTTTAGAAGCACAACTGCGGCAGCTGTGTCACTTTGAAATCTAGCACTGATGTTTTCCTACATTTTCTTCCGAAGAACTCACAGGTATTGGTTTCATCCGGAGTCGTTGCTGTCTACACAGATGACAGGCTCAGCTGGCCTGACAAGATGGAGTGTTTGCTGGGATGTTCAAGTCAGAGAAGAAATGGACAAAAGTTTAAGTGCACAATCGTGCTCCCTGTGAGAGCCCTGAAGAGCAAATCACACCAACAAATCACTCAAAGTACAAACGTATTAAGGATCAATGACAAATAAAAAACTATAAAAAAGAACATTGAATTTTAGAAATCAAAACAAAATTCCAGAGACCAAAACACAATTAAAAAAAAAAAGTTGAAATAAAAATGAAAACATTTCATAAAACTAAAGTTATTTCCAGGAATCAAATTGAACAAATAAACAAATGAAACACAACTTTTTTTTTTTCGTTCTGTTTTTTTTTTTTTAATTCTGGAAATTACTTTTGTTTTTCTAAACGTGAGTGATTTGTTGGTGTGATTTCCACTCCAGGGCCACCGTAGTCCCGACAGGACTTTTATTATATATTTTATAAAATGCAAGCATTAAAACTTTCAACTGTAAATTATGAATACAAAATAATTTTGTGCACAAAGTTTAGTGATGGCTTGAAATGTATCAGCATTATTTTAACATTTTGAATAAATTCGCTAAAAGATACAGACAAAAAACATGTCCAATAGGAAGTAGACATCAGCTTTTCTTCCGAAAATAAAATAAAACTTAGCACATAGATAATTTCTATGTTTTACTTTTCAATGTCTGCAGTTTGCAGATAAATTTGCAGTTTAAACAAGTCTTTAAAAAATGTAAATCACTAGTTGTCTGTGTGGGTACACCCGCCATAAAAACCAGTACTTTGGTTAAACCTTTACTAGGAGACCTCTGTTTAAACTGGAAACAAAGCAAAATCATAGCACAGTCGAACAGCAGTATTTTCGTGGTTCGTTAGACTTCCATTTTTAACTTTTTATGTTCAATCATCTGCTCACACAATGGCAAAAACAGGAACCCCAGCTTTCGTTTGCTCTTTGGGGGCTGAATGGTTACCAAGGGGGTGATTCTTTGGATAACAACATGCCAAGCTGTGCTAGATGTTTTGTAAAACATGACTGCCACCAGGTTTCATTTTACCAATCTAAGGTGTAGTAAAAATCAAGGTAAACTACTTTGTTTTTGTTTTTTCTTGATAAAAGAAAAGTTTTCTTACTTAAGACAAAGAATAAAGCTGAGGATGCGCTGGCTGCTTTTTTTTCCTTCTTAATCATCATTAATAGTTTGATTTAACAGATTAAAGTTGTTTTTTTTATTCACAACATTCACTCACACGAATTTAATAACCCCCAAAATGTGTCTACAACAATAACAGTTTGTTTTAGACAAAATAAGTCACATAAAACTGTCAAAATGTCTATATACCACATAAAGAAAATGTTACCAGTAAATGTGAACTTTAAAATCTAGTCTGACAACCCTATTCTGCAGTCCCTATTGAAATATAATGTGGTGTCATGGAGGGTTCTGTCAGTGTTTGGCAGGTCCCCCATGGATGCTCGCTGAAGACTCTGTCCCTCATATTTCGCAAATAGCAGTATCCCTCTGTCTTTATCTGCCTCACTCACATCTTACTCACACCACTTCTCTGACTCTGTCTGTGGAGCGTCAAGAGTCATTATTCCCCAAGTGGTTGTCTTTTCCTTCCCAGAGAGAGATGTCACTTTTGGGCTGAGAGTCAGCAAAACTGTGTGTTCTGGTTCTGTGCACTTTTTTAACATGCCAATAAAAGCATAGTGTCTTCTTAAAACAATTAAAGCTCAGGTTTTAGTCATAAAGGTTTTGGGTCTGCATAACTCAGAATAAACTATCCTTGCAAATATCAGTTTAGTCCTTTGAAAATCAATTTATCAGTGGTGTAATTTGTGGAAACCAAAAATAATACACTCGGCTAAAACTAGATTATATTCACTATAAAAGCTTTTACCAACAAGAATAAAGTCATTTCATTCATATCTTTTTTCCTTGCCTTTTTTTTTTTTTTTTTTTTTTTTTTCATTTTTACATAGAAAATAAAGTAATTCAAACTCAACCCCCATTATTTTCACGCTGTGGTAATTCAGGTGTTTGTAGGAAAAATAAATAAATAATAATAAATACATGTTCTGTCAACAGGCCAAAAGCAAAAAAGGCTTTTGACAAATCCAAATCTTTAGAAATGTATATATAACATAGCATTTTGAATGATGGACTAAAGTGTCTTTTTCTGAGGTTAATTGTGCCAAAATGATTATTAAAATAATCAATACACTTTTTTTTTTAAATACAGTTACCTAAAGTAGGTTCATGGGAGTTATGAAACCGCTTTAAACCAGGGGCGGAGTTATGGTGGTGGCAAGGGGCGCAGGTGCCTCCTTTAAAACCCGTTCCCCCGCATTTTTGAGTCCATTTTAGCATTATGTTGTGACCAAGGAGGTGGGTGGAACCCAAGAGCAGACACGTCTTAAAGGATGAGACGGTATGTTTATTGAAGAGGTGAATAGTGGAGCAGAATGATAGGGCGGGCAGGTAGGCAGGCAGGAAAGCTTAGCTGTCGGAGCGGGGCTGACAGGCTGGCTGGCTGGCTGGCTGGCTGGCTGGCTGGCTGGCTGGCTGGCTGGCTGGCTGGCTGGCTGGCTGGCTGGCTGGCTGGCTGGCTGGCTGGCGAGATGACGTAGTGGCAGGCAGGCTGACACACAAGCGGCATAACGATCTGACAGTGGCTGAAGGTTTGATGCTGCTTAAGAACCCATGGTGATGATGAACAGGTGGTGATGATCAGGAACAGGTGCGGTGCTTGATGAGGGAGAAGGAACGCCTCCAGGGCACAACGCATTATTTTTGATAAAGGTAAAGAAAGCAAAAAAATACAACTTTTTTTTTTAATTTATTTTAGGTTCTTTCATTTGTAAGGGCCTTCCACTCTGCTGTTCTTATTTGCCACCCTTCCAAAATCTTCTGCCCCCATATAAAATGTTTTAGCTCCGCCACTGGCCTTAACATGTTTTTATAATAAATACAGACAGAATAATTTACTCAATGATACCCGTTTTTGTTTTGTTTGTTTTTTTTATATTGGCATCTATTTAGCTTTTGACTTTAATTTTACACCACATCCTGACCAGATTGAATCTGAAAACTGTCGGAGTCTAAGCATTTCTTGCATTTAAACCAACCTTGTTGCTGAAAGCATTAGTAATAGCTTTTCTGTCATCTCGTGGAATCCCTTCCTTTTCCACTACAATGCCTCCAGACTGAATAGCAATTTAAATGCAGTTCACTTCACATTTATTTGAAATCTCATTAACTGGGTATAAAGACCCAAAGAAATGGGTTGTAAATAGAATATCTTGGCTACGTGGATGAGGGGAAACTTTTTTTCATGATTAGCCTTTTTTCAACTTCCATTCCCAGCACAATTTATGTCTGTAAAGTGTCAGCGGGCATTTTCAGGGTGAAACCCAGTATCTCCTCTAACTACACTCCATTTAAGGTGACAGGAGAGGCTGTTCACAAACTCAAAGAAATGGAAATACGTAAAGAATTGTGAAAGTGAGTGACAATTCCTCCTCACCGACCAACAGTCCCCCTGACAAATACGAGGAGAAACTGAAATGTAATTGGTGTATTAAAGGGATATTTTGTAAAAACCAGCAGAGATAGACTCATCTGCTTTATGTTTTGACTCCTTCAACGCCAGTGAAAATTGACAAATGCTTCATTTTTATTCATGTAACATGATAAAAACAAATGACATCATAAAACATGCCTCCGTAGTAACAATTTGAACCATTTTTTCTGCATTTCAAATTATTTCATGCTTCTTTTTCATACTTTTTCTTGATTTAAATGGGTTTATTGTATGAATGCTTTTTTGATAGAAAAACATAGCATTTAAGTATGATATCTTTTGAATATGAGGGCTCTCTGCCCTTCTCCATTCTAATGCATCCCCTTGTAGACGACTAGATTCATATACGTCTTTGTTTCCCAAGCTGACAACTCGATCAAAACTGTACGACTCGATAGCTCCAATATTGCTCACTAGCATGAGAGCACATAAAGAGATTGATGATGGAAAATGTGGGCAGGCTTACCACACCAACAGTACCACCCACAACTCAGAGGCAAATTTCTAAGGAACTACTGCAGTTCTGCAGAAACTGACCTAAAAAAATATTCTTTTTGCTAAAAAATTGCATAATCATAATTAAAAGACCACTGGGAACGCTTTCAAAATAGATCAAAAGTTTGGTACTTTAAAGCTTTTGTGAGTGCTCAAAAACGAATGTATTTACCGCAAAGGATTCAAAAGGCCTGACACAACTACACATGAGCTTTAGCTTCGGTTAACACATGCATATGTAATGATGTTAACACACCAAGTTCTTTTTTTTGTTCTGTACACGCCCTGCTCTGTCAAATAACAAAAGTGTCCGTACAAAAACAATAATCAAACTTAGGGAAGATTAAGCTTCTCAGCTGACACGTTTCAAACACAGCCTTTCTACACTGCTCTAAATCACCTTCAGAACTGCATTGTGCTGTTCTGTGTGTGTTTATATTGTCCTCACAGAGCTGTGGCACACTGTGTATGCTGGAGCTACACAAATAGAGACATTACACACACACACATTCACTGGAACACTTGCCAAGGGCTGTCAAATGCAACCTCCAATGTGTGGCTATTATGAAAGTAAGTCTGGCCATGAGTCAGGAGTTTCATGAAGTCCCTGGTAAAGTTCTGAACTTGGAGAAAATATAATAATCTATAACCCTGTACCTGCTGGCTGCTCAACTTTCCTGGTGAAATTGTATATTTTACTCTTGAAAATAGATTTTTTTTAATCTCATTTAATTATTAGGGAATAATTTGCCTTCTCATTCATCATAATTCATCAAAAAGTTATTCTTTAAACTCTTTAAGATAGTCAGTTTTAAGAAATTGTGTATTTTTTAAAAGTGTTTAACTTCTGTTTCATCTATTTAATGCTGTTCTGACAGAAAATAAAGGTTGTTGTCACAGATTTCTTACAAGAAGAATTTTACTCCTCCAACTGCCATCTATGGAGTTTTAAAATTGTAAAATGTAAGTTGTTTTCAGTACGTGACATAGTATTTTTGATGCCTCATGAAAGAAAGAAAGAAAGAAAGAAAGAAAGAAAGAAAGAAAGAAAGAAAGAAAGAAAGAAGGAAAGAAAGAAAGAAGGAAAGAAAGATAGAAAGAAAGATAAGAACAGAAAAATGCATCTAAAAATTAACTGACTTTAGTAAACATTACAGTAATAAAAAATTTTTAAGGGACTTAACTTGCATATTATTTTCAAATGATAATTAGTTGTACAAAAGTATTTTATTTATTTAAATGTGCAGACATTCAAGAGAAAAAAAATATGAGTCTCACAACCTTAAAAAAATTGGAGTAAAGTTTGAAATAAAATAAAAAAAAAAACTTAAATTACTTGCTAATGCATAAATGTAATATGAATTGCTTTAAACATACTAGATTGCAGCGTCTCTGCTAGCAGAGAACTTCATAACGGCAACTGAAGCAGACAAAACTTTATTTTACAAGTATGGCATTAGACGCTGGGCTGACAGCCGTTAGTGACCTCCAAGGTGCCCCTTCTAACAGACAAACACGGTACAAACTTTACGCTTCAGGAGAAACCTTTTGTGCTTGCAGAGAACTTTGAAAAAAGTCTATTTAAAAAATGTGGCTTACTTTCTTTTTTTCTCTTTTATTTCCAGCTCATGTGTTATTTAACATGGTCAGATCTCTGCAAAGAAACTGCAATTTTCTTTTTTATTTGTACTTATTTCGTTCCTGCAAGTTTTCATTTTTGAAGGGATTCTATTACAAACATGAATTTACAATCACATACTATAGAACTGGAGGGAAGGCTTGCAGTTGCCTCCCAGCCTACAGAAGGGTAAAACAAGGAGACATCCGAGGGGACATGTTTTATTCACCCATGTCTTGGCTCATTTTCACCTGTCCTCAGCCCTGATGGGTGTGTGTCAGCTGTGCTTCGGCTGGCCCTCCCACTGTTCGCCTTCCATTGTTCAGCACATAAATCAATACTAAACACAAAGCAACAGTGAAGGGGGTTTTGGAGCTTGGAAAGAGTGAGCTGATTGAGTAGTAAATGCGTTGGTTTCCGTTTACTTCCGTTTTTTTTGTACTAACAAATACATTTATTTGATTTGTTTTTATTTTGACTGTCATTTATTTGAGTGTTGTCAAATATGGTTGTTCACAGATTGAAATTATATTGGACTTCCTCTGCACACTATTCAGCAGAAGAAGTAAGGTCTACAGGCATCTCATGGTCATCTACTGCAAAAAGATGCTGCAGGTTTTTCATTGTGTTTCCCATCATGGACAAAAAAGGAGAAAAAAAAATCCTAAAAGAAATGAACATATCTCCTACTGTTTCATCAACCGGTAATTATTTAAAGAGAACATTTGAGCAGGAAAGTCTGATAGGTAATCTGACCATTGCTGGGTATCAGCTCCCTCTGCTGGACACTTTATATTTCTTAAGGGAAAGGTCAAAAAGAATCAGTCAATACTTTGCATTCTTCCACAGAAAAGCCCCCAAACACTGATCAACAAGTCACATTTTACTAATTATTTAAAGGTTCTGTCATTTAGAAATACACTGTTTATTTTAAGCTTTTTTATTATTATTTTAAGCTTTCTGTTATCTTTTCTGATCTTTTTATAATATAAACTTTTTTTTTAATTTTGGGAAGATAATCTCAGAAATCTCATATTGTGTGTTAATAATAATAATAATAAATAAACCTCATTAAGCTGTAATTCTTCCTGCTGTGGCCCTGAACGAGAGTTTGATTGCTGGTTCAGTTCCTAACTGCAAATGTTGACTGTTGCAGTGCAGCAGAAAGTGCTTCACGTCTTATGATAAGAAAATATCGCAGCATTATTCAAAACAGGGTTAAGGAAATGTCTCAGAGGAACATTTTATTTCATCTCCGAAACAAAAACGGCCCTAATATAAAACTGAGCAGAAATAAACATGGACACAGCTGCTGAACAAAAATACATTAAGACTATTTTTGATGGTTAAGGTCACAGTGTGTATATTACAGGGATGGATGCCACGATGCTTGTCAATTGATGGATAATAAAACTGTCACAAACCAATAAGACAAGTTTTTTTTTTTTTTTTTTTTTCACAAATCTAAAGTAATCACAATGTAGTTTGCAGAGTTAAAATATATATATATATATATTTATGTATTTATTTTATGGCACAAATCCATTTTTTCTTAATTATTAGACATTAGTTACCATTGCTATGCAGATGACACAGATATATATGACAATAACACTATCAGCCCAAGGCCCTGTACACCCTCTTGGTTGATGCACTGAGCACATTATTGACTGGAAGTTTCACAACTTACTACAGTTAAACAAAACTGAGAGTTTTGTCTTTGGGGACAAAGAAAAACAGTTAGAAGTTGCTACAGAGCTTCAATCTATTCATCTAAAAACTACCAGAAAACCTTCAATCAGCTAAAACACTCTGTTTATATAAATCCAGGTTAAAGGCCCACCGGTTCTCAGCTACGTTTGATTAGTTTGTATTCTAAAGTTTACAACAGCACTGTTTATGCTTAATTTAAATTCAATTATTTTTAACTTTCTTTACATCTTTATTAATGATCACTCTTTAAATATGTATTTTGCATGTTTCTTTCAATATTTAGTGTAAAACAGTTTGAATTGTTTTTGGACATTAATAGTGGCATACAAATCAACTTGCCTTAAATATACATACATTGAAATGAATTTGTTCAACCCCTGTATAAAAGTTTGCTGGAGCCTTTCCTAACTATTAGAAGGCAAATGCAGAGTACACTGGGATCCAGTTGAAAGACTATAACAGGGCCACATGGTGAGGCTAACAACCACATACAGTCACTCCTGAGGGGGTGTTTGGACTGTGAGAGTGCCCAGAAAACGTCTATATGTCCATAAGTCCATAATTCTCTTGCCATAGAAACCACTTTGCACCCCTTTGAATAAACTGTGGAGATGCATAATATTTGATGGTTACGCTAAATGTAAAGATTTCCGGGTGCAGTTTCTCTTTTCAACATGCGCCTGACATTTTGTTGGAATGTGACAGTACACCTCTGAGAATGGTGGGATGTATCTCTAGTTGTGATGGTAGACATGTTTTAGAAAAAAATTCTATGAATGTCAAGAGAGAACAAATTTTACGATTGTTTTAAATCACTTGATCTGGACGTAAGAAACTTGAGTTATGTCGGCAGCAAATGCGTAATGAGAAGAAAAGTTTGAGCAAAGTTATTATCCTCAGCTTGAAATAAAACTTTGTAAAGGAAAAACCAAAACCCACAAAAAACAAAATTGATTCCTCTGGGCCATATGTGAGATAAAATTAGACAAAACCTTGAGGAATTTGTTTTAGTTGAAAAGTGTGTGATTATTCTTGCCACCGACTATGGACCACGTTTCCCCTCAGGGGACAGAAACACCTGGTCCCTCATGTGATCATGTGTTTGCTACATCAGAAGTATCACAGAATTAGTTCTCCATTCCACTGCAATAAGAGTTTTATGATCAAAACCTTGTTCCAATGCACACAAGCTCATTAAGAAGCTATGGACAGAGGAATGCACAGACACAATATGAATTATAACACTTTAGGAATACAAATGAACACAGCATAGCTTTCAATATTTTACATTACAGCTTGTTAAAATACTATCTATACATGTTTATAATCCCTGACGTGAATCCTAACTTGGAAATGAATCTAATTTGTTCAGTTTAGTAGAATCACTGTTTCACAACATTAACCTCATGGAGGTCATCTGCATCTACAGGGGGCCTGACAACTAATGTGCTCTAACAGAACAGTTTACTGTGTATTACTATATTACTTGTGATATGAAAACTAAATAACAGCAAACCTGCATTTTTTATTTTTTTTTACATGCATCCATCCATCCCACAATTTAAAGACAATAATTGACCTACGAAGCATGTTTTTGGACTGTAGGAGAAAGCAGGAGTTCCCAGAGACACACCACGTATGCACAGGGAGAACATGCAAACTCCACACAGAAAGATCCCACCTGGGATTCGAACAAGAGCGTTTTTGCTGTGAGATGAGAGCACGAACCACTGCTCCACTGCACAGCTTTTCATTTATTTTTTTACACATTGAATATTTCTTTCATTATAATTGTTTAAAGACCTATTTAGTTTTTTTTTCACCTAATCTGTGAGGAAAATGAGACTATCTACAAATGGAAAAGAAAAAAAAAAGAACAGTTTTGACTTAACAGAAAATGGAACATTCCAGTATCGATACAATTCTTTTGATAACAGTCATCTATCTTTAGAAATTTGATTCTTAGAGAGAGTAAACAAAATGTGGCTAAAATCAAATTCATAGAACCATAAAAAACAACATAAGAAATCAAAAGCAAAGATGAAGCGATAGGGGAGCGGGGTTTTTTGCAAAAATACCAAGAATAATATTTTTAGAAGCAATATTGAGCCCCATAAATTTGGTACTTTTATAAAAACATATTTTTGAATATTTTATAGCCCCTCATATCTTATTTTCTAGCTCTGTCCCTGCACAAAAGCATTTTAGATAGGTTTTCTTGGAAAGACAAAATGTGTTCTTATTTTTTGTTGAAATAAACGTTTTCAACAATAATCCCAATCATAAACCGTAAGTCACTTTTTAGCGTATTTTTAACGCCTACATTGAAGTTGTCACATCTTAAACTAAAATATCTATTGTATCCTTTTTAGTGACTTTCAGCTACCACTGCCAAACTCACTACATAGTTGCTTTGTGACTCGTTTTTTCTGACTCCCCTGATATGTCTAGGTTCACGTTTTGATGGATGTGATAAAACCAGCCTATAAAGTAATGTCAGCTCTCTATGACCACAGCTGGTGTTACTTACCGGAGAGCTGCTTTGATGTTCACCAGGCGTTTGAAGAAAGTCTTTGGGATCCATGCTGTGATTGACAGATCAGATAGAAAAAAGATGTTCTGCAAAAGGTGACAAACACACATCACCGCTGCTCCATCAGATCTGGAAAAGCTCATGTGTTTCCATAGTCCATGTTGACCATGAATCATTTGTGGCTGCTAGGAAAGTGGAAAGATTCAGGCATTTATAAGTAATACTCAGCTGAAGCGTTGCAGGTGCAGGAATTTTCATTAAAAAAACACATTTCTAAACATTTACTACAAGTCCTTTCATTTTTCTTGCTGTTTCAGAAGGCTAACACATTTTGTTTCTTTAACTTTAGAGAATAGATTGAATGCACACAAAGTTGATAGTAAGGAAACACTGCAAAACTTGTTTAGTTGGGAGCAAAATGGCGATGTGCTTTTAGATGAAATATTGGATAGTAGACTCACTGGTGGGGAAACAAAGTTCTGCAGAGATTCTGAACACTTGAAAGCTTTAGCTGCACTGAGAGAGTCCAACGGAGTTCAAGAAAAAGGAAACTAAGGTTGACTTTGATTGCCTGTACTGTGATACCCTACAGACATCATCAAGAGAACATTTGGCAAGTTTTACATTATTTTGAGTAAATCCAAAATGAAACTTTGTCTGTGAAATAAGGAAACAAATGTTTAAAGATTTAATGCACTTTAACAGGAGTTTTGTTTTAGCCAACTAAGATAACTTCAGCAAAAAAATAATTTGTCTTGTAATGATGAAAACCACACCATGAGTGTTCTATGTGACTGGTTGTCCTTTCACATCAGCTGTCAACTCATTTGTTCCCTCAGCAGCAATTATTTCAGTGAACACTGGATGGCATCGTTGCTGTTTAGGAGTCCCACATTTAAAGCAATTAGATTTGTCTTGACTTTCTCCAGGGAGATGGATCGCATTATGTGACAAACTGTCATTTATTAGTATTTGTGTGAGAACATTTAATAATTGTTGTCTTCTTGTTCTTCAGATTTATGACCATAGAGTTGGAAGAAAAAAAGTTGCCAGTCGAAGGAGTGCACTTTTCTCACATCACATCCTGTTCAACTCTTCAGATACAAAATGAAAAAATGAAATTGAAAGAAATGCAAATAAAAAAAAAACAGTTGTATTAGTCCTGATCTAAAGAATGTCATTAAAGTAACTTGTTTGTGTACAAATTATTTCATTTTGATGCTCAAGTGAACTCTGTTTTGTTTATTTCTTTCTTTAATGTTTGTTCAAAATTAAATTAAATTAAATTAAACTAAGAGCTACCTCAACAAAGCAGATCTTTTAATCCTCTGGTACAGCTTAGCGGGTCACATTACAAACTATTCCTGATATCTCTCAGGTATCCTGGAGTTCCATACAAACCCGATTTTCCAGTCCGTCCACAGCACACCAACTTCACCTGTATTTTCCTGTGGACACTTGATACCGTGGGTCACCAGGAAATCTGAGTCACTCTTGGTGGGGGTAACAGATTACAAGTAACCACTTTCCCCTTAGAGTGACATTCATGTTAGATACATTCAGCACTTTACATTGCCTTAGAGGCTCAAAGAATTCAAATTATTCTAAAGTTCTGGTTTATGGGGTCAAATAAAAACATTAACTTCTTTAAAACTATTTTTTTAAAACCCGGCAGTGCAGATCTTAAATATTTATGAAAAAAAGATTCAAAAGGGATCTTCAAAAAGGGATTTAAGTACAATTATTAACTGAGTGTGGACACAAAACTAAGCAAAAACTAACACCTCTTTATTGCTTTTTCTTCTCTAAATTTTGACATTCGATTGTCATTTTTGTCTGAAGATATTTGCTGTTTTGTTGCTAAACAAAATTTAAATCACATTTCTCTGCTCAAGTAGGTTTTACTTCAACTTTTCATACTTTAAAAATCTACTAAAACATATTGGAACATTATTGGAAAAATAACCCGTTTACATGTTGGTGAGATTAAAGAATGACTACATTTTTCTTTTTTTATTACGAGCAAAACTTGCTTAGTATCTTTAGAATAGATCATCCATTAAAATCATATTTTTAGAGAGAATAAAACATTTAAAGTGCATTTCACGTGGAAAAATTCCACACTCATTAATAAGAATTCCGGTGACAGGAAAAAAATGGAAAAGAAAGAAAAATGAGCCTCTTTTGTGGGAGATGGTGAAAGATCAGTCTCGCTGATGCAGCAGGGTCAGTGGCTTCTCCTTGTTTGTGACCTCTGTCAGCTGCAAGTGAAGGACTCCAATCAGCAACCGTGTTGCCAGGGTGCTTTCTCTGAACCATCTCCTTCATTATCACATGTTTCACACCCTCTTGAAAGAAACAAGTGCTTCCCATACCAATTCTTGCCTCTAATTGTTTTCAATGCTTGGCTGAGTCTCTTCTCACCCGTTGCTCTGTTCAACAGTCTAACATGGTGGGGCTCAAACTTCACAAACAACATCTCCACGGAGGGCAACAGCAGCAGCACAGCTGCCTGCATGGATTCTTCTTCTTATACCTGGCTGCCAATTTGAACTTCTCTTTAGTGACAATCACATAATCCTGTGTCCTCTCAAGATTGGTTTGGATGTGCTCAATTGCAGCTCCTTGTTCTTCCACCAGCATGAAGACGTCCAGGAAGAGGTCTCGGAGCTCCTTCATATTGTTCTCCAGGCTTAACAGCTCCTGTCAAGTTACACAAATCACTGTGGTCACACATTTGATGTTTGTCAAACAGTGATATTGGCTAAAACTCAATGGCATATACCTTTATAGCAGTTTACTACCTTCTTAAATTACACCTCCCTTGGCAGCACACGTTCATGAGGCCACTTCCAATGAATGGTCTTTGTAAATGCGTGTAAATGTGCATTTTGGGGTTTCCAAGTTTAAAACTCTAATCTTCAGGCATATCGACCCAAGTTTTGGGGCTCTCTGTGCAAAATGTGCAGCTTTGGATGTTCATCATAAGTTAAACCAATCAGGGAGTCAGATTTCATAGTGAGGCATAAATGGCGTCTCTTTTAATTCATGGAAGTGCAACCATTTGAAAATTGATGACGAACGAAAAATTTGTAATTGAAGTTTTTACCATTTCGCACCAAGCCTCTTCCAACTGAGCTAGGTAGCAAAGAAGAAGAAGCCCCTCCCTACTTATCTAGTGTAGACACCATGAGCTAAATGTGCGTTCAAGAACCCACTTTTATCATGTTCTTGAACATGCCTTATATGCCTGTTGAGTATGTAGCTTTAGAAGGCCCAAAGTGAATCACAGTCCCATTCACCCATGCACATACACATTCACACACTGATGACAGCTCTGATGTCTCACACTGGCTCCAACTTATAACCACCAGGAACAATGTAGGGTTCAGGGTCTTGCCCAAGAGCACTTGAACACATGGGCAGGCAGGGCAGGAACTGAACCTGTAATCTTCCGAGCTCTACCCCTAGACCAGAATTAGACTTTTTTTTTTTTTTTGAAAACTTTGAGTTGCTTGTTACTTGTTGTTTGCAAAACTATATTCACTAAAATAGCTCAGATATTCCAGGATAAAAATGTGTCAGTGTGTTGGTCTGGTAAATAAATAATAAAAAAATGGCAAATTAGAAGCAAATAATGAGAATCGAGACACAAAGTTGTTATTGACCTTCATAAATATGTGCGTTTACAAAGTATGCATTGATTTAGTGCATTCCAGGACATTCAGCAGCTTTTGAAGTAAAGTTTTGTCATGGTTCAGTGACTCCCCGGTGCTCTCCTCACCTTGTGTCGCTGTTCGATCTCTGATAATTGGGAGCGTGTGATTCTAGCGTCATTCAGCAGATTCTCATTGAAGACCTCCCATTTTCCCGTGGCCACCATCTCATCCACCTCCTCCTCCGATTTACCATCCTTTCCCAATACATCCAGCTGCCGCATAATGAAGTACTTACAGCGCTCCTGCTTGCTCAGCAGACCTTCATTATACTGGCGCATGACCTGGAAGGAAGTAAAGAGAAAAAGACAATAGGAAAGGAAAGAGAAGAGGAATGAGAGGGCTTTACACTCCCCACCTTGTTATGCAAAAACCTCTTTATCCTTAACGATGAACTTGCACGGCTACAGTGTTTAATCATTTGAATACATTCTGACTATGCGTTTATATTTTCACAGTTTTTAAGGAACTATAAAGATGTTTTACTTGGAAGTCACTAGCGTGCTCTAAAAACAAACAGGAACAAAGAAAGATGTCCTTTTACAAAATAGCAGGAACTCCTTCCCAACCTGCTTAAATTTGCTGTACAGAGCTGCTTGCTGAGCGTGTTGTATTCTAGTTGCTGCAGCCGCCTTTCCGTGCTGCTCCTCGGTTCTTTGGGCCTGTTTCGAGATGGCGTCTAAGCGGCGGTTGATGCTTTCAGCCTGGATCTTGATGTCCCGTGTTATGACGCTCTCTTTCTTCATCAAGCTAAACCGACGCATGGCTGCAACTAATGTCTTCTGCTCCTGAGTGAATTTCAGCACCTGAGAAAAAAAATTAAACATGTTTTGAGAAAATCTTGTGAATTTGAACATATCTGTTCTAACTTCTGGCCTTACTGCAAAGGTACATACACTACAATATCTGGATCTTGTGAAAATAAAAAGACCCTTCTTTCAAGAAAAATAAGCTGTCAACTAATCTTAGTTTGAGAAAATATGTCTTGGTGACTAGAAGTTTTATCTTAAAATAAGAATTTTCCTCACCCTATTGGCAGATTATTTTTTGCCTATTTTAAGAAAATTTTCCAATGGGGTAACTTTTTTAAATCCAATTCTAAGGGGGGTATTCTTGCAGTTCTCTTTCTGTAATAATAGAAGAAGTAAAAAAAAAAACTTTAAAAGTTAGCAACTTTTTTTTTTTTTTTTACCTCTGTTTCAAGGGCTGAGATGTCATTGCGGATTTGCTGAGCCTCTGTCAGGAAACTTTCAATGATTGGCTCTGCCTCAAACACCACAGCCTGTGGGGTTATGCTTCCCACTACCACAGAGTCATCATCACCATCCTCCTTCTCTGAAAAATGATTGCTGTGGTCATTTGCCGCCTCAGAAAACTCCTGGGCCCTGTGCTGCAGCTCCTGTAATCTGTCCCTCATCCTGAGAGCGTCTTCCCTTCAGGACACAAAGTTATTGTGTGTACTCGTCCTGCCAAGATGAAACAACAGAGTACAATCAATGGAAAAAAAAACTACGCAGAACAGCGATATTTTTTGTTACATTATCACAATATTTTGATATAATATAAGAATATTAAGAGTCAATAATATCATACTAATAAGAAAAAAAACACCATAGAAATGCTTTTGGACACTCATTCATCATCATTTTTCTCTTTAAAAAAAGGCTAAATAATTTAAGCGAAAAAAATGCAACAAATAAAGCAATTAACACCAATGAATAAGAAGTAAAGTGACCTCACAAAACAGGAAGCCACAGTTTTGCAACAAAACAAATTTTAAAAAATTGACAGTTTTATGAAGTGCGTGTACTTAATGCCTTAGTCACGTGTGTCATTACAAAGGTTTGACCTGTGCAGGTGCTGCAGGTTTTTGGATTGTCTATAGAGGATCGTAGACAGGAGGCTGCTGCATCTTAGAGTAGCGCCGGTGTGTCTTGCATTTTCCTCATGCGGCCACCTTAAGGGACGTCATGAAAATGGAATGTACCATTGTTGTGTGTGTGTCAAGTGTATTGGGAAGTATTTATAAGGCTAAAGAAAGTTACTCACACATGCGAATGATGCTTTTGTAACGCCGCACTCCAGTCATTAGTAAATTTGTGCAATGGCTTCTTAGTGACTACAAGCAAATTCTGCATGCACTGCGTTTGAAGGTGATACTATGCTGTGGTTTTTGTATTTCCTCATTTCTGACTGTTGCTTGAACACCTTTAAGGTTCTGTTCTGCGCAGGGTTCAGAGGCATTGAAAAATGAATAAAACATACGCCATGCCTGTTTCTCGCTACTACTCTACCCTTAATCTTACATTGTTTTTAGATGTTTGCAATAACCTGTCACTCACAGCATGTCCATAGCAAAAAAATTAAACATTTTTGCTCTACGGGCTCATTGAGAGGTCTTCGACGTTGGTATTTTTGCCACTACGTGCTCCGTACAGATTTTTTACCTTTTTTTTTAACCCACTAAGGAGTTGTGAGCAAGGTGCAAGACAGAGTTGTTTTGGAGAAATGAAAGGCAACATTTAGAAAATGCTTGTTTATCTAAACATCTGTCAAAGTGACTGGAGTTCATTTTCCCATGAGAACTTGAAAGTTTGTGCTTATCAAGAAAAGTAAAAGGAAAACTAGGACAGTAAATAACCTTAGTCATTTTTTCATAAGTAAAAAGAAACAAAGAAAAGTAAGTCATACTTGAAAGAAGTTGGCTTTCAGTGAGATTTAGTAAAGTATGAGATGAATATCTCACTTGATTCTATTAGAGATTTAGTGAGTTTGGTTTTAAAAGTCTTCAACTAATTTCTTTTTTGTTCCGAATCAAACTTTTCCATCCTGTACATCCCAGAATAAAATTACTTAAATCCATTTATTTAAGCACAGATTTCAAGGCACTTACATAGACATACTGAACATATTAATCTGCCTAAGCTTCACTGAGGGGTCAGGCCATAATCTTTAGAAGGAATGTGATTGAGTGGAGGGAAGAGGGTGCATGTTGAGAAATCCAGCATTGCAAATCACAGGTTGTCCCCTCCCTGGATGGATTTCAAACAGGAAAGATAAGTGTGTCCTTGTATGAGCATGTGTGTATGTGTTTTTGTTGTAAACACAGTAAATGCGTAAGCACTCAAAGAATGCAGAACAACATTAAGGAGCTGGGCATTTTCCTGACTTGCTGTGTGTACTTCTCAGCACAGATTAGCTGATTATAACATTGGTGGTGGGATTTGAAAGCACATTCTCTGGGGTTTATCCCCAAAATGCTGAAGGAAATTCGGGAATGCTTCAGGGAGCCTGACCTTTGTGTGCGACAGAATGTTTTGTTCCCTCAAAAAAAGCAAATATTATTTCTCCCACTGCCATACACCTGCTCTTTTGTCTGCATTTCTGAAGAAAACCTTTTGTTGACAGTCTCTTGTTTCCATGCAGGTGGGAAAGGAGTGCCCATATATTTCACCGTCTGTCTTTTAATATAATAAAGATACAGTTTTCTATATGTTACTTATCTTCTTAAACAAAGCCACCTACATTTAGACCAAAAAAGTTCTTTGAAAATGAATTAAAAAAAAAAAGAAAAACTTCTTAAAACTTAAGCCTGTAAGTCAAGTCTGACTAAAAGCAACATAGATTAAATCTGAAAGAAAGATTGTTTGTTTTTATTATTTACCTTATTGTTGCTTGTTTCCCATCAGGCATGTAGTTTTGGAACAAGCAGAGCGGGACTTTAATCTGTCTCTTTTAGGTTTCCTTCATCCCTTCACACTCACATGATTTTCCTCAGCTTTGAGTAAAAATAGGAAAAATAAAAAAGGTTACCATTCAAAAGTTCGAACAACAGCTGATAACAAGACAGTTACACTCCAAGCAGGGAAAACGTCTGATGAAGTCAGGTTTTAAGCTCCGCCTCTTCCTCATCAGAAAGCTCTGGTTGGTCCAGGCGGGAAAGCAGCACATTTGAGACCTGTTTGTTCTCACAAAGAAATGAGAGGTGATGTGACGATGAAAATGAGAAAGGGAGAGACAGAGTAATCATAAATCCTTTCCTAAGGCGTATTCCTGAGCAAGGAAAACAGAGCAGAGCAAACAGAAGTGCAATGTGTAAAAGGCGGAGGGCAAACAGTCATGTGCTTCCCATGAACTGAAGTTAAATGAGAGAACTTCTATGGAATTTTTTGTTTTCTTATGTTAAGCTCTTTTGATACGCACTTAAAATACTTTCTAAATCCAATAACTCAACACCCTACCATTACCTCCTTGTAAGTCCATAAGTTTTATTGATTTTCTCAAAAATTAACACAACATGACTGTAGAGTAGTGCCCAGTGACTAAGAGGGAGTGGATCGGGTGGAGAAGATCAACACAAAAGAATAATGACTGGTCAGAATATGTTTTTCAAGTCTGGGGGAAACTTTTCATAATTAACTTCTTCTTTCATCTTTATTAAAAGAATCACAGAAAACGTTGAAACAAAACAAAAGACAGTAAATGACACATTTAAATGTTAGTAGATGATATTTCTTTTTTTGTTAAACAAAAAAGAAAATGAAACACATAAAAAGATAGTTTACAGAATGGAAATCCAGAGGGATGGGGTCTGAAGAGGATTTTATTTGACACAGGATGTATTTTTATTTTGAAATAAAAAAAAAAAAAAACTTCTGTCTAAAGTAAAAGAAGTTTTAACATTTTTGAAACAAAAAATTGCAATGCTGTTATAATTTTGTCATTGTAAATATTTAATAGCCATTCATTACGAACGAATGGCTAGATGGTCACAAAAATGCAAATATAGTGTATTTTTTTAAACAATAAAATAATATTTTGGGGCTTTTGTTGGGTTTTTGTCAGTAAGAAATCTTTTAGACTAAAAGGTTGCAGACTCCTGGTCTTGGGCAGGGGTCCAGAGGGGTCCTAACAAATGTGTTTGATTAAATTATAAAACATAAGATAACCCTTTAGTTTTTAAAGCATTACAGGGGTGTCTTAGTTTTGCAAGCAAGAACTGAAATCAAAGAATCGTGGACAGCCAGAATTCAGTTTGGTTAATTAAGAAATGAAACAAATAAAAATGTCACATGACAATCAAATTAGAACAACATTTTTAGAGGTATCAGCTCTTTATAATTTCCATCAGGATTTTCTATAGGAAGCTGCAGCTCCACAGGGTTTCACTTTTTCCATAGAGTGATGATGTTTTTTTCTGTTTTTTCATCATACAATTTTGATTTAGATTTCCTTTTTTTTAGTTAATTCAGATGTAAAAAAAAAAACTCTTATTAATGAATGAAAAATATTTCACTTATTAAACCTGTAATAATCCCCCATTAGAAACGTTTAAAAAAAGTTGCCTATAACCCCTTTTTACAGATAGCTGAGCAGTTCCTGCTATCACATTTTTCCATCCATTCCCTCCACCTTCAGACCATGTTTTGTCATTTTTATTTCTCTCTCCACTACAAGGCCCTTGGTAGCAGCAACACTCCTCTATGGAGTAAACCTAAATTATCAGCAGTCGCAGAGAAACCTCACATCATATGAGGATGACATGGCAGGGTAATATCGTGACTTCTCGACGAAGACAAGCATCGGGATGATGAATGGGTTATACACCAGGAGACAGAAAAAATGAGAAAGAGGAGATAAATGAGTAAGGTGATAGAGATGGTCAGGGGGGCAAGGATAATGGGGTCAAAAGCATGGTCATTAAGCCAATTGAAAAGATTGATACAAGGGTCAGTGTCTTTAAAAACTAAAATGAGACAATCGATGACCTGGAAATTATCTGTTCCCCTTGCAAGTCTGTGATATTGTGACTGAGGTCATTGAGGTTTTAATTGAACTTCAGCTTACACTTTAATTACGAACTAACCAACGTTGCATTAGGACTTGGAAAGTCTGACCAATATTATTATTAGGGTAAAATGGTACTGGAGTTTTTGCAATAATAAATCAAAGAAATGATTAAAAAAAAATATCTAGGATAATTATTGCATTCAAAACAAATATTATTGGGATGAATAGAAAAAGAAAGACATTCAAAATGTAACTTTGTCCATCTTTCCTTAGTGATTTTGATTAAGAAACACAAGAAACATTTTTAAAAAAAGGCCAAACTCTGACATAACTTTCATTCACACCTGGATTTAGACGAAGAACACATTCTAAGAAGTTCATTTTACTGCATTAGGTGGTCAATGTCTTAACTGTAATGAAGACGCTGAGGTGTGGATACATGTGCGACTGAATTTAATATAGTAGTAGCACAGAGAGGACAAGGCAGAATCAGAAAACGAGCAAGGATCAAGACAAAGGGACGAGGTGGGGGTCGAATAAACAGGCGAAGGTCAGAAAAACACAGGCAGACAAACTAAAGAGAACTGCTTAGACTGAATGTATGAGAAAGTAGGAACCGGTGAACAGATGCATGCTGGAAGATGGAGATCCACAGGATGACAGAGCCAGTTAGAACTCAGGCAAAGACTCCCTCTGGTGGTCGGAGGAGGACAAGATTGGCTTGGACCTGACAGAGACACCCAACACCCCGCGAGCGGCTCCAGAAGTGGGAGATCACCCGACGTCAGGGTTGACCATGAGGCCAAAGGGTCGGCCTGTCCGGATGGTCACGGAGGAAGTCAGTAATGAGGGAGGGGTCGAGAATGTCATTGGCGGTAACCCTGGAGCGTTCCTCGGGACCGTCTCCCTGACATTAACAAGACCTGCAGTTCCTTGAAAAGTCAGTGTTAATGCCAGATCCTATGGAGCAGTGCTTCCCAATCTCTGGGCTTCCCAATCCCTGGGCTGTGGGCTGATAATGGTTTGTGGGTCAGTTGGTACCGAATTGCAGAGAAAAAAAAACAAACTTTTTTTTAAGCAAGATTCTGATGGAAGTTTCATTTGGGAAAACTTTTGATTCACCCATTGACTGTATAAAGAGAACTGGACTGAGTGTGTCTGAGGAAGATGGGCGTTAAAGGAGCCCGGTCAGGACACAATTGGAAGATATGTACTTCCATCTTTACAAAAGTTCAGATGTTGTTTGTTTCCATGAGGGAAGCACAGACTCGCTACCAAGGCCAGCTCTAGGTTAACATCACGAAATTGGTGGAACCCACAAGGAGGGAAAGACAGTACCTAAGAGATTGAAGCGTCTTACTTCCAGGTAGAAAAGAAGCTCACAAAAATAACTCATAATTCATAATAAATATTGTTCTTTAGTGTGTCAAAGGTAACACATTATCATATAAAATAAAAGCTTAAGAACAGCAAAATATTACGATCTTTAAATGGTAGTATAGGAACCAATATGTAGAGGACCAATGGCAGAAACGTTAACATTTAATACATAAACTTAAACTTGATAAAAACCCATCGAGAACCAAAAAAGTGACAAAACAGAACAGATGATCTGACCAAAACAAACTGAAAATCAGATGTGTATCCACAATAGTATGAGGGCAGTGAACAGAAATGAAGACAGCCGTGGATAATTAACATTAACCTGAAGAGACTGACAGGGAACAACTAAGAAACATGATCAAAATCATCACTGATGAAACCAAATTAAACTGCACCATCCTCACAATGAAATGCAATAGCCCCCATTAGTCTGATACTCCCTTACCTTTTTTGTAAGTATTGTTATATAAGTCTCTGGCGAGAATTCTCAAAACTTTGTAAACATGTCCAAACAGTATATCTCTGCTCCTTCAGGATGTGACAGACTATAAACTTAATTGCTGTTGGGAGTTAGAGATGTCACTTCTTCAGACATTCTGCTGAGTCTGCAAAAAAAAAAAAAAAAAGACACAAAATTTTTGTAGATCCAGAACTCTGAACCTCTGTCATTAGACATTCAGAAATTTAAGAAGATAAATCAACTTTTTTTCATTATTACTTCTGTGTCGAAGTAACAACAAATAATACTATTTTAACCTATGTATATTGTATGTTGTGTATCTAAACATATGTGTAATGAATTAAAAATAAAAACCAACATTTTAAGATAGCACACTAACCAAATGCACAACGACATTTGAATGCGGGGAGTTTAAAAAGAAAAAAGAAGGAATTAAAAAATCAAAACGACATGACGAACGGGGCAAAAATATAGGATGGCTCAATGTGACAATGACTTTATGAGAAGACGTTGTTTTTCCCATGTGGATCTGCTTCACATTATCCCATTAGGTTCTGGCAGTAAAAGGAAAGTCCGTAATTGTGATAGAACTCAGTTTTACATTTAAAAGATAATTCTGAAAAAAAGTACAGAGAGGCTAACAGGATCATGATATGATCACAATTATGTCACTTAAATAACTGATTTAAAACATTCTTTAGTGTCAAATAATCCAGTTGTGTGGGTGTCAGTAGACTATTTAACAAAATAATATGACATATTGTGAAAATGTTTGGAAAAATATTACTTTATGCATGTTTTAGGTTTCTCTAAAGAGGATCCATGGGCTGGAGACCATAAACCGTCTTACCAAGCTGATGTGGTGGCAAATGTGGAGAGGCAGGTTAATGTTGTTTCCCCTCCCTCAGGGATTAATCATCTGGTTTCATAACTACTTGCCAAATGCCAACATAATCATTTCAGTGCGATAACAAAACTCAGGCAACAGGAAATGTGAGACAGCAGGATAGAGAATTGCAAGGAAGGAGAAATTAGCCGCCTGCATTTCTGCATGCCATCGCAAAAAATGTTTATTTCTCGTAATATTATGCATGCATGAACAGACATGAAGCTACATGTACATGTTAGGTTTTTTTCCACTTTTGGAGCACTTCCCCTTATCACAACGCACTTTCCAATCTAACTTATAAACTAAAAAAAAGTGCTAAAACTAAAAATAACCTATGGTAATATATGTGTGTATAATTTTAAAATCTCAAAGATAATGCTCTGTGTACTCACAGCTTTAAATGTTTTTTGCAAAGCTTGTCATATGTCAGAGGTTTGGTCTCCGCAAATATAGAAAGACGGGAATATCCACACACACACACCCACTTCCCTGCACAAATACAACATTTATATTTATTTATTGTCACATTAAGGACTGCTTTTCAATGAATAAATGTTGAAAGTGATTGACATTTATAGTCAGCCGGATTTTGCAGTGCATTATTTTGCATTTGTTATACGTCATTGAGACAGACTTCCAGCCCGGCTCCATTATGTATTTAGAGAATGACTGTCAGAAACAACAAGCGAATGCAAAACACTCGGTGGGCTCTGTAAATGCCAAATTGAGAGAGAAGCAGTCCCATTTGTCCATGCTTACCGGGCGTCCCTTATTAACTTCTGCTGTTGAGAGTTTGTCTGTGAGAATGTCCTTCACTTTTCCTACCAAGGTCTCTCCCAGTCTCCCTCCCCTCCACTCTCCCCCTCTTCCATTCGTTCACCTGCATTGAGATCATAAATTGCTGAAAATGAAGCCTTGTTTCCAGTCTGTTAGACGCGCCAGCCAATGCCAAGGCCTTTCACATACCCCTTTGCCCCTCAAAAGTACCTATGTGGAAAAAATTGTCTCCTTCTTCTCTTGCCAGTAATATGCACATGCATCATTCAATCACCATTCTGCACCCTTGACTTACATCCGTCTATCCCCCTCAAGGCTGCAGTATGTGTTTACCGCCTAGAGTAAAACCACACTTGAATAAAATGACAAACAATTTTAACATATAAAAAAAACATTTTAATGAAACTGGAACTTTTAACATGAACTTTTGAGGGTCAGAATCACAAAATACAAATTATGCCTTATTGATCGCTGCCTCGGCTTTTGGGGACAGTTTTGGTCGAGTCACATGACCATTTAAGATAATTAAAAATCATTTCAAACACCTTTTCGGTACAATGTCTTGCCAAGTCTAAGGGAACTTCAAGCACAAAGAATATAGTGATATAAGTAAGTGAAAAGCAGAAATATGTCACGAAAAATGAAACTGTCAAGTGTTTGCCTTTGTGCAACTTCAGTATGCACCATTGACTGTTTATGAGACCTGGACTTCCAAACAGGAAGTACCCACCAGCTACAAGAAGTCAAAATCCCAGACTTCCATTGAGAAGTAAACAGCTGTTACTCTGTCATAGTATTTCTCAGAAAAACATTCTTGCTCAGCTACCATTTTTTTTATGTTCTTGCTAATCCAAATTTTTATTCATGATTTTTTCTTCTTTTTTTGCAAGTCATTCAAGTTATAAACTAGCCAATCAGATGCCCCAATAAAAGTATGGGGTCTCATGTTGAGCGCTCAAAACATTTGATTGAAAGATTCTCCCCAGCTCGCTTTCAAATGCTAAGTGGTGAGAACTTCAAACAAGCTCACTCCTGATTGGCGAGAGCAGCTGGCATTGACCCACCCACTGCTTACTAATGTCATATGGCTCCTACATGGCGATGTCCGTAATGGAAAAAATAGCTAACTTAACTCCATGTCATGGGAGCCGGAAGTAAGCTATTTTCTTTGGATGGCCTCACAATCACTTGTTCCAGTTTCCAGTCAGTGCTACATACAATGCATTTAAAGGTCATATTAAGCTTTCACAAGATTTATGTCATACGAAGTTTAGACGGATGATACTAATCTAGAAAATTACAAAATGTGGAATGCTTACTTCTATGCACAGTATTCTGCTTTTAATATTTCCACAGTGTCCAGTTTTACTTGCATGCGTGGCTTCATAGTTCAGTCTTTAATACTTAGTAATATTTCAGATATTTATTTTTTGTAGTTTAATGTTTATGTAGTTACGTCATCAGTTATTAGTTTGTCAGTTCTGTTCACCCTTGATCTCTGTTAAATATTCAGATGTGGCTTGAGTTTAACCAGCACACGGGCTGCATGGTTTGCTTGGTTGATTTTCAACAACTTCTTAAATGTTTTCAAATTATTTCCGTCTTTTTTTATTTAATTATGATTTTTTTTTTTTTTTTTTACAAATTCCTAATTTCACCAAAGTCCATTTACACTCTAATCAATGCCAAAATCGTACTTATTTATTCATTTTTAACCATCCTGGATGTGCAGCGCTTTGTCTTCCACTAGTTGATTAATAGTTATAGTGTATTTTAATCTCACGGTGTGCTGTCTCTTGAATTGAATCTTCTTCTATCCATTTATGTAGCCGATGTTTTGGGAAAAAAAGCTGAAAGATTTTCCATTCCCATGCTTTGTTTTGTTTTTTAGCACTGCTTGCTTTTTTGCTCTTTGATAAGTCATCCTTTTGGAAATTCTTACATTTTTTAAATGGTCTTATTATTCTCACATGACAATAAAAACATCTCACTTTCAAGTTTTAAACGTTTTCACAGAATTGGTTTTCAGTTTGCAATCACTTTTATGTGTATTGGTATTTTTTATGTCAGTTTTGTAGATTGGCTTTTTTTTACATGTGTGGGAATTCAGCTAATTTGTCCTAGGATTTCCAAAATTACTAAGAATTAATAAAAGTGGTAGATTACCTTTTTTATTTTGACTCAAATATATCTTAAATATTTAATAATATGTGTGTTTGGGTTGTGGAGGAAGACTTAAATCTTCCAGATCGTTATGACACGTATTTTTAAACTTCATAGACTCGAATGTTTTGTCTTCATGGAAGTTTGCAGGCTTCAAAACAAAAACAGAGCTCGAAAGCGAACATTGTCTATCAAATCCTGCTTAACCCAGGTTAAAAGCCTCATCAAGTCGTGCCTCAAGGATGTTTAAACCTCTACCTGTGTTTGGCAGCAACACGTCTTCTTTGTCACTGCAATTGTCTGATAGTTGGATATGTTGTTATAGTCTCAGCATGCTGTCTTGCCCTCTTCCTGAACTCTGCTATGTCAGCGGGAGAAGACTCTTTGTTGAGGAGAATTTTTGATGTACTTTTCTTGCTAAGTTTCAACATTTTTCCCAGTAGTGTGCAAGACAAATTTCTAAATAAAGATAGAAAAGAAAAAAGTCCAAATCTAGAAGAATCTGGTATTTGGAATATAAATTGAAAACGATTTGATGGCATCATAGCTGTTTTGGGAAAAGGATACAGCTCACAATTCTGACTTTTGTTTGTTTCAGTCTTCTTTTCTTTCTGTATTTCCCATTAAAATGTGAAAGCATGTCTGCTGCACAACTTTAAAGAGTAAAGACGTGCTATTCACAGTCCCAGAGGAATCGCTCATTTCCACTCATCATTAAACCCACTGCAGGCGCAAAAGCCTTGCTCAGACTCTATTAATGTCATCGAGGACACAGGTAATTTAATTCATAAGCTCCGATTACATCAGATGTGTAATGGCCTAATGATGAAGCACGATGTTTGAGTTGCATTTAATAATGTTGCTTAATAGATGACATAGACCAAGCTATTATTAACTACTAAGGTTATACACTCAATAAATGTACATAGTAACAGGTTTTGTTGCTATAGGAAAGGGGTTTGAACCTGCCAGAGTACAATACTGAGTTTTTATAGGTAAAATGAGAAGTTTATCCCTCCTATCAATATTCACAGCCTCTCAATCCTTTTGTTGAAACTTTTCCCCATTGGCTTTCAGGAAACAGTTGTTGTTATTCCCTTTGCCACATTTCAGTGGATGATGATGTAACCGTGAAGCAAATATGAGCATCATTGACTTGGCACAAAATGCAATTTACTAAAAATATTCGTCAGAGACAAACCTGACGGCATCAAGTGAAAACATTATATATGTCTAAAAAAAAAAGCTGGATTTTTGTTATTGAGAATAACAAGATACTTGTCAACCTTCTCCATGTTTTGCTTTTGTTTTTGTTATTATCCATCTCTGCCTGTCACCACTTGCCTCCCTTCATTGCTCATACAGAAATCTTTTAGTCTCAAAAATGACAGCGCATTGGTATCTCTGTTTGTGAAAGCATTCAAGTGTTTTAGACACATAAATTAAGCTGTTTTATTTTATGTTTAGTTGTTTCTCCGGTTTGACTAGATGCAAATGAGCAGCTTCCTCACTATTTGTCAAACAAACAATAATTAGATATTGTGTGACTGGCTTCTTTTTTCCACCTGTTTTCTTTTGGAATCTATGCTTTCATTAATATGGGTATTTTCAGACTATGATAGGCCTTACATTTCCAGCTCTGAGGTTTTGCAAGTTGTCCTTGAACCTGTCATTTATTCTACAAACCATACAGAAGAAGAAGAGATATATTGTTAAAAATGTTTAATTTTATTTAACCTGTATTTGACCAGGAGATTCCATTGAGATTAGATATCTTTTTTAAGAGAGAGCTGGACTGAAAGGCATCATCACAAGAAAACAGATACAATTAAGACAATAAAGTTAAAATAAAATACACTTACACAGTATGACAGTAATTAAAAAGTTAAACATGAGTAATGCTGTCTGGTCTTAAGTGATGTGCGCATTTCTTTTAAAGGCTCAGAAAGAGTTGTTTTAAAGCAAAATACAATGAAATACGATAAATAAATATGTTTAATTAATTTTAAATATGAATGTTTGGCCTTTGAAATATCAAAGAAAGAAGATTATTTCCAATCTCTTTTGGAACATTTCTTTATTCTGGGTACTTGTTACATCCCACCTTTGAAAGGAGGGAGAAAATAGGTAACATAAAGAAATAATGAATAACCAGGCAGGATAAATTGGCCACGCAGCCAGTTTTTTGGGTGACAGGTGTTAACATACAAACAAAAGAAACTGGCAAAAAAAAAAAAAAACACCTCCAAAAGGCTGACATAAAGTTTGAAACCCAAATTAACCCCAGGCCTTATAACAGATTTACAAACAGAAATGTAGACATGCAGACACCAAAACTCAACAACTGCTTAGACAAAACCAAAGACCACAATATGCTAATTCCAACAAAAGGGAAAAAACTAGAATGAAGCAAACGAGGGGGAAACCAGAGGCTTTCACAGGCTTGGCCAGAGGCAGGCTGAGAATCTAATCCCTCTCAGGAATTCAGCTGCCACTGGAGCAGAGGTTCCTGGGAGCTTTTGAGCTTCCCTCCCAGCCTGGTGATTGGTGGTGGGTTGTTGTCTCAATCAGCTCTGCATGAGGGGCGGGGTCAACCGCAGTAGAAGAGCTGGACCTCTGCAAGAGCTGAAACTCAAAGATGTGCACACAGAGACACACATACAGCACACTAACATGCAGACAAGACCGGGGGTCATAACAGTACTTCAGCATCCTCCTGCATCTCCAATCCTCTCTTGAGCTATTGTAAAAGTGGTCCTAGTAGTCTTTTAATCATGATTATGCCATTTTTAGCCAAACCAAAAGATTTGCATCATTTTCTAGGACATAGTTTCTGCACGGTGGCAGGACATTATTAGAAATTTACTTCTGGGTTGTGGGCTAAACTGCCAGTGTGAAGTAAGCCTACACCCACGCCAGTCCATCAAAACCCCAACCTGACCTTATCAGTGCAACAAAATGATCAGAGATAATGGAGCTAATGGGCTGTACAGTTTTGATCCAGATCCAGCTCAGAAGAAAACAAAGACGTTCAAGGATCTAGTTGTCTACAAGTGGATGTGTCAGAATGCAGCAGAGAGCTTGTGACTTGCTGTAGTGATTGTGTTTGTCACAACTTTTCCAACTGCATTTATTTATCTGTTCCTGATTCACAAAAGCTTGATTAAAGAAATATTCAGAAATGCAATTGGTAAGAATATTTATTTTTATAAATCTCCATCATTAGAAAAATGTACAAAACACTACAAATACGATTGACCTTAAACTGTCACTGAGAATGTAAGATTGTGTATTTCTTCGTTCTATACTGGTCCTGTCATAGACAATAGACCCGTCCAGAATGTGCTCTACCTCTTTATTTAAAAAAAAAAAAAAACCCAGACTGCAGTGACCCTGAACCAAATAAAGCATATATGGAAATTGAAAGAATCAAATAGGTTTTGATACGGTGAAAAGCTATGTGCCGTTTTGTTACATCGATAATATGCAAAGCTTAAATCAACTAATTCATGGTGTCCTCCACATGAACTCTGTTTATCTCTGCAGTAAACCCCCCCCCTCCTTCTTCATTCTCCACATTTCAAAGGAAGCATGAGCTCCAGATTTGCATAATCCAGAATGTAATGCATGTGTATATGTGCGTGTCTTTGTGGGTGTGGGTTTGCATCCTCAAGTGTAATCTTGTATGTTGGAGTGAGGACTGAGTTTTTCTTTTCTCTGGGAACAAGATGTACTTAATAAAGAAGAGAAAAAAAGATGGTCACACTTGAAACTGAGAAGAATACACAGACAAAGACAGTTTAAGTTCTTTATGCACAAGAAGCAAACTTCAAAAGAGTCCCAGGGTTGTTGAGAAGCTTTATAAATTATTCAAAGGTTAACATCCAGTTCTTTTTTTTTTCTTTTTTGTAGTTTGGAGATATTTGTCTGTTTTTCCTAGCTATATTTGCTCAATGTAACTTTGAAAGGACTGTGCAACTCTCAGTCTGGTTAGGATGTGATGCAGCCATGTACTGCAAAAATGAAGATCAGTCTGTGCATCTTTTCAGATGTATAAATCAGGTCAAATATTAGTTTACATGTCCAGAAAAGCATGAAAAATCGAAGTTAGTGATTCAATATTAAAGACACTGACACAAAAAAGTAGTATCAAAAGAAAATTGTGCTTATTTTTTCAAAATGGACTATGAATATATGAAGCACTTTACAAAATGACTTTATTTTACTTGTAAAAAATATTTGAAAGATAGTTGTATAATATAAATTTTTAACAGTACAAAAGTCACAAGTACTGCAAAATATACAATTTACAGCATAACTGAGTACAAAAAGTACTAATTTAATCAGTAGCGCGATGAACAAAACGACTATTTCCAAACTTTCCAAAAGGATGAGTTTTATTGAACCCGTTTTTAACTCTATAACATGAAATGAAGGTGAATATTGTAACTTAGATCACAAACTCTTTAGTGATACTCAGACTGGTTGAAGCAAAAATGAGTACACCCTGCATCAAAAACTACTACATCTAGTATTTTTTATGAGCACTGTGATTTTTAAGGACAGCACCAAGTCTTCTAAACATGGAATGAACAAGTTTGTGACATATTGCAACATCTTTTTTCTTTCTTTCTTTCATTTTTCTTCAAGAATAACCTCTTTTAGGGCCTGGATGCTGGATGGAGAGTGATGCTCAACTTGTTTCAGAATTCCCCACAGGTATTCGATTGGATTCAGATCAGGAGACCTACTTGGCCATTCAATCACCTTCACCCTGTACTTCTACAGAAATACAACAGTGGCTTTCCATGTGTGTTTTGGATCATTGTCGTGTTGGAAAGTACATGACAACCAAGTGTACGGAGTGATGGCAGCATCTTCTCCTTCAGTATAGAGCAGTACATTGTTGATTTCACGATACCATCAATGAAATGCAGCTCCCCAACACCAGCAGCACTCATGCAGTCCCACATAAGGACACTGCCACCCCCATGTTTCACTGTAGGCACCGTGAGATTTTCAAATTTTCAGATATTTTAAAACCATTAGTTCCAAAAATAGTGATCTTTGTCTCAGTCGTGAGTATAGAGTCCCAGTGGTCTATTTTACAGCATGGGCACTGGCAAATTCTAGGCATGCGTTTTTAAGCATGGGCTTTAGGAAAGGAATGAATTCCTTTGTGGACGATACCCATCCATGCCATTCCGCTGCAGTGTGCACCGTATAGTGTCATGAGAAACGGTCACTCCAGTTTGGTTTTCCACTGTTTTAGCTAACTGCAGTGAACTTGCATGGCGATTTTCTTTAACCGTTCTCATCGGAAGACACTCCTGTCAACATGCTAACTTCGTGTGTTACGTTTGGTGGTTCTGAGGACAAAACAAAAGAGAGCAGACCCCAGAGTACTTGATTAGAAACTCCAGATGACAAGCAGGATCAGGAAAGTCAGTGTAGTTTTGACCTTCAGCTACCTGGAAGTGCAGGACTACTCATCGAGATGAAGGGTGGTTGAAGGAAGGAAGGAAGTGGAAGTCAGGATGAGTTAGTTGGAGGAACAGCAGAGAAAGGAGGTGGAGACTCTCCAGAAGGTGTGTGAGGATAACTGTCCATTCTCCAGAAGGCAGGTCCAAGGCTGAAAGAGGGTCAGGAAAACAGGAATCCAATTCATCGGTAATGGGGCAAGGTACTCACTGAGGCACAAGGGTAACAGGCTGAATGTGTAAGTAGAGGAGCAGAAGAAGGTCAGGTCAGGTAGGAGAACAGGCCTTAAAGTTTGCAGGATGTCTCAGGAGCAGGTAGTTGAAAATGTTGAGCTGAAACGTTGCGGCAAGCAGATTTTTCCGATTTTGTGAAATTTCTCTTCCATAAGGAACCATTTCTGACAGCATGAAATGGGAAGGGTTTTTCTTTGTTCAGTAATGCTCTTTTATAGTGACCTGTGTCCTGACACATCTTAAATGAATCATTAGACTCACCTGTGGTTGAATGCCTCTTCATTAGAATTTTGTAGTCTTAAGTGTGGCTTTTCTCCTAAGACTGTACTTGGGGTGGACTCATTTTTGCAACATGGGCTTGAATGAATTAGTTGGGGAAATCACTTTTTTGTGTGTGCGAATGAACAAATCTTGTTTGCAATCACTGGCCCACATTACTGGGAATATTTTGTAGTATTATATCTGATAGAAAATGTTGATTCTGAAAGGACACTAAAGGTTTCCTGAAAAA
This sequence comes from Oryzias celebensis, assembly GCA_014656515.1. Classification (NCBI taxonomy): domain Eukaryota; kingdom Metazoa; phylum Chordata; class Actinopteri; order Beloniformes; family Adrianichthyidae; genus Oryzias; species Oryzias celebensis. The sequence continues at coordinate 14,661,897 of BNCR01000017.1, read as the reverse complement.
TGTAGTGGGGTGTATTCATTTATGCTGAGCACTGCATATGAACTTCTCCTTAGTGTTTACAGCTAGTATTATTTTAAACTTGGAGTGTCAAATTATCACCTTAATTAATTACAGACAATTTAGTGTTTTGTTTTGTTTTTTAATTGTGTTAATCTTATTTTTAATTTATAACTATTGTTGGGTTCTCAAATAACTCTGTTTATCACGAATATTTTATACTAACTCAGCATCACTCTCTGTGTTTATGCACGCAGGCTGCACCCCGTTATTGCGTTGTCACCACTGTGCGACTTTGTTGTTCATAATAAAAATTCACAATTAGATTGCTCAGAAGTGTTCCTACTGTTTTTTATGTGTTAAATTAGAGCACTCTGAACATGATGTTTTGTTTCTGTTTTTTTGTTTTGTTTCTGTTTGTTTGTTTTTTTTTGTAATTGTTCAAAATTGAAAAAAAAAAAAAAAACTTGATTGTGTAAAAGTAAAGGTTAGAAGTCTATTATAATAGGAAAACTTCACGAAGGCACCATTTCAATTGTATGTTGATCTTTTATTGCACCACAATGTCACAAATTGAAAGGAAAATACCTCAAAATAAGCCTTTTCACAGAAATTATTAGATTAGATTAAAAAGAGATGATTTTAATTAATTAATTACAGGTCATGATTTATTAATTGCAAATAAAATTTGCATGACAGCACTATTTTTAAACAAATTAAGGTTACAACTATCTTTTAATTAGGTCTATGGAAAAAATGACTTTACAAAAATGGCTAAATCATTATAACAAGTTAGCTCTGCTACGGGCTAAATTTTGGCTGCGATCTGCCTTGCATGAGAGCCTCTTTAGTTTCGAAGTCTGTCTTTGCTTTGGTATGCAGATCCACTCCCACCTCCCTCCTTTCCATGCCTCTCTATCTTCTTGATGCTTTCCTTCATCTAAGCCTCCCCTCATTAAAAGTCTTAATTGACTCATTCACACCTGCTCATGCAGTTGTTCATTTGGGACAAGCCTCTACCGACAGCAGATTTTCTCATCAGCTATGAGTTCATGCCAGTGCACACTGTCCTTCACTGGTTTACAGGGCAAAACAAAAGTCTAATACTGCACATGGGTGCACACAAGTTTTTTTGCAGGCTTCGACATGGCGGTGCAAATAAATAAGTGAAAAGTTTACAAAGGAGGAGAATCTGTCCGAAAGTCCAACCTCAGATCCAGGAACAACAGAGTGGTTTTCGTTCAAGACTGCAGGACACATCACACCAACCTGTGCACAGCCTGGATTGATTACAAGAAAGCCTATGACTCAATGCCACACACGTGGATCACTGAATGCTTGGAGCTGTACGACATCGATAGAACTCTAAGCGCTTTCATAGGAAACTCAATGAAGCTGTGGAAAACCACCCTTGAAACCAATGGCAAACCACTTGCACAAGTGTCCATTAAATGTGGCATATACCAAGGAGATGCTCTTTCCCAACTGCTGTTCTGCATAGATCCACTCAGGAATGGGACAACCATCAGTCAGCTCCTCTACATGGATGACATCAAGCTATACGCTAAGAGAGAGCGACATTGACTCCCTGATCCACACCACCTGGATTTACAGTACTGACATTGGGATGTCATTCGTGCTTCAGAAATGCAGTCAGATAGTGACAGGGAGAAGCAAGGTAGTCCACAATGAAGGGCCTCACTCCCAGAAGGAACTTTAGCAGACGCTGAGGACAGTTACAAGTACCTTGGAATTCCACAGGCAAATGGCAACCTGGAGCAGGAACAAGGAAAGCTGCAACAGCCAAATACTTAAAACGAGTAAGGCAAGTCCTGAGATGCGAGCTGAATAGCATTAACAAGACCAATACAGTTACCCACTGCCAGTCATCAGATATCCTGCACGAATAATCAGATGGCCGAAGGAAGAGATACAGACTACGTACGTTAAGACACGAAAGCTCCTCATCATGCATAGAGGATTCCATCCCAAATCTCAATAACATCAGCAAATTCCAGGTCTGTGATAGTGATCGGGGGTGACCTACGACTTTGCTGCTTCTTGATAGTGAAACCGAGTTCTACTTCACGCCCAGCGGTGGCTTAATAATAACAAAGGCTTTAATAAAAATCACATTTTTTAAATGCAGTTGTTTGCGTTTGCTGTTACAAGATGTAAATTTAAACAAAAAAACACAGAAAATTAGTGTTGTACTCTCGTAATTCTCCAATCTCTCTGTCATCTAGCACAGAAAGACATGAGATCAAGACACCAAATCACAAAATTTCTCTTTACAGTGCTGCATGCTTAACAGATTTGTATTAGTCTTGTTTGCATAATTTAGGCATGGAAGTCTGCTTAAGAGTCAGATATTATCTTTAATTTGAAGTGGGGATCCAAAGATTTCTGACAACCTCTCGTACTGATGCTTATGAGGGAATATGAGGGCCACCATAAAAATACATTTCAAAAATAAATTCATAGAATAAAGTCATGTACTTATGAGAAAAAATGTGTAATATTGCAGGTATAACTCTTAGAATTATGATACAAAGAAGTTTTCATTCATGACACTTGAATTCAAGACACAAAAGTATGTTTATTACCAACAAATAAACAACAAAAAAGATCCAAATTTTAAGCTTCAGTATGAGAGTTTTAGAGAGGATCGTAAGCGGTTACTTCTACATTTGTTTCACAAATAAAGAAATGCAAAGTCTTTAGCAAATCAACAATGTTTTAATGCAACTTTAAGGACATTGAAAAAGAAATATGCAGAAAACTGGGTCTTTTCAGAGGAAGACTAGCCGTTTATGTTGTCAAAAGCACAAGTCCGGAGGTCCAAATGCATTGAGGTAAATGGATTTCAATAATAAACTAAATCCTGATGGCATCACCAAAAATGTGTGTTGATGGATGTAGTGGGCATGTAATGTGGATGAAGACTAACTCAACCAACTAGACTTTAGATCTCCTCAAAAAACTGTATTTGAAAGAAAGCACTTAGCAACAATTTGGCCGGCTTGTTCTTCTTTTTTTTAATTTGCAGACAGACATGAAAATCATGAAGCTGGTGTTTGCTCCATTCCTTAAAAACTTGACTCCACAAAATCTAAAGACGATACTTAACCTACGAAAGAATAGCAGCTACTCTGTAAAGTGAAACATATGCTGAATGTAAAACTGACAACAGATTTTGTTTTCTTAATTTTGTAATTCATGAATGAATAATTTCAAAAGCAAACTGTCTCTAGGTTAAAAAGTCCTGATTTACAATCATGGCAATTAGAAACATATAACTTACCTTTTTGCATCGGTTTAACATTTTTTCTTTAACAGCAGAAATATGACTGTAGGAATAAAGACAGTACATCTAATAGAAAAAATGATGGAAGACAAATGTGAATAAAGAGGAAATGTAGATATACAGAGAGGAACATAAAGCACACACAGCACTATTCAGCTTATTAGAATTGACTCCCCCATGCTGCCAACACTTTAATAACTGTTCTTTATGCTATAATAACACAAGACTGTCCTGCCATATATGATTTCAATTTCCCTATCAGTGTACATCATGTGAGAGGCAGATTAAAAGCCTTTTGTGGACTCATCTTGGAGTCAGATCGCCCTCGGTGTGACTTCCTTGGCTGTTAATGAGGCCATTTTCCTGGAGCCAACCCCACTCAGGGAGAACTAATATCTTAGTGGTGTAAAGCACATGCTACAGAGAGGAAAAAGGAAGGCACTGAGCATGAAAATAGTACTAAGGCAATCTTTATTTTTTAATTTTCTATTTGTTAGCAATAGGGGATGAAAGCATATGAAGCAAAACTAAAAGTTAAAAACTGAAAGTCTATTCCTTTTATTCAAAGGCTTTTACATACCCCCAAAACCTCTCAACCCACCCCACCACCACACACATTTGTACATGCACACCCTGCATGTTCACAAAGTCAAATAGATGTAGTTATTGTCATTAGTATCAGTAATTAAAAAAAAATATACAAATAACAAAACAAATAATAGTTTAAACTCAATATTTAAACTCAATATCTTTTTAATTTGCACACTGCACTTATCAGTTTTTTGGGGAAAAAATTAATTCTTGCATAATTTTCTTTCCACTTCACAGGTGTGTGCTGGTCTTTGACATAAAATTCCAATAAAAAATTTTGTTTGTGGTCATAATGTGAGAAAATGTGGAGAACTGAAAGGAGTATGAATACTTTTGCAAGCCACTGTATGTTAATGTTTTTATTTTTATTTTCTCGTGCTACAAGAATCTTCAAGATTAAGATCTTTAAGGCTGGAAGTAAGCCTCTGCTGATGTCTCATTATTCCTTTGTTTACACTCTCTCCCACTAACTTAAAGCCCTTCACAGCCCCAAGCTAACATCAGCGGTGCAACAAAATTGGTGACCAATATCGAAGCTTTCCAGTCAAAAATGTTTAAACCAGATGCCAGCTCAGACAAGGAAAATGCATCTATTTTTCTGCAAGTGGATGTATCTGAATGGAGAGGAGCCAAGACATTGGCATATTGTATAAGTATCCAATCTGACTTGTTATCCTTAGAATAAAATGTACACAAAAATGTTTGCTTTTAAGGCTCACCGAGTGCTCAATAACTCTGTTTTTAATTTAGGCTGCCCTGATGGCCCTACGTAGCCCATATCTGACCATAAAGGCAATTGTAACCAAAGCTTTAGGAACATAACTTGGTGCTTTAAAAGAAAAATTCCCCTGCATTGTGTCTTAAATCATCCAAGTCTTCAGCATTGCAAAGTTGACCAAGAAAAATGTATTATTTAGAAAAAAATAAAACACATGAGGCAGGCAGTTTGATAGATGGCATAAAAAAGCATACAGTACACAACTTTTTTTCAACTTAACAACACTGTCTGCTTTGAAGTTTGTCTACATTAAATGTCATCATTGCAGTGTCATTAAAAAAAGAGAGATGATTTATTTGTAGATTTCAAAAATGTGATTATTTTTAGTCATTTAAGGTTTACACCTACCACTCAGTGGTTCAAGTTTTCTCCAGACAGAACACCACTGCCCACTGTTGCCTCTGCAGATTGCTTAATTTGTCAACATGCCAAGGCCTTGCATACAATTTATAATTACAAAATGATTTATGGTATGGCAGCTCTGCTACAATATAGAACTTTCCTGGCTCAGGACGAGTATTAGTGATGAAACTATGTGAAAAGCATCTGGCTGTAGATGATTTGTTTAAGGCCATGTCACTCTGCATAGCAATATGGCAAATCTGCAGTTGATCACAGACTGTCATACCCTCTTGATCAGAGTGTGTCACGATAGTCACACTTGGTGATCATAGATGAGTTATTGACCTCCCACAGAGCAGAGGAGGTAGTGGCACTGCAGTAATTCATCACATGCTTTACAGCTGTAGATTAAAGGCTTCTTATAGGAAGTGAAATTATAAATTCTTGTCCTTTTGAACACACATTTCCTCTATGCTGTGAATAAAGTAAGGAAAGTTTCTACAAGAGACTGAAACCAGCCCAGTGGACTTTAAAGACACATCACTTTCATCATCCTTTGAAATCAGAAGATGTCCACCATCAAGAAGATCAGAAGTGGCAGAAACCAGTGGAACTTGTAAGTTCCCTTATGCATGAAAACACAGGAACTGGGGGGGCAGAAAAATAACAGCAGGTTATCTGGCATGATGGGTCAAAGTTTGAAATATTAGTTTGTAGCAGAAAGAAGAATGTTTATTGAAGGCCTGGAGACAATAACAGTTAAAGGCGTAGTCATATGCACCCAAACGTGGGTTGACTCGTTCGGGTTTTTGGGTTGTGCAGGCACAGGTCTTTTTTCCAGTTCTTTTGAGGCTCAAGGAATATTAAGAAAATGAAACATACAATTGTCATACATATGTTAAGTGTATCATGAAGTATTTGTAAGGACAATGTAAGTTACACAAACTTGTGACGAATGGGTGATGCTTTTGCACAGTGCTCTTAGCGCAGCACTCCAGTCATTATATGACTAATATGCTTTGCACATGGGGTGTGGACAATATCCATAAGTGCTTGTAGGATGCCTGAACGAACTACACTCTGGTTGACTAATTTGCTCAGTTCTAACAGCCAGGTTACGAGCAAGAGACATGCAATGGGCCTGCCAGGAGAAACTAACAGGCTCCCTACGCAGTTTTCACCGGTTTAGAAAAAAGGAAAAATGTATGAGACGCACCTGCATGTCACTTACTTCACCGATACTTATGTGTTGTATACATGTTTGCTATGAGCTGTTGCTCACAATATGCTCATAGAAATGCCCTGCGGGTTGTCCAAGATCTTGATATTTTTGCAGCCCGCCTGCGTGCATTGCCCAGATTTGCCCATTTTTCCCCCGCAGACAGCATGTACCCACCCATAAGGGCAGCTGTGACTAAGGCTTAAGCATGGTGGAGGTTCCTTGAAGTTTTGGGGCTGCATTTCTGGAAATGGAGATGGAGGTTTAATCACATTCTGAATACATCAGGGAGGTATTTGATTGTATTCTTCAATAGAACAATGACCCCATACATATAGTCAAAGTAATTTAGAACTACAGCACCTTTAGCATAACAAGGAAGAATAATTACTGGCAGTGATAGGATGGCTACTACAGAGCCCTGATCTCAACATCATGGAGTGAGTTTGAGATTAGACAGAAGGATGTGAGAAAGCCAGCATCCAGAGAGCATCCTGGGTTAGTTTTCCAGGATGTTTGGATGAGCCTACCATCTGAGTTCCTTCAATGTATCTAGATGAACTGATGATGATTTGAAAGTAAAGGGTAGTCCCGTTAAGTATTGATTTGATTTAGATTTCTCTTTTGTTCTTTCCCTGCGTTCAGTTGATCGATGGAAACAAATAACTAGCTCTTCCATTTTGAAAGCATCCTTTGTTTAGAGCTTTTTTCCACACCTGTCTAAAACCTTGAATACCCATACAGTTTTATCACAATTAAAAACATGAATAGTGTTCCCATCAGTGTTTTATTACTCTGAAACAACAAACAATAAAAAGTGAAATTGATTTTAATTCATTTTATATATAAAAAAAACTGTTGTTCAGTATTAGAAAGTCAACTGACTTCTGTTTACTTGTACACAATTGTTATCGTCTCACTTCTGTTTATTCTATTCAATTCTATTGGAACATATAAACATTGCTGTGTTTAGGCAATGTACAATATTTAATGTGTTGCTACATTGCAAGTGTCCATGCAGCAGATTCCACAAGGTGAATCCTGCTCAATTAGAAAGTACAAACAGAATGTGTTATTCTTTACACTGGCAGCTGGGACGGGGCCTGATCAATAATGGCCTCTTCAAGCAGAGCTATGAGCAAACAGTACCATGCCTATAACTGAGGGCTGACCTTTTACTTCAGTGCTTTTCATGCTCAGCCTCTGGCTGCTGTCACTGTGCAAAAGCTGTGCAGTAAGGAGAAAAGGTGAGCATTGGCTTAGTAGTTTGAAAATCTAATGCAGATTGATCACTGTCGTCACAGTCTTGCAGCAGTTATTGGTGTTTGTCAAGGCTGCTGAAGGAAAAAAAAGGACAGGGCCGGGGTTCTACAGGAAGGTGAGTCATGAACCTGCCAGTTTTTATTTATATTAAGTCATATGGTTTGTTTCTATAGACGGGATGGCAGTTTTACACTAAGTAATTTTCATTTTTCATGCATAACTGTGTGCCATACATCACTTACATTTTTCTGTGAAATTGAATGCTCCGTTTCCTGCAGACATTCACTTACTTCTCCTTCAATGTCAAAGTGTTGTAAAGTCTTAATGGAACTGCTAACAACAGAATTACACAGGATTGAAATGAAAAAAAAAGTGATAAACAAAGTCAACAGGGCTTCCTCTGTGAAATGAATGTGATTATTTTATTTAAAAATGATCCACAACTGTCACTTGAATCACTTTTTCCCTCTTCAAGCTATAACCTGGTGCTGCTATTTGAGAAAGTGTTTTACATAAAGCAGCAGATGGACATCTTCATTAGGAACCCCTGGCTGAGCTGCTTCATCAGACTGTCAATCAAACTCTTGTTTTCTCTCAGATCTCTACTCTTCCACAGGCGCGAGATAGGATAGTAAAATCTCACATCTCCTTGCAGTGAGAGCTGCTGCTGGGAGTCAAGCTGATACTCGATAATGATATCACTTGCGTACACGAGTTCTGTCTTCTTGAGTTGACGGCTTGACGATATTTCAGGAAATCTCACATCTATCTTGATGATGAATTGGCTTGTGTTGGATGACGGCTGGCCAACAGACTTTGATCTCTGTGCATTTTAGTGCGAGTGGGGCTACGGAGGAGAATTGTTTTCTTCAGCTGGCAGCAGCTGCTCCTTTCCAGCACTGAAGGCTTGTCAATAAACATCCATTTGTAGATTAGTCTTCTTTCCCTTGTGCAACATCCAATTCCACACTATTTCCCAGATGAAAACCATGTTTACCAGGGAGCGCTGCTAGAAATAACCCACCAACTAACAGTTTGTGTCAGGAGTTGTGTTGCAGAAGAAGACTGCAAATCCACCAAGGGACGTGGGGCATTCAATAAAGAACGCATTCAAAGTTTTGAAGGGAAATATTATTTTCAACAAATTATACAGAAGTGTGGGTATAAGGATTTGATAAGACATAATTCATTTGAAAGTCAGAGTTACGTTCAGTCACACAAAGATCTTCTTTCTTAAGAAATACACAAGAATATAGACATTCAAGGGCTTGGTAGTAAACTTCTCTTTTCTTTTATATACATCCACAGCCATCATTTCCATCTGTTTTGCAGCCAAACCTATTTGCATGCAGTCCTCTGGAATCTGGAAAGTGCGGGGCTCAATCAGGATTACATCTGACAGTGCCCCCGAGACAAGAGCAGGTAAACAGGCACTTTACACAAATTTACACTGTCATTTTCAGTTATTTGCCATTGGCACAGGCTGCAAACATGGTAATTCTGCATTTTTGTCTGAGGAAGGACCTTTGTTAACTTCTGTTTTGTGCTCTAAAACAAAACAAAATTAGTTGGACAAGAAGACTACATTTGTTTAAAAATGAGTCAAGAAATCAATAGGTGCAGGTGCTCACGAAGAACAGAAAAGAGCTCAGGGCTTTGCATACGTGTGGCATTGATGTGTAGAGTTTCCAAGCCAGAACCCAGGAAATGTCTGAGCGGAACACTTGACTCTTTGGAAAGATGTTCATTGTAATACAATTAAATTCAAAATAGTTTTATTTATTAAACAATATTTTAAAATTATTCGTATTTGGTAAAACAAAGAAATAAACTTAATTTCTTAATATACTTGAGAAAAGAAAAAAATAAATAATAAAATAAAGGTAGAGCAAACATTATTGGAACTTGCAAAAGTGAAAATGTGTCGAGGGAACAAGAGGATCTTTAACTGTTCACTCAAACAAAAATGAAACATAACTAAAGAATGTCATTTAAAAATATATATATATTAATGCTGGACATAATGATTTTTTTTCGAAAAGTAAATTACAGCCCTGCAGTAATATTACTAATGTGTATTTATTTTATGTATTTATTTTACAAAATAAATAGAAGCTAAGAAAAAGAGAAAAAAAAAAAACTAAAAAATGTGTATTTACGCTCCACCGAGAATTCCTTCTGCAAAAACAAGCAAAAAGTAATGTCCTTTTAAAAAGAATGAGAAAAACTTGTTTATCATAGATGCACATCAACTGTGACAGACAGACACAGTGAAAAAACGAATCCAGGAAATCCTACTTTTTAGTACAGAGAAAACATGTATTTGGTCAATAACAACATTTTCCCTCAGTAGTCTGGTTGGGAATGACATAGGTCAAATATTTCCTTTAGGTCTTCACTAGGTATATACACACTGTTGTGGCTAATTCTTGAATGCATATTTTTTGAAGAGTTGTGATGCTTTGCGTGTGTTGCTGGGCAACAAGGACTTTCAACTCCCTCCACAGGTTAGGATGACATCCACAGACTGGCTATACGCCATTCCAGAACCTTTATTTATTTATTTTACGCAGCCAATCTTTCATTGTTCAGGTGATGTGTTATGAAATGATTGTCATGCTGTAAGATCCAGCTATGTTTCATTTTCAATGCTATCACAGGTTTTGCACCAACTTTTCCCATACACTGTCCCATTCATCCTTTCCTTTCGCATCAGTTGTCCTGTCCCCTTTACAGTAAAGCAGCCCCAAAGCATGTTTGTACCTCATTTCTTCACAGTGGGTATGGTTTTCCTGGGATTAAGCTCAGCATTCATCTTCCTCCAAACACACTGAGTGGCATTTATCCCAAAAAGTTTTATTTTGGTCTCATCTGATCATTCCTCATTCTTCCAGATCATCCAGATGGTCTCTGGCAAACTTTAGAAAGTCCTGGACATCTGCTGGCTTAAGTGCACCTTGGAAAATTTAAATGATGACGTAGCGTGTTACTAATAGCAACCTTTGTTTCTGAAGTCCCAGCTCTGCCAGGTAATTGACCAGTTTCCTGTGTAGTTCTGGGCTGTTTCCTTACTGCTCCCAAGATAACTTTGGTGAGATTTTGGAGGGAGATTGTCAGCAAAATTTTATGTATTCTAATTTCTAATAATTGCTGCAACAGTTGATCTCTTCTTACTAAACCACTAGCTTATTGTATATTGGCTCATCCCAGTCTTGTTCAGGTGAACAATCGTGTCCCTTGTCTACTTGGCGGCTCTTTGGTCTTGGTCATGATAGAGAGGTAACATTCTGACTGCTTAAATGTGTGGACAGGTGTCTTTCATACAGATGGTCAGTTTAAACAGGTTGCATTACTTCAGGTAACAAGTAGAGGATAGAAGAAATAACAAGTATGTTAGGGACAAAAGTATTACCTGTTTGTTGTGGTTAAACATATTTTCTGTCTTGGAGCCAGCAGGTATGTTTGTAACAACTGAGTGTGTGGACAGGCGCCGCCCATTTTAGACTAACATTTACACTTGACTGTAATGATTATAAACTTCCAGCATCATGTTGTCTGTTGTATCAGGATTCTACCCTCCCTTCCCTGTAATCATCCTCTAACTTCTGTAACCCGCCGTTTACCCCTGTCTTTTGAGCCACCCCTGACATCTCTTCCTCTTCTTTCCCCTTTTTCTGTTCTGTCCGGTTCAACAAAAAGAAGGATACAAACATGATTAATATAAATACAATTTTGTTTAAATTACAAAAGGGGTTTATACAAATATACACCTTGTGTGTCTAATGATTTATAACCCCCGATTGTGGCAGTAAAATCTGTCTAACACAAGAGGCTCTCAGCTCATATCTGTTGGCTCAGTTTAAAAAAAAACAAAACAAACAAACATATTTGCTGTGCTATTATACAAGAAAATTGTTTACAAATAAATATATATTTACATTCTGTCTCTCAGAGTTGAAATATCTCTTTAATGAGCATCAAATCCCTCTCGTTTTTTTCGGTGACCGACCAAAAATTATTTGCCTCCTTTATTTCACGCAGGGTTGTATGTGACATAAAAAAATAAAACTGACAGTTCGTCATAACAACACATTTGCAAGAAATAGTAGCACTTTGAGGCATGCACACAGAAGTGTATGAAGTGTAAATGCTACATCAATCAAAAGTCATGTAGTGATGATAAACAGCCCAAGCACATCTGTGATGCTTAGGTAAAATACTACTTGTGTGTCTAGGGAAGTGACAGACTTTGACGCTGAAGTGTGTCAGCTAGCTCAGCTAAGGTGTTAGCAGATGGACGGGGAAAACCAAATACAAAACAGATGGTCTATTTTTATGCCTCCTATGTTGGTCATCAAGTTGTCCAAAAATCCCCACATCAAAATACATCTGTGTATTTGAGGTCATGAAGTAGGGGTTTTTCAAATGACACCAAGAAAATGCTCTACAAACAACACTCTAAGTTAGATTTAGGTTATAATGGGTCAACATATTGAAATCTACTGTTAAGTGTTGACAAAATTCAGAACATGCAACTTTTTATTGAAAATATTGCTTTCCATAAAATTCACCCAAGAATGTCAGACAAAGATTTCCCAATTCTTGAGGTGAAGCACTCATTGAGTATTTGTTTTTTGCCATTGTTGTTTTTTTTGTATTCGGCATATGAAAGTAAGTGAAAAATGGAGATGAGTGTCACTCTTTTGCAAGTCAGCACACACAACCAGCTTTATCACATCAGAACTGCTCTTCCAATGTTTTATAGTACTTCCCTAATGTATTATCATCACCTTATCACCTTAAGTCTGCCATGTTTTAAAGAGAGATTTAAGATACAAGAGTTTGAACCAAACCTTCATTTATCAAAAGAAATTAGTATTTGGCTTAAATGTTAGGTCACAATACAAAAATTGTTCTGATTTTTTTTTTCTTTGTTTTTTTTTTCTCTGAAATATCCCGGATTAAAATTGGTGTTGATATGAATTTACCAGCTAAAGTACACTTTCTTGAATAATATGGCTTGCTGTTGAATTCCAGCTTGCAATAATTCACTAAAGCATCTATTAAAACATATATATAAACATATATATATATACGTTTTTTGCAATCTGCTTTTCAGTTTTGTTTTGTTGCTGACTATTAATCATTTGGTTTTTCTGAAACACCAAACTTAGCCTAAACATGTATTTATTGAACATGTATGATGAACTTAGTGATGAGGTATATTAAAGCAAAAGCTTCAGAGCTTACTGGAACAATACATTTGCATAGGTCTATAATAGCTAAATATAAGTTGTTGGATTTGACCTGAATTTTCGGCCAATCAGATCAACCAGAAAGGTCACCTCCCCCTGAGTGACAAAGCACCCCCTGAAACTGAGAGAGCAAAAAAAAAAAAAAAAAACTGTGCGAGCAAAAAAAAAAACTGAGCGAGCGAAAAGAAAACAGTCAGAGCTCTGCGAGCGCGGTCAGAATTTCTAGATTTTAAAATAAAAAAGTAAAAGCTACTGTAAGTGTAGGAAACTCTTTAATAAGACAGCTTCTTATTTATGTTACAGCTGCACTTTGTGGGTTTTTATCACTTTTCTCAGTCTGTTCAGATATCTACGGGTTAAATCAAGAGATTGGAGCAAGATGAAAAATTGTATAATAATCTTGTAATAATGTATAATGGACATTAATGAATAAGTATGAGCTTTATTAACATCAACTGTGTGACTTATTGATTGCAAGAATACCACTATTCTAATGTAGTTCCACATGGGGAAGTGTATTGACTGCAATAGGCTGCTCAGTGTTGCAACATTAAGCAGAAAAGATGAGTCTGTCTATCCTGATATGATGGATGACCATGGACTTTAAAGGGGCTAATTGGCTCTTGATGAGGCTGGTGTTTCACTGAGAAAGCGTGCCAGGCTACATTCATACATTAACAGGGTTAATCAATGGAGAAATTAACATATGCTTTTTCTCTTTCTTTCTCATTTATTTTTTCTTACTTTTATCCCTATGTAATTTTAATGTTCTGCTTTTCTTTGGAACTTCAATTTTTCATATTTGTCAACATATTATTTAATATATATATATATATATATATATATATATATATATATATATATATTACATTGCACAGTTAGCCACTTTAAATTCTTTTCCAGAAAAACACTAAATAAAAAAAGCTCACAGCTACAATTAATTTAATAAAAAAGTTCCATTAATATGTTTGATCAGAACAACTGTAAAACAAACATGTTGAGGTCTTGATGAGGTCTTATGTCAAAGACCTTCTCATTGTTACTGATGGAAGTTTAGTAAAAATCCTATCCTACAAAGTTAGTTGTTTAACTGTAAGTCAATTCGAAATGTACTAAAACACAGTAATCTCAAAGTCCCAGTCAGAGCTGTTTTCAATTTTATTTTTTTATTTTTTGGTAAGCTATGAATATTTCACCTTTGTAGCAATTAAAGTAAAATGTTACATGTCTAATGGTTCATATGGGGATGTGGATTTCATCATCACATACTGTATATTAGGAAAAAAAGCTGTTTAATTTTTTAAACGGATGACACTTCTCGCATTCACAGGATTCAAGATCCTGAGACTGTCACATGTCATGTGTGGATCTCAGAAACCTCCCTATTGTATTGGTTCAGTTTTATTCCCATTTGTTCCCAGTGGTCTTTTAATTATAATATGTAGTTTTAAGGCAAAATCAAAAAACCTGTGTCGTTTTCTAAGATATAGTTTATACTGAGCTGTTGTAGTTTATTAGAAATTTGCTTGTGATATGTGTGCGCAACTGTTGGTGCAGAGTAAGCCCACCCCCATTTCCCATCATCTGTCTGTTTACACTGTCTCTCCTGCTAGCTCACACCCCCTACAATTCCAGCGTAACATTACCAGTGTAATAAAAATGGCGAGCAATATTGAAGCTACCCAGCCGTACAGCTTCGAGCCAAATGCCAGCTGGAATGAGGAAAACAAAGACATACATGAACGTATTTGTCTCTGAGTGAAAGCATCAGAAGGAAGCCTGTGGCCCACTGATTGTAGCACCTACATCACACCTACAAGCTTTTTGAAACAGTCTGTTCGTCTACTCTAACAATTTCAATAAAGGGCATACATCATGCTTTTCTTAAGTCTTTCAGAGTAAACTAATATTCACATATCAAAATTACCATGGCACACTAAAGAACAAATTATTTATGAAAGATGAGTTATTTTTGTGAACTTTTCTTCTACCCAGTAGTAAAACGACCCGATCTCTAAGGCTTCGCTTTTTGCTCTTTGTGGGCATCGCTTATTTCATAGACCCGGCCTTGGAAGCGAGTCTGTTTCTCCCACGAAAACAAACATCCACATTTTTGCAACGATGGATGTGCATATCGTGTATCTGCCTTTAGTGGCACAAGCCTATATTCCAAAAAGGAGGCAGTCAGTGTTTGGTCAGTAAAACATGTTCAAACCATCTTTCCAAAATCACACATCTGCTTACAGCATTTGTGCAGATTCCTCTCCAGAATGTTCTTAGGCGTATGCCACTGCACGAAGTTTAAACACTAAATTGAATGACTGTTTTTTGGCTATTGCAACACAACAGACAACCGACATCTGCACAACCGTGTATGGCCAGGGTGGAGGGGGTCTTAAAGGAGCCCAGCCACTGTTAGAGACCGGAGTACAACAGAAACGAGCCCCTAGACCTAGACCTAGACACCTAGAAAATAAAAGCACTAACTTTGTGGAGAAAATGGACATCAGCTTGTAAACCGCTCGTTTTTGTGGGTTAGGTGGTATAGGCCCTTTCATTTTCTTCATATATGTTCTCCACCTCGAGAAAAATGCTTCAATAACATTTTAAAAACAAGATTTTCCTCAGAGTGGGTTTATAATTAATCCTTCATTTCAGAGACAGTTTTTTTAGAAAAATGTTATTTTAACATTGTTTAAGATTTACCACGATTCAAAAAGACCGTTTTTTTTTTGTCCATGTAATTTAGCTAATAATTCATATTTTGAATGCCTTCTAATTATGTCTTTTTTTGTTGTTCCAGTGTTCCAAATTTGTATTATTATTATTATTGTTATTATTATTATTATTTTTATTATTATTATTAATTTATTTATTATTATTTTTTTTATTATTATTATTATTTTATGAAGTCTGTAGTGCATTTGCATGCCCCCTGCTTCTAGTCGGGCTTGCTGAGCCAGCAAGATTTCTACATTGTAAAACATAATATTGCCCTCAGATTTTGAATGTGGAAGAACTGGCTGTAGATTTTTATAGACTAATATTGATGCATGAGCAAGAGTGTAGAGGAAAAGTTAGCATTTCAGACTTCATCGGAGTTTTGAATAAAAAACAGGGCATTTTTTAGATCAAGGAGTTGAGTGGCTTATTTACACCTTGCTTGATTTCACTGAATGAAACATGTAAATGTCCTATTTGTAGTGCATCTTCAATGGTAATGTGTACTTCTGCTTGCCTCCTGCAGAAAGCTAACTCATGTTTACAATTGTGTCTTCCACATGAGTGGCCCAAACTCTGTACTCATCTGTGACATGACATCATAGTTACCATCCTGATTATTCAACAACATAAAATTATGTATAAATCATTTAAAATTCACTATTGGCAAATACAATTTTCAAAAACAGGGATTTTATTTTTCAAGGCAGGATTTGAATAGATTTTAGGATAGAAGTATGGCTGATTCTAGGTGTGTAGCAAGAGTTAAGTACAGCAGTGGGGAAATATTATAATTTAAACTCTAGCTGAACCCAACATTTAAATTCTTTTCAAATCCTCTCAACCCGATCATGCAATTTTAAAAGCTTCCATACAATAGAGGTTGCCTTTCATGTCTGCCAGCCTATCTTCTCTTCCCACACACCTTGACATGCTTCAAAAAATAGATTTTTGCAGATTTTTTTATTTATATATATCTTGATATGCTTTCATTTTTTTCTTCCTTTTTTTTATTTTGGTCTAAGTTATTTTACATGCTCATGCAAATCAAATCCCGACCTTTCACAGTCATACTGTTTTCATCATGTCGTTCATAAAAACGCATTGCAGGGATTAGCTGAAGTGATGAAAACATCCTGCAACGATGTGATTATTCACTTAGTTCTAGCATTCATGTGGAGGTGTACTTCGACACACAGTGCATTAACAGTGCCGCAAGCCTAAGCTTTTTTTGTGCCCAGCAATAATATTCGTATTGATGGTGTTCTGCAAAAAACATAAAGAAATACTTAATTAGAAATGAGTTGAAAAAATGTGGAAAACAGAGCAAACCAATACAGATCCCACCATTGAATATGAACCACTGAGCTGAAATGACAAGCTTGCAGAAAATTTAGATTTTTTTTTTTTTCCTCAAAAGGAGATTTACTCTTTTCACATAAAAAATTAGTGAAGAAAGAAAAACAACGTATTTACCATGGGGAAAACTTATTTGTTACTTACCAATTTTGCAAGTTGCCCTGCTTAGAGAGAAGTCCAAACATTAGCCTTAGGTGAACTACGACAGTGGTAATGACTTGCGTAGCGCTTTTCACCCTCCTTGGAGGGTTAGGGTTAGGCAACAACCTGCAAAACTCTAGATAAAACCATTATAAGATTTCACTGTTACAAAAGAAACAACCTATCTACTCTTTAAAAAACAAAAAAGAATATATTTGTGTCAGCAAATGTCTGGTCATGAATTAGACTAACCAAATTCTTAAACTTTCAGCTTAATCAAGATTTTTGATTGGGATTATCTAACACAGAACAAAACAAAGTTAGTGTTGGATAGTTTGAGTCTGGGTAACACGCAGACTGGTACGTTTTGTACTGGTAACACTCCTGATACGCTTTTGGAAACTCTCAGTCAGGCTCATCCTGACAAAGGATTTTGCTCTTTGGGGCAAATGGACTTCTAAGGTATATTTAGTTGTTGCTCATTGAAGTAGTTTCTTCAGGGGTCAGTTCCACCAAGAGTAACCTCCAATAGTATTTTTATGCTGTTGTAGTCCTGAACACCTGTCTTCAGATACATCAGCCTGTCTTCACCTACAAATGTGTCATGCACCCTTAGAAAATCCAACAGAAGACCAAAATATCAGGACAGTCTTTTTAGGGGTTTTATTCAAAGTTCAGTTCTTAAAGTAATATCCAGGGCAGCATAAATCGAAATCCGTAGTAAGTCCAAGATCCAGTAACCGAACGGACAGTCCGGACACAAACAGAAATCTCCAAAAGGGCGTGACAAGAAACGTATTCCAAAAACAGTCCAGAATCCAAAAACCCAAAAAAGGCATAAAACATCCAGCGGGAATATCCAGAGGGGTTCAGGCAGAGACGTGGTCAAAAACTAGGCCGGATCCAAAAGGCAGGAGACTAGAACACTTGGCAAGGGCTGGAAAATCCCTGTTGGCACAAATGACGATCTGGCAGTGGTATGGTGAGAGTCAGCAGTATAAGAGCAGGAGGGACCAGGTGAAGGTGATAGAGAATCAAGTGGTGCGTTTACTGGAGGCTGGGAAGTTACAGTAATGATTTGTGACATAAATGATGACTAACGTCCATTATTCAGGGAACAGGTGTTGTGACTCTTATGCTACAAACACATTGGGCATGTGACACGTGTTCTTTAATTCGCTTTTAGCATATAGTGTTACTTTAGACGTTGTTAGGCAGTTGGAAGAGGCTTGATGTGAAATGTCGAAACGGTGCACATCTCATGACTTTTCTATTCCATTAAATGAAAGAAGTGGTGTCATAATTCTGGCAGGGCACAAACTGCAATTAATAATTTCTCTTCTATGATCAATTTTTAAATGTTGACACTTCTGTGAGTGAAAAAGGAAGCTACTCATATGTCACTACCAAATCTGAGTCCCTAATTGGTCAAAATTCCACTAGTTCAACGTTTAAAATGCGTTCAATCGCTATGCTGTTCATACATAGAGCCTGAAAACAGTCCTTAAAACTATCGATGCACGAATGAAAAAGTTTTGAACACAGAAGCCTGAAACGCGCATATACAAGCATTTACATAGACTTTTCATTGGAAGTGGTTGCTTGAACGCATGTTTCCCAGCCTAAGGTGAATGTAGTATTACTACTTTGGGTTGGTTGGCGAGGTCTATTGCCTACACCTGGAGGAAGGGTCTGGGAGGGCAGTGGCTATGCTTTTGGTATCAAAAGTGAGTGGAGTTTGTTACTCTTTCATCTGTCTATCCTGGAGCTTGAACATAGGATACAAATAAATAGACTTAATTCTAATTCAAAGCACAGACTTCTAAAATAACTCTAGAACCGCTAAAAATTAAAAATTTACTCTAAATTTACTTTTTCTCTAAAGATGACATTGACATCTTTTTCATAGAATCTGCAGATGGCTGTTACAAATTTATCAAGATGTTTTTTAGCATCCCATGGTAAAAAAAACTTTTTTGTTTCATACACAAACATAACTGTGCTTCTTGACTGGATGACTTCTATGACTGCCAGTAAGCTGCAAGTCTGAGCCTGTTCTTCTGAGTGACAAGCCAGCAGCGTTTCATGCAAATCAGACAGCTGAACCCGATTTGAACCCTGGAATTTTGCATGCAAGCACATGCTGTCATTGCACTTGTCTTAAAAATCAAACTATTCAAACAATTGTTACTTTTTGAGGGAAAAGCATTTTGCAATCAAATGTACTGTGACTTTGAAGCAGAGCATTTAACAGTCACTAAAGAATTATGCTCCGCAAAAAATCTAGAATTACTTTTATCCTCAACACTTATCCTTGACATCTCGTAGGGATTTCAGCATTTGGAATATGAAACAAATAACAAAAGACTTCTCATGTGCCTAAGGACACTGACAGTCATCACTGAAAAAAATACCCCAATGTCACACTAGTATTACCATCTTTTAATGTATTTAGTCTTGTATTCACAGTTTTATATTTTACATTTGCGTTTCCATTTAGTACATAGATTATAAATATACTTTTTTTATATATTCACGGTCAATATACCAAAACCTCAGTGTAACGTTGATAAGGGGATTTCACCCACTAATAAACCCTTCTTTTATCACTTCCAGTCTAGAGGGACCTTGTTTTGCTGAACAGATGGCAGAAAACGCAAAGGCTGTCTGAATACTAAATTTAACACCCCCATCTGTTTTCTTCTTATTTTTAATAACAGACACTTGACAAAGAACAAGATCCTTCCCTGACAGGATCCCATAGATAATCAGGACAGCTGGTGGAATAAAACTTTTAGAGCAGATCCAAACAAATACTATTTGATCAAATTAGGGTCAACAAAAACATTTAAGAATTTATTCTGAAAACAAAAATATATTTAAAGCCACTGTCAATGTATATATGTATATATTTATACATATATAAAGTCCAGGAGTGAACAAATTCCTTTTTTATTATTCTGTGAACTAAGGGGTTATTTCTGTACATCAAAGTATTTGGGCCAGTTTACAAACAAAAAAAACCCTGAAAAATATTACGACTTTAAATCTCAGAGATTTACGTGAAAAAGTCTTAACTAGAAAATTACAAAAGTGAAGTTTTAAAGTCATAGGTCAAAATGTAAGACTTTTTTCTTGTAAATGTACGTGTTTTAAAGTGGTAAATTTATGAGAAAGAAAATTGTAAATTTACGGACAAAGGACCAGTTGTTTGCTTATCTGAGCAATGGCCAAAGTTAAAAGGCGTGGTGCTTCTTGTGAAGCTTTATTTTCAGATCGATGCCAAAAAACAAAGAAATTCTGAACCTTTTGGTGACTCAAAATTAAATTTTTTATCAGTGAGTCTGGCTTTCAGGGGTTCGGTGTCACTAAATCTTCGTTTTATATGTAAAAAAGGAGGTCAGAGACACACGTTCAAACGACCTTTTAATTCACATTCCCAGAAGTCCATTTGTCACCTTACGTCATGTAACTGTCATGCAGAAGGAACAGCAAAGGGGAATGAAAATACTGTTACATACTGTACTGTACATCTCCTCCTTCAAATGAAACGTCCCTTTTCAACACAAAACAACAAAGCCGAATGAAAATAGTGTGGTACATTAGCACAAGAACATTGAAAATGCAGAAAACTGGGCCTCTTCAGGCGAAAACATCACAGAGACTTGGAGGAGATCTAATCTTTTGTGGAGGAAAAAGGATTGGAAGTGGACAGCTGCAGGGATATCAATGGCTCCTTCAGCAGACACTGCAGAGATTCTTCAAGCCACCCATCAAAGAACAAAACATTAATAAACTGTAAATCAGACAAAGGAGCTGCAAAACATTTGCAACATTATAAACATTCAGCTTATCTGTTTAAATCCACGACGGTTTGACATTTTAGTCAGTTTGCTGGACTGTATGCTCACTTCAACTTTAAGACTCTTATGATTTTATTTTCTCGTGAATTTACGGCTTTGAATCTCGAAATATAACTAATACTCAGTCGCACAGATGCAAAGGAATTTTTTTTCTTTTCAAAAAGATCACTAAAACTGTTTATAGTAATAAAAAATTATATATATATATATATAATATTTCACAATTAAATTAAATGAATGAATAGAAACCATTTGCATTTAGTTTTGGATGTTTGTACATCTTCTATAAACAGGTTTAAAAAGAAGTTAGATGACATATTTGAAATACTTTGGAAATATTGGAGATATGGCCTAATGGATGACATTTGTAATACATTTTCCTTCAACTTCTATTTACACAAGAATTATCAAGTATTTGTGTAGTAAAACTATAAAACGTTTTTTTCTCTACATCTTTAACATTTTTTATAAGCAGTTTTATTGCATTGATTTTTAATATATAAAGTATTACTTTTATCACATCTTTGTCATAATATGATTTTTTGGTATACTTTTATTCACTGGATCACTTTAAAGTTAAAAAAGGGCTCAGCAGCTCAGAAAAAAAATGACTAAATGTAAAACTACACTTTAAAAATGTACATCTATTGCAGGGGTGCCCAAATCCAGGCCTCGGGGGCTGGCCTCCTGCTGGTTTTTCCAGAAAATCTGTCCTAATCTGCTGCTGATTACCTGGATCAGGTGTGTTTTTTCAATAAAGAGCTTCAATGACAGGTTGGTTGGAAAACATGTGCGACACTGTCCCTCAAGGCCTGGATTTGGGCACCCCTGATCTCTTGTAATAGCAACATTCATTCTTCAACTAAGGTTTATTTTTTTTGTAACTTAGACATTAAATATTGCTATAAAAAAGATATCTATTTATTAATGCACCGCAATATTGATTTGAATCTAGAATCCAGATTTGGCCGATCTGTCAAACGTTGCTGTCCAGGGTTTAAGAAAAATATTTTCTCTACTGTGTACAGAAGTTACATCATAATTTAGAGTAAATTTGGAAGAAATTATCATAAAAATAACACTCACTCAGCATTCCCTCCCACTCTCAAAACACGCACACCTACACAAATATGTGTGTTAATGAGGGGTTATAAACCATTTTAAAAAATCCACCTCCCACTGTCCAGGGGTTAAGGAGGGCCTCAGTCTATAACTGATGAATTAAACATCAGTCTATCTGCCTGGCAGGTGGAAACATTTCTCTTCCACACTGCCTTTGCACTCTGACATGAGGGTAGAGTCCTTCCCCAGAGTCAGTGACACAATTTGATGTAAAGTGAACAGTGACTGCAACAATAGACACGGCAAAAGCCAGCAGTACAGTTGGTTTCAAATCCACCTCAAGTGTCTCAGAAAGCAGAAAGCGGGTAAAGAGAAACATGCGTTTGAGTGTATTGTAGACTCTCTTATTACACTCACAACATGTTCTTTTTTGCTGTAAACACAAACTTCTCAACAGTTATGATGACTACTCCGAATTCTGAAAGTTACATGCACTCATGACGACCACGTGATGCTGTTGTACAGTGGCCTAACGCTCCATTCTGGCCATTTGACAGATGCACTCAATGTTATTTACTGACCACAAGCTAATGCTGCACACATGGGGTGTGCAGGTGATACGTTGGACACCTGAAGGATGCTCTTGTTGACTGAAAGAATGTTTTTCCACATACATTTTGTAACTCTTAGAGAATACAGATTGACCTCTTCCCAATGCATTTCTGCATCCAGCTGCAAACACACCACAGCAGCTTACATAACACTTCTGACAAACCTATTAGAATCAGACCCTGCATTTGCACCAAGGTTCGAACACATTGACAACTTGTCCACAAAGGCGGGCACCCCATGAGATGCATAGTTAGCCACTTGAGAGAACAAAAAGGAGAAATTTGTATCACTCAGGGCCACTCTCACTTAACACTTGAACAGCCCTAACGAACCCCCTGGACAGCAGGAAAAATTAGCATAAACATTTTTGCCCTAAGGGCTCACCGGTTGTTCTACGATCTTTTTATTTCATCCAGGCCACCACTGTGCCCATTTTTCACCTGTAGTTGTCAACATCCACCCGCAAGAACAGTTGTGTCTAGGTTTTTCAAAGGTTCAGGGTAAAGGGAATGCCAGTAATTTAAAATTGCAGAGGAGAAAATGTGACAATTGAAATAATCATTGACTGCAAAAAACAGAAAATATTTAAACTTTAGAGTTTTCTCCTGGTTATATTTGATACAGGATAACAACAGTGAACAGCACATGAAGCTAGAATTATTTCCACATAAAACGTACTTTTTTTTTAGATTTAGTGTTAGCTTCTGGGGTATAATGGATACAGACTAATGTTCAGTTATTCAATTCTTCCAGAGCTGTTTAATGTCTTCGCCTAATGCCAGAGATGTTCTTATCCTGATCCCGACATAATGTGTCACTTTACCTTTAAACTGAAATAAACCCATCTTTCCTGCTCTTCAAACTTTTGAGTTGCACTTGTGTCTGTTCTTCCTGAGGTTGTTGGAAGAGAACACAAGCCTTTGTTTGAAATCACGAGGTCGAATGGAGGTCAAGCCAATAGAGGATCAAAGCATGTGTTCCCAAGCACTGAGGAGGAAAGACTGCCTTTGATCTCCACCTTACTGTGGACAGGATAGTGAACTCCCGCTCGCTGCTTTCGAGCTGTGTTTATTTTACCTCAAGGGTACATTTCTAGGAGAGAATTTTACAGACTCTGTGTTTGAACGAGAACATGAGCAGGGATTTACTTGTACAGTGATACAAATCTGTAACTCAATTACACAAATCCACTGTCTCAGAGATGCTTTATAAGCTGTTAACATCGTTATCAAGCAGATAAATGAACGAATAAAAGATTGTATCGCCTATAAAGCCATGGATAGCATCAAAGCTCAAGATGAACGTATTTCTTTGAATTCTTCCCACATATACACACTGCGTTTAATTTTGGTCGGACAAATAAATTCAGGTATTACTCTAACAAAACAGGGAGTTTCTTTATCTGTAGATGTATCTTTATAGTTTCAAATTTAAAATACAGCCTTTGCAAGAAGCTGAATTCTGACAGATTTGAACAATCTTTAATACCATCAATCAAAAAACCTTAAGTATTGCATTTGCAAATTGAATCTTTGCATTTCTCTTATATGCATTGAGTAAAAAAAAAAGATTTATGTTCAATTAGGAAGCTTTTAGTGTCTAAATTCCCACTCTGATAACCTTTTGATCTATTTTTAAAGTATTCCCAGTGGTCTGTAATTATGATTATGCCAATTGTAGGAAACATTAAAAAAAAAAAATTCGACAAAAGTTTTAGAACACCAAGAGTTCAGAAATTCGCCTCTGTAAGTGCGGAGTAAGCCTTCCACCTCATCCCATCATCCATGTGTTTACTTTCTCTCCCACTAGCTTACAGCCCCTCACAACTCCAACCTAACATTAGCAGTGCAGCAAAAAATGATGCGCAATATTAGAGCAATCCAGTTGTACGGTTTTGAGCCCCATGCCAGCTCAGACAAGGAAAACAAAGACGTACATGTATCTAGTTGTCTGCAAATAGATGCATCAGAATGGAGCAGAGCAGAAGGTTGTAGCTTGCCTTTGTAGGTTTTCGATCACTTCTTGAAACAATATTTTTTTGTCAGCTCCTGATTCAAAACAATTTGAATAAAGAAATTCTCAGAAATGCATTTTGCACTTTATTTTTATAATGCATGTCCTCCATCATAAGAA
The DNA here is from genome assembly GCA_014656515.1 of Oryzias celebensis. Taxonomy (NCBI): domain Eukaryota; kingdom Metazoa; phylum Chordata; class Actinopteri; order Beloniformes; family Adrianichthyidae; genus Oryzias; species Oryzias celebensis. The sequence continues at coordinate 14,637,254 of BNCR01000017.1, read as the reverse complement.
AATGCTACAAGAACATGATAAAAACACCAAAAAGAGTTTGACTTTGAGGCAAAACAGAAGTTTAAAATAATTTTTAAAATTGACTGCTAATAGCTGTCAAAATAATGTTTATTTCTCAGATTTACTATTATTCATCTTGATTCATTTGTTATGATATTAATGTCAGTAGATACTAAAAGATGAGGTTTCCAAGGTTAGAACAAATGCTTAGTCAACCTAAACTGTCAGGTTCCAGATAAAATTGACAAACAAGCCATTGTCTGTAGTTGTTACCTTGAGCAATCTGGTACAGAGCAGCTATGTTTGTTTTAGCTTGTTTTAGAAACAAGGAGAAACAAGGACATTCTTTTAATTCAATTTCTTTCAAAGAAATTTACACAGAAAAAAAATAAAAATCAGGAAAGCAAACATTTTGAAAGGTTTAAACTAAAGAAATGATAATAATAAAATCTAAAATTAAAATAAGTGAAACAAAAAGTGAGGGAAATATGTCTGAAAACATAATTAATTTAGGTTTTCACTTTTTTTTCACTTTTTTTTTTTTTTTTTTGCCAGCCCATAAAAGACAATAAATAATAAGAAATGTGGAACTTCTATAAACTGCTGCTTATGATGGCCTGCGTATCTGTTTTTTATTGGGCAACATATTTAACAAAAATGGCAGTTTAATTTTGCCTCAGCAGAACTATGTCAGATGTAATGACAACATTGCAGCTCTTCTATTTCTAGCTGTTTTTTTTTTTGTAGTCCAATCGCAGCCTGGAAATGCACAAGATGGATTGTTTCCACCATCTGCTCAGTGGAAGGATAGAGTGTTTTTTTTTTTTTTTATGTATTTGTTTTTTCTTAGTTTTATATATATATATATATATATATATATATATATATATATATATATATATATATATATATATATATATATATATATATATACAGATGTTGTATTTTTATGTGTATTACCTGTTTTATCAATAAAATTAAGTCACTCCAGACCACATATAATTTATTTTGTGTCATAATGACAGCTGCAATCTAAAATATAAGCTTAAAATGAAAGTTTAAAGGTTAGCAGCTTCTTCCTTCAGGTTTTATTTACTAGGAGTACATTATGATTACAGTTTAGGACATCCAGGATTGGAATTAGGCCTACTGGAAAACATGCAACTACCAGGGTGACGTCTTTCCCTGGCGTGTGGTTATTTCAGCATCGCTGCCTTGGATAAGCATATGGAGAGTAATGATAGTCTGAGAGCTGCCACTGACTTTATTTCCAGATTTAACTATTTTACACAATCCTTATGTGCACTTGGGGTAATGGAAATGTAAAATTTGTGTTTGAGCCATCATCATATGCAGTAAAACCATTCATTATTATTCATGATACTGTGCAGATAGAACTTTTCCTGCAGCACTGATAAAGTAGGTAATTGAATATGTAACTTAACTTGTTATGTAGCTAAGAAACAATTTATCTTAATTTCTTCATAACACCCCATAATGCTTTGTCCTGATAGCCAGATAAACATTTTGTTGTCATTTCATCATTTATCCTTGTTATCGTGAGTTAATCAAAAGAAGTCTTCATGTAAAACTTTAGGAACCTTCTTTTCCACTCTTTCAAGTGACTTCTCTGTTGAGGCTTTAAAGCAGAAGTGATGATTGAGTGTTCTTTGTACAGACTTCACAGAGAAGTCTGTACAAAGAAACAGTCTCAATCCAAAGCACACCACTTTTCTTTCATGCCTCAACTAATTTGCAAAATCTGTCAAGATATACAGAAACTAGATATTTCTTTTCCTCCTATACCAGCCTTTTTAGATTTTACTTCAAAATATTTCTAAATATTAATATGGCTGGCCTTTACTTTTCACTTTACTGATTGTAAAATGTTGGATGGACATGCTCTGTTTTTGGTGAAAACTTTGAAATGTAGCTGAGCAAACATTCTTTTCCTCTGTAAATAGAACAATATTTATAATTTCTTTTTTTGGATTAGATAAATTCTTTATTTCCAAGCAGCTTTTTCATCCCACAGAAGACAGCAGCAGAGGACGCTCTTCCTTCTTTCTTTCCCAACACAATCTGACCTGAACTTGTGGTTAAAAAAAAAAAAGCTGTGATGGTCTGTAACACAAAAAGCTCTCTCTACTTTCACTCCTCCTCCTCCTCAATCTGTTTGGATCTCGCACTAAATTCATTTCAGCGTTCGTTTGGCTTGCACCAGCGACCTCTGTCACCAGCTGTGACGTTGGAGGAAGAATTAGGCCAAAATACCACCCCACTGTCCAAAGAGGAAAGAGTGGCTTGTTAAATTGCTTCTTGTCACGCAAGCCCCAACCTCTCTTTATTTATTTATGACTCGCTCTGCAAAAAAGAGAGGTGTTGTCATCACTGGCTTGATGGATTGTGTTGTTGGAAAACTTAAGATGCGGATGAAATCTTTTAACATGTCTGCTTCTTATGATGAAAAGTCAGTAAGACTCATTTTGTAAATATATATTTCAACAAGCTAGAGTGATCACATGTCAGGACTTGTCATTCGCTGTATGAGAGCAGTACCTGAACAGAGACACGTGGTAAGCAAAATACCCTTTTTTCTTTTTTTGCTGTTGCTTAAATTTTTTTTTTTACATTTACCTTAAACATGGAATTTTTGGAATCATACATGTTAGAACTTGTTGGTTTTTCTCTTGTTTTAGCTCCTTCTTTATAAGAATTTAATATTTTCTTAGTTTTTGTTATTTTTAGATGGATTTGTTATAAAAAAAATTAAGAGCCCCCCCCCTCCTCTTTTTTTTTTTTTTTTTTTTACATTACTTTATCTTTTCAAATTATTCTACTCAAATGCAGATTTACTGGGATGCCACAGCAAATAATTTAATTCAATTAATGTTTATGAGACTAAAAGAATAATTTTAATATTTATTTACCTATAGCACAATTTAAAGTAGTTTTACTCTTTTATTGTACTTGTTTTTTGATTTCCAGCCTCGTGCTCGACTAGTCCAATATAATTGTTTTCTTACATTTTCCAACTTCCATGATGTAGCAACTCACTACATACATTGTGGCTGCTCCTTCTGCCTCTCTGCACACATCTGTCTTCCTATCTTGATGTGAGAGACTGAGTTGGGAAGTGCAAATTATCTGCTCAGCATGTCCTTGCCCTTGCAGCCCTGTTTTGATTCATCTGTCCTCCCGACTCATTTCCCTTACTTCTCCTGTCTCCCCCCTTTTCCTCCTATTAATTTCTCACTTCACAGTGTGCTGGACAGCTTCTTTCTGTATCACAAGCACCATTTAATCTGCTTTGGAAAACACAGTGTACACAAATGGAAGGCCCTAATTGATTTGTACAGTGTAATTACACCATTCTCCAACGTCTCATAAATGACAAACCTGGTCCCAGAGCCACTAATTAGAAGGGAACAGGATTTGCGGCTAATATAATTCATTATTTCCAAATTAGAGCCAGATAACTTGTCACAATATAACGATCAAACAAATGGAAGCTGTTGTTTTATGTTGTTAGGCCTGGTGTTTTCTTTGGAAAAGAGCAACTCTGTGTCTGTACCTGAAGTTGGTGGTGACATTGTGTTGCTTTATAAATTACACAAGAAAGTCATATTGTAGGAAACTATGAGGCCTTTTACAACTAACTTCTATTTTTTTTTTTTTTAAGTTGAGGGATATGTAAATACGTTCTTTATAAATGTATTTATGTTTAAAAAGTGGTTTGACAAGCAGCTGAGGTTAAATTTATATTCAAAGTTTAGTTTTTTTTTTCTTTTACACGTGGAGCAAAATAATGGACATAAAGTCTTTTTTAGAGAACTCAATAAAATCATATCAGAAAAAAAGAAAAAAAAACTGCTTGTGTTTGAACACAAAATTTAAACTAACTCATGACACTGACATTTTTTGAATTTTAAAGATAAAAAATATGTGAGAAGATGAATAAAAATCTGTATTCACTTGAAGACTATTATGAAAAATGGGGATATGATGCCAGAAATGGCAAAGGAGATTTATATCCAAAACAGTGTAAACTGATCAATTAGTCTGCACAAAAGACTTTTCTTTACCCTCTCGAACCGAACTTGAACAGGGAAATATATATCTTAGACCTTTTACAAATGCACTTAGGATATTGACAATCACACAAACTTTAACAATAATTTTCATGGCAGAAAAAAACATGTAAGAGTTATTATTGTATCTTGCAGTTACTTTCCAAAGTCATTTAAAACAAACAACGTTTTAGCAAAGACTATTTTTCGGAATATTCTTATAGCTCAGTTAAATTATTATTTGTGAAATAATAATTTAATAATAATAATGAAATAATATTATGAACGTAATAATAAAATTATAATAATGAAAGTTGAAAATAATGTGTCTGTCTTATAGACATGATCTGTGTCAGTTTAGCTTTCCTGCTCATCCTGATATTGCCAATTTGTTTGGTTCTTCCTTCAACATTGGGCACAAAGCAACAAAATCTGTGCCTGACCAAGGCGCAATAATTTTTTTAAATGATTTTGAGACAAAGCTTTATTTTTGGGAGCTAAGTTTTAGTTCTTTGCTTTTGTAGTAACTAAAAAATCTGCATGAAAAACACATAAAATCAGTGGGAAAAATTGAATACAATATGCTTCTAGAGGTGAAATGTAAAATTGGATTCTTAAAATTACAAAAATCCTATTGGATCACTTTATTTGATTATAGTTGGAAAAGCAAATCAACTGCAATAAGTGAGAAACTTTTAGTGCATGAAAATTGTTTTTAGCTGGACTCCTGGATGTTGGTTTGTCCATGTGCAAGCACTAATATGCATATAATTCATTAGCTGCAGAAACAAGGTAAGCTAGTTTCTGTGCATGTGTGACTAAAAAAAAAATCCATTCTATGCCTGATGTTTAGGCTATTAGAACAAACAGACATTGAGGGTGTGGCTGTCAACATTCATTATTCGGGCTGTCACCATCTCCACTTCAGTAATTACAGCCACCTTGAGCGCACCGTAACCTCAGATATCAGCAGCCTCTCAATTAGCTGCTTAGCAGGTTTGATTACACCAACATTCAAATTATTTTAATATTTTTTTTGTATTTGTTTTCTTTAAACTTTGGCTAAAAAAAATGTAATTAAAGAAAACTTACTGGAAGATCACTCATTGATAAGTTCCCTTTAACCTCTTGATTTATGCTCTTTCTAAAGAAGTCTATTTTTTTTTTCTAACTTGTGTCTTTTGCCTGCATTTTCAACTCATTTCTCTTTTCGTTTTAACATGTTCCTCATCTAAATTTATACAATGTTTTGGTGTTGATGTAGTTCAATAGACCAAAACTAGAACAAAAGGCAGCATTTGACTTCAGAAAAGGTCTTGTGTAGTCACTTTTTGTTTTTGCAAGCCGAGTTACTGAGCATGTTTAGTTTGTAGTGATGTGACATCTCTAATATGCATGTTCTCTCAGTTGTTTTGAAATAATTGGTTGGCTGAAATGTGCTGGATACTCGAAACACACCATGAATACCAATAGTTCTTAGGAGTCAAATAACATTACGCTTTCAGAATAAGTAAAGGTGACATGTTAGGCTGCTGCAAATTTAATGGCTGCAGATAATTATCGCTTAAAGTTGCAAGCATAAGACACATTGCAAGCATTTCTAAACATTAAAACAGTAACTTTCCTATATTCGCTCCTTTTTTTTAATTTAATGCAGAACTGTCTTTATGTCAATGTGCTGACATTGTCAAGAGTTTTAGTGCTGTGAAGTCCTGTGCATTAAACACCCACTCTGAGGAAATTTGTATATTTAGTGTTTTTAACATGTTCTTGTGGGATTTTTTTCTGATGATGAATGATATATTTAAAGAAAATTAGGATTATAATTGCATTGCTGAGTATTTTTGTATTCAAATCATTGATCATGAATCAGGAGCAGACAAAAAATGCTGCTTGAAAAAGGTTGTATTTCTGACAGAAAAAACTCTGGGTTGGCTGCTCCATTCCAGCGTATTCACTTGTAGAAGACTAAATCCACGCATGTCTTCGTTTTCCTCGTCCCAGCTGGCATCTGGCTAAAAACTGTACGGCTGGATGCACCAGTAATGTCAGGTTGGGTTTGTGAGGGGCTGCAAGCTAAACAGATGGATAACGGGATGTGGGGTAGGCTTACTCTGCGCAAACAGTCCAGAGCCAAATTTTTAAAGAACTTTTGCCACTCTGTAGAAACTATGTCCTAGAAAATGACACATATTTTTTGATTTGTGAAAAAAAAAAATCTGAAATAAAAGACCACTGGGAAGGATTTAACAATAGAAAAAAGGTGATTGATGTGGGACTTCGATAGAAAAAAATATGCATTTTAGTTTTAACCTAAATACATCAACATTTTGACTAAAGTACAATATTTCTAAAGTGATATTTATGTGGCCACATTGATTTTATTATTTTTCTTAATATTTGAATGTATTGTTTTATTCTTTCACATCTGCCGTGACATTGGCAGCTTTGCGACAATAATTAAATGAGATAAATGCTAAAAGCAAAGAAAAAGCTGGCAATGAACGCCAAAGGAGCAGAATGTAGAAGAGGTCGATCCAGGGTCAGTGTGGGCCCAGTGGCCATGGATCCTTCTGTGGAAGGACAGACTGATAAGACCAGGGTGGCTCATACGCTGCTGAGGTTTATGGGGGCACCAAGATAACGGCCTGCTGATCGGACCAACCAACTCAGCTGGACGGCAGATAAGAGGCAAGGACTTGTTGCCCTCAAAATAAACAACCTTTCCAACTTCGACTAAACGCCGTTCTGCATTGTTGTCTCAGTTTGGAATTAATCAAAGTTTCTTCAACCGATAAAATCCCTGATTATAGCTTTATTGGTTGGGTGTCAGTCATCAAATTTTCAGAAATTAAGCATTTAAAATATAAAGCATTGGACGACAAAAAGATTGATTATTTAAATAACTGACATTTACCAAACAATCTTTTTTCTTGTAATAATGGTATTATTTGTTCATTTTAATTGTATTTCAGCAAACAATTGTTTCCTTTTTTATTTCTGAATTTAAGACAAATACGTTATGCTGCACTGCACAAATGAATGAACAATTTTAAAACTAAATATATGCAACATACATGTACCCAACATTAGACATGAAACAGAAACAAAAAGGTAGTCAAACTACTTCTTTTTGCTCAAGGACAAGCAGTATTAGATAGGAAGTTTGCCAATTACATCACCTTTCCATTTAAAATTCCCCTCACTCTGCACGCCTGTACTTCTCCCCCTATGCTGTACTCCTGCTGTTTGAAGTTATCCCAGCATGCTGACTGCCCTCTTAGTTTAATACTTTGAATATGCATTTTAGCAGTGATTTATCACCATGAACTGACAGAGCCCTCCTTGTGGCTTGTACTGCGCTATTATACTACTTTTCTTTATTTGACAAACGGGAGCAAGTCAAGTGCACTCAGCTTATCCAGTCTTTAGCAGTGGGGGTGAACTGAATTTACCAGGAAATGTTTTTACATTCTCTTTTTTGACATTAGATGACTTATAATATCAGAAATATACTTTGAGTTGACCATTTAAGGTTGGCTATTTCTTATAGTGCTTATGTAGTGATGAAATGCTATGCTGCTACTGAATGCAAGATATATATATGCATATATATGTATATATATATAAGCATATATATATATATATATATATATATATATATATATATATATATATATATGCAAGATGAAGACATATAAATGCAGAAAAGCAAATAGAGAAACAGCATGTGATTAAAGGAAAGAGTGAATCACAGGATTTGGAAGAGAAAGTGGAATTGGAAGGGCAACTTGGAATTCCCCTGATTAAGTTTCCCGCCAACAAACCTTCCACTTGTGTCTCTGCTTCTGTACATGGAAAGACAGTCGGCCCCATTGTCATGGTGGTCATGGTGAAGCCAAGGAGATTGGGTTTGTGACAGAAACTTTACAATTGATGACCAAACTTAACCCTTTTACACTGGAGCTTTAGCTTCACTGAGTGAGTGGCAACAAATACCCTAAATTAGGACAACAAAGACTGAAACAAATGGATTAAATAGAAAGAATAACAAAAGATGACATGACAAAAAGCTGGACTGTAAATCAAAACTTAATAAACATACTGACTTGACTCAGCACAGGAACAGTTGGGCAAGTGCAATCTTGGAGCATGTGTGCACTGACAGAAACAGAACATGACTAAAACAAAAACAGATGCATGAACAAAACCCAGTTGAAAAAAAAAAGCACAGATCCTCACCACCATCCCTAAACAGTGAGCGAATTATAAAACAGCTATGGCAACAAAGTTAGAGGCGCAGTTGTGGCTTTATCACTAGGGTTGGGCACAGAAATTTGGTTCTAAGTAGGAACCATTACGACTTGTGCGGTTCTAAACCAAACTGAAACAAGTTGCTGCATTTGGTTCCTCATTTTAGTGCTTTAGTTTCATTGAAGGTCTATTTGTCTTAGCAGGGACATGTCAATCCCTTCTACTCTGTTCAGTACTCTGAAGTTCTAGCGGATCCTTTTGACTTTCCTGCGATGGTGGGCGGGCTCATATATGACCGGTGACTAACGAGGCGAGGGAGGACGCGCACTTCCAACATGACGAAGTCGAAGTGTTCGAAGTTCTGGCTGCATTTCAGTGAAGACAGAATATTCAGCTGTGTGCAACAAATGCAAAATTATCTTGTGCGGCACAGGTAACATCTCAAATCTTAGCAAGCACTTGACAACGCATGGGATTGTATTAAATGCTGAAAAGTTTCACTGCCTGTAAGGAGAAAAAAGTGAAGTCACAGATGCGTGTTCTCTGGAGCTAGCATGAACAATTTGGGCCTAGAAGAACCTGGTGAGGAGGACCGAGTCCGAATGTAAGAATGCACGCTGCTAAAAAGTATCTGAGTCAGAAGAGAATTCTGTTAAGTTTACTAAACTCTACTACTAAACTACTAAATGTCACATTCAGTATTTTTGAATTCTTGTCACTTGTTTTATTTGATTAATTGACAAAACTGCATGTATTTTTTTCAGCAGTTCTATCCTGATTCTTGATGGAGTGTCTCCTTACTTTGGCACAAATGTTTGTCCTTCTGACATCCTCTGTCTTACTTTTATCTGCAATGGCACTGCTTTAAAGGATTCTTCCTATCCCTTCAGATGCATCTGTTCAATCAAACATATCTCTTCACACATATCATGCAGCAGCCCATCTGTGCCACCATGCAGCGGAATCTTAGTGAGAATCTACAGAAGACAGACGACGTCCTCATTTACATATGCATGTTTGTAGTTCAAAGAGTGTAGTTTTTATCCTTTGACTTTAAAAAAAAAAACATCAAAAGAAACATTATTACATTTCTGCGAGTCCTTTAGTAAACGGGGCAACTGTACTGCTATTTTGTGACACCTCTGACTTCTCTCATTGGTCCACTTTTGCTGCACTCCAAGGCAGAAAGGGAGTTAAAACAGTGGATATTAGATCATATCTTGCAGTTAGTACCTTATAAAAACTAATATTTCACCTTTAGTGACTTTTCAAAGTTATCTTAAAAACACAAAGTAGCAAACTGTGTTATTACAGGCACTTCTACTTACACACTGAAACAGCCAAGTAATACATGTACTAGTTAAACATACAAGTATGTCATAATGTAGTTTGACCAGAGTGGTCTGGTTTCTATAAGAAAACGTTCTAGAAAGTTCAGGAACAACATCTCTTTATGTGACAAAATTCACATTTGCTGTACAGCTCACACTTGCGCTTATCCCCTTTAGTGTCCCTTCACACTGACTTCCTCAACCTTTTATGGGCTCCAAATTAACTGGCTGATGAAAAAAAAGATGCAGGTTTCAGAAGAGACATAAACCAAGAAACAACACAAAACATCGCAAATAAAAGAAAGTAATCATACAAATCCAAACCCTATTTCCCCTTCTACCTCCCAATGCCCAACTCTCAAACAGGAAGTAGAAGCCTTTGCCACCATTTTGTCATCTGGGCAACAGAAAAAGAGAAGAGAAACATCACAAATCAATAAACAAATTCAAATCTGTGGTGTATGTGTTGTTACTTGCATGAAACACTAACTCGGAGACTAAAGGTGAGCTGGAACAGACTAGAGGCAAGTAGGCAAAACTACTCTATCACAAAGTACCTTTTAAGTCCCCAAAAAGGTATCTTGAAGTCTACTCGTGACCTTTAAGGATTCGCAGGTTGTATCAAGACTCATCAATGCTCATACAGCCAACCCCCACCCCCCACCCCATTTTCTGACAGCATATCAATACTTAAAAAAAACATACAGACATGCAACTTTATTAGAAGACAGTTGGCTGACTTACAGTAGAAAAACACTTAAAAGCAACCTTAAACAATTGCATGTGTGGCCATAGGAAGTGTTCTCTCAGTGTTCACACATTACTGGCATGGAGGACTCCACTTGACATTTGAGTGAAATTGTTTCTTAACCCCAAAGTTAGCACTTCATTTGATCTTTTTTTTGGGCTTAGTTTTTTTTTTTTTTTTGCTTTTGTATGCTCTTCAAAAATAAATAATTATTTACCAAAGTAAATGATAATCTGCTTTTCTATGGGGGGTGTAACAGCTAAAGGGTCCCAGATAAACCTCATGTGGTGAACTTGGGTCTCCCCTTAACATTTTGAAAGGATTGACTCCCTTAAGCTTTCAGTATACTCCCTTTTTTCATGTCTAAATATTCATGATTAAGTCTTGTCATGGAAGAATTTCTCCTGTTCTCACCCTGTCTCCTTTTCCTCCTCAGTCACCTTCACTCCTCCTCATCCTTCTCCCTTCACTCCGCTGTGTTTTATGGCTAAAAGCTGTTATTCCGCTCGGCTGCAGCCCGACTCCTTTCTGTAATATTTCATTCATCAGAACAATTAAAGCGGAACATTGGTTTCCAGGGTGATAATTAGGGTTTGATGAGTGAACCTGAATGCCACCAGGACAAGACAGCTTGATTACACTCATTTGCCGGTCTCTGTGCTATTCCAGGGTTATTATCCAATGTCTTGTCAAGCAAATAGAGGACAAAAAAACAACAACCATGAAATGGAGATAGATAAGACTTAAAAAGACTGATAGAGACCGAAGTGAGGAGGTGGAAAGTCATGAGAGTTTGTAAGAGATGAGTGGTTTGTAATAGAAACAGGTCTTTCAGATTGTGATACAGCACATTAACTCAGTCTCCTGCTTCCTTTCAGGTAAATGCACATGGCAACCCAACCCTGTTATCAGGGGTTATCCCCAACTAAAGAGCCACACTTACTGTCTCTGCTTTTCAGGACATTGAAGTAATCATTCTTCACAGATTTAGAGGTACTGCACGCTGTGACAACACTGAGGAGACTGGTTTGCTATTAAGTAATGAACAAAGCATACCATTTTTACAATTTTCTATCACCATAAAACACTTAGTTAAATTGTTACCTTTCACTTTCAGGGAATCACTTATTGTTTGTCTGTTTGTTTTTTTGTCACAGTGACTTTCCTAAGTCCTTTGTAAAAAAAAAAAAAAAAAAAAAAAAAAAAAAAGCTGTTTAGGAGATCAGCAGTTTCCAAAGCGAGGTTTCCAAACAGCTCAAAGTTTTGCAGCACTCTGATAACAAACGAGAATGCACTTTAGAAATCACAGTAGTTTATTGCGCAAGCAGTTTTGTAGCTTTACACGGCAATAACTCAGCTGTAATGTGAAATGTCGTCGCTTTGTACTGTTGTGTTGCGTATTGTGGGTCATTTTGCGATGCAGTTTGTCAATGCACAGTCTATACAGATGGCAAGCTGCCTTTCCTTATATAGTTCCACCAACAACTTGTTAAAATGGACCGAATGCCTTTACAGAGTTTCATTCAACTTCCACTGCAAACCAGAGCCCTGTTCCAGAAAGCAGGGTATGTTGTAGGTTTAAGGGTAAGTTAGCTCATATCCTCCACTTTCGGTTCCAAAACCAGCAGTCATAAATCACCATAGCAGCTTACTCTCGAGCAGGTTATGGTCAGAGAGTAAGTTTGGTTCAGAGAGGTTACTTAGCATGACAAACTCTTCAAGCAATGATCCTGTAAACGTAGAAACGCAAATTAGTTTATACAAGGCTTTTTTTCACCGTGAGAGGGTGATAAAACCACGGATTAAGGTGCTGTCTTTTTCCAAAGATCATTTATAAATAGAGACACAGTTTAGACAAGACAAAAAAGAGTCAGAAACAAGTTTGTCAGTCAGTCAGACTCCGTTCTGTATTGTGCAGACTTGTGACTGCGTTCACAATAATTTTAGAATGTTTTTCTGATGTGCTATACATGATCTATTTGCAATACCTGTTACTCCCAACCTTAAATGGAACATTCCCGAGACTACGCTAACTCCCCACCTTGTTAGTAACGCATAAAAATAAATAACTAAAACAGACTTTGACACTACTACACATTAGCCACGTTAGCATACTCACAATACCTGTTACTCTCAACCTTGTTTACAACACACAGGAAATTACTGTCACCACACCTTACTCCCAACCTTGTTAGTAACTTGAAGGAAAAAAAAAAAAAAAAAAACACAGTCTGACACCGCTACACATTAGCCACTTTGGGCTGTGTTTAAAACTTACATTTTGAAGCTAAAGTCAACATTCGAAAACATGGTCAAAACACAGATGCAAATTTTGCATTTTTTTGCAAGTTCTTGTGGGGTCTAAAAGTGTTTGCTTTTCTCTCTGATGAAAATATGGCCAAGCTTCTAAAGCTGCCATTTTGTTCAATTTGCAGCAGAAAAAAGCAACAGCTGTAGCTGACGGTTTGTTAAAGATGATCACAGCATGCGCACATGAAAGATCCTCCAAGTGGAAGTAAATTGCTTTAAGTTTCTGTTCCACCTCTTCTTTTGGGGGGCAGCTGTGTGGCATTTTATGGGGTCTTGGAACTTGCAGTACAATAGTCATCACTTCAAACTTGAGACGCTCCATTTGCTTAATGATTAAGCACGGCGAGGAGGCTGAAAGAGTTTTGCTGCTAATTCAATGCTTTAATGAGCCTGGTAATTACAGTTAAATGTTAATGAACTGTAGGTACTGCAATTCAGTGTCAGGGCTGGAGTTTCCAGCTAAAACCAAGGGAGTCTCCAAACAACTGCTGTGTCGTAAGATAAACAAAGCTCTGAGCTTTGGTACTAATAATAAGTTAGTACAGATATCAGTAAAATATTTGCAGGTCCATTCAGAAAATGTTGAACCATTTAATCGAAATAGTAAATACATCCAATTTTTCTATTTCAAAAGTGTATAATTTCAAGACCCGCACATAACATGTTTTGTGGTATTGGAGGACCTGTATAAACAAAATAAATAAGAAATAAAATGCATTTCGGAATATCTATTTGCTCAAATTGTGAATCAGGAGCAAAAACTTGTAGGTGTGAGATAAAACCTCCGACGGTGCACTACAAACTCCCTGCTCCACTCAATTTTGATGCATCCAATTGTAGATACATAGATCCATGTATGTTTTTGTTTTCCTCATCCGAGCTGGGATCTGGCTCAAAACTGTACAGCTGGATTGCTGCAGTTTTGCTCTTTATTTCTGTTTTACCAGTAGTGTTAGGTTGGGGTTGTGAGGGGATTTAAGCTTGCGGGAGGCAGTAAACAAAGGGATGATGGAAAGTGGAGGAAGGCTTGCTAGTCGCTACCAGTCGCACTACAACTTAGAGGCGACTTGCTAATGAACTACTGGCGCTGCGCAGGAACTATGTTAATCAAACAACACAGGATTTTTGATTTTGATTAAGAACGGTCAAATATTAATGAAAAGACCACTGGGAACGCATTTACAATCGGTATATTTATTTATTTTTTATTTATTTTTTTTACAGAAACTTGCCTTTTAAAGTATTAAAACCCTTTGTTTTCTAATGTTTCTGATTCATAGTCTGTAAAGGTTAAGTATTACTTTGTCATGAAAACGTCTGTTTCCGTAGAAACCAGAAAAGACTGGAGGAGTGGAAACAAGGTGGACAAAGCTAAAAGGAGAAATGAGTAACTGGAAGATAAGGGGGGAGGGCTCTCTGTTTATATGTGAAAGAGAAAGAGAAGAAGAAAGTGGTGTTCCCCCTGCAGCAGTCTGTCGGCTCGGTGTTCACGGTGGCTGAGCAGAGTGGAAGGCGCAGCCAGCCCGCAGGGAGCACTTGGCACGCCATCAGCTCTGCAGTGGGCACGCTCGCCGCCCAGCCAGCACAGCCCAAACACACAAGCATCGGCGATCAAAACAACGCCAAACAAACACACACCAAACACACTGACAACTTGCGGGGGGTGGGCCGGCTGGAGGGAGCTGGCAGAGGCATGGTACAGCAGAGGTTTACTGAGCAGCTTCATCTTCCTCTGCTACGTACATGACACGTCAGGGTGACACCTCCTGTCTGAATTCAGTTTGGACTGAAAATACATAAAGTTTGTAATTTTCAAAATGTTGTTGGAAGTTAAAGTTTGTGTGCTCAAGTTTGCAGTCTAGACTGCTACCAGAGTCAAAAGAGATTCTTTGTGAACATGAGTAATTATTTTATTTTTTTGATGTATCCTAAAGATCTGGAAATGCAATAAAAGCATTAAATATTTAGCAAAACTGAAACCAACAAAAATTAAACATTGTTTATGTCCCGTCAGATGGTTAGAATGCATGATTGCGCTGATTACTGAGTACTTTTTAAAGAATGTATGATTTTTTGATACATGTTTATTATTTGCATTTTGGACTTTTCTGTCTTACTTTTATAGCTTACAATAATATAATTTACAATGCATAAAATAAAATACAGAAACCAGAAAATATATCCAATATTGTATCTAATATAATGAGGTTTAGTTTGTTTTTTTAGGTTAATTATATGGGGAAAAAATAGCAAAAAAGGGAACTTTGCTGTGCTGCAATCAAGGATAAGTACATTAACTCTCATGTTGACAAAAAATAGCCAAGTTTTTATTTTATTAATTGATATTAATTGCTTTTTTAATTAGTTTTCTTAAATAGCAATGACAAATAACCAACTCTAAGGCTGCATTTGTGAACATTAGCCTTTTAATCCTACCTGTTTATTTGGTAAAGGTTATCATTTTTGTGATTCAATATTTCTGATTTTTTTTCCTTCTAAAATCTTGACATTGTGCACCTCTTCTTCCAACTTTCTACACAATATCAGCAGGTAATGTTCCACTCAAGCCAAATGAAAAGAGACAGAAGTGGCAGCACCATTAGGAGCTTCTTTCAGCTAAAGATGGGGTTGATTTCTGACTGATCTCAGTTAAGGTCTTTGCAATACCAAAATCACTCAAGCAAAAGGCCCAAAGCAGCTGCTATTAGGATGGCTTTAAATGCCAACACTGATCCCAGTGAGAAAAAAAAGTCTCAGATTTAGGAGTCCCTCTGGAACATACTGATAAGCCATTTCAGATCCACCTATTGCAAAGCTGTCTTTTGCTCTTCAACCAGCAAGTTTTTTAAAGTGGAAATGACACAGTTATCTCCCAAATACTGACAACGTTCAGAAGGTATTATTGTAAAAATACAAATTAGCTATGTTTATATTTTCACAAAGAAGGACCTCAGTATTTGAATACCTTTATATTTTTAGGTTTTACACTGACAGACAACACTTAATAACTGTACAAGCTTCGCTTATTATTAAAAGTATTTTTTTAATTTTATTTTATGTTGTATAACTGACTTTCTTGGCAAAACACAAGATATTTTATGTTTTAAAATCTAAACCAAGCACAAAAAAAGACCCTAAACATTAAAAAAAAAATGTTTCTCTAATATGTCCATTTAAAAACAATGAAATGTGTTGACCTTACTTTAGTCAAATATTTAAATAAAAAAGACATCTAAAACACCATTCTAAGCTACTTAGGAGCGGTTTTGGTTAATTTTCCATCTGCCACAGTAAAGAAAACTATAATTTTATATTTGAATAATAAGCCTTCATATAAAAAGTTTTCACTTGTGCAACTTCAAAAAGCTTAAAGAAGATACAATGTTATATTTATTTATTTCAATGTTTGCAGATAATATGTAGTATGTGAGTGGGAGTTATACCTCTTCAAAGTATAAAAGAAAAACACAAAATGTTCAACTCAATAGAAAACTGAAGCCTTTTCTCACAACAAAAATGTTATTTTCTTACTGTAAATTTAAGAGAATGTTGTACTTTTAAAATGTCAGTCACTTTATCAGACTGTTTTTGTGATTCTGCTGTTTGTAGCAAAAACCTCTTTCAAGGGTTTTCAAAGCAGCCATCAACTCCATAAAGAGTCCAATACCAGTCAACCATGGTAAGACCAATTAATTAACTAGTTCCTATTTAATCCAATTAAACAGGTTGTCAGCCCAGGAGTCCAGCCTTGAGACTCTCATCACTCACCTTTTCTGGGATCTAACCCCCATACATTTTGACTTGTATGTAATTGGACAGGTGTAGGCATTTTGATTGCTTTTTCTTCACCCTAATTAGCAAAGGATAATTAGTTAAAACGAACGGCGGGTTGGGAGCTTTACTCCTTTTTATCCTGCAGAGATAAGACAAGTCACAGGTTTCAGATGTTAGAAGCTGTTCCATTGTGGCCTTAAACCAGTTCAGCTTTTTTTATTTGTCTTTAGACCCTTTAAAGAGATAAGTGTTAGGCATTTAACATGAGAAACATCATTTATAATTGTTGTTGTTGTTTAAACCCCTTAAATTAACCTTTTTTCCCACAAAGAAGATAAAAGAAAAAAACTGTCAAATATACTGATCGAGCTCAACAAACCTCAAATTAGTCAAATAAATTCCTGCGCATGAACCGTTTGCAAAAAAACAAACACAGGTGATCAGTCTGACAGCAAATACAACACAAATAACACGATTAAAAAAACAACAACAATCAAGCTGTAAATCCCACCACACGTTGAAATGATAAAAACACTTCAAATGCAGAAACTCTTTGTAAAAAAAGGAAAAAAATCTCATAAAAAAGCAATAAGCAAATGTGTTACATCTGCTGTTTTTATTGAAATGGAAACACTATGTTTTTCCATAGGAAAAAAAAAGAGCTGTTTTTGACCACATTTACCTACACTGCAAACTATTAAAACCTTGTTTTTAATAATTCAAGATCATTTACAAGGTTTGAAATTGTTTTAAATTATCTTTACTCTACACATTTCCAAACTTTCATCAAAATCAGCGCTGTTGAGAATTTTACGTCTCAATAAGAGCGAAGATTTTCTCCAAACTCTTGACCAAAGAAAAATTTAATTTTGATTCAAAAATCTCAAATTGCGCTTTCATTTTTGCTTCAGTTTTAATGATAGTATTTTAAAGTTCAACAAATGCTAGCAAGTCAGACTGGCATTAATTGTTGTTATTTTAGAAACAAAATAAGTTCTTGTTCTCAGAAAAAGTGCTAGTTTTACATTTTATGATGATCTATTCAAATGAGCTAAGTTGAACTACGATTGTATTTTCATTTTCCTTACATTTTGTTTTAGAATGAGTCATTTTCACTTGTTACACTATTTTTTTATCACTTTAATCAAAATAAAAAATAATTAGTTGCATAAAACCTAAACAAAACTAAAAATGCTGTGTGTACATATATATACACACAGCATTTTTAGTTTTTATAATTTTATAATTTGTTTAGAACTAGCAAAAATACATATCATTTCGCCATTCAGGTGTAGAGCATTCACCCTGATGTAATTAGTTCAACAGTTCGTTTTTTCAGCTTATTTGTCCATATTTTAATGCTTCTGTGAAACTCTTTGTTTCTAGATATTGATATACATGTATTCTTATAGGATTTTTGTTAAGTAAATTTGCTTGCTGCATGGAAAGATCATTTAACTATTTTCTAGTGTTTATCTTCTCAAGATTTGTGTTCTTTCCCAATTTTTTTGGCTACATCTTCTGCAGTGTCAATCTTGTAAAACGTTTTTTAACTTGCAGTTTATAGAAAGAACAAACTGACACATTCACAGCAGGCAAATGTGTTTAGAACTTTATCCAACACTTCTGTATGAAAAGTGCAATTTCATGAGGCCTAAAATGAAGATGCCGTTGCTTGTTGAATAACACGGCAGCTGTCAGGTTAGGCTAAATGCACAGTATGTGAGATTTGCCTGATGTCGGTTTTGCATTTGAAAAAATAAATAAATATTTTGAAAAGGCACTTCATACTGCTAAGAGTATGAAGATGCATTGGATGAATTATCTCAGGATAAAATGAGCATCTATCCCCTTGTTTTGAGATCTTACTTAGATTTTACTTTTTTGTTGTGTATTTACTTTATTTGCACAAAAATCCTCTAGATTTGCATTAAGTAATACAGTTTTTGTCTGGTCATTTTATTTTATCTTTTGAAGATTATGGTCTCACGCATATATCTATGTATGAGGCATAAGTAAAAGTTTTTCTTTTTTTTTTATGATCTGGTCTGCTGAAGTGATCATGTGGCCAAAGTCAACCATCAGTCAAAATTAATAGTCTCATTGAGCATTCATGACAGACTTCAATTAAAACCAGTGGTGCTCAATATTGTTTTATAGTATATTTACATTTTAAAGCTTAATTTAATTACCGTGGGAGCAAAAAGCTTAAACTGCGGCCCTCCTTTTCTTTACAACCATACATCACTTCCCTTCTTCACTGCAGGGAAGGGAAAAACTGAAGGGCAGAAGACTGTGATTTGAACAAAGTGGCTGATGCAGTAAAAGTTCCGTTAAACTATAAAACAGCTATTACTGTAAGGGCTAATGGAATATACAGGAAGTGTTTTTTTTTTTTTTTTAGAAATCCCCTGAAATGTAGTTTAAAAAAAGCATTTTGGAACATTTTGGGAGTAGCAGTGGCTCAGGTGGATGAGCAGGTCGTGACCTTGGGAAAGACACTTCACCCTTCCTGCCTTCAGTGTGTCTCTGCTGGTGGTGCGTATCAATGTTCCAGAATAGTCAGAGTGCCCATAAACACATACTGGCAGCCACGCCTCTGTTAGTAGAAGAAACTAAGGAATGCCTGCACTTAGCGATCCTTGTCAGGACAGTTTACTTATTCACACTTTATATATTACTAACCAATTTTGATCATCTGTCTCAACGTCACCTACAACTTGCCACTTTGGTGAGAGCATGATGCAAGGCGGTTACTGAGGAGCCATCTGCTATATTTTGAGAGGTGTTTATGACATATAGACTGTCAAGAAAATTGTGAAATACAATGTGCATCACAATAAAAGTTGCTTTAATGAGCCTGCATTTATCCAACCACATTTCAATGAGTTGCTGTGTCTTATTGTTGCTCAACTACTGTGTTTATGCTTGGCTACGGTGGCCATTTTGATTCAGTTGTTCTGATCCCACAGAGCCTATTCAGACTGAGAAAACTCAGAGCGAACCGAAGCGTAGTCCGATTGAAAACAAACTGAGACCACATAGAAAGATGGGTCAAAGAGCGGTTCTTGTTGCCAGACCAGGGTCTGCTTGGATGTGTTCAGACTGAAAATCTATTCTAGAGTATCAGAGAAAAAACAAACTCTGGTTCACTTTAAGTGAAGCAAATGTGTCCAGTCTGAATACACTTTTACGATACTTTCACTACACAGTATTTATTAGTGTAATAAATGTAAAATGCAAATGTAAAATCTGACTGTAAATTTAAAAAATGAAAAAAAAACAACATTGTTGAGAGTGGGGATAGACATATGGCAATGTTATTTGGTTTTCCATTCTTCCATAATGATCTTTCTTTTCTACATTGAAAAATGCAAGTTCAGCTGACCAAGAAATCTTACATGCAAGGACATTTTGTAGCAAACTATAAACTACGTGACAAGATTTGTCTAAACATTACATTAATGACTTTCATTTATTTATTATTTTTAATGAACAAACATACTGAATAAACTTTCAGTTGTGCTGCATTTAGAATTTAGCGTGAACATAATTCAGTCTTTAGGTTCTACAAAAAATTGACGTATTTTTCAAAATATTATCAGTCAAAATGAATTGACATTTGGTTGAAACAATAAAGAAAGCATATTAAGTAGGTTCAGGGTTGTTGCTTTGTTAGAATGAGCTGTCAGCATTGATTAACAGCCGTCTGCTTTGCACTGATGAGGGCTATAGATGTTTATGATGCTGAAACAGCATTACTGCACGTTTACATACCTTATTCTCTTCTGACACTCTGACAAGATCATTTGTCTGGCTAATTGGATTTAATTAGGTTTGGTAAAGGTGCACCAGGTGTGCCTTAAAAAGGTTACATTTTTGATCAGTGCTTCATCGTTGTGTTTTAGTGACAACAGCTCATGACTCCAAAAATAATGTAATACTGCTGGTGTTTGCTCTGCTTAATATCCTGTACATTACTTTCTCACAAATCATATGATAGTTATTTTATAACTGTATTTATCACCTTCATTTATGTGGATTGTTTAAATTAAGGTTTAGAAACTAGTAAACAATAAAATAACACATTTAACACAGTTTCTAGAGTGTTTTCTATGATTCCTGTTATGATTACTCCTTTGGAAGTATTAAAACAAGTTGGATGAAACTTTCAATTTTAGGTTAAACTAATGCAAAGTTTGCACATTTCTAAAAAAAAAAGGAGTTTGGATTTTTAAAGTTGTCAGCTTTACATTTTACATATAGAGAGAAACAAATTAAGATCTTTTCGGCACTCAACAGAAAGTAGCTTAAAAAGAATGTTCTTCTATATTGTAATTAGAAACAGAAACTCTGCCAACACTGCATTCTCTCATAATATATTTTTTAAATGAGCATTATTCAAAATGTCTTCAGGTTTTCTTTAAAAAGTTTTTATTTAAGTTTTTTAAAGTGAATTCTCTATTTTCAATTGTTTGTCCTTTTTTCTACAAGAGTTTTGCATTTAAAATAAATACAATCCATGAAAATTGATTTATTTCCATGATATAAAAGATATTACAGTAAAATATCTGATGTGCTTTTTTATGTCTTTTTACAAGAGTTGTGTGCAGTTTATTGAGTCATGCATAAAAAAACTAACAAAAAAAAAAGCTGAGGCTGTTTTTGAAATAACACTATTGAATTTGTTCAATCTTGGTCCTGTACTAACTTAATGGATACTGTGCAAACACCTGTTTTTATTTTCCTTTTCTTTTCAAAACTTGAATTTCTTCAGTAAAATATTTTTATTTATTTCCTTTTTTTTTTTAAGTTTACTCTGGTCGATTTGGTCTTCTAGTTGAAAAGCAGCTCTGACAGCAGAAAAGAAGCCAAGAAATGCAACATTCTAGCCTGGGATTTTCATTCTTGTATCAGAATCGTGTCTAAATGGAGAAAAGAGGAAATGCTACACATTAAAGAAATGCAGCACTTATAGGTGCAAAGAAAATGACAAAGAGAGAGGATAATATTATAAAAGAAGAGACACTCTATGGGGAGACTGATGGAGTCCATTAAAGGAGTAAGAGTCTGGATCTGAAAAGAAATGGCTGAAAATTGAGAAGAGGTGAATGGACAAAGTAATAGGAGAAAATATTAAGGGATTGAAGGATGAGGGACCAGCATGAGAGGTATGGAAGAAATATAGTGTGGCAAAGCATGGGGAGATCTCCAGGCCGATGTATGTGTGGTAAATAGAGGAGAATGAAGCAAGTGAATGAGCAAGAACGACATGGTGTTGATGGACGAGAGGCAGAGAGACAGAGGGAGAAGCCATGTATTAAGTCAATGAGATAATGACATGTCAAAGCGTGACCAAGCTGCGGAAATGGGAAAATGTCTTTCATCATCACTAAAGTGTCCTTTCCCTGACCCCTTCAGGTAAAAATTAAAATGGTGGTGACTCAATGAAAAGACTGTTTCAATTTACTTCTAAGTGGGGAAACATTGATTCTGTGTTGAAAGCAGGGCCCAGAGGCTTACAGAAATACAAAACACGTCTCTCCCTCCCTCATTTCCTTGTTTTCATCACCTCTCTATAAGTCTGCGTATCGATTTTATTTATATGACATTTTAAATCATAAGACGGTTAATAGGAAAAACCAAAAACCTACCAATATATCAAATGCATTCCTTTATGAGGAAGGAAAAGGCTGCGTCTGTAACCAGCATTTACAGTTCAGCTGGCCTTTAGTTCTTTAACTGGCTTGCAAAGCAGATGTCGTCTGTCTGTCTGTGGGGCCAAAAAGTACTTGCTAGTCATCGATTCTGCAAGTTGTCCTGCTTGAAAAGCTGAGAGAGATCTGTGGCGTTCATACGCTTCGACTGCGAGAGACAGAATAAAAGAAAAACTCCAGGAAATTGCATTGTCTGATTTGCAAAGAATTCATTTACATATCGGTGCAAAAAATGAGTAGTTAGCTCCTACAAGCCAGAAAGAAGTCTGTCCCTCACAAACCTTATTTTTGAAGAACCTCTTCAATCCTCACAAACTGGCCCATAACTAAATGACAGGAACTAGTCCATGACCCAAAGAGAGCTGGGTCCACAGGAACACAAGTTTCCATTGGTAACACACTAAGATGTCATGGAGCCAGTACATGTCCAGGCCTGTCTAAAGTTTTCCACAGACGTTCTGGAAAATCCAGAGGAGCATTGGGAGAATATCACATGATCATATGAGATCAAACTGGAACTCTTTGGTATTAACACCACTCGGCCCTGTTTGGAGGGTGAACACATATCCAATGGGAAACATGGGTGTGGGAGCATAAAACTTAGGTGGATACGGGCTGTCTGTGGCGAAAGATGGGCAAATATGTCCAGAGCATGCAGGTGACCCGCACAAATGAGCAAGATTATAGACCAGTCAGTGAGCCCTAAAATGTTCATGCCCTGTTTTCTATAGGCATGCTGTGGGCAACAGGTCATTGCAAACACGTAAGGGTAAGTAAAGGTGAACTAGGTGGGATGCATGGGTGTTGTACTGATTTTTATTTTTTTTAACCTCTCCAAAACCTGCGGACTGCACAAGGAGCCCGTTAGTGGTATTCAACTGATAAGTGTGCGCTCCTTGTGCTCAGTTATCACAGCCTGACTGTTAGAAATTAAGAAATTAGACTATTAGATTTTGGTTTGTGTGGGCATCGAAAAGACCCTTACTTGTCATCTGTTCACCCTGTGCGTGCCGCATTGGTGAGCAGTCAATAAAGGGTCAGTACTCACACCTTACTAACAACTGCGGCATAAAGGTCACGTATGACAGCATCACCTGAAAGTCATCAGTGTGTTTTATTTACGTTTGGCTCACAGATACTTTACTATACACTTTTTATAAGCATGATAATTGTACGTTCCATTCTTTTCACGTCCTCTGAGGTGGCTATCTGAGCCTCAAGGGAACTTCAAGACACACCCGAGCTTCCTTTAAAATGCAACCGCTCCTCTGTAAGGTGCTCCACGAGCCTGGACAACCCAAAAACCTGCGGCACTCGTAACAGTCAACTCCCTCATATGGGTGCATGTGATGAAGGCTTCAGGAAAACATGAATGAGTCCACATATGTTGAGATTTGAGGCAAAAACCTTCAGTGAGAGCATTGAGGATGAAACATGGCTGGATCTTCCAGCATAACAGTAATTCTTAACACATCGCAAGGAAACAAAGGACTGGCTAGTCCTAGTTGAAGTACAAGAAACATTACATACCACAATCCTCTTGATAAATGGGACAACTTGCAAAGCAGGTGACTAAAATATACCATTTTGGCTCCCTATATGCAGATTTGATATTATGGCAACATATAAATCTATTAAAAAAAAAGACTGACACATGATAACTTTGTCTGAGTTAAAGCCACAGTTGATTTGATGCCCAGACTTACATTGTGGCAAGAGATGAGGCTTTTTCTTTTTTTTTTTTTTTTTTTTTTACCAAATATAAAGGTATTTTAAAGACTTTTCTTGCTTAACTTATTATCTTGCTCCAAATCAATGAATACCAAACCAAAAGCTCATCAACAAAAGCAACATTTCAGTATAAAAGTGAGAAACTTAAAAAAAATAAAAGACCTTTCATTTAATATCATAGTGAAACGTGGGTTTTCTGGTAAAATGATTGTTTTTTTTGTTGCAGTTTTTGGTTTTTTGGTACAGGTATACTCCAGTTTGACCACTCCGTTATTGTTGTCTTGGTGTTGTGTTAGTTTCAACCGTGTTTGACATGCAATAATACATCTCATGCTCATCCTTGGTCAAGAGCACTAAGGTTAATGGTGGCCAAGCCAATAGGTGACTAGGTAATTTACATACTATGACCTTTCTGACCTTCCACCTGTTTAGACTTTAGCATGTTTGAATTTTTAGGTTCAATGTAATTGACACAGGCTTGCTGTGTTGTTCTGTCTCATGATAAGACATGACCTACTTTTGGGCAAATTCATTCTAAATAGATTGTAAGAGAGATTTGATATTTTACCTGTAAGGGGCTGATAGTCATAATGATCATTACTGAATAAACATATGCAGTTTTCACAGTTATTACTGCATGAAGTTCATGTCCATATTTCAGCCTGCCTCTCTGTTCTTTTTCTATTTGAGTCATGAGAAAATGACTGACCTTTTGCTTATGTGCACTTCCAGGTAAGCAGCCCAATGACAGGTCACTGGGGTGTGTTGATAGGAGTTTGGATAGTCCACCCTTCACCTAATTAGAGCTTTGCGAGACCTCCTGGGTGGCTGCGAGAGGTAACCTGCAATATTAACACAACTGATTTGTGTGAGGAGAGAGTGTGAGTGCAGCACTGAATTAATTTCACGCAGCAGGTGGAGACTTTTACTGTTATTACCTGTGAGCCCTTAGGCAGACAGATGCCTGCTCAGTTGGGGGCATTCAAGTGAGGAATACACACTCACACCTGCTAGGGTGCATACTTCACTTAAATTCCCATAAATATGCATGCACACGTTTGCAAGTCACAGTGAGCATCTTCGGAAAAATCAAAGGTTGAAATGATTGCGGTGATGTCCCAATTTTACCTCAAACAAAATCACTAAAGATTTGTTTATTGTATCGTTATTTAACCAGGTAGGAAGATACATTTGATATTAGAAGTCTAGTTAGATAGAGGCATATTGTTGAGCTTTAAAATGCACCAACAAGCAAGCAAATATGCATTCATGTCCATGTCATTCACTGACAGCAGTACATATGAAACATAAAGTGATGCAGTAAGGACAATTGACTTTATACAAGAAATGGACGGAGCTTGGGTGATGTCATCTTTCAGGCTTCAACCAAACAAAACCAATTCAGTCGCATTTTTTTGCAATGCGTACATCACCGTTTTGGAGCCAGACAATGTCAGTAAGCAGTGATTAGTCCGAGTCAAAGTTAACATTTCTATACCAACAGCTCTCACCAATCAGGAGTAAGCTTGTTGGAAGTCCTCACCTCTACTACTTGAAAGCAGGCTTTGAGGAATCTATCAATCAAACGTTTTGAACGAATTTGAAGTGGCACCCGAGGCACTCGATTGGTCAGTTGATTACTTGAATAACTTAAACTGTAGAAAAGAATATCATAAAAAAGTAGTATTATCAAAAAAATGTAAAAAAAAAATGTATCAGTGCAAGAATGATCTTTGGCAAATATAATGACTGAGTGAAAGT
Source organism: Oryzias celebensis (assembly GCA_014656515.1). NCBI lineage: Eukaryota > Metazoa > Chordata > Actinopteri > Beloniformes > Adrianichthyidae > Oryzias > Oryzias celebensis. The sequence goes on along the minus strand of BNCR01000017.1, from coordinate 14,611,558 downwards.
TGTTTATTTCTCAAGAGAAGTCTATAGCTGCATTTCCATTACACAGATGCGCAAAACTTTATTGACATTCTAGAAAAATTGTCAATTTTGCAATTACTCTTTTTCCATTGAATCATAATTATGCAAATAAACACAAACCAACTCTTATATGATACGTCATTCAAAACCACGGGCATGGATGAGAACAGGTCTTGTTTTAAGTTGGTTTTAAATAAGGGAGCATTTAGGTGACCTAATGGAAACACGACTTATGAGATTTCTAACCTATTTAACCTTAAAGTCCCACTCCAATCATCTTTTGATTTATTGTTGAAGTGTTCCCAGTGGTCTTAAAATTAGGATTATGCCAATTGCATTGATTCATGCAATTTTGAGTTTAGTTTTCTTAATGCCCTCCATCATACCAAACATGCCACAAGAACATGCTAAAAACACCCTTTTGGCTTAGGCTGAGACCTAAAGGCATCACTGCAGCTTAGAAAAATAAATTGTAAAAAGTTTTTCCAATTTGAAGATAAAAACTTAAAGATCCCTTTCAAAAGCTTTGAGGAGCAATCAGTGTTTCACTTTATTCTCAGACTCAGACTTTACTCTACAGTTGCATCAATAGTTCACGTTGTTGTGTTTCCTGAATGGGAGAATTGGATCGCATCAACTTTTGACCTGATTTGCACTCATGCCTTCTTTTGAAATCTGTCTTAAAATCATTCACTTTCTGCTTAGCTTTTTGCGAGCAGAATAAATACCCCAGAAATCCCCGAAAAATTCTGACATATGATGATAATTACTAAACTGCATAATCTCCTCATTCCTCACAGGATCTGTCAGTCAGTTTATGGGTTTGAATCATAGTTTGGCTGATGGTTCACTTGACACTTTCCTCAGGCTTTCTTGTTTATCAGGCAAAGAGACAGGACCCTGTACCATACCACTTTATCAAGTCATACACCTGTCACTCCGTGCTGCAGTGCCTCCGACATTATTTGTTTTTTTCCAGTGCAGAAAGCGTACTAGTGGAAAAAATCTGGCAGTGTCAGGATTTACCGGGAAATTATTACCTTTTTACCCTAAATCAAAGTTATTATGAAAAATATAAATTAATATTCCAATTTTTTGTAAGCCAAAAAGTTAACAGAGTTTCTGAAATATAACATTTTTGCAATTACATTTTTTAACCATTCTGTCATTTAAATGTCACAGAATTCCTTGTCTGCACCTTTCACAATAGAAAATTGAATATTGTTATAAACTGCAGATGAGGAGGCAAAAAAAGACAAAACAACTCCTTCTTTCTATCCAGCTGCCTCCTTTTTCTGCCTCTCTTCTTGCCTGTAATTTCTCTTTCATCCTTTTCTCATTACTCCCATAATTCTGTTACCTAGCTCAAAGATGAGACATCAATTCCTCTGCCGCCGAGATTTGCAAATTAGCTTTGAGTTAGCCCTAAAGGGGATGGGAGGAGACATGAGTGGGAGAAGGAGGAGAGATAAGCTGATGAGTATGTATGAATTAGCTCTAACTCGCAGTGGGAGACCGACAATGCTGGGAAATTTGAGAGTTTCAGTGACAAATTGCAGTTTGGATGTCATGAGTGACGGTTGCGTCAGAGCAGTGGGGCGTGTTGGCACCTTTCCAGCTTGGTTGGGGTCGAACAGTGGAGGTCCAAACCAGGAAGAGAACTTTCAGACTGACTTTGTAAGGTCACTTCAAATGAAAGTAATGAGCTAAATGTTGGAAATATTGCAACGTGTATATTTTATATGCATGCAAATAAGAATTTTTCAGAGCCTAGGTCAGTGTTTTATTCAATTTCTTTGATTTCTGGTAGATGTTCATCCTGTCAGGCTCACATCAAATCTCCTTAATGTGTCAAGACAACCTCCCAGCATCACTATGCTAGTTGCATGTTTCATCAAACACCCGCTCGTTTTGATATTTCAGCATTTTCCCAATTCTGTTTTACACAAAGGACAGGAACAGATTCAATTCAAGCATAAATAAATATTGTGAAAAGGTCACCTTCCCATCTGTTATTTGTACAACCTCTAAAAGTAATTACACACTGAATGGTGTCGCTGAATGGTGAAGCTGGTCGTGTGTTTTCTAAACAAAATAATTCCCCGAGCTCATTTCATCTACACCTGTGGAGACTGAATGACAAACGAATCCAACAAACATGGTCAAAAGCATAATCTGATTGCTTCCACTGTGACATTCAGACTCATTTATCTGTGTGGATTTAATAAAAGGTAATAGTTATGGAGTTATTTTTCCTTTACATAGAGATTGCAGTTTCAAGAACAAAAGGTTCGCTTAGCTTAATGGTTTCTTTTGTTTTCCCTCTATGTCAGAAAATTGATGATCAAATTGATCAGTGAAAACAAAACAATGACAAGCTTTTACCAAAATGCAAGGTTAATGCATTTTTTACAGTGCTGTTGAGCTGGAACTCATGAGATCACATGCAATCACACATGCATTATAAATACCACGATAGGCAGCATCCTCCCTGCAGCAGAACATCGCGTGCTTGCCTCTGTTTAGCAGAGGCAAAAGAAAGAGGTCAAACGTGACATAGGAGGAAGGCAAGGGATGGCACCGGAGCGCCACACTACTTTGAAGACACATAGTCACCGAGAGGGGCGGGGGAGTTCTCCTGGGACGGATTTTAAAGGCCAAGTTGTCCTCCTGGTTGTCCAACTTTAGATTCAGCTGGCTGGTTCTCACCACAGGAATGTTTCGTTTTTCAGGAAATGCATTTTATGTGGTTACTTTAAACAACGCAGTGGTAATCCACTGCAAAAACACAACATCTCTGCAAGTATTTTTGTCTAGTTTCTAGTATAAATATCATACTACATTTGATATAAGAATAAATTAACGTATAAGTAACTTTTCTTTAAGATAATCGTGAAAACATCTTTTTTTAGGTAATGTTTCTTTCAAAAAGAATTTAAATACATTTTAGACAACTTCACTTTGTCTTATTTTATTTGGTCCAAAAATAAGGATAGTTGGACTGTTGTAGTGCCTAAAATAACTTTTCTTCTTCAAATAAATGTAAATGTGTAAAATAAAATTTCATACAATTTTTGAAGATATGTAACTTTTTTCAGCGACATACCCTTATTTTATAACGTAATATTTTGAATTATCAGAGCAAAATACCTACATATGAGTTTTTATGGCTAATGTGGAAAATACCTTATTTCACAACTTATTTTAAGAAATCTTACCAAATTAAATTATCCTGGTTCCATTGGCAGATTTTTTTCACTTAAAGAAAAACATTTTGTATTCTATTTTTTTATTTTTTATTTTATTTAATTTTTTTGTGAGAAGGATGTTTTTTTCCAGTGGGTAGTTATAGCAGTTCCTTAAAAGTGTTTATTGATCAGACAAAATACAATAAAAAATATTGGATAAGGACAAATCATGCAATTAACTTGTTTTTTTTTGTTTGTTTTTCAAATAACATATATAAATATATATATATATATATATATATATATATATATATATATATTGATAATCTTTGGGACATTCATTGACCTTACAAACTATCTTGTTTAATGTACATGTTGTAAAATCAGATTTTCATTTAGTTTTAACTATAAAGAATAACTATAAAAAAAAGTATTAGCAAAATGTGTTTGAAGAAGTGTTTTTTTCTTTTTTTCACAATTGTTTTTTTATTTTCTGTGAATTCTAAATGTGGATAGTGCACGTGCGTAACTCATGCATGTTTGCCAACATGTGACCAGTTGGACAACAGGAACTGTATCCCAGAGGTTGAAGGTGTCTCTATTGCTTTATTTTTGTGGTTTTAGGAGACAAAAATAGCTGATGTTATTTTACCATATGACCCATCTGACTTCTGTTATCTTGTTTGCTTGACAGAAATATTAGAGAACAGGGCAGTTAGGTTCCTCCACATTTTTACTCAAGCGTCAACCTTAACCTTAACAAATTAATTAACACTTCTGTTTTTGTTTTATTTTTTTAACATCTACATTCCCAAGTATTTGCAATAATATAAAAAAAAAAAAAACACTAGTTGTCATTGTGTAAAACACTTGTAGAAAGTCAATACTGAACAAGTTTTTCTTGGATGCCAGAGTTTCTAGTTTACCTAAGTTGGCTGGGTTGGCTGAAAACATTTAAGAAAGTATACATTGGCCCATTTCCTATCAGAAGTAAACAGGTAAATTAGTTACCGTGGAGCTGTGTGGTGATTTTTCAACACTCCAGGGTTGAAATTTTAAAACCTGAGCCATCTGCTCCAAGGTCTAATGTGAAGCAGCTTGTCGTAAACTCTTTGTTGGGCTCACAGAACAGGAACCATGATGCTAGTAACATCACTGTAGTTAAAATTTACTGTGTTTCTGCTCACCAGAGACAGATCCCTCATTGATCAAAGTAAATCAACTCTCACCAAACCGTAAAAACACCATCTCGTAGTGAAGGAACTAATGATCCGCCGGCCGACGAGACGCACTGTCTGAAGGGTTCCTGCCGCTGTATCAAAGCCATGCTGTCTGTCTCCTTTCTCTTCCCATGGCCTCCTCACACTTCATCTAATAATGGGAATTTACTGCAGGACGTTTTTTTTCTAGCTCACTTGGAGAGATAAACAGCCTGATGAATCAGGGGTAATGCACAGGCTTACGGGCACAGACAGCACGCAGCCCACAGTAAATATCTGCAGACAGGATCGGATTTCAGCATTAGCAGCGGGGAGATGCATTTATTTGCCTCTCGCCAGACTCATAACAGCACTGAGCTTCAATTACCATGTCTGAGAGGTGCAGATAATACATGCAAAAGGCACCACTCCCAACCATTACCAGCACATATATACAGTTTGCTTCTCACCCTGCTTGTCAGAACTGCACTTCATTGAACAATGTTTGTAACATCTATGGTCGGGTGATTGTTGTCTGAATGAGATATGAGTGTGTGCATTCTTCTGTTGTTTGGATCTTCTTTATCTACTCCACTTCCATGGATAAACTTACTACTCAAGTTGACAGTGATTAAAAAATAAAAATTGTGTTCGGCAATAAAAGTTTTGTTAATGGAAACAACTTTATCATCCTATAAAGTTCATGATTACTGATGTGGCTTAAATCCTTAGTCACAATGAAAATGGAGCATACCCCTTGTTGTGCCTGTTGCAAGAGTATTGTGAGGTATTTGATAGGCAAGTTTCTTGCACTTATGATGCATGGGTGACGCCACACTCATTAGTAAGATTCAAATATGGCTTCTCTCAAATGCTGCATGCATGGGTGGTGCAGGAGATGCATGAGGGCTCGTAGGATTCCCATTCAAACTATACTAGGATTGACTAATTTCCTAAATTCTAACAGTCAGACTGCATGCAAGGACAACACACTTTAACCGCACTAACAGACTCCCCGTGCACTGATCACGGTTTGGGGGAGTGGAAAAGTGGAGACTCCATACAACACGCCTGTGTCTGTGTGTGACCTACTTCGCCCCTTACTTACTTACTTACTTACTCTTGCGTGTTGTGTAATTGTTCGCTACAATCTGTTACTGACAGTATGCTGGTAGACAAAAAATGGACGTGAATATTTTTCGCTCCAGGGGCTCACATAGCAGTCTACGACTTTGATATTTCATACAGGCCACCTGCGTGCCCCATACAGGTTTGCCTATTTTTCACCAGTAGACAACTTGTATTGAAGGGCAGTTGTGTTAAGGATTGAAAGCCCAATACACAAAGCAATTCTACAATCAAAGCAACAAGAAATGTTTGCATTTAACATAAGAATTTTAAAGAGGATTTTAGCAAAAGATAACCAAGATGTAAACATAAAAAAGTACAATAACAATGTAAATACGAAAAGGTGATTATGCAGATGGAAAAACTGATTGTTTCATTGGCTGGTAAATCTTTAGAGCAAACTAATGAATTTAAAACAACACAAGAAAATTAAACACATTTTAAGTCATTATAAAACCAAAAATCAAATAAATCAGAGCACATTCATGAAGGCTTATTGTTAATTAAGTCAAAACAAAAATCTTGCATAAAATAGTAGCGTTTTTTTTTTTCTCTTTATGCTATTGACTTTTCTGTTATTCTTTTCTTGACTTCCCTTTCCCCCAGATCTGTCCTCTGGAAGCCGTGATCGTGTTAAAACCATTAATCATGGCTCAAGCTCACATTTTTCCTCCTGTTCTAGATGAAGGTTTTCATGGGTTCAAGCTTGTCTTGTGTTCCACTATTATCAACTATCAGTGCCCTAACAATGACCGTGCAGCCACCAGTGTAAAGATAAGTCTTAGTTGTTTTTGTAGAGGAGTTTGTTTCAGGAAATTATCATTTCAGTTCTGTTCCTGCAGCATTTTGTTACAAAGTAACACCTGTGTTCATTTTTAAATCCATTATATATCATTTTTATTTCAGCTAATTCGCTTTATTTAACCTCTTCATGCCTGGTCTGACCTGATTCTGTTTTTGTTTTTTTTAAGGTAAATTAAGTTGAATCCTGGATTTATTGGGACATTGCAAATCATCACCATATGGCTTGAAGGGGTTACGTCCTCTCTAAGTACTTTTTATGAGAGCATTTTGAAAATGTGGGCAAAGATAACCTTTATTTATATTTTTGTTGAGACAAGAGACAAGAGGATCTGCATTCTACATTCATACAGTTTAAAAGTCACAGGAGTATCTATAAATAAATTTGTATAGTCTTTTCTCATGTTATAATTAGTCTATATTTACCATATCATATTCTCATTACAACATCTACTTAAAAAAAGTGGGATGTAAAAAAGGGAGTAGACTTGATTTTACTTCAATGGAATATGAACAACAATTTAGCCAAAAAAAATATTAATTTTAGCATTTCCTTGCTTTGAAGTTCTTTGAGTTCTTTGTGTTTTATCTTGAAACTACTTAAATCATACATTGGTGCTTTGAAGCAGTGAATTGAGCATTTTGGTGCAACAACAGAGCGTCAAAAAAATGAAGTAAACGTGAATAAATGTTAAGATTCTCATGTTAGTTTTCTTTCCTTGTACAACACAAAAGAGTTCATGTAAATGCCGCAGTGTTAAAACAAATCCAGTTCGTTCAACAAGCTTTAAAATCAAATACTGTTTGGTCTTAAAGAACACCCTGAAAGAATTGAGGAAAAATCTGTTTTGAAATTTGCTCAGGTTTTTCTCGTAAATTAAATAAATAATTAATAACTTACTTTATTTGCACCAACATACAAATAAATACCATTTATTTAATAATTTATTTTTTGGCATTTTGATTCATTTTTCTTGGCAGTTTTTGGAAGAAAGGCCTGCTTAGCTGCTAGCTTAGCATGTGGGTGCATTGTCAGTTGTTTCCCCCCCCTCCTCTGCCCGCTGGTTGTCAGCCCTGAATTGTGTTTTGATGTTTCCTCAGACCTACAATTGAGCTCCATTCTCAGCAGCCAAAACAGACATTTGTCAATTCACATGCATCAGGGATTTTTTTTTTTTGGCCCCTCCTGCACATCTACTGCGACTTTGTATCTCAGCTGTGTCTCTCTCTGCTGCACTCAGGAGCAGCAATCCAGTATGAGGCTGTGAGTGGCCACTAGCCCCCCTGCTGTGAGCGGTGTCACATGTGATTACCATTATTTATAAAATTCACTCAGGCTCGGTTGCGTAGTTGGTCTCTCCCGGCCCTTGTCCCTGCACACTACAGTCAATATTTGCACGCAATCCTGAACTGTTGAGAGTTTCCATGGTGGTGAGAGCCTCCATTACATGAAATATTCAGGACGCACAGACACTCCCATGAGGCTCCGCACTAGGTTTTTACTCCGATTTGATTATACGACATGATTTTTTCATGAGCTATGACAGTCCTGTTGAATTAGAGTCAGCTAAGAATCTTTGTGATAGTCACGGAAGCTGGAAAGAGGGAGGAGCAGAGTGTTCTCTTCCCTAACTGTCGTGTTTCTGCGTAACAGGGAGAACACATTTTATCAGGAGGAATGAATGGATGCACAAGAGACTGCATACAACATTAAGACCCATTCTTAGAGTCACTTAATGTTCCTATGTCGTCGATTATCAGATCACACTCATTCTAGAATTACCAAGGAATTTATCATTCTCGTTTTGCTCTCTAATGTCGCTTGAGACCAAAAACTTAGCTTTTATTTAATACTTAGAATCAAGTTAATGAAGTTCAATTTGTGATTTATAATATTACCTTATTTTTATGTGTATAGGTTACGGGTTTTAGTATAGCTTGGCTGGGGTGCGGCTTATACTCTGGTACGACTTACATATGATCTAAAAAAAATTAGAAACAAACTGTAAATGTTTATCGGTATTTGCTACTGACAGCAACGCAGAAGAAGAAACACCGCTCAGTCGTTCAAATAACCACTTCCAATGAAAAGCCTATGTAAACGTGCAAAGTTTCTAAGTCCGTTTTGAGGATTTACTTACAAAATACGAGGTCTTTGAATGCGTGTTGAAAGATAAACAAGTTTTACATTTGACCAATCAGGGATTCGGATTTGATAGTGATGTATGAGTCGCGTCATTCTTAAAACACAGAAGTTCCAGTCGTTTGAAAGTTGATCATGGAGGAGAAATTCATAATTGTGATTTGTGCCTGGATGGAATTATGTGACACTAAGTTGTTCATATATTGGAATAGAGCTGTGAAAGAAAAAACCTGGAACAAGAATAGCGAGATTTGCACCACTTTGACATTTCGCACAAAGCGTCTTCAAACTGTGAGTCAATGCGCTGGTTTCAGGTTGTGACAATCCATTGTGAACACCACATGTTAAAAGTGTGTTCAAGAATGCCCACTTAGTGCGATCTTGAACACGCCTCACTGAATAAATGAACGTCAGTGTGTTACAGTAGTGAAAATCCATCCATTCTGTTCTTATTATTTGCCTTTCAAGACTAAATGTCTGTTCTTGGTCTCGTACTTTGTTCAATAAAATTCTCCCAAATGTGCAGTTTATATGTTTTTTTTAATTATCCTTGATTCTTGAATTCCCAGTTTGCTTGATTCACTAAGCCCCACTTGGTAAAAACCATGTTGGGGATACAAAACTCAGTCGCCAACATTTCCTGGCCTTAAACTCCCATGCCTCCCACTTGTCTGAAGCTCTCTGATGACTCAAGCTTTCATTTACTTCAGCTCATTGATTACATTAATTACCGCTAACCTGTGCAGGAAACCAAGAACAAAGACTTTTTTGAAACGGTCAGCGGAAAAGCCTCAAGCACGCAAATACATAATGGAGAGCAAATGAAAGAGCAGCGCACTGAGCGAGTGAAGAAGAGCTCTGCATTGGAAAGAATTCAACAATGACACCACATGTGCTGTTATTATGAGCGTGAAATTATCATTAGAAGCTTCTAATAGCAAAATCAGTCATGCTACCACACACAAACACAGCCCATGTTAAAAGAACTAACTACTTTGTGTCATTTGGTTTGGGAAGGTAATAATATCTCTTCAGCTGTCGATTATTTATATTTATGCAATATCTGCATGTGGTTTTGGTTGTAAAGGTTAAACTCTAAAGTAGCATTGTTGTTTTATAGTGTTTTTTTTTTTTGTTCTCGTTAAGAGTAATAAATGAATTTTTAACACACGCTTGACAAAGCTGTACTTCCCTGAGCTGGAGGCCCAGCTGCACCATCACAGAATTTATCCACTTTTGTGAAGATGCAGATGTACAAATTGCAGCACTTAGTGGTTTCATTTGAAGGAATTCTGCACGTATAATGCTGACAGTAAAAAACTAAAAAATATCTGCAGTGCAGATAGGTTCTATTTTTGCCATGTGTCATTGTAAAGGAGGAAAAGAATAGAAACAAAAAAAAAACATAATCATTTTCTGTGTTTTGTTATTATTTTCTATAGGTGTGATCGGTGCTGTCAACTCACATGATAGTCAGACACAACAGTACTCCTTATCAGGACAGCCAAGGTCACTCTCAGCACCTGCCTTTGGTTCAGTGCATCAGATGATTGTCGGCTGAGTCCAGCATCGTCGGTTTGACCGTTTGATTCTTTCTCTCGCTCGCACACACACACATGCACACACACAGGTTCAACACACACACCTACTGAGAGATCCGTGGGCTCCTGGTTTTAACAGACTCAATCTGAGCTTCCGAGGCACAGGGTTGTTTATGTGTGGCCCAGCTTGAAATAACATCACTGGTTAAGGCCTACCGGCGTGCTCAGAATAAAAGCAGAGAAAGTCACTCGCACTTTTTTTTTCTGACGCTTTTTTTAGACGCCTTCTGTCTTTGTAAGGGCGCGGCAAGTTTGAAACCTTTTCCAATGCTTTTAAAATCTGTTCCAAAGAGCAGGCTGCTGTTTTGCTCTTCTTCACCTCCACTTGCTGCACACAAATCTGACTGATTTATGATTTTCTGGGTCTGGGGTATTATCTGAAGCTGGGGATTTTGGCGACAACAGCAATACAAAAAAAAAAAAAAAACATTGAAGCATTTGACTGAGCTTAACTGACTAAAGACAAAAGAACATTTTTATTACTCGTGCAGTCTGACCATACAAGAGCAAAAACTAGAGTTTGTCACTTTACAAAATAGAGCAGCATGAATTATAAATGACAATAAAAGACATGATCAGAAATACGTTTTTTCTGCCTCCAGCCTTTTAAAGCGCTGTCCATTTGTACCAAATTTTGTACTCCAGATGTCTATTTTAAAAAATATTTGACTCAAACCAAACGTATCAGGGATGTTTCACATGATACAAGATTCTCAAGAACAATATAGATAACAATATTGATGTTACGAAATATAACCCTTTATTTTCCAATTAGAAAGTGAAAACAAATGAGTCCTTTTGCTATTTGGACGTTGTAAAGAAAAAGTTAAATAAAAGAAAGAAGGGATGGAAGTTTGATCATACCTTCTTGTAATTCAATTTAATCTGAAAAGTTCAAACTCACTTGTAAGGTTGCTGACTTACTGACCTGAAGCTGAACAAAAATAAAATGTAAAATATCCAGTGTGTTTTTAAAGACTCAATTGTGTGTTTTCAAATTATTACCCCTCCTAAAAAAGGAAAATCTCATCTTTATTTTTTTGAACTGTGTCCTATTTTTAAAAAATAAAAATTGTCAGCAATTGACAATAGAAGAAATTGTTGTGCGCAAGAATTCTGATCTACTGTAAAAATGTATTCATTCAGCAGCTGATAAAGCTTCTCAGAAAAAAAGCAAACTTTATCAATTTTAGTCCAACAGTGTTTTTTGAAAATATAATTTATATTTATGATAAAAAAAAACTTTTTTTTTCATTTTTTTACAAAAAAATAACAAATTGACAACAAATTAAATAAAACATGTCTTAATAAAACAATAAAATGAAGAGTCAAACAAATTAAAAAAATGTCCCCTACAGTGATGTTCTAATAGATGAAATTCTATTTATGTACATGTGGAATAATAAGGTGAAGAACTCAGTACAGGATTTTGAACAAAACCCCAACCATCACAAATTAGCAAATTTTCTTTGGGTGTGCACTCGCTCATTTCATGCAAACATTGTATTAATCAATTATGTTTGGAGGAAAGGTCAAGTTTGCATATGGAGATTATTGAAGCGCTGCTAAGAAGCGCTATTCTGGAACAAATCCAACTTCACCTTCATCAGAAGCACTTGCATAGATGCAGCAGGTGTGGTGCCAGTCTTACAGGTAAGCAGCTGAAGTGTTGTTCTAATTTAAACCACTCATACAACACGTTCTGCTAACTTGTACAAAACATCATTTAACAGACAGATCTTAAGCAGTTGCTAAAAGTAAAATAGCAAAGGAAGACTTGGGCGGGTTTTATCACCAACCTCTTTACAAATGTGATGTTGCATGTGTGGGAAAACAAACAAGACATAAACCGAAAGGATTCCAGCTTTCTCATAAAAAGCTTATTCGTACAATTATAACCAAGGCCATGCAATTGTTAATGACTCTGCAATTTGGAATCTATTTCCAAACTCAAGAGTGCTTCTAAAGATCAGACGTGTCGGGGGGAAATAGACAACTCAGATTTCATTATCTGGCAAACTTAGCAAACAATAACAGAAAAATGAGCTTGAGAAGCACAGAAAAAGTTTGATTGGACTTATTATTTCATTGCATGTGCATTCATTTGTCGGTCGGTGCGCCTGTATGCACGCAGCTGTGGGAGAGTGATTATTATGTGCGATCTGCTGAGGAAGAGGCCAACTTCGGGTGAGTGAAGAGGTCTTAAATAAGGCAGTAGCTTTCTAAGTGGATACACTCTTCTCTGTACACTTTCCCCGTCTCTGAAAGGCTGCAATTACTGTGTCAGCTGCTATACCGCTAACATGAAAAAAATAGCTCCAGCTAATTATTCACCCTCTTGCTCTGTCAGTAATAAAAATAAAAGGGTAATAGTAAAAGTGCAAAACCGATATTTAAATGTGTCCAACGGACGTAGCATTAAACAAGTGATGTTAATTCTCATAAGTTTGTCAAAATACTGCTTGACTTTGACTTGCTGGTTTAAACCTGAAGAACAGAAGATTTTAAAAACCCACTGCAATGAAAACTGTGTTTAATGTGTTTTTTATCATGTTCTTGTGGCAATTTCTCATGATGGAAGACGCATATTAAGAAAACAATTGAGCTTAAAATAGAGTTTTCGAGTATATTTTATTCAAATCGTTGTGAGCAGACGGAAAAAAAATATTGTTAGAAAAAGCTTTTAGCTGTAACATAGATGCTAGTAACTCCCTACTCTGCTCCAATCCAATATATCCAGTTGCAGACAAATAGCGCCTGTCTGGCCAATGGCGGCCCTGGCATCTGACTCAAAACTGTCAATAATAAACACATTCAGTACATGGGAGGTCAAGATGGGAATTGAACCTGCAATCTTCCAATCAGAGGTCAACCACCCTACCTCTACACCAAAGCCATCCCTGGTCAAGAGGTTCGGAGGGAAGGCTTATCCAGTCTTACAGATTTACAGAGAGCATGTAAACTGATGGATGATGGAAAATAGGAGCAACAACAATCTCACCTACAACTCAATGGCAAATTTTTGTTTGTTTTTGTCGTTTTTGTTTTTTGTTTGTTTCTTTTTGTTTGAACAGGCTGCCTAAACAGACTGTGGACCATCACATGTTTGCCTAATATGTTAGTATGCTTTCCAGATGCCTGAAAGTCCCATGATCATCTGTTCAAACAATAAGGGGCAAATATAAACACCATGGGAGCACGATGCCATCTCGGGGAATGAGAACCACAGCTTCCCTCAAAATGAATTGCTGTAAAATGCATATATAAAAAGCAAAAACATTAAAGGAGAAACCTCTGCGCCATATTTCCATGGCTTTATAGAAAAGTTGTGGGGAGCCGAGGAGGCCTGCAAACTTCTCAGGCTCTGCAGGGAGGTGCAGGCAGAAATCCAGAAAGATATTGTGTGTGACCTTCGAGAGGCAATGTAAAAAGGCCTTTCTGCAGCTGAAATAGATGTGAATTTAAAGGAAGTAATCATTTCTGTCAAAAAATAAATAAGTAGATAAAAGCAAAATCTTCCTGCACTTGTGGGGAGGGCAGAGACAAGCAGATGCACAGATGCATTCATAATCTGGCTGCTGCACTCACAGGGGCCTTGGACTTCACTGTCATAGAAAGACTGGCATGAATATTAAAAGACACTTGGACACACACATTCACAGGCGTGCACCTGTGACTGACTGCAGCTTTTGTCTCCTCATTGTTTATCTTCTACACATCACTGCTTTAATTGAGTTGGATGAGTCCCTCAAAACCCCTCAGGAAACTGGAAGCTTGCTAGAAAAGTGAAATAATGAAATAACAAAACAAACAGAAATAGTCTCAGGATAAATTTGGTAAATAAAAAATAAAGTGAATCTAAACCAGTACTTTTTTGGCATTTGTTTCTAATTATCACATAAAGAAACTTGAAAAATAACTTAATAAACTTTTATCTCACTTTTACAATCACTAATCATTGTTTAATATACATCCTATTAAGTAGGAGGATCAAAGCAATTAGTAAAATAAATCAAAAACCAACAGGAAAGCGAATTTATTAATTTTTCAATTCAAAAAGATCAATACAATTATTTGGTCCAAATCGTTCTCAAAATTGGAAAAAAAAAGTGTTTTAATTTGTACATTTTTTGTTGATTTTGAATTTTAAAGACATTAAAATATAAAAGGGGGCCGGTCATGGTGCAGAGGTAGGGTGGTCGACCTCTAATTGAAAGATCGCAAGCTCAATTCCCACCTTACCCATGTGTCAAAGTGCCCTTGGGCAAGACACTGAACCCCGAATTGGCTTTGGTGGAAGGTTGGTGCCAGTTTTCAATAGTGGAGCCACCATCAGTGTGTGAATGGGACTGTGAATGAAAGGCGCTTTGGCCTTCATGAAGGTAGAAAAACACAGTTCAAGTAAATGCCGTTAAAAAAAAACAGAAATACAAGAAAAAACGAAGCTGTTTTACACTGTTAGATTAAAACCTATTTTAAATGTCCAATTGAGTTTTTTAGTAATTCCAAAACATATTTTTTTTCTCTTTTCAGCTTTTTTTAAAGGCACAAATAAATAAATAAAAAAAGATGTATCAAAAGATGCATATTTAACTCCATTGACGCTCAAAACTGGTGATTTAGTTCAATTGTGTTTAATTGTTGTTTTATTAAAAACTATGCTCGTGAAGCTGCTTCCGCACAGGTGACAGGATCCAGTCTGTCACCTGTTGCTGACCGTTGTTTGGGTGGCGGGCAGAAAATGGGGCACCATTATTTCCATGGAGCTGTAGGTGTGAGGTCTTTTTCTTTAATTTTTTTTTCTTCCTGACCATCACACCAGTCCCAAAATGAGCATAGAAACCTTTTCGCACCCCTTAACAACAATTTGTGACACCTTATGTAGAAAAAATAAATAAAAAAAGTCTGCTTCAGCAAAAAATGTAAAACTAGATAGAAATATTTTTTCACCTCACAAAGTTTTCTCTCAGATACTTTTCATGGTCGTCTGATGCACTTTTTCAATAGAGCGGTGTCAGAGTTGTGCACCTTCACCCCTCTTCATCCTTGTGATGGATGGGCCATTTTATACCCCATTAATCCATCCATTTGTCAATTATAAAGTGGAGGGGGTGTGGTGTGAGGCAGGGGCAGGTATAAGGAGCTGGCAAGTCACTGAATGCCACCTTGCATCACTGCTGATTGTAATTACAGCACCTGTCAAAAAAAGGTAATGGAAACCCTGATCCCACAAAGGTGAAGAGGGGATGTATGTGATGATGTTTATTGTGATTATTATCAACACTGTCATTTCCATTTGCAGCTAATTTTGTTTTTAATGTGTGAACATGAGGGTAGCATGCAGTGCAGAGTTTGTATCTAAGAAGCATTATTTTGTCAGCTTGTTTAAACACCCACTCCGATGAAAATGGTGTTTTTGGTGTTTTCAGGATGTTCTTGTGGCATTTTTCTGATGACGGAGAACATTAAATTGCATTTCTGAGTATTTCACAGATCGTTGTGAATCAGAAGCAGACAAAAAAAAATGCAGTTTGAAAAAGGTTGTATTTGTGATGCAGAAAATAGGATGGGAAAGCCTCGAGCCTGCTCCTCATTCGAGCTAGCATCTGGTTTAAAAATGTACGGCTGAAAAGTTCTCAGAAACAGAAAAGGGAAAAGGAGGGCGGGATTGCTTCACGCCAACAATCCTGCCCGCAACTCAGACGCAAATTTCTAATGAATTCCTGCTGCTCTGCAGAAACAATGTTCTAGAAAAAATAGTTGTTTTAATTATTATTATGGCTAAAAACAGTGTGATCATAATTAAAAGACCACTGGAAACACTTTTAGAATAGATCAAATATGATTAAAGTATGTTTTTCCTATAGCTGAACCACGTCTCATCCCTTAGTAATATTCTAGTGTTACTTTAAAACTTGATTTTTTTCTTTATTTTGCTTGTAGTTAGTCAATACTTTGAACACATATTTCCCGAGCTTTCTAAAGAGGGTTTTAAACTTTTTTTTTGGTACATTTTGCATCTTCTTGAAATCAGCTCTATGAATCATTTTTAAAAAGTGAAATCTGCATAAAAAATAGAAATGATCTGTGTCTGTGTCTGAAAAGCTTTCAATAAGTAAATTAAATTGCAAGAATTAGGTTATTAAAAAATTGCATGAATATACTAATGATAATAAACGTTTCACATGTTAATATTTGTCCTTTAAAAATGTGTTTGTCTAGAGTAAGTTTATTGTTTATTATTGTTTAAGTATCTTGTTTTTCTTAAATGGTATCTAAAGGCAAAAGCACAGGGGTCAATAGCTTTTACCTTTTTGTTTTCTGTTTTTTTTTTTTTTTTGTGAAGCAACATTTTGAAGATTGAACATAAAAAAGCAGCATGATAACCAGTTCTGATCTCTAAAAAAATGACCTTATCCTGTGAAGTCATCCCATTTCCTTTTTTCACCTCCAAACGGTGTAGATGTCTCTTTAACAGTCGGGGTGAGCGGCACATGGCCTCTCCAGCTTGATGAGCTGCTCCTTCTATTTGCTCTCCTCATTCTCCTGAGCACCTTGGCCATCCAGATTAGAGTCCATGGCCCATTAGGCTGCCGAGGAGGTGGGCGACGTGGGTGGTGTAGCACAAGTGTGTGAAAATGTGTGCAAAAAGTAGACACTGTGGGGGAACAAATGGGTGAGACAAGACAGTCTTGGTAACAGGCTGTAAATCTTTTAGCGAAATTGAACCCAGAATATGTCTTTTACAGGCACGAGGGTATTGTTGTTTTGGAACCATAATTTATTGCACAGATGATTGGAGATTAAAGGTTTTAGGTCAAGGTCTGACCCACATCCACCAGAACTAAACTCTAAACTGGCTGCAGAAAATCAGTGATAGAAATAACTTAAAGAATTTGTTCATTTTCTAAAATATGAACAATAGATTAAATATGTATTTATCTTTGACAAAAAAATGCAATTCTTGTTTATTTGTTTGTGTGTACATATATTTAACTTAAACTTGATAATCTTGCAAGAAATACAAGGAATCTGAAAAACTTAACCTGCACTGTTCAGTACCCAGTTAATTAAATAATTTATTTGATTGTGAATTAAACATTGAAAAATTGTGAACAATTAATTACTGTTACTTAATCAATAACAGAACATATTCATAGTTCAAATGTCTTCTATGTGCTTCAGTCAAAATGTTAAAAAGAAAAATGGTTGAAATATAAAGTTTCAGTTGACGTTTTCCTCTGCAGCCTGTTAGTTTCATGAGGTGATATGAGTCTTACCTCCCCTGCTATTTTGGAGAATGGGATGAGATCTTTTTTTTCAATTTTGAGCCATTGTTCAACTTTCAGCAAGTATTTTTAACACAAATTGAACTGGATGACATGTATTAGACTCCTTTTGTCACACATCCAAGTGATGAAATGCTTAGATCTTTGACAATTATTTAGTTCTTTTAATTTTTTTTTTACATTTAGGTTTTAGATATTTTGCTCTCATCTTTTTTTCAGACAACTTTTTTCATGTGTGATTTATTGATGGGGAAGATATTTTTGTAACATATGTAAACAATGGGAGGATCAGCCCCTTGAGATGGCACATCTCGTTTTCGAGGGGTCCCTCTTTAACGACTGAAAAAAGAAAGAGAGACAGAGTATATTGTACTTTATGATTAAATTTTATACAACAAATAATATGTGGATTTAAAAAAAAGGCCAGAAAGAAACATTTTCCCTTAATTTTTATTTTCTGAAATGTTATTATTTGTAAAGTATTAACTCAGAGATCCCAGAAATGTAATTTGTGTGCACAAAACACATCAACAGTAAGATAAGCAGAACTGTAAGTGATATATGTGTGATGATCATCACAATAGGTTCAGTAAAGCATTAGTTCAGACAGAAAGTTCATCTCTTAGCACTTTATTTTTGATTAAGCAAAAAGTTATGGTTTATATAAATAAATATATACAGTTTACATAATTACTGCTTTTGTTATTTTTCTGAACAAGGTTTGGATTAATATCAAAGACCGCCATGTGTAGTCAGCCTAAGATGCTGGCGGCTTTGAGAGACTTCTCTCAAGCAGGAAAGAAAATTACCTTGAAAAGCATCCAATGTTATGCCACAGTTAATTGCTCTAATTTTATAAAATAACTCTCAGTTGATCCAACTGAGAATTCTGTGGAGAGTAGAGGAATGTGGACTTATGTGGAATATAATAAAGAAGAAAGTAAACACTTTTCTAAATGATTTACAGGTAAAGTCATAATAAAACTGAACTGGTCTGTGCTAAACAGAAAGTTATCGCTCAGAAGGCTTCAGATGTGGTCAAATATTGATGATTTCTTCAATGGCTGGTGTGTTTTCAGGCTCTGTGACAAATCTTTGTAGGAGCTGTCTGAAATGATGTTGAAGTGTTTTCCTGTCAAGCATCTTTCACATATGAATGACAATTTTTTTAATGCAAAGTGCACGGTGTAAGGTGCACGGTCATGTAGTGATGAGCCCTCTTGCCTCACAGAAGGACAGACGTCCCCAGTTTGAATCCTGGCTGGGAGCTTTCTGTGTTGACTTTGCATGTTCTGCTCTGGCATGCGTGGGTTTACTTTGGACACTCCAGCTTCTTCCTGCATTTCAAAAACATGCTTTATAAGTTGATCGGTGTCTCTAAATTGTCCCAGGGTTTGAATGTATGCGGCTGTGTGGTCACGCAACATCTTGTTCACGTGTTCCCCATCTTTGCCCAACAGAAGTTGGGAAAAGCTCCGGCAGCCCTGTGACACCAAAATGGTTGGAACATGGCTGGATGAATGGATGGATACCATAAATAAAAAAACTTGAGTTTAAAAATAATAAATTACAGAAAAACTGTAGGAAAATGTTCCAGCCCTCTCCAATCTCAGTTTAAGAATGAGTTATTTTGTCATCATCTTTTTTTTTTGCTATTTTTAATCAACTGTGATAAATAAGTCAACTAATTTTTCCTTTATTCTTTCATTCTTAACTTTAACCCTGTTAAAAAACAATAAATGTTGAATTTCTTAAATCAGAAGAGAGGGCTATTGTTGTATAAATCTATTTCCTGTAGAACTTATGAAGGTCTTTTAATATTTAATAAGACACACTACAGACATTTATGAAATAATTTCTCACATTGAAGTTGTGGTTCTGTTAGGATACTTCTGTTAAGTTTTTTTTTTTTTTTTAAATAGAGAGAAAATTAGAAATGATCTTTTGAACGGCTCGTTTAGATGAACGATGGGAATCAACTCGTGGTCTGTCGGGAACCGTTCTTTTTTTCCTCCCTCTCCTGAGTTTTACACGTTCACATACAAGTGCAAAAAAAGTTCATCCTTCTAACGTCAGACGTAGATATTGTTGCTCGAGAATTGTAGTTGTGAGTTTAAGTTGTTCTGTTTTGCTAAAAATGTTCTTGTGTTAAAATGTTTCAACAGCAGTTTTTACATTGAGCTTCAAAGTAGCCTAATTTGTTTTTTTCTTGTGTAAAAATATATATACATTTTTTTGTGTCGTACAAAATGTGTAGTATTTTTCTTTTTAAGAGGTGCTCTTATAAACATGTTTTTATTCACTTCTGAAATAACACTAAATTAAGAGGCCTTATGTGCTTTATCAATCCTCCAAAATACACACGTCAGATGACTCAGTTAAATCTTTTATCAGAACTGTTTATTATTAGAATAAATGTAAAGCACATGTTCTTTTTTTCTGCTGGACAGCAGTACCTATAGTTTTCGTTCAGAAGCAAAGTTCTAATTGAATAATGATAAGTGCAAGTAAATGTACTGCTTTAGAAGGATCTTTTTTGACAAGGAACTTTATTTTGAAAGGAATTGAATGTACTGCTATCAGATTAAAATACATCAAAATTGTTAGATAGCCTATTGAAAAATATAACACTATTATAGCGCAATCATTGAAAAAAATAAATGCCCAATGCTATAAATAAATGCCCTAATAGCCACAATAAAAGTGTATTTTTATAAAAAAGTGTAGTGAGATTTTGTGGCTTTAGCTAGGGATTGTCAGTGAGAAACTGGACCAAATGGTTCTTTTAGGGGTTGTGGACCTCTGGTTTAGCAGTTAAAGTAATAACATAATTCAAAGTACACATAAACACCTTTTATGTATATTTCTGCTGTGTATGCTGGCAGTGGATTTTTTAAAATGAATCGATATCAGACTTTAATATCTTGTCCACAGATGTCAAATGAAGCTATAATAGAGATTAAAAAAAAAAAAAAAAAAAAAATTCAAACTCAATTAATGCTGAGGAATCTGAATTTGAATTATTCAGCTCTAGATCTCAGCAAATCAATTCTCTCTACGATTAATCATCTCTTCTTAAAAGTGAATAAACATAAAAAGAGCCAAATGAGCCAGTCTTTTGAACAGATCTTTAGAAATGAACTTATCCTAAAAGATCCGGCTCCCTAAAAAGAGCCATAAATCCCATATCTATCGTAAAACAGTAGATAATATAAATGAGGAAATGTCATTTAATACTGAAAATTAAATGCAAAAAAAACTACATGTTTATTTGTTGTTGCAAATTAGAAAAATAAACACAAATGTTTTTTTTTTTTTTTTATAGTTGCTCTTGGTGAAGTTGTGAACAGTCACCTTTAACAGGAAAACATATTTCATCTTAAAGTAATCCTTTTAATTGTAAATAGTTGATTATTTTGCGTTGTCTAAAAATATTTATGTGGACCTTGTTTATGTGAAACTAAATGAGTTCTGTGAATTAATACAGCAATTTCAAATGTGTTAAAAAACAGCTGAAATGTGTGATCAGTTATTGGTTGTGTGATCTATAAAGGCTTTTTTAAGGTGCATTCTTCTGAAGACAGTTTTTGACTCAAAACAGCATCTCATTTAGACAAAACTTGATTCTGATTTTGTTTTTGTTTTTTTTGAAGTAAAAGCACTGAAAAAAACAGTGCTTTTAACTCTTATGTATTTAAATCTGACATTTTTAGGACTAAAATAATCAGAAATGACTGTTTTACTGGATGTAAAATTAAACTATGTAGATAATAAAACAATAGAAAGAACAAAAATGTCTTTTTTGTTCCTTGCTTGACTGTTTCAAACTGAATGTTTCTCCTTTTCTGTCATTGCACTTCTTTAGAACAGGACATTAGTGAACCTATTAGAGTTATAAAATCTCATTGTCTTTGAGAGTTGTGCTGATGTGCTCATGTTCCAGCTCTTTGCCTGTGATGGGTGCACTTGGACTGAGCTTGCTGTCCCCAGGCAGAGGTATCATAGCTCACAGTTAGCCCCCAAATACACCAGTCACACTTCATTGACCGCTATTACGGCAAAGGAAACCAAACCCTTGCAAAAGGGGACCAGTTCACAACCTGTCATCCTTCCACAAAATCTAATTGCTGTTTGTTACAAATGATTAAAGTCATTAATAGTTTGCATTTCTGTTTTGTCCAGGGTGTACCCTGCCTTTCGTCCACGAGTGGCCGGGTTTGGCTCCGGCAGCCCCGTGACCCCGAAATTAGAAAGTGGATGAATGGAATTCTGCATATTTCGTAGGTTTTTATGCACATTCATAGAATTCAGTTTAATGTGATCAAATGTAAAATAAAGGGGCTCTTGTAAAAGAAAAGTTGGTCATAAAAGTTTGCAGTTCAGTTTGTACACAACAACACACATGTACACACATTGTTTTATCACTGTAATACATCTACACCTTGACATTAATAGTTTGATCCATCTCTCTGCAGCCCATGGCCTCTCTGCAGCTCAAACAGGCCATTTGGTCAATACATCCCACTCCACTGTCATCCAGTGTGTTTGTGCCACACACTGGCAGACGGCTGGCAGGAGTTCAGCATTGTTTGGTGATTGGCTAGAAGCTAAGTGGTGGTGACGGATGGTGATGTTGATGTATTTACCTCTTGCGCGCTGACAGGAAACTGTTCCTGTGTCCTGATTGACTGACTCTCATCACAGCAAAGCCTGTCTTGCTTTGTTTAACCGGGTCAAGTTGCAGAGCAGTTTGCTTACTCGTTCAATGAGACGTCCATGAAGATGAGGGGAAGACCTTCTCTAATCTTGGCTGACATTGGCGGCTTGGCAAGCAGAAAAGCTCCACAGTGAAAGTGAAAAGACTTTTTTCTGCCATGCAGTTTTATATTAGCCCCCCTCAGAAAAAACTGAAAATGAAATGTATTTATTTAATCAAGAACGTTTGATTAAAGAAAGAAGTTACAAAATGTAAAGAAGTTGCCTTGAAGTTTTACCTATTTATTTAAAAGATTTTTCTAAAATGAAAATATGCTCTAATAAACTTCAAAAATTATTTTTATTCTAATGGTACAACATTGATCTAACACTGTGATGTAGAACCCACGAGCATGCGTGTCATTGTTTCCTGGTCCTGCAGAGGATTTAGAGTCATTCCTGTACTGGAGCCAAAAATATGACACACACACACACACACACACCCACACACTCATACACACAAACGCGCGCTGTTGCATTGTCAGCTAACCCCCTCTAGTGCCGAGCGTGTTGCACAGATGCGCACAGTCCCTCAGTATTGGCCCCCGCTTCAGCTGCTGTTCCGCTGCATCCCATCATTTCTCTATTCCCAGTCCCCATCTCTGTGCTGCTGCTGCTGCTGCTGCTGCTGCTGCTGCAGCGGACTGGCTTCCAGCTCACAGTGCGCGCAACCCCACCGTGCCAAAACTCCTGCTTTCCCAGAGACTGTCACGATTCTGTGCTGCGCACGGAGACGCACCAGAATGCGTTTAGTTGCGCTATTGGCGGCGCCGGGAACTGAAAGTCCGCGCGAAATTGGTAAAGTTGATAGGAGGAAAGTGTCTACCACCTCGAGAGGAAATTAGATCCGACTTTAGACACCTTGTTCAGCAGCCGGAGGGAGCCGCGCCGCCGCCAGGTGAAGGATGACGCGTCCCCTGAGCCGTCGCCCGGCCGCGCTCCGCAAACGGGATCAAATGTGAGGAGCGGGACCCGCGGATCTGTGCTCCTGAGGCAATTTCTCTCCAACTAGCCGGCTCCTCTCGGCTACAGTAAAAAAGTACTCCACTCTGAAGCGCCGATAAATGTTGCAGCAAACATGACTTTTGGGAGCAGATGGGTTTTTATTTCTCTCTTTGTTGGAATGTCCATCACTGACTACAGCCTCTGCAACCAAGGTAAGTCCATCATCCACCTGAGTGCAGGTCTCCTCAAAGCTCCTCAAAGACTGTTGCAGCGTCTTTAATGCGTCTGCATGAACGATTGCTCACTTTTATTGCGTAATTCCACACATTCGTATCGTTTATTATTTTTTTATTTCTAGAAAAAAGGGAAAAGTTTACTAGTTATTATAATTTAAAATGCTAATAAAACTGTGATCTGGCCATATTATGAAACAATATGAGCCTTTCAAAATTATTTATGTTGGTTATATAAAAACTGGACTGGACGAGAGTTTAGTTACATTTTCCTCTGCAAAAAATAATAATAATAAGTGAGGGGGAGGGGAATAATTTTGATAAAAGTCATGAATTTAAAGCAACTCATAGCTTTCTTAACTAAATATGCTGCTTTCTTCAGAGGCACGGGAGAAAGAACAGTCAGAAGATTGAATCATTACGTGGATGACAGAGCGAGACAGCCAGTCTGTTTGAGTGTGAGAGAGGAGACACGTGCCTCTTCTTCTTCTTTTTCGTTTTTTTTTTTTTTTTTTTCATTTTTTATCCTCACTTGCTGTCTGAATTAATTGCATTCACTGCGACTGCTGCGCACGTGTTTGCGCAACAGAAAGATGTGCTCAGCTTTTGCATCCAAGAGTTCGCCTGCGTGAGGTCTCCCGCTCCTGCTCGCCTTAAGGACCCAACACGCGCACCAAAATAGTCCTATTGATTGTGTGTGAGGTAGGGCGCACGCTAGGACCTGACCCCCAGGTTATATTTTATTGTTCTCCCTGTGTGTTCAATAAGAGACCCCCTGCTCTCTCGGACACCTGCTATAACAGCCTCACTGTGTGTTTTTCTCTGCCTCAAAGTGAATGATTGAACTCATGTCTGCTTTCAGCTGTACTTCAGTATTTCATATTGACTGGTTGGGGACCTCTGTCACTGTCCCACACACTTACAGATGGAGCAAACTGAGTTAAACACTATTTTTCTGAGCATGGTTGGTTCATATGCAGTGACAGGGAGGTTCTGGAGAAAAATCACACGAAAAACTCTAAATTTAAAACAATCCGTTGACTAACTTTCTTTTCTGTGTTCTTTTATCTATAGGATGAAAAGAGAAGAAAAACAAGAAAAAAGGGGGTTAAAATGGCCAAAATAGACCCCATCATAAATTACCTGAGAATTGGGTTGAAGAAATAACCACATTGTTTGAGATTGATGATGATGAAATGATGAAAAAATCCATGCAGCCGTTTTTTGAGCATGAACTGGATGATGAACCCATGTTGTTTTTGTGAAGATTGGAAGTTAAGCTTTCTTTCATTACAACTTTAGAGATGGGAGCATTCACGGACAAAATGATAGCTATATCAGCTCTTAGCTAAACAATAAAAAACAATCACTTTCTATTTTCCCTCTTCTCCCAACATCAAATCCCTCACATGAACCCAGCTGGCCATTATTATCAACGTTCCACTAACTCGCCGCTGGCACCGTTCAGGTCTGTTTTCACCTCAACGGATCGTCTCCTAGAATCTTGTTTGACTTGTTTTTTCGCTCGTTTTCTTTTTTGTGTGAATTCAGAGGTAACATTTATTAGACAAATGCTATTAAACATAACTTTTTCCATCAGCGTGCTGAGTTTAGGGATATTTAGCAGACACGCGGGCTAGAACTCTAGAACTTTTGCTGTGTGGGCTTTTCACACATTCTTGGAACATGCGTATTAGAAAAAAAGTGTCCTTTGAAATGGCAGGAAATTCTACAAAAGAATAAAATTATTTCAAACTGGAAAAATTCCTCCTCTG
Source organism: Oryzias celebensis (assembly GCA_014656515.1). Lineage (NCBI taxonomy): Eukaryota > Metazoa > Chordata > Actinopteri > Beloniformes > Adrianichthyidae > Oryzias > Oryzias celebensis. The sequence continues at coordinate 14,586,483 of BNCR01000017.1, read as the reverse complement.
GGGGATTTTGATATTAAAATATGACAATAGCGTTTCTTTCTGACATTGATAAAACAGAAACCGTAGCTGAAAGTCTGCAAATCACATCTCCTGGAAGTTTGAATATAATCGATTTAAAACCAAATAGAATTGTGGCTTGTGGTGATACCCCTTTAATTTGTGTATATCAAACAATGACAAAAGGACAAAAAGAATTGCCTTTTTTTTTTGGTGACTGTCACATGAAAAAAAAATATATAAATATATATTAATAAAAAAATGATCTAAAAAGTGAGAATTAGTTTAGTTAGAAGTTTAGTTTGGAAGAAATTCTATGAATGCAAAGGAGCATCAGAAATGTCATCTTTTTGATTTTACCACAATCTGATATGCAGATTTTTTTCTTTTAAACATATTTCTATATGCCTTCCAATGTAAAGGTGTTTTATTTTTAGAGAACATTCTATAGGACTACTTCCAAGTTCGACTTTTGATCTTCTTGGGGGGAAAAAATGTGATCTAAATTCTGAAATCCAACTTTTATTTTCTTTGTAAAAAATGTGTCAGTTTCACACTAATTTTGATTTTGGTTTCTTTAAAGTCAGTGATGTTTCGGAGGTTTCTGCAGAGAGCAGTGAATGCAATGCTCTGCTCAGATGGAGACTTTGTTTCAGGAAGCTGTGTGCTTTCTTTTTGCTGGTGAGGATGTTTTCACAGACTGCAGCTTCCTTACACAATTCAAGCTGTTTTATTAAAAAAAAAAAAATCCATTTCAGTTTAGGCAGACACTTTCATAAACTATTTTAGATGTTTTCTTGGTTTTTGTTCGGTCTTCAGGTTTGGTGTTTTCCCTGTCCAAGTCACACCAGGTTTAAGTTGCCAAATACCCACAGCTGTCTTCATTTAAGTTCATTATCCTCAGAGTATTTCAGTGCATGGGTCCCAGGACATGTTTTAAAGTAATCTGCCTTTTCTTTTGCTCTTTGGGCATGGGTTTAAGTTTATTTATTGAAGGTCCTGCTGTAAGTCCAGCCTCCTCCATTTTGACGTTCTTTGGTTCCTGACGGTCTCAACAGATTTTGGAAAAATGTGAAATGCAAGAAAGCAGATTTCTTTGGGGGAGAATTGAGAGCGATGTCCGTCTAACGACATCATACAGGTGTCTTCTTTCCTATGACTCCATCAGGTTGGCTTCGTCACTATTGTGATGTTTCTTTTACTTTCCAATGTTTCCAAATCTGTTATCCAATCACCTTCTTTTTTCCCTCTTGTATTGGCTGTTGACAGCTAGTCTGTCTGCAGTTCTGTGAAAAGCTAGTTCATATTTTCCAACTGTGACATGTAAAAAAAGAAAAGTATTCAACCATAAGCCTATAAGAACACATGATTTTCGGACAGTTTCCCTCTAACTAGAGAATTGTGGGTGAAAGCTGTTGTAGTTTTTCATCAAATTGTTGTTTTCCAGAACAAGACAGACAGAAGTACACACACAGTTCACGGTTGACTGTGGATGCAGCTTACAACAGGCGCCTCTTACTTAGCATGGATGTAGAAGGGCCACAAGAGGGCTAGGTCATTGGTGGCGAAAATGTCATACCTCCACACTGCGTACAATGTGTAGACACAAACAAAAAAATATGTCATTAAAAACACAGAAGCACGATACATTCAAATACACATATAAAGAATTCAAATGTTTAGATTGTTTCTTTAGATTGAATTTTTCTTTTTTCATGGTGCATATCACTTATAGCTTAGATTGAATATTTGCTGCATTAGATTTTACAGGTATTTGAAGGTTTGCAAAGTAAATGTTTTACTTTACAGATAGTATTACAAATACAAGGCAGCTGTAGATAAAATTGAAATTTGATTATCTGTGCACAGGAATCCCAACACTATTAAAAGGCAAAATTGATAAAAAGGCTTTGCAGTCTTCCCAGCTTTCCAATACTTTATCATCATTGACCAATTCCCCAGACCAAATGAAGGACCAAATCATCTTTTTTTTAATGTTTACAGTAGTTTTTTTTTTTTTACTATGTGATTATGTTCTGATGCAAAATGCTGATAAGGCCTTTTAGTCTAAAATTTGACTTCCTGCTGGGATGAGCAGTGGTTCAGTGGTTTTGCCTCACAGTGAGAAAGTTTTGGATCAAATCCTAGCTTTACCCTTTTTGTGTGGAGTTGGATGTTCTGCTTGAGGATTTATGGGTTTTCTTCCTTACATGGTCCAAACACATGCTTCAAAGGTTGCTTCAGAAGGTTACTCTAAAATTGTCCCCTGTATCTAACTGTGAGTGCGTGTTGTTTTTTCTTTGATGCCCTGTGATGGTCTGGCCAACTGTGTCCCTGCCTTTGCCCTTCAGTAGCTGATAGGCTCCAGCATCTCCGTGACCCCAAACAGTATAAATATGGGTTTAGAAAATTGATGAATTACTGTTCAGTCCATTTAAATATTATTTTGTTCTAACAGTCCTAGTAGATTTTTTGCTAAAAGGCTAACATACAAAATCTAAAACTATACTCATCTACATGTCTATACATAACTATTATTATTAACCAATTTGTTTAAAACCAACCATTAAAAAATGTTTTGCCAGAAAAGTATTTTACTGTAGCAATGCTCCTTAACAGGTAATCTTATTTCTTTTTAAATGGCTCCACATGAAACTTCATAGAGCTTACATTTTGTTCATGCAGTTGCCTTTTTTTGCACTTGTAATATCCCAAATGGCTGCCTGTTAAACCCCCACTCTGATGAAAATGATGTTTTTAACATGTTTTTGTAGCATTTTTCTCACGATGGAGGACATAAGTGAAGAAAATTAAGCCTAAAATTGTATTCCTTGATTCATATTGCGGTGAATCAGAAGCGGATGGAAAAAATGCAGTTGAAAAACGCTTGTAGCAGTGACATAGATGCTACAGCAGTCCCGCCCACAACTCAGTAGTGAACTTCTAACAAACTACTGCTGCTCTGCAGGAACTATGTCTTAGAAAAGGACAGGTTTTCTAGGTATTTTAATCATTATTAAAAAAAACACTGGAACACTTTGAAATTAGATCAAAAGATGACCGGAGTGAGACTTTCAAAGCTTGATGGGTGGACTGGGTGGCTTAAAGCGTGGACTGTAGAACAGTTGGTGTGCTCACAGAATATACATACATTAGATCTAAAGAAGGGAACGTTAGTTCCATAAAATAGCATTGTTTTCAGTCAGCCCTTTCCAACTGAAGAACAAGTTACAGACAGGAAAAGTAAGCATCACAAGAGGACTGTTTCCTCACTCTGTTACCACAGCAGTACTGTCAATTGTCCTCTACCGGTTTGCAGGAGGATTCAGCCAACAGCTCTCTGCCTTGTAGAGTTGAGATGTATATCTTTGCTTTTTGTGTTAAAAGTGACTCATGATGAATGCTATTAAGGTATGGGCTCCCACTGCAATGTGTGACCAGCACAAAGAGGAAGAACAGGCCTGTTGAGGCTGTGTAGGTCCTTCCATAACAGCATTTTCAGATTTCAGATTCGTCTCTGCCAATACCCTGCATTGGAAGCATCCAGCCAATCAAATGATGCAATGCTGAAGGATTTCAGCCATTGTTGCTCACCCGTGTTCCACGCTCTACTGAAACTTGTTGAAGAAACACACTGGCAGTTGAACAAACTTCAATTACCCAATTCACTAAATGTCAAACAAGAGTAAATGGCAAAATTAGCTGTTTGGCAGAGATGGCTGGGCAAGTTTTAGTGGACTCATCCAACAAAAGTGTCTCTATTAATACTTGTATGTTTTGTATTAAACTTTGTATTGAAAATAGGCCTAAAATTGCAGCTTTCGGATTTGACACAGGACTTTTAGCTCTAACGTACCCTAACAAATAACGTATCTACATACTCTACTGTGATCATTAAAAGATCTAGCCAGACATCTCTTAACATTTTTGCTGTTAAATGTTACATTTTTGGTGTGAAGAGGGTTTCTAAATCCTGTCATGCCTGTCAGGTTGCCTCTGTTCCGGGTAGTTTTCCATTTCACAGCATATCATCTCATCTGCCGAGAGCCAAGTGCTTTGTTTACACAGCTAAATTACAATGTGCAATCCCCACTAAAACACTCACCGAATCAATTTTCACAAGTCTCTGTTCATCAAATGGCACCGTTTGTCTTTTAACAGAACTTGCTGTTTACTTTTCCTTACGCGCATGCATGTGCATGTACACACACATCTACAGGGTTGTAACTATCTTTGTTGATGCCAGAAGTCAGAAAAGGATGACCAGATTGATTTTAGCTGACATAAAGGCAACAATAACTCCAACGTTTCATTAAAGCATTTGTAGAATTACATCTCTCAACACACAACACCCTGTTACCAAAGGGTTCTACAAGCAGAGAACCATACTCCGTAAGCGTAATTGCATTTTATCAGCAACCTCACCTCAATCCGACTCATAAATTAATCTTGTTTTTATTGTGACAGTGATTTTGGAGATTATCTTGACCATGTTTACATGTCTGAATGAGAAAGCTTTCTGTCATGTCAGTAAAACAAAACTGTTTTTTTTTTACCTTAATAGTAAACATTTCGCTTATAAACTTTTTATTAATATATTTTTGAAAGGGCATACTTTGATCATATTCAGTGTTCCCTTGTTTATCACCAAAATTGCGCTAAAAATAACATGCGATAGGTAAAAACTGCATGTTGTTTTAATCCCTCACTATACATTTTATTTACATTTGTCAGGAGAAAATTAACATTTTCACACTTTTCTCTAATGTTTAAACACTAAGCTTAAATCTTTGTTTAACAAATCAATTAACAAGTCCAATATTTCCAAAGATCTGCTTGCAATCAAAGATCTTTGGAAATGTATCTGAAAAAATTCTGTACAGAAGATGCAGCACCGAGAAATTGATTGACGGTGGTGGCCAATCAGCCAAACAGAATGCAGTATGCATTGCGCTGTAAAAAAGAAAAAATACACTGAAAAAGAAAATCATCGAAGCAGCAAGAATGTGGAGGGTGAACTGCAATAAAGCCAGGGAACACTTTATTGTGAATAGATTTTGTATAAATTGACTTTTTTTAAAAATTATTATTTAAAGTGTAATAAATATCTAACCAACTTTATTAGCACTGTAGTTTATTTATCCCATTCATTTCCAGTGGGAGTAGTTGCTGCTTTTGATTTTTGGTAATGTTCTGAACAAAGGATTTTCCTTAAGGACACTGCCTTTAGAGCTACAGAAAGCCTCCTTGGTCTATTTTAGCTCATTAACTGCAGTGGACAAGCACTGCGTTTACTATGGAAAAGTGAGGAGCATCTGCCCTGACACTGGGAGAGTGGAGCTTCATATTCACTGTCGAGTCAGTTAAAAAGCATCTTTACCTGTAAAAATACCACTTCTGAAAAAATGTAGGACGATATTTTGACCACAATTAGCAGGAATGTTTGAACAAAAATGACGGCTTTGAATGCAGTTTTCTGAAAAATGCACTATCCATTAACATGCAATAAAAACTGTCAGAGATACCAGGAAAGACAAAAGAAATGCTCACAGAAATATTGGCCTGAATCTATATCCAGAACCCTAACATTACAGAATTTAAAATATATATATATATATATATATATATATAATGTCACTGTTCAGGATAAAACTCTAAACTCCCTGGAAAACATCAGGAAAAGCACATAGCACCAGCTGAATGAAGTGCTGTTCAATATTGACTGGTTAAACAAAAGGTTGATAAAACAGACATCACTGCGTAAACTAATCGTCAAAGCACAAGAGTAACGTTGAGCCTCAGACCATTTGAAGCTCCATGAGAGAATCATGGTTATAGAAACAAGGCACCTAAGCAGCAGCGTCAGCAAGAAATAAAGGGGCAAGCTGAAAGAGGAAGGCAACACTTGCAGCTCTTGCATTCAGGGTGTGAAGAGCCCCAACATAAAGAATGATTCCACATATTCTTAGGAGAAATTAAAAATGTCTTCCTTGAAGAACGGGGTGTAGAAGCAGCTCAAGTATTGAACTGAAACAACATTGTTTGTGATTTCTGATTATTGGCTTTCAGGACAGCACCCACTTGCTTTGGGTGGCAGGACACTTCGGGTTTGTAGATGTACCTCGAAGAAGTAGAACTGTACACGTCTTGCGATACATCAGCTTCAGTGCTTTTTGTAAATGTTTTCACTGGCCGACATTGTGTTAACCCAAAGCAATACTTCAAGCTTTAAAGAGGCTGCATCTGGATGTTGTTAGGACTAGATAGCTATTTTGGGGTGAATGCGAGGCCTGCAAGGGCTGTAGGCCAGACAAGAATGTCATCATTCTGCTAGAGCTCCATATATTTATGAGTTGGGCAGCTCATGTTCTATTTATATCTAGCCAGTGCAATTCCCAAGGGACCCTCAGCTCCAGGCAAATTTTGTGGGTGCTTCAGCCAAAGATAGCTCTATGGAGCGATGAATAGAGACAGGGTGGATGGATGAATATTTACATGCAGGCAATTTTAGGAAACTGGTAGCCATGCTGTTCCCTATACTTTCCTAAATATGCACAGAATTAAGCAAAGTTTGACCTTCTCTCTCAAAAAAAGGAACATCCATTGTTGTCCTCTATCACAGAAACTTAGAGGACTTCCATTTCAAGACAATATTGTTTCAATTGTTTCACAGCAAAGAATATAAATACAATTAAAAGCCAAAGATACATGAATTGGTCATTTTAGAATAATGGATAATTCAGAAGATAAGAAACATAATTGATAGGGTTTTGGATTAGCCAGTTTTTGTTTTTACCAGATGCTTAATAAGGAGTTTATGAAAGGTCCTTGTAAACTCGCGTTAAACCGTGCTTTTGTGTGGCACTTGAAACAGCTGTACTGCCACTATTAACACACCACATGCTGAACATCAAAGTGTGTGTTGCAAAAATGAATCAACGTCTAATTTTTCAAGGCTTTATATGTAACAGGATACACTGAACAGGATTCAGGTTGAAGGCCCTGGTTCAAAACCCGGGTAGAACTGTTTGTGTAGAGTTTGCATGTGTGGGTTTTCCTCCCACTGTCCAAAAATGTGCATTTTAGTTCAGATTTTGTTTCTAAAATGCCTCCTTATTTTGAGTATGTGTGTGGTTGTTTGTCTGTGTTGCCCTTCAAAGAACCAGCAAATTGTTCGGGGTGTACCCCACCTTTGCCCTTCGGTGGCTGAGTGGACTGTACCAACCGAATGACCCCAAGCGGTAATGTAGCGAATTTAAAAAAAGAATGCAGGGTACACTGCACAGGCTTAGTGTAATGAGAGGGCACTGTCACTCTGAGTTGCTTGGTTAAAAAAAATCAACTCGCAACTTAACACATTATGTCACAATGGAAGTATACCTGCAACAGGAGTTTCACCTACAATGGAAGTTGCACTGCTTTTATTCTGAAATTTCCATCGGGCTGAGTTAATTTTTTGTGTTATGAGTTTTTTTTTTTGTGTTGTGAGTTGATTTTTTTTTTGTTTTTTTTGTTTGTGACTGATTTTGTTCTGTTGGTAATTTCAGTGCTGTGTTGTGACCCTCTGTGTTGTGAGTTGATGTTTTCGTGATGTGAGTTAATTTTTTTTTTTACAAGTTGTGACAAATTGTCTTGTGCTGTGTTGCAAATTTAAAGTGTTGTGAACCTTCTGGGCCACCGTAAATAATGTTTGTAACTAAATAGCTATTCTAGGTTGTTTGGTTCACCTTTCGCAGTCTCAATGTTTACATATCATTTTTCATTGCAAGTTTGCTTTGGCGTGCTGTGTTTTGCATCCCGATTGGCTGCTGACCTTATTAATCAATCTCCTCCTTGCCATGTCCCCGTCCAGAGCGCATCCAATTTGCCAAATGTACACAAATCCTCAAATACGATCAGATCTTTGTTTTCATTGAATAATACTGGACTTTTTTCTACAAAGGTTTGAACTTTGAGAGTATAAACTAGAGAAAAAAGTGAAAATATAAATGCCTGTTTGAAAGAATTGTCCAAAGTGTGTAGTGAAGGGTTTTACAGCCTTAAAATATCTACAATACATTCTACTTTGCAGATTTCACTAATGAGGGAATATTTTTAGAATATAACCTGTAGATGAGGGAACTCTTTTTTTTTTCTGGCATTCTTGGTGGGAATGTTCTGGTTTAAAATCACCCCAATCAAAATTTAAGAAATAGTTATTTATTTTAAAAGAAAAATGTCATCCGTGCAATTAGTGACATTACCCTGTCACAAGTCAAACCAGATAAACGCTTATGTTTTTTCCTGATTGCATTAAAGTGTTGATTTTGACTCAAACGTGAACATTAGTTGATCTACATATGTAGTAAAGGGATGTGTTCATCTGCTCACTGCAGTAACAGTGATTTGGCTTTTCTCCAGGAGCCACACCGCTTCCATGGCCACATGAGCTCAACGGTGTCCATAAGCACCATTGGCTTTGCCGGCTATTACAGCCAGACACTGATGTGGACACGACACAGAGCGGGCGAAAAAAGACACAGAAAGACGCTGGAACCAATCCAAACAAAGTCAATAGTGGAAACATTAAACTAGTGGTATATAGAGGAAAGGGCTGTGAGATGAAAGGATCAGCATGAAGTCTTTCCTCGCTGTGCTGGACAGGATGGTCAATCAATAGAATAATCTGCTGCAATTTCATAAAGATCAATGTCCATTTTGTACAGCTAATCTCACACTGCTATAGCACAGTGTGAGTCTGTGGATGCTTTCTGAGCTGCTCGAAAGGGCCATTTTTTGGTTAAATCACTACAATATAAACATCAGCCAGTACTCATGATTTAATATGCCCCGTGCTTTTAAAGATAACAACTCCCTGACAGAGTAGTTTTAACCACTGAAACTCGTTTTCTTTGCTTCACATTATGCCAGTGTTTTTTCTAATAGCAGCATTTCCTTTGGTTTTAGTCATAGTCTCTTGAGTAAAATTTGCTAAATTTTATCTATGTTCTTGTCATGTTGACAGTTAGTTTTATTCCAGTTTGGGTTATGATGAAGTTAAAAAAAAACTCTACAAGAGTTTCAGTTGATGAAAGTAATGTGTTTTAGGTAAAGATTAATTTATTCTGTTTTCATAAAGCTTTTGAAGTTAATCTATAATACATTTATGTAAAAAATAATCTGTAAGGTAAAAATAACAAACACACACAAACTTTACTTATTTTAAATTTTAAAAAGTCATTTTTTGTTAACTTGGCTTTGTCTTTTTATTTTATTTAACATAGAAACAATCTAGCCCTTTAAAAAATGGGCATTGTTCAACATAAAAAGACTTTTCAATTCCTAAAAAACTTCAAGTTAATTTACCAGTGAGTTAAACAATTGGTTTAAAAATAAAAACTGATATTAAATGCCATAATTTGAATTCTTTTTGACAAAAAAATAAAATAAAAAATGTCTGTATGCTGTACTGACCTGTGGTTTAACTCCTTGTATAATTTAGCATGATGAAAAAGTCATTTAAAAATATTTCCAAAAAAAAAAAATCAAATAAAAAAAAAAAAAAGAAAAAAACACATATTTAGAACAAATACAATTAAAATAGTTGGATTTCAGAATGGCTTTCCTTTGTAGGTTTATTGTGTTTTACCAGAAATGGTCGCTCAACACAGTGTATACCAAAGTCTTGTTTTGGGATGCATCACTTTTCTTTTTTTTTCCCTTGATTATATATTGCTTTTAACTTTCATTATAGAAACACAACACAGAAACAGTTCCCATCGTCTTCCCAGGTAACCAAGCACAAGACTCTGTGTTCTGATTGGATCTCCTTGTAATTAGTCCCGCCTTTCAATTATGGTTGCTCTGATAAGATTTTTAATTGTTAAAGAAAATGTTAAAGAAAATTGTTGTATTTGTCTGGGAAATATTTTGTAATTACAGAGTACGATGAAAACCATGTCATTAAAGCTAACAACGCATTATTAAAATCATGTTTTAGAAAACCTTTTCTGACACCTCAAAGATTGTTATTTATCAACTGCTTTTATAATATCTTTCTCATAAGAGAATGAAAAAACATAGAAGCTGAACAAAAATGTGCTTTCATTTTGATTAAAAAGAACATTTGGAGTTTTCCTTTCGAAACTGTGGCTTTCGTTTCCATTTTACTGCCAATTACACCAATGTGTTGCTATCCTTTAGGAAAAACACAAACAGAAATGCTGCGTTCGTGTGCTTTTGGAATGATTGCAAACACGACTGTCGGACTCAAATAACACTCATAAACATCAGAAAAAACAACAAATCTTACAACACATGAATGCAGAATAACTTTCTGCATCTAAACAAAGGTCAATGTGTGAATTACATTAGAAGACCAAATTAAATAGTTTAATGTGCCGCGGCTATTGTTTGTTCACCTCTGCCAAATCAGGTTTTGTTGGTTGAAACATTGCGAAGAGGAAAAGAAAATGTCTTCAAAGTCAAAATGTTTGTTTACACTACCAATAGGATTTCATAAGCCCTCTAAAATATTAAGTCTTCTTGTTTCATCGAGAAACCTGTTTACCTTGATTCCTTTGTTTTTTTGTGCAGGAATAGATTTTCTTTTCCCTCTTCAGCACACTATTTTTTATCAACTACGAGACTTTAACTTCCTATTTGTGTTGATATTTTGTCTGACTGATAGAAAACCCCAAATATAGAGTTTTTGCTCTTTTTTTCAAGTTCATAATCTGGTCCACAATTATATTTCAAATATTTTACAACAGATTAGAATACGTTTTTGTTTATTTATGCGCTCTCTCTCTCTCTCTCTCTCTCTCTCTTATTTATTTATTTATTTATTTATTTATATATATATATATATATATATGCATGCTATTAAATATTAGCTGTTTTTTGTTTATTTTTTACTTTGTCCTGTCCAATAGACATGAGCAGATTTCTGCAAAGGAAGTTAATCTCCTACATTTTGACGAAGACGGTCACAGACATCACGTTTTGTGCCCTTAGCATCTTAATGATCAGTCTATCACAGCCTTGAAAGTGTCTCCTTTGATGCACATTGTGTAATAACTAGCCATCCCACAGTAATGATGTTAATGGAGATTTATTCAGGAAATACCAGCACTGATAGAGATTTGTGGCAGCATAATGAGCGCCCCAAGGACCACTTAGAGCGCCGTAAGTGGACATTTATGACTGACTGACACATACAATTCAGTCATTAGGCAAGTGGAAAATATACTTTCATTTGTTGAAGATCACTGAGTATTGACCATGTGCAATTCAGAGTGTAGCATTTAAGGCTTAACTTATGCCTCTAGAAAAGGTAATTCTCCCCACTGACGTTCATTTTCAGGAGAGGCGTTTGAAACAAGACTAGACAGAATTCAGTTTGTATTTCTTTGCTGCTCACTTTTCAACATTTGTGTTCTTTTGTCTTAAGACTTTTTAAAGATTTTATGTTCTTGGTTTATTTGACAAGTTAACTTGCATAAACTATTGTTCAACTTTGATGATGTATTTAGATTTATGGCTCCCATAGGTTCCCATCTTCCACTTCTATATTTATTTCCTTATATTTTCATTTATCAGTGTCAAAACTTCAACATTTGTCAGTTTTTTGGTTGTCTTGAAGCCTCATCAAAAGTTATTCTAAGAAACTGTTTTTGCATTTTTGAAGTCCCACTCCGATCTTCTTTTGATCTATTTTAAAAGCGTTCACGGTGGTCTTTAACTTATGATTATGTTGTTTTAAAGACCAAATTTAAAAATCAGCGTTGTTTTCTAGGACATCGTTTCTGCAGAGCAGCAGGAGTTCATTCAAAATTTGCCTCTGAGTTATGGGCAATGTTGGCACTGAGCCCTCCCCCATTTCCCATCATCCGTCTGTTTACATTCTCTCCCACTAGTGTACAACCCATACACTCCCAACCTAACATTAACAACAAAAATGGCGAGCAAAGTTGATGCTATCGAATGATATAGTTTTGAGCCGAAACAAAGATGAATATGGATCTCCTCATCTGTAAGTGGATGCATTGGTGTGGAAGTAGGGAGCTCCTGTTATAGCACTAATATCACTGCCACAAGCTTTTTCCAATTGATTTTTTGTTTTCTGATTCACAATGATTTGAATTTAAAAAGAAACTTAGAAGTTTTAATCTCAATATTCTCCTTATATGTCATTTTTCATGGAAAAAAATTGCCTGAAGATCATGTTAAAAACTCCAAAAACCCTATTTTTGTTGGGGTGGGTTTTAATTTTTTGTCGTACTTGTGAGAAATATCTTTTCTATTCTCCTGGCAAAGGTTTTGGTTTTACTTGACTGAAAAAAACATCAACTGTTTTGACAATATCCAGCTCCTCAAAATGCATGTTAAAAGATCATTGAAGGTTGGTTTTATTTTCAAATCCAGTGTTGCCAACGGTGTCATCTGAGATGTTTGAACAGGAAATTACTTGCATACATGAAACCCCAATTCCTGTAAAAAATAAAGTTCCCATCCAATAGACAGCAGTGATCATACACAATTTTATTTTCTAAATGCTTTTCATGAGCATATTTGATACAGATATGTCAATCTTAGTGCAAAAAGTAATTTCTGTTCTCGGATGGATCCTAATGTCTTCCTCCCTCTTTCTTTCTTTCAGTTGTGCTGCTGGATACAACATCTGTGCTTGGAGAGCTAGGATGGAAGACATATCCTATAAATGGGGTAAGAAGGGCACTATTGTCTGCATTCAGTCTCTTTTAAGTGTGTCTTCTCAAAATGCTTGGCTGCCGCAGCTTCAGCAGGATGAATTAGACTCATATTATCCAGTCAGAAGCAGTCGGGATGGCATGTTCCAAATCCACTGCCTTATTTTTTTCGGTCAGACTCCTCTTCCCACAAGGGAAATACTGTCATTTGGAGACAGATAATAAGGGAAAGTCTCTAAGGAAGCTTCGCTTTTGTTAGTCAGTGTCCCACATGAATTCCTGTCACATTTGTCTCCCTTTATGGCCACAATTTCTAAATCTGAACCCATTCAACAGTTTTCTACCAACCCCTGTTGTGGTTAAAATCATGTCTTCATGAGGCAGTATCAAAATCATTTGTGTGTTGTCAGGTTGCATTTTTTTTCTCTCCACCTGCGATTCTTCCATATTTACATGTTTAGATGATTGAAAAATAAATCAAACACAGCACAGCAACATATTTCCTTTATATGTACATACAAATTGTACATTCAGCTGTAGAGTGCTGGTACAATACAGAAAAAAACAGATTACATGTTGTTCACCATATTGAGTATTTTTTATCAGTCAGCTTTTCCCAGAAGACATATTCCCATCTTAGTTTGGGAGCCGTTCGGTACAGAGCAGCAGGACTGCTGAAATCAAAACTTTGGAAGGTGTCAAAACAGAATGTGCGCTGGTACATAAAAATGTACAGCTGCTGACAACAACATGGAGCATCCTTAGATCAATGCCCTGATACACCACAAGCTTGCCTCACTTTTGTCTGAATAACTGAAACACTCATTGGGACTGTTTCTTCCTGCAGCCATAAGGTCTAATGTTGTTTTTTTCTCCATACTGTCTTTTCTTCAGACTCGTTCTCAAAATCCTAAAGAGATACAATCAGATGGTGTGACAATGTAAAGTCATTGCGTTTGACATTTCTAATTCACTAATTATAAAGTATTGCTATTATTTGAAATATTAGTAATACAGTAATGTAAAACCCTTAAACTAAAATTAGAAAATAGTATAAAAATGAATAATACACATTTTTATATGAGTGCAACGATTTATCAATTAATGGATACATTGATTTCTATTCCTGCAATACAGTCAGATTGATCTGTCTGAGGCAGAATCACATCGAATCAAATCTACCAATACAATTAAATCAACAGTTTCAAATTTAGATTAATCGATTAAAAAAAATAATAATCACATTTGGATAGAAACATGTTGGCAGGGCCAGCCCTGGGCATAGGCAACCTAGGGGAGGGGGCACCAAATCTAAATCATTTTAACATTAAAAAAAATATAGATATTTATATATTTTGTTTATACATAACAATATATGCCCCCTCTACCCACCCACCCACAACCCACATCCTGCATGCCCATTTTAAACTACCCATCTTTCTTCACATTCTTAAGACTAAATGCAGTTTTGTAAAATCTTTGGACCTGTTGTTTGAAATGATTGTCTACAGTCTTGCACGTGTGCATATTTGCGTTCTCCGATTGTCCTCTGCACATTATTGTTTATTACCTCATTTATAGTTTCACCTTGCAGTTTAAATAGTAGTATATCCTTGTTTTATTTTCTATGCATGGGACAATAGGAAAATGCAATTTTAATTCACTGTGTGTCTTGTACATTAGTTGAATTGACAATAAAATAACTTGAACTTGAGATTTGCTACCTGATTGCAGAAAAACATAAATCATATTTAGTTGTATAGTTGTGCTCACCTTTAATTTTTTTCTTTTCCGTTGCGAGGAAACAATTTTATTTAAACTGTTTTGTTCTGTAAAAAATATCATTATCCATCCCTTTTCCAAACCCACACAATTCCTTTGGAGTCAGTAGCAGCTGAAGCCTCTCCCAACTATAGTTGGTCGAAGGCAGGAGTCACCAGGGTCATATCATTATAGAAAAGAATAATTAGTAAATCAAAATAGTTTAATTCGCTTCTTTAATATTTTACCTAGATACAACTTTGGAGTTCTTCTTGTTAATAACTTACCCTTTTTTTAGATTATTCTTTTTTTCCTTTTGCTCAAAACAGTTAAATCAGTGTGTTTTGTGTCTTCATAAAGTTTCCTTTGCTCTTTTTTTTTTACTGCTACCCTTGATAATTTACTTCTGGAGGTTTTCTAAGCGCTCCAACACTTCTTTGCCTGCTCGAGTCTCCCCAGATGGCCCTTGCTGGACCATATCAGGGTTATGGATGTGATTACAACATGTAGGCTGTAGTGACAGCCGCCCACAGTGTTAAAAAAGGAGGAGAGAGGGAGGCTAGTGCCTCCATGATTAAGTTGTCAATCCTCTTCCCTCCTCGCTCATCCTCTGTCCTCAGACTTACCATTAATATTTAAGCCATGGAGGAAAGAGGGCCTGAAGGAAAGTGTAAAGATCTGGACAGGTAAAATAGTTTAAAATGCCTTACACCACCTGGGCACCGGCAGAAGCAACTCAATCTCGACCATATTAGACACAGCGCGGTATCAGGCCAGTGCAGCAACACATCATGTAGCGACACTTGTACTTGTTCTAGTTTTGGACAAAAACTGTTCTCAGTGCAGTTCATGAGGGAAAAAAAATCACATGTAGCAACCACTTCAAATGATTATCCAATTGCAGGTTTCCAAAGCATATATTCACATGATTTAAAATCTGTAGCTCCTGTTGTCCTGCAATTGTATGTGTGACATAGGGAGAAATTAATGGTGGTGAATGTCGTTTTCTTTTTTTGCACTGTGAGAGTTTGTTTGTTTTCTTGCTTTCTGTAAAAATGTCCTTGTATGAAACATTGTTAGAGCAGCTTGCATGAGAAGCCAACACAGCTGTGGATGATGACCATGTTGTGGCAGGGCACAGCTCTGGAAGAAGAAAATTGTGTTTTCTGGTTTGGGAACATTTGCATTCTCTAGTCATTTTCTACTCCATTGGCCTTTTTTTTGTTTAACATCCATTCCTCACAGCTTTTTTACAGCTCTTTTGTTTTCTGCGTTTGAGTTTTCTGGTTTGAGTTTTGTTGCACAAAAAAAAGACAAAAGTTTTCTGGTATATAGACATAAAGACTTGCTAGTTTTATTCCAGTTCCATTAAAGTGTTGGTGAAAATCAATGTGTCTACGTTTTTTCCTTATAAAGTAATTTTTTTAATTCAAGCAGATGCAAAGCGTTACTCCTCTTGGTCACCATCTTAACTATAAGTTTGTGTCAGAAGATCAACCGTTGATCAACTGGCATCAACTGTCAGGTCAAAAATCAGATCCGAATTTGTAAGTCACAGGTAAAATTTTTATTTCCATCCATTGTAATCTCTGCCTTAGTTTCCTATTTTGCTCTTTTTTTTAAATTGTATTCTAAAAGATGCTGCCATTAATGTGTCACCATCACGACAAGCCAATCCAAAAGCAAAACAATAAGAAAACCGTGAATGGCGTTGTATGCCCAGCAGGTGCTACCTGCCTTCGCTCCCACCGTTTGATAAGGCGTCTCTGGCTAAATGAGGGCGCCCCTCACTCTCTCCCGCCACCACTGCCACTCTGGTCAAAGCTGCATGTGACAAATTTGTGAATTTGTTTGTCTGTTTTATTTCTGTAGCAACCATTTTTAGTTTTGGTCACCTGGGGGTGACAAACAGGTCAATGTAATTTTCAGAAGAATAGGCAATAGGCATTTTTTTCCCTCATTAATGTACACCCAGCACCCCATATTGACATAAAAACACAGCATTTTTTTTTACATTTTTGCAGATTTATTAAAAAAGAAAAACTGAAAAGGTGCAAAGGTGAGCGGACACCTGTGCTCAGGTGAATGTTTATATTTTGCTGAGGTGGATGATGGAATGTAAAAAAAGAAAAAAGGAGGGAGAGTTTCCAGCCATCCTCACACCAAGACCCCAAAGCAGCAACGGTGGCCAGGACCCCCCACACCCATACTGTAGGGCCAATGTAGGAAATCCGACTACTGGTCAATCTGGCCAAGCACCCAGTCCAGGGCCCGAACGACCACCACATGGGCCCCCAACTCCTGAGATCAGTGAAGCCCGGCAGCACGGAGAGTGCGAGCCCTAGCCCAGCCAGAAGATCAGCCCTCCCACCGAGCCAGGGGCCCTACCCCGGAGAGACCCCTCCGCCTTAAACATCCCACCACCCAAGAGTTCCGAGCATCCCACCAACCCAGCCCCAGGTAGGATCCGGGGCCCCCCAAGGGAGATCCGCCCCTGAGCTCCAGGCAAAAGCCCACCCACCCCGTGGGAGATCCAGGAGAGAGTACGGCAGGGGTCAGCCCCAAGAGAAGTGGGGGGCCCTAAAAAGTGTTGTAAACATAGTCCAACCAGGCTCATCCAATGTTGGAATTTTTGGGAGGCCCAGCGCTCGAGGGCAAGGACCAGAACCTGCACCAGAAGTTTGACATTTTGAGAAATTCCCACCAGGCTGTTAGAGTGCTGCTTATGTCACTGCTTTGGTAGGAGTCATGTTTTTTTTTCTATTGTTGGTATATGGTAGATCTGACAGGTTGATCTTTCCACAAAATGCCTGTTCCAAATCCATCCATTTTCAGAAGTACTCCAGTCTGTTGGCAAAAAAGATGTGGAAGTTAGGTAATTCTAAGCCTCCACAGCTTTTTTCAGATTTTAAAGTTTTTAGACAATTTCTTGCAGGTTTATTGTTTCATAAGAAGCTGAATTTGACTGGGTCTAATGCTTTGAACGAGTTTAGTGGTGGTTGTGTGGAGATCGTTGAGAACACATTATTATTGTTGAGAAGATTTTCATTTTTACAGTAGCTACCTTGCCCATGAGAGACAGAGATAGGCTGACTCAGCCCCTTAGGTCGTCCTGTATACTTTTCACTAATCGGGTATAGTTTAGTTGCAACAGTTCTGATGGTTTCGAGGTGAAATAAATACCTAGTTATTTAATATTGCCTAATTTGACTGGTATTGAGATTGTCTGCTCAGCATTACTGTTAAGTGACAGTAAGATTGATTTGTTTGAGTAGTCTGAGATGGAGAATTATGTTTGCTGAATTCATGTTAGGTGGCAGTGATTGCCTTTCCTTGATAAGTGTAACCATTTTATAAAAAGTTTGTGCCAGCTGTAACCCAGATTTCTTTATAAAACTCAGCAGGAAAAAAGACGACCTGTTTCAACATGCTGGAAGGAGAAGCCATCCAAGGAGAGCTGTTGGAATGTTTGTTAATGACTCAAACGTGGGGAAACATATTCATACCCCAAGATTGCGCTCATTAGATGTGTGCATACTGAACAGAAATCTCACTGCAGGGCTTTAAAGCAGCAGAAGTTGATGGATGGATGTGAGGGCAGGAATGCATAAGAAAAGCAAAAAAGGGAACTGAGTAAGAAATAAACCTTGCTGAGAGATGCATGGAGGATGTGTGTCTCCATACTCTCCTTCACCCCATGTTTGTAAATGCCGCGTGCTTACACGTCGCAATGTGTCAAAGGGGTGAATCAAAGGGAGAAAGAGGAAAGACAGGAAACGGGTTTATTTGACGTCTGCAAGCGGCCACAATAAGCTCCACTCAGAATGGGCAGACACAGTGCTGAAATATGCATGAGCCCTTTCCCAGCAGTAGGTGCTGGTGCAGGGAGGGGAGTGAAGCGGAGAAGGGGGAGCAGCTTATTTATTAAATTACATGAAACAGCTTTAAGGGATTAAGAACGACCGGATGTTGCTTTTGTTTTCAACCATTGATATTGTCGTGCTCGCTGAGAGAAGGCAGGTTACAACAGGCTGATAGTTGCCCATCATAAAAGGAAGCAGTAATCCTATTTTAAACTATTGTTAGAGACCCAAGGCAGCCAATAAGTCAAGACTTTAGTGTTATGTAAGTGGGGGAGCTCAGAGATGCTGGTTTTATCGTTTTGGGATCACCACTAAGTAAAATAATTGTCTTTGCAAACACATTGCCTCAGAGGAAATCCTTTGAGTGTGTGTATGTGTGCGCTTGTTCAGGCATTTGTTTGAGGGGACATCTGTTTACGCGTATTACAGAATGCAGAGTACTGCATGGCAAACCATCATATAAAGTGCAACGACATTCAGGATTTACCTCATGCTGCTATTTCTAGATTTTTTTTTTTTCCATTTAGATCATAAGAGAGAGACTCTGACATAATTATGTTAAACCAATAACGAATTAAACAAACGCAATTGCTGTTGTATAGTCTCCACAATTCAGTTCAGTTTATTGAAAAAGCATCAGTTCACAAGAAATACTCTGTTAGAAGGCTACACGAAATGAAAATAAAAAATTTGCTGAATTGGTAAAATCCAGTCTGTTCCAACTAAGGCCAGTTTGCTGTTACTGCAATTTAAAACTATAACCATAACTCATCAAGTGTTAATGCAATTAACGTGATTCTGAAGTGGAGAATAGCAGTCTTGTGTTGATATGTAATACTGTACAGTAGGGTAGTCAATCAACTTATTATTTGTAGATCACTTATAACAGCAGAAGCAACCAAAGTGTTGAACATAAAATCATTAAATAATAAAACAAAATAAGAGAAATGGTAAAATTAGGAAAACAATAAAATCATTCATTCATTCATCTTCTATACCGTTTTGTCCCTTTCGGAATCACGGGGCTGCCGGCCACTCACGGGCGAAGGCAGGGAACACCCCAGGACTGGTCGCCAGTAACAATAAAATAAATAAAAAATAACTATAAAACAAGCTGGCCCACTAAATTTACTCACTGTAGTTACAAACCATATTAAAAGATAGGTTTTTAAAAGTGACATAAAATCACTTACAGATTTGGCAAACCTCATGCAAAGGGAGAGCGCAATTCAGAGTTTTGGAGCGACAACTGAAAAGTTTAAAAACCGAAAGCAAAATCTTGAAAACAATTCTAAAAGACACAGACAGCGAGTGATGCGCTCACACTGTCTGGTCTCTGTTAAGAAGAGCAGCTGAATTTTGGACCAGCTGGAGATGGCAGAGTAGAGACTGGTCTATACCACTACACTGAGAGTTGCAGTATTCCAGTCTGGAAAAGATGAAAGCATGCATCTCATGTTCCAAAGCATGACAATGAAGACATGGCTTTATTTTGCTGATTAGCTTCAAGTGATAAAAACTAGACTGGACTACTGCACTGACCTGTTTGTCAAATCTGAAAACGCCTGGCAAGATTTTACCCCAAGATTCCTAATAAAAGGAGCATTAGAAAGGTCCAAGGGGAAAACAGCCCTAAAGCAGGATGTGAGCGAGTCAGTTTTTCCAAAGAGAAAAAATTCTGTTTTGTTTTCATTCAGACATAAAAATTTCAGCTTTATCTAATATTTTATGTCTGCTAAGCACTTCTGTAGATTGTCAAGGCATCCTGCTCCACCAGATTTTAAGGGAAGGTAGATCTAGATGTCATCTGCATAGCAGTGAAATGACACGTTGTATTTCCTTAAAATTGACCCCAGTGGCAGCAGGGAAAGCAAGAAAAAAAGCTGGTATAAAAAGCCTCTTTTCTCTGCATCAGAATCAGCTGTTTCAGGTAGATTGCGTAATCAGTCGAAGAGTTACAGTATGTGTTAGCTATGCATCGCCGGTGACATCTCAGGTGTTAAAAGGTTAGTAATAAACTTTGTAAGTGACTCTGTTAAATAAAATCTCAACTTGGATTTGATTGATTACATTTGAGGAAACAGTATTAGATTTGGGAAAATTGTTTAAAAAAAGCCAGAGACTAAATTTGGTTTGCTATCTTAAGGACAGCCGTGAGGGTTATCTAAATTATATATATTTTTAAAATTATAATAATAAATGTGAGAAATATTAAAAGAAGTGGTCATCATAAATTACTACTTTCACTTAAGTTAAGGGTCAAAGTACATATCAGCTATCTAATTTACCAACATATCTTTATTTGTTATAATTGTTTTTTATTCCTTTTTGCATTCAAATCCTTTGCTTTGTAATTTTCCCTCACTTGAACCTGGAACACATGCTTTTTTGTGCAATTTCTCAGACACAATGTAAAACTAGATTTGTCATTTAAGAAACAGGGCTGCACAGTGGAACAGTGGTAAGCACTCTTGCCTCACAGTAAGAAGGCCCCCAGTTCAAGTCCCGGCTGGGGGACCAGACATAGCATCACCAATTGGGGACCTTTCTGTGTGGAGTTTGCATGTTGTCCCCATTCATGCGTGGGTTTTCTATGGTGGCTCCGGCTTCCTCCCACCATCCAAAAACATACTTCATAGATGAATTTGTCACTCTAAATTGTACCTACTTGTGAATGTGAGTGTATATGGGTGTGTGATTGTGGCCCAGCAACTGACGAGCTGGCGAGCTGTTCAGGATATACCCTGCCTTCACCCATGTGTGGCCAGGTTAGGCCCTGGCAGTCCCATGACCCCAAAAGGGACAAACATGTTTAGAACATGGATGGATGGATGGAATTTAAGGAACAAAAAAATTGACAACAAGGAAGGACAACTAATGAAAGAAAAGTTTATCCAATTATGTTCTAAGATGTGACTTTTAGGACTATAACAGACTTGCACACTAAAGTACTTAAACGTTCAAGTTTGTGCACCCTCTCATGCCTCATATACATCGACCCGATGCAAACCCTTAAGCTTTTTATTGCAATATTAAGCCACAGTAATTGATTGCAACTACTCAACCTGGGGCTTATCTCAAAGCACACCCTCCATTCCTAACACTATTAGCCTTGAGAGCGACACTGAACCACAGAGAGGAGAGAAGAACATCTGTTTTTCAGTGTCCTTCAGAGCGCAGATAAACTTCTTTAATGGGTGCAGCTGAATGATGGCCTGAAGCTCTGTGGTAGAATGAAGGAGGGAAAACCCAGACTTATTCCGTCCATCCCTTGTAGATACACACAAACACACACACACACGTATATATATATATATATATATATATATATATATATATATATATACGTGTGTGTGTGGAAGGTATGATGATTTTTATCTCATGGAACTCTGCCATAACCAGGCTTAAGCAGTGCTGGGGGATCCCTTAATTGGCTTGTTTCTTGTCAGGGACACGCTGAGGCCAATATCTAATGCGCTCCCACTCGGCATCTTGCTGACAGCCGAACATATCTTGACAGGTTTTTGGACCAAACCTTTTCGTGCGAGCAATACAGTGAGCTGAGTTACAGAAAGAGTGGGAGGGAAGGACAGGATGGATGCAAATTGAAAGAAGAGGGGAAAACAGAGGCGAAGAAGAGTGAGAAGATTATTAGTGTCTAACTGAACACAGAGGCTGAATATATAAATACAGGAAGTAGTGGCAGCCAGGGAGAGAAAATAGAACATTTGCTCACCCTGAGACAGGTTGAGTTTAAAAGATAGAGGTGTCTCTTTTCAGTGCAGGAAAACATCTTACTCTCCAAGAAGATTCAAAACACAGGAAAATAATAATGCCATCACTGCAGATGCTTGGTGCATTTTCATACAGACAGAACCTAAAGAATTAACTACTGCAATCACCATATTTTCTTTCCATATAAATCTATGTTCACACCGTCCTCTGCAATGTGTATTCAAGCAACGACTTTCAATGAAATATCTTTGTTAATGCATGTTTGGGCTTCAGTGTTCACAACTCTTGTGTTCATGTGTCACTTTGTACAGTTTTACGTGTTATTTCGGGCCTTACGAAGAAAATGTGCATGTATTGAGGTAGTGCTGGCAATCCATTAAAAAAATAAATTTAAAAAATCACATATTTGGGTTGTTATTAATCATGATTAACCACAGTGTTTAACTAAGTAAAACTCATATAACAATATGCAGATTTGGCACAAAAACAGGCCAGAGAAAAAATGTTTCTCTTTATTTGTACTGTCTGTAATGATGAAATGTATAAACTGTTAACTCCAAAGTTTAATCTGTGTGCACAAACACATCAACAGTAAGATAGGCAGAACTGTAAAGACTTTGATGTCGGCAGTATTATTCTAAGAAAACAAAGGTGCTGATATACAACCAAAAGAAACAAACATTGCGTTTCTGCATTTTAATTGGCCTGGGTGAAAACTCTGTTCTGATTGGCTGCTGTGGAGGCATGCCTAAAAAAAGAAGTTCAGTCACAAAGAAGTCACAAAGTTCTATCAGTTCAGACTTCTGTAAAACAAACACTTTCTATAAGCGGAAAGAGATGAACTTTCTCTCTGAACTGATGCTTAATGTTACTTATTGTGATGATCAGCACATATATTGCTTTCCTTTGCCGCTGCAATTCAAGGTCACTTCTGGCTCAGCAACACATTGTTGTGTTACCAGGATAACGGCCTGCATTACATATCAAATAGTCCGCCTTTTGTGAAAAAGATCTAAATCTAAAAAAATAACAAGAACAGAGTACTAAAAAGTGATTCAATATTTATTTCTTTTTTAAGTGACCATGTTATAAGTGAGATTGTGTCAGATGAAATGTGCATTATCAGAAATTAATGCATGCTGGAAAAGCGTGAACCAGCAGATGATAGTTGCTTTACGGACCGTAATCATTTAGCGTTAATAAATATTAACGAGTTAACTTTTTTTAAATTAATCGCGTACGTTAATGGGTTAACGTTGACATGGATAATTGAAAGTTAGACCAGGTTGAACTTTGACCAATCAGCGACTCAGTGGCATATGGATGGCGTCATTTTCATTCACAGAAGTGCCAACCGTTAACATGAGGCCTAATAAAAAAAAACAATTTCCAACCCTGGTCCTCGGGGGGACACTGTACTGCATTTTTTCAATCCAACCGTGCTCAAACACACCTGCTTTTGATGACCGCCATTGTCAGGCTGCTGCAGAGCCTGATGATGACCTGAATCAGGTGTGCATAGGCAGGGCAACATGGAAACCATGCATGACAGTGTGCCTCAGGACCAGGGTTGGGAATCACTGTAATAACATACTTGCAATATCATCAAAAGTAAGATTTTTTTTTTTCTAATCAAATAAGTCCTCAGAACATTGGGAGTGTGGCTAAAGAGCAGGTTAGATGTTATAGAGGTGTTTCTCCCCAACACTTTGTCCCCGAATGAAACCACGACCACCAAAGAAGATGGAACCCTTTCCAATTAAAAGCAGCAGTTTTTTTTTAATCTTTGTCACTGATTACGTATGAATTTCATTGTTCCCTAATGAATTGGTACTTATTTTAAGCAAGGGTGAGATTCAGTTAAAGTGTGTTTGAGTTTTTGGTGCATTTTAAAACAGCAAAGCGCTAAATCTGGGTGCAAAATCATTATCATAAAAATAGATTTTCTGATGAATTTGGGTTTAAGGAACAGTATTAAATCCTCAGTGTGTTCTAATTGCTTTTCTATACTAAAGCCTTGTTGAAAATTAAATATTAAAGCATTTTTTTTTTCAATCAGTAGCTACTTTTTAATTAAAAATGTCATACGTGTGTGTGTGTGTGCATGTATATGTGTACATGTGCATATATAAATATGTATGAAAATGTGACAGATTTTTATTGCTTCCAGGAGTACAAATGAGTCACTCTGCTCGTCTGTGGATGTCTACATTATGGCTTTCTTCATTTTTACCTACTAACTCTTTAAGTATAATTCTGCGCAAACATGCTAGTCATTATATTCCTCTCCAAATAGGACAAAAAAAACCCGTTAAAATTATATTTTTACAATCATATTTGCAATAAAAGGCAGTCAATAAAAAAAATCCCATGTTTTTAATTCATTTATATTTTGCCTGTTCTGTTAAAACATACCCAGTGGATCCGAGCTATGTGTGCATCAAAACAGGACACCCATTAAAAAGCAATGCTGATTTGTGCACCTCATTGTATCCCTGTCATTTGTGCGTTCGCTTTTCATGGTCTCATATTAGCAGCATGCCTAACCTGGCCACACACCATTTATTTTCTGGACACATTCATCAGAATGCCGCCTGGTCACAATTCAGTTGCATGGCACCCAGTGATCATCTCACTGGCTTAAAATTAGGAAACACCCACGTACCACTACACCTTGGTCTGTGAAATGGAATCCATTTTTATTTTCTTGAGTGGCCAAATCCATTTTTGTTCTTTTTCTCTCATGTATTTGCTTGTTTCATTGCCTCCCTTCAAGTTTTCCACACATTCTGGGATTTATGTCTGTAAACCAGACATGAGAGGTGTCAGTTCTGGTTCAGTTTGGTTTAAAATGAGCTGACATGCCCTGGCAGAAATTTTGAAGACAGTTTAAAAAGACTGAGCTGTTCTAGTTGAGACACTCTAGTAACCAACAGTTTTCCAGCATGCTGAACCTTGAAGTGTCTGGTAAGAGACTTGTCAGGCCACTTATTTTTTCATGGCCCTTATCTGTTCCTGGTTCAAATCCCTACTGGGTCCTTTGCGACAGTTTGAATTTGTTTGTTTGGTTTTCCATGCGTGGGTTTTCTCCAGACGCTCTGACTTCCTCCTACAGTTCAAAGATATGTTTCATAGGTTAACTCAATTGGCCATCAAGAGTGTGTGTGGCTGTCTGTCTCAGTCAGTGTCCATGTAATAGGACGGCTCCCTGTTCAGGGTGTACCCTGCCTTTGTCCTATAACAGCATCTCCAATTTGTTGAGTTTTTGGTGGCCACCATTTCAGCAAGTTGTCCCCCTTCTGAAAAGTTTATCAACTTGAACCTACAAAAAAATACAGGAAATCACACTGTATGATTTTTTTTTTTTTTAAGGATTGCATTGTATCAAAAGAGGGACAGAATTGATGACTGAAATACCTTTTTGTCTCACTGTATATTTATTTAACAATAATTCTATAGTCTCTCTGACATCAAACGAATGCGTTGTTTTATTTGTCTTTTGTTAGTTTTTTACGCTTTTGTTCTATGAATTTAACAAAACGTTTACGGTGTTTAGTCAAGTATTTAGTTGGGTTAGCTAACTATTCTGAAGTGATGGAATCATTTATGGTTGTTCATGTCGAACTTGGAATTAACAGAAGTTGGATGCTAGACAGAATTTTTAGATTTCTTCCCACTAGACTGACAGAAACCCAACCCAAGCACTTTTTTTCCTTCAAAATTTGACTTTTGATTTTCTACAAAGAATCTTCCTCCTGTAAGACATCTTTTTTTCACCTACAGATCATGTGTGGTTGATTGAAACAGGGGTTTTCTTTGGACTGTCTATATAGTCCTGTAATAGCTTTGTGCCTAGCAGAGCAATCGCAGTGCTCCATCAAGCTCTGACACATCCATTTGTCACACTCTGTGCTCAAATAGAAAACGAAAGGAAGACGCACACGAGCACACGCTTACAAGCACACTGGGATATCACTTCCACAAGGGTGTCCCAGTCCACCCTACATGAGGGGTTATCATATTTTGATGTCAGTCTGGCAGGATAAAAGAAAAACATCAACACCTGTTGGATTGTTTGGGTGTGTGAATTGTTGTTGTTTTTTTTTTCTACAAAAGATGTTAGAGGGTTAGCAATTTTGTTAAGGCTTTTTTTATTTTATTTTTTTTACTTTACTTAGCAGATGAAATGAATTAGAACAACAACGATAACAATAGCAATATCAATGACAACTATAGAACTTTTACTTGATAATACTACTATTTATAATAATAACAATTATAATGGTAATAATAATAGATAAAACTACTGATAGCAATAATAATAATATGTCATTAGCACGCTGATAAAGTCACCAGCGAAATGTTTTAAAGAAACTTTTATGTTCAATTGCTATGACTCAACCTCAAAACAATATAAATAACAATAACATTAATAAGTAAAGAAGATTTATTAGTCTTGCAATATACATATATATGTTAGTGCTTTCAATTGATTAAAAAATAATCAGATTAATCACACTTTTGGATTGTAAATAATCATGATTATTCACAATGTTTTACTACGTACATTTTTTTATAATTTGCGTTTTTTTAACAAAAAAGGCCAGAGAGAAAATGTTTCCTTCATTTTTATTGTCTGAAATGTTTTAATTTGTAAAGTGTTAACTTAGATATCCCAGAAATGTAATTTGTGTGCACAATGTACATCAACAGTAAGATAAGCAGAATTGTTAAGACTTTTATGTCTTCAGTATCACATCAAGAAAATAGAGATGCCGATATAAAGCCATACGAAACCAACATTGTGTTTTCTGCACTTTAAATGGTCCAGGTGAACACTCTATTCTGATTGGCTGCTGGGTGTTGATGCGCATCTAAAAAGATAAGTTCCGGTCATTGAACCCTAGTGGTCTATATGACTGAGCAGAACAGGTTTTTGCTTCATCTTCTGGACAAAAACAAGCAGTAGAAAGAGAACTTTCTCTCTCAACTGATGCTTAATTGAGTCTATGCTGACAATCAGTATGAATATCGCATATACATACTCAATACCGAGAGGGCGCAATGAGCAATTGATGGGGCATTTACACACGTGGACAAGATTGTTGGTACCCCTTATTTAAAGAAGGAAAAACCCACAATTCTCACTGAAATGTCTTGAAACTTACAAAAGTAACAATAAATAAAATGTTTTTGAAAATTGAATAATGAGAAAATCAGCCTAACATAATTATTAAAAAAAAAAAAAACTAATGAAACAGGCCTCAGGGTCTGGGAGGGCTCATACTTTAAAAGTAGATCACTTAAATAAGAAGGCCTAAGACCATTAAACATGTAAAGACCTTTAAAAGAACTTTAAAATCAATCCTGAAATGCACAGAGAGCCAATGCAGTGATTTTATAATGGATGTAATGTGTTCCTGCCCCGCTTGATCTTCGTCAGAACTTGTGCCGCTGAGTTCTGTAAGAGTTGTGAGCTAGCAAAAGACTTTCTAGGTAAACCAGAGCAGAGCATTACAATAATCTAGCCTACTGAAAATAAAAGCCTGCATCAGCATCACTGAGCTGGCAAGAGGGAAGAAAGGGCGGACTCTGGTAATGTTTTTAAAATGATAAAATCCTGTCTAAATGACATTTTTAATATGAGAGATAAAATGCAGCTCAGAGTAAAAAGTATAGAGCGTGATGCACTTTATTTATTTTTTGTTATTCCAAAGCAACAGTTTTGTGCAGTATATTTTTGTAGGAAAAAAACTGTTTTTGAACAGCAATAAATTGATTAAACATTTGGTAAAACAGACAAAAAAAATCTTGTATTTCATAAAATCTGTAGAAAAAAAAAAATCAGTGTTATTGAACTAGTCAGAATAGCTTAAGAAGGAACAGGATCTTTTCTATTTCCTGTTAGTAACTGAACATGACTGTATGTCCAAAACATGATACCAAGTCATTTGTAAAACCACCTTAAAGTGAAAAATATTATGAAATGTAATGATAGCACAGCAGGGCATTAATGAGAGGTTTACATTGTCTTCTGTCTGGATCTTCTTCCCTGAATCAACATTTATGGAGACGATCAGGGTCAAAGTGTGTCTCCTACTGGAAGGATTTGGTTTCAGTGGAATAGATGTTTTGTGTTCTCTAAAATGCACTTAAGACTTCATACCAATTCAGATGCTGCTGGAAAGCTGTACCTCACCACACACTCTCTATCTCTGTGCTGCTTTCTCTGTTATAATTGATCCAATGTGCCAGACAATCCCGTATTGTCTGCACTTATTTCCAGTCAGGCTTGTTTAAGTCTCGTGGGCTGGAGTCAGATGGATTCACTAAAGGAAAACTTCTCCTACTGTTACTTTAAACTAATAAATGAGGCAGACAGGTGAGGAGACAAAAAAAATTAAATGTAAACAGCTATTTCCTGGAGGAGTCGCTCTGTCTTGTCAATCAAAGGAAAGAAAATGAAGTAAAATTACTGAACTTTTACAGTTTTTTTTTCTTTACTCAATGAATGCAATGAAACTTTTAAAAGTTCATTAATAAACCAGAATAAATTTCTAACAAACTGGGTTTTTAGTGTTTTGTAGTTAGAATCTCTTTATGTTTCAATCACACATTTTTTTGCATCTCTTTTAATTAATTAAACTGCCAACCAGTTTGAAAATGTATCATATAGAAAAAAATAATAATTGTGGTTTGCGACGGGCTGGAAGTCGGTCTTTCATATGTCGAATAGAGCTGTACAAGAAAAATCCTGGAGCAAGATTTACGAGTTTTGCACTGCTTTGACATTTCACACCAAGCCTCTTCCAACTGCAGTTGACAGACATGCGATAGTATCGGGTATAGCGACAGTCCAGTGTAAACACCATATGCTAAACGCAAGTTGAAGACCACAGGTTACGTGCCCAGACGAACGTAGCACTACAGATGCAGCATATTAGTGTAATAATGATCAGAAATTGTATATTTAAAGACATCTTTTTTTTGGCTTAATCCTATTTTACATCTTTCAACAGCCTTTTAAAGAAACCATAATATCCCTACTTTTCAATCAATACAACAATGTTGCTGCAGCAAAGCTTTTGTGTGTGTCAACCTAATGACACAGATCTGAATTTAATTGAATTGGGCCAGAGAGAAAGCAACAGGGCAGAATGAGATTGTGCTGACCTTTTCTGCCGTTTGAAATGTTAGAGTTGACTTTTATTATTGACTTTGGTAGTTAGGGTAAAATTGACACAGGAGTACCTGCTATGTTTTTGACTCATCACTTTAGGGAATTTAGGTGTCAAGGTTGACGTGCGGACACAAATGCAGACGGAACTCGAAATGAAGAAGAAATAGATTTAATGACTCGAGAGAGGAACATTAAACCAGAGCAAACAAACAGAACCACCCGACAACCCGTGCAAGGGAGACGAGGCCATATAACAGGGAGAGAGGATTGGTTAACCACATACAGGTGTGCCAGGAGGGAGGGAACACACAAGGAGGGAAGTGTCAAATGACCTCGAAAGCAATGGTGAGCACAGGAAATACAACAAAATAAAACAGGAAGTGCCAAACACAACAACAATTAATGTCCTGGGTCCATAACCCCTACAGTACCCCCCCCTCAAGGTGCGCCTCCTGGCGCAGGGGGAAGTCTGTTCCGATGCCGCCGATCGAAGTCCCTGATGAGTTCAGGGTCCAGAATGCGTGAAGCAGGCTCCCAGGACCTCTCCTCAGGCCCGTACCCCTGCCAGTCCACCAGATACTGGAGGCCACGACCCCGTCGCCGAACGTCCAGAAGGCGACGGACAGTGTAGGCTGGTTGGCCATCAATGATGCGGGGAGGGGGTGGCGGAGAGGATGGCCGCTGCAGGGGACTCGTGACATGTGGCTTTAGCTGAGAGACGTGGAAAACCGGGTGGATGCGCAAGGACCTGGGCAAGCGCAGCCTGACTGCCACCGGATTGACGACCTTGATGATCTCGAAAGGACCGATGAACTTGGGGAACCGCTTCTTTGACTCTGTCCGGAGTCTGAGGTGCGAGGTGGACAACATGACGAACTGACCAGGTAGGTAGGATGGTGCTGGCGTGCGGCGACGATCTGGCAACCTGTTGTGGGAAACCCCTGAACACAACAGGGCTCGTGACTCGGAAAACACAGTCAGGTCATGACATTCAGACGGATCCCTGAATGAGTCAGGTGAGGGCGGCCGCCCTACTGGGACGGCGGGATCTCCCCCAGGAGGCCGAGCTGAACGCAAACATGTGGTGTGACATTTCTCACTCCAGCCGGAGACACGGCTGGAGGGCCAGTCGATGACTGGGTTGTGAGCATTTAGCCAAGGGCAACCTAATACCAGAGGGTTTTGTGGGGAGGAAAAAAGGAAAAAACGGGTGTGCTCGTGGTGATTGTCTGACACAATCAGATGAACCGGCTCAGTGACTCGTGAGACGGTGGCTAATTCTTGGCCGTTGAGGGAGACCACTCGTAAAGGACGGGGCAAAAACTCAGACTTCAGACCGACCTGTTTGGCTAGCTCGGCGTCCATGAGGTTCTGCTCTGCTCCTGAATCCACCAATGCTCTGACAGAAACTCCCCCTTTCTGGAACATAACCCGAACATCCAAAACACAGGAGGCAGGTCTCGGGATAGTGGGAGCCGGACCACGGCTCTTAAGCGCGCCCACTCTTATTGATGAGTTGGGGCAATCCCTGCAGAAATGACCCCGGCCGCCACAGTAAAGGCACTCACCTGCCGCCATCCGCCGCCGTCGCTCGGAAACTGTCAGTCTGCCCCGGCCGAGCTGCATGGGTTCCTCTGTGACTAAAGACGGAGGTTCTGCGGAAAAAGCAGCAAAGTCAGGTGAGTCCATGATCCTGTCCTTAACAGGACTGCGTCGGGGGCGGGGTTCCACCCTGCCATGCTCCTGCTTGTGGTCCTGCAGGCTATTGTCAATTCTGATGACCAGGGCGATGAGGGGTTCCAAGGAGGAAGGTAACTCGAGAGCGATTAGTCTGTCCTTTAACTCCTCGGAAAGTCCCTCCACGAAAGCGTCCATGAGCGCAGTGGTGTCCCAACCACTAGTGGAGGCCAAGGTCCGGAACTCGATGGCATAGTCAGCTGCCCTTCTGCCCCGTTGCCGAAGTTGCATAAGAGCTCGAGCTGCCTCTCGGCCCGGTTTGGTGTGCTGGAACACCTGCTGAAACGCCTCCAGAAAAGCCGCGAGAGATGCGCAGGTCGGTGCTCCACGCTGCCATTCAGCCGTTGCCCATGCGCCTGCTCTCCCGGTGAGGTGGGATATGATGAAAGCCACCTTAGCTTGGTCCGAAGGATAGTGAGGCGCTTGCAGTTGAAAATGGAGCTCACACTAAGTGATGAATGCTCGGCAGTCCCCGGAGTCCCCGGAAAACCTCTCCGGGCGGGCCAGCTGTGCAGCAGGGGCGACAGGAATCCCATCCTGGACTGGCGTGGGAGGCGAAGGGTGCGGAGAAGGAACGGACAGCGGATGTTGGATCCGCTCCGCCAACTGCTCCAATCGCTCACCCAATGCGGCAAGTTGTCGCTCGTGACGGCTCGACATCTCCAGTAATCCTTGTCTTAAGCACGACATCTGCTCCTCCTGTTGGCGGAGTAATGCCCGTAACGTCTCCGCGTCTGCTGCGTCCATTATACTGGTCGGGTGGTAATGTCAAGGTTGACGTGCGGACACAAATGCAGACGGAACTCGAAATGAAGAAGAAATAGATTTAATGACTCGAGAGAGGAACATTAAACCAGAGCAAACAAACAGAACCACCCGACAACCCGTGCAAGGGAGACGAGGCCATATAACAGGGAGAGAGGATTGGTTAACCACATACAGGTGTGCCAGGAGGGAGGGAACACACAAGGAGGGAAGTGTCAAATGACCTCGAAAGCAATGGTGAGCACAGGAAATACAACAAAATAAAACAGGAAGTGCCAAACACAACAACAATTAATGTCCTGGGTCCATAACCCCTACATTAGGAATAAACTCTTTCAGCATGACCTTTAAAAGGTTATATATAAGAGACAGAAAATCTCCAATTTATATACTAAACACCCAGGTAGACAATTTCAATACATTGTTTACAATAAAGAAAGACATTGGAATTATTATCTTCCCCCCACGGAGAGTTTTTGTCTTGGTCTTTATTGCCAGCTTTCCTGCGGGTGACCCATTCTTATCTAAGCTGTCTAATACCACGTCCCTCCACTTTACTCACAGCCTGTGTACGTGTGTTCATGTGCACCATGTGCAGCCATCACTGTGATCTCACATCAGTCAGAAGCTGCTGAGCCACACATTGACATTCCAGACTGCCTGCCTGCCTCTCCGGCAAAAATAGATATGTAAAACGACAAGCTCTCCCCCCTCCGAGTTTTCCCACGCAGAGTTTATCTGAGCTGGTGGGGAAAAGACGAGAGGTCCCTGGTCTGTGTCAGCACAGACGGGAAACAGGCAGTGTATGTAGAGGTGAGTGACAGATCAGCCATTTAAGCAAATGTGATGAAGAGGAAGCGTTGAGAGGAGATGACGTTCAACCCTTTAGCTGTGGCTCTTCCTGTACAGAGGTAGGAGTTTGTGAGCTTTTTGATGACTCAAACTATTGGTCTGGCTCTAATGTATTTTCACAATAAGCACTTAAATTCAACCTAAAAGAGGTTTATACAGGCATAAACACACCAAAATCCCACATTTAAAAAAGTCCCTTTTCTAATACTCTATAAATTCTAATATTTTGAATATATTGGCAACTGTGAACTATTTACATTTACACTCTGAAATATTCAATTGCGTTTTGCATTTAAACCCTCCAAAAATAAGATGCCTTTTTACATCAGAAGCTGACTTATAAAACTCCCAACATACCTGGAATCAACACATTAACATGTTAACATATACTGATCCAATTGAAATCAGAGATCATTGTGAGACAACAACACCCAGATGTTACATTCAGTTGAACTCAAGCTGTTGTCTGCCTCCCCTCACAGTGTCCCTTCTCATCTCGGACAAAACGTTTTTCAGACATCAATCTTTTGTGATAAGAGGCCTTATATATAAGATTTAACCTTGATTTAATTGTAGATTTTCTAAATAATGTGAATACATATGAATATCAACATAGTTAGTCCTTAGACAGGAATCCAGTTGGGATTACCAGGGGCTGCACATTACTGCAGCCACATGGGGGTGCTTTTCAAGCTATCTGGTGTAAAACTAAAGCCAAATCCCGCAATACACTGTAGGAGAAAGGAAAAACAAACTTGAATCAACCTGTGGTCAGATGTACAGTAAATAATCACCTTTCACTTAGTTATATGAGGTCAATGTTAATAGTAATTGCAGACATTCTTAACCATTTAACACCAAAGAAGTTGCTGGCTACACCTCAATAACACACGTTTTTTGACATACCATAACCCTTTGACCAATTATACGGTCAACGAAAATCAGCTGAGAGAGAGAAAAGTAGCCATTATGCAACACTTTGCTTGCCTAAATAGTTGCATAATGGTACAAAATCAAAATCTTTTCTCTGCTGCAGAAACAGCGGATTTACGTTAATTGCATCAACAGTTGAAGAGTTTAAACAGTCAAAAGAATGTAAACACTGGAGTTAAAGCTTCAGAGTAAAAGGATTAAAGACACACGTCAAAGAAAAAGAAAACAAAAATCAATTGGGGGGGGTTAGGTTGAATCAATTAAAATAAAAGAAAAAGGCACATGTGGGGGAACTACAATAGGGGTTGACCGAAACTGATGTCTATATTGGCGCTGAGGCTGATTTTGACTATTTTGACACCTGTCAGTATCAGCCTTTTTTTTTTTTTTATCCAATGGCTGAAATTGAACTGGTTACTTTTGGCTCTGAGGCAGCCATGCCTCTGTGTTCAGCATTGTCCTGCACACTGCAGTATCTGGTTGGTTAACCACGCACAGGCAGAGCCAATCAGAAATTCAAACTGTTTGCGATGAGAAGGTTGGGGCATGTTATATCATGGAGAGAAAAGTTTTCTATGTGGTGAAGCTCTGGAGGAGGTACTCATACACGGACGTATCAAAGATGGTAAACACAGAAAATTCACCAGAAATTATAGTACACATCTCTGTCCTCCCCATAACTAGCAACATTGTGCAGAATATCATAAAAACGTAAAAACAAAAAATAAAAAAAGCCAGATGATTGTGCATGCGTTAGTTTATAATATTTAGTTTATGAACTGATCTTCACTTAAGTATTTATGGAAGTAAAGGGTCTACCTGAGTTGTATCCACAGTTGGACTATTCTGTGGTAGGCTCACTTTTGCTGCGTTGCCAGGTCTGATATTAAGTCAGACTCAGAACTTTGTCTTGTTTCCCTTTGTTCTGCAATTCACAAAATGAAGCCTGTCAAAATACAAATTAGTGTTTTTCAATTGATCAGAGGGGCAAAGGTAAAGCTTTGCATTCATTAGTGTCAGCACTGATGGATTTACAGCAGCAGGAAGAGAGATCCATGGCTGGCACAGCAGTGTTAATAGATTGAAATCTCCTCAAGAGGCCAAACTAGCAAAATATATTATAAAGTTCGACATTGTATTTTCAGTGCTGAATTAAATACAAGATGGCAGAAGATTTCAGCACATAACCCAGATGTGTTAACCTTTTTCTTAGTTTATGTCTAAATATATCTACATAAGGGTTTTTGCAATTTCAAAATCTACTCTTTATGTACATATTTAATATCTATTAACATTAATCATCAGCTACCGCATTGTATTTTTAAGGAAGTAAAGTTCAATATGTTGGACTTCTCAAGATAAATTCATTTTGTGTAGATGAGCTGCGTTGTGGGGAGATCAATAAAACCCTGATGGATGGTTGTGAGCCTCACGATGCAGAAGCTGCTGTGCAGCCTTTCTGTTCCTCCCCCCACTTTCTTTTTGTCCTCACTGTTTTTGCAGCTTCAATGGTTGAGGACTTTTCAAAGACCTTTATTCATACAAAATATTAAACTGCCCTTGCTTTATTCTACTATACTTTTTATGTCTCAAGACACTTTTTTTTCCCTTTTTTGTTAAAAAAAAGATGCTGTGAAAGAATTGACCAAAGTGACACAATAAGGCAAAGAGTGTTAGAGCATCACCTGGAATTAATCTAACAGTTTACTCTGTTTGTCAGATATTTGTTTCTTTTTTCAGATATTAAAAGCGTAGAAAATATTGAAAATGATGGGAAAAAAATGTTTTTTTGAAAATCTATTTGGTTAAATCTGCAACCATATTAAAATTCTGAGAACTTTGGCATCTTAATGGGGTTTTCACATCCAAACAGGCAACTTTAAAACTTCGATCTTAAACCCTTCCATTTATTTTTAATTTCTTTTTTGGCCGACACAACCACAGAGTAACCAACACAAACTCAATGCTGCACACTTACACACTGGATACAAACAAAGCAGGAATCCAGGCACAAAAAACGGCAGAATCATAGTGTACAATAAGCCAAAATTGAAGCTTGAATTCATCCAAACTTCCTAAACCTTGTTAGTAAAACCAAATTGTT
Source organism: Oryzias celebensis (assembly GCA_014656515.1). Classification (NCBI taxonomy): domain Eukaryota; kingdom Metazoa; phylum Chordata; class Actinopteri; order Beloniformes; family Adrianichthyidae; genus Oryzias; species Oryzias celebensis. Next base: position 14,550,867 of record BNCR01000017.1, on the reverse strand, counting down.
CATAAGACTCTCTGTCATAACTTTTTCTTACAAATACAAACACAAAGCATAGATGTTGCAGCTTCTTTGATCTGGATTTCACAACAGTACAACCTTAGTCACATGCACCCATATGGGGCGGGTTTGACCTGTATGTCTGCAGGTTTCTTAAGGGGAGTCTTGCAGCTCGTTTTAGGCTAACACAGCCACTTTAAGGAACATGATGAAAGTGAAAAGTACTATTGTCATGCGTGTGGTAACTACATCCTGCAGTATTTGTAAGGTTTATAAAACGTGCATGCACTTGTGATGCCGTTGTACATTAAGGTGCAAGTATTGGCTCCTTGCTGCATGCATGTGCATGTGACAAGTAAGTTCCTGTAGGATGGCCACAGAAACTGTGCTCTGATTGTCTAGTTTCCTAATTTCTAACATTCAAGCTGGCCACTAGGAGCCTGAACTTCTCAAATGACCTGCACTAACGAGTTCCTTGTGCAGTATGCAGGATTTAGGAGGGTCCGATAAATGAACAATTTGTGTGACATCATCTGATCTATTTCACCCTTACTTACACTTGCATATTGTAGAAAAAAAATGTACTTTAAGATCTTCATGGGCTCAGCAAGCAGTCAATGACCTTGTTGTTTCCTGCAGACCACCTGCGTGTCCTGTGTCGGTTAGCCTAGATTTCCCCCACAGACAGCAGAAGTCTAGCCGTAATGGCAGTTGAGACTATGGCTTAAGTTCTGCACATCCTGCTTTTGGTACAAAAACCCAGTAAAGCAGCTTACAATTTAGTTGCTTTTGAAGCATATCCGTATCTGCTGTTTCATATTTTAGCATGTAGCATTTGTGTTCTTTCTGTTGAGTGAAATTTGTTTTGTGGCACAGAAAAGGCCCCACGATTCATCAGACATCCTGCACAAACCAACTTTTTTATGTTCTTAATGCATTAAGCATTCTCACATGCATCAGCTATTGCTGATATTGTAGCTACTGTTTAAAATCAAACCATCTCTATTTCCGTACAGTACAGTGTAATTTAATTAATCAGCAAGATAAGCAGAACTCTTAAGAACTGTAAAGATGTTCTAAATCCCTGCTCAAGCTTCTTTAAAACAAACTTGATCTTCTGGACAAAAACAAGCAGGAAGAGGTGAACTTTCTCTCTGAACTAAAGTTTTATTTAACCTATTGTGGCGATCAGCATATATATTGCTTTCCTTTGCTGCTGCAGGCGAGGTTGGTGCTGGTTGTCATGTTACCCCGACAACGAGCCGCATCACATATGAAATAGTCTGCTTTTTGTAAAATAGCAATCTAAACTGAAAAAATAACAAGAATAAAGTTCAAAAAATTAACTGACTATTTATTTTGCTTGTAAGTGACCATGGTATTAGTGTAATGATGTCTTACAAAGGGTGCATTTTCAGAAAGTAATGCACGCTATGGAAGCCTGAACTGTCCAATGCGAAGTGGAAGATGTTTGCTTTAGGAAGTGTAATTAGTTAGAATTAAGAAATATTAACGTGTTAAATTGTATTAATTAATTGCATGCATTAACGCGTTAATTTCATATATATATTTGTATATATGTGTGTGTGTGTGTAAATTTCTAAAAAACTTTAGTTCATTTCTTCCAATTTTTTTTTTTTGTTGTTGTTTGTTTTTTTGTTTACCAATGTGACACTTTCTTGTTGAAAATGGGTTTTTGGCTCCAAGAAACTAAAAGCCCATAGACCTCTACTAAGAAACAAGCATCACAACTTACTGAGGTTGTCTGGCTCCAACATGGTGACGTTGATAACACAAAAAAATGGCGACTGAATTTACTTCACCCCGTTGCAGATGTAAGTAAGCCATTTTCTACAGGTGACGCCACACTCGCTCAGTCTGTCTGTGTTGTGCCTTCATTCAAGCCACTCTCAGTCCTGACTACAGCTATAAATCACTCCATACTAATGAAAGTTTCTGTCCAAATCTATGAAAGTAAACTCTCAACTTTAAGAGCATTTAAAAGAAACTCCACTTCTAACTTTGCGTATAAACACAGCTAGCTAACTTTATTTCTTTTTTGCTCATATTCTGCTCTGCTTTTCTCTTTGCTATATTGTAAACAATAAAAGATTGTATTAAATGACTGAATGTAAACAAAAGAAGTAGACTATTTTAAAACAATACTTTAAATGCTATTTAGTGACTTTAACAAATGTTCAATGCAGAAAAAGCACAATTCTTCCTGTCCGTCTTTGATTGAACTTGGATGACCAGCAGATCTGATATTACCACATGGATGACGGATGGGAGCTTTAACGCCACCCTGTTAGCTACACATCCACTCTGATGGATGCAGGAATGAGAGGAGAACAGGGTATTTGGATTTCATTTGCTCTGCGCTGTTCACTTGCTGCTATTGATTTAGCAGTGTTGACAGGCAATAGGATAGCTTGTGCGCAAGACAGGGGGAATGGTGTAGTGGTTTGTCTTGCTTTAAATAGATTAATCACTCCTCAAAGAACGCGTTCAAATAAAAGGTCATCTAGGAGGAGTTCATACAAGCAGAAAGCTCTGGTTTCATGAATGTAAAAAGCAGCGCTCTGACCACAAGGCTGGAAACATTTGAAACCAGGAAACTTTGTGGGAAACTTTTTTTTTTTTTTTTTTTTTTTTTTTTTAGGGGGGGGTTTAAAGGGTGAGTTTTGAAGCAGAGTTTTAGAAGTTGTTTCAAGGACTTTTTTGCACTTTTCTGCCATCTCAAACATTCAAGGAGGATGCATTACATCATGAAATATGGTCAGAGGGCTGCTCTCCTCTTCACTTCTTTTATTGATGTTATAATCTAAGTTGAAGGCTGTTTTCTGCCTTTCTGAGCTCTGACTTGTGGAAAATCTTATGACAATGACAGTTCTATTAATCTCTTGCATGCCTGAGACAACCATAATGTAAATGATGTCAAAGAATATTTTGATTAAAAAAATACTACTGATGATAATAAATGACAGATCTGCATTTTGTATTAAAAATTGAGAAGTCCACAGATTTTTTACAATGCCAACCCTTGGGAATGCATTTAATAGTCATCATTAGGAAGTATTTTAATAAATTTAAATAAATAAAAGCCAGACTGTTTCTTTAGAGCTGGAGTTCTCAGTCTTTGTTCAGTATTACTATTTAGGTTTAAATTGGGGAACAGGGTGGATGGAAGGGGAAATCAGGAGAGGTGCTTATTTCTAGTATTTTTTTTTTGTTGTTGTTGATTTCTGTGTGCATTTGTTTTTAAAACACTGCGTTTTAATAGGTATTTTATTAGTTTTTTATGTGAAGTGCTTTGTGTTTCGACAGAATGAAAGGCTCTATACAAATAAATAGTTTGAGTTTAAAATCTGTAAAGAAAATACATTAGAATTCTTGAGTTTGGTATTTAAAGACCCACTCTGATGAAAAAAAAGTTTTTAATGTGTTCTTATAGGCTTTTTCTGATGATCGAGGACATATATTAAGGGAATTAAACTCAAAATTACAATTCTTATTATTTCTGTATTCAAATTGTTGGGAATCAGGAGAAGACAAAAAAAAATGCAGTTTGAAGAAGAGCTTTTTTGTGATATAGAAAATATGCTGGTTGGGCCACATGCTCCCTGCTCTGTAACGGGGGGGGACGGGGTCCTCTATGCCAACAAACCCATCCGCAACTAAGAGGTGAATTTCGAATGAACCACTATCACTCCAAAACTGTCTGAAAAAATGAAACAAGTTTATTTTATTATTTTTTTGGGCCAAAAATAGCATAATCATGATTAAAATACCACTGGGAACACTTTTACAATAGAGCAAAAGAGGACCAGAGTGGGTCTTTAATCAAGAGATGTTTGAAAAAAGCAAATTTTTTTTTTTTTTTTCCTAACTTGTCCTGTCCAGTAGGCTTGTTGTATTGGACAGATTTTACTGTTACAATAGAGGGTTATGAATCCTCTGACAAGGTGTATATTTGTTTATATTACCCTTTTGTGTTTGATGCTAAACTTTATTTGTATAATAAAAAAATATTTTAGAACATAAGAAATTAAGTTCACATCTGCATCTACATTAGCATTTTTTACGCAGCATTTTTTTGCTAAATAAACAGCAAAGCTTGAAGTAATGTTAGAGTTCAAGATCATTATTTCACTTAAATAATATTTAGAACAAATGTCACCCTAGAAACACATAAAGGGAAATGAACCAAGTAATATCCTGGACCTCGCCTTGTGTTTAGTGTCTTCTGGAAATAAACTCCTGCACGGTTTCTATTTGATTTTCATCAAGTATCAACATACCACATTTCCTGGCATGTTCACTATTGTTAAGCAGGTTTTTTCCACAATAATATCCAGCCAATATACCTCATCAGCAAACTCTCAGTAATTCAATTGCAAGTCCTAAAGTACACAGTAAAAATCTATTTCCATAATTCTTTAATCAAAGGATTGATTTTGCTGTTGACACTCAGTTAAACACAACAACCTGATGAAGGTTGCCAGTTATTGACTAAGTTCCCTGACTAAAGCTGCTCTATAATGAGTACTCTGTAGAGCAGCGTTTACACAAACATGTTCGTACAGCTGTTTTAATGTGACGTGCATAACCCTATGCTTAGCCATCACCGTTTGACAGCTCATGCTAGATTTATGCTAAACTTCATCCACTCTTTAGCTGTAAAAATGAGATGGGGCAAAGAAGCTGCTGCAAAAACCTGCAGGTTCATTTTGGAAACGTGTGGAGGGAGCGATCAGGCGCACCCTTGCCTTGTTGGAATGAGTGAGGTTTCACTACAGTCAGTGTGACATGATATAATCGACTTGCAGGATGAATTGGGATTTTCTTCCGTCATGAATATGCAAAAAAGGGTTTCAAAGCGAAAAAGAAATGCATTATTTGAATTCTTCTTGTTCCAGTTCCTGTTTTTTAATCAGCTGTTTAACCATTTAGCTTTTATCTTGTTTTTCTTTTTTTGTTACATCAGAGCGCTGACATCAAGATCCCAAGTGAATCAACTCTTCATCCATCTCTCTAATAATGATTACTGTTGTGCATGTGCGTGTGTGCGGGTTTGTGTATTAGATGGGGGGTGGTGCTTTGTCATCAATCACAGAGCGAAGCTGCATGATTAAATAAAAATCTCTCAATCCCAATAGCAGTGGTATCTCTCGCACACAAACACAGTCGTAAAAGTGAAGTGCACAAGAGACAAAGTGCTTGGGGATAAAAAAGATAGACACAGCAATGGAGGAAAGAAAAAGACAAACTGAAGGTAAACACAAGGAAGAGAAAGGTAACAGTGAAACCACTGAAATAGATTAGATAGAAAGAAATGAAAAAGCAAAGAAAATCCTGCAGGATTGAGAGAAGGATGCCGTCTGGAAAGATTTTTTTATTTATTATTATGCTGTGACTTCAATAAAAGAGAGATGGTGAAACCAGAAGTATTGTATTAGAGCAAACAGTATTTCATGCGAAAATGTTTGCAAGGAACATTTTTTTGTGCCTTAATAATTATATTTCCATTCAGCTCTTTTGTGTACATAATCTTATATATATTGATAAAGACGATATGTCATTGATAGCATGATATGTCTTGGAAAGAGGCTACAAGCGTAGCTTTAAAATAGTTTTAAATGTCGTCACTTTAAATTAACTATTATATAATAAACTGACATCTTTATAAAGTCATAGAGGAGTGTGACATGAGTTTTGGGATAAGTTGCAGGAACTTTCATGTCATTGCTCAGCAACAGCTGTGACTCAGACTGCACCTGCATCTGGGTGCATAATGATTCGAAGGCTGTCACTTAGCAACTCCGGCTACTTCTCATCTTATCCTAAGTCTCCAAACAAAAGGGCCCCTGAAAAGTGAGCACCACAGCCTAAACTTTACTCATGCAACAATGCTGTCAGCCTGGTTCAGACCAGCTATGTTAGACTAAGACTGCAGCAGAGACTAAAACATAGAGACATAAATAATGAGAAATTACTCATGTCTAATGTCTTAGTCACAACTTCAGTAATGGATGGATATGGGCTGTCTGCAAGCGGAAAATGGGCTAACCTGTTAGCAGGTGGTCCAATATCAAGACCGTAGACCACTTGGTGACCTTGTAGGGTGTTAGTGTTCATGCACATTTTTCTCTACAGCCATACTGGGGGCAACAGGTTGTAGTGAACACTTATACAATAAGTAAGGGTAAGTAGGAGTAGGCTTGGTGAGACGCAGACATGTTGTACTGATTTTCTCTTTTTTTCTAACCACAAAACCCTGTGCACTTCGCAAGGAGTCGATTAGTGCTGTTCAAGTGAAAGGTGTGTGCTCCTTGCGCAATCCTTGCACTCTCTGTAGTTTATGTCTGAATCCTATGGGCATCTTACAAGCACCTAACTATCACATGCACACCCCATGCATGGAGAATTAGAGCGCAGTCAGTGCATCTGAAGTACAACATCGTCACCTGTACGTCATAAGTGCGTGTAACTTACATCATCCTTTCAAATACTTCACAATACAGTTACCACACGCAAAATCATGAGCTTTGTTTTCATGACATCTGTTAAGCTGGCTGTGCCAGGCTCAAGGGAACTACAAGACACACTTGCGCTCCTCACAAGACGCAGCCGGTCCTGTCTACAATTCTTCACAGGCCTGGACAATCCAAAAATCTGCAGCAACTATACAGACTAACCCCCAAATGGGTGCATGTGACTAAGGCATAAGGAAGATGAACATCATTAGCAAAGAAAAAAACTAAAAACAAAAGCAGTTTGGAAGGGTTTGACAATGAGTAGTAAAAGTGAAAATAACCGTTACTAACTGAGTGTATTCGTAAGTCTTTTTATCTACATTTAAAGTACAGTTAGTATCTTCGTCTGTTGCAAACAAACAAAATGTTTGAGCAGAAATGTGGACCATAGTAAATGCGACAAGTGAATATTTTTTCCATCTAAAAGTTCTGCAAGAAAGTCTTCCATGATTGCTTCTATCTGTGAGCTTAGTCATGTCAACAGGGCTTTGACCCGGATTGGTCCTATAAGCGCCACCCCAACATTGTTAACTTTATGAAGTGAAACCATCTGAGAGCTATAAAGCATGCCTCCTTACCAACTTTACCTCAGACTGCAGAAGTCCCTTGGATGAGGAAAGAAAGGTCTCAACTCTGCAAGAAAAAGTTCAGTGAACATGACTGATCACAGATATTTCCACCTGGACAGCTCAAAATTTTGTGGACACGCTTCTGTTTACAAGTTTTAAAACAAACGAAAAGTCTGCACTCGCTCTGAACCGAAGAAGCAGACATTGTGGGAATATAAAACAAAAAGTTTTGTTTTCTAAACTGCAAAATACTGACGTTTCTGGACTCATGGACGCAATGGCTGTTATTCACAGAAAAAGACATTTAACTAAAAAAGTAGAAAATACTTTCTAAAATTACATAGTTTATATCTGAACAAATAGAATACTTGGGATCACCAACTGATTAACTTTGATTAATGGAAGCCAGGCAAGCTGTGGCACTAAAGCTAAAGTGCAGGTCTAAAAAAGGCTCTGTGACTCTCAGTGATAATAAAAAAAAGAAATTCCAGGAAAAAGAATGTCTCCTTGTGTGTATTCATCTCAGGCTTCCGTCAATCATCCCCAGTTTCACTTTTGTTTCTTTTAAATTAAGGTGAAGTGTCAGGGTAACTATACAAGATTTTAATTCAGTTTTTCATTTGGAATAACAAATCAGCACCAGCAGGCACACTTACTGAATGACGTTCAGTAAGTGCATTATAGTTGATGAAAGAACTGAAAAAGATGGCTCATAAATATGACACTGTCATTAGGATTTTTCTTGTAATGCAGAAGTATATTTTTGGCAGAATCAACAATAGTTAAGGTTTTTGAAGCTTTTCTCATGTTTTTAGTCCACTGAGGGGACTGACGCCCCTTTACAGCTCATGTGAAAGGTGTTAACCTGCAAGTTTTATACATCCATATGCATAATTTCACTGAAATATATGTTTGGTAATGTTTTTTTGCATCCTCTGATGACACTTTTTTTTAAGAAGATAAACCAGATTTAAAGGATTTCATTTTTCCACTTCTTGTTTGCTCCTGTTTTTTTCTTACCTTTGTATCTCATCTCCTGCCCAATACATTTCTATTAAAGGGTAAAGTATTAAAGAAGAAATGTATCAAATTTCATTTTTGGTAGATATTAGCTCTTATCCCCAATCCATTTAAACCCGAGACAGCCATTTCCACCATAAAACATATCTGGAGGTGAGAAACTCAAGGCTATATCTGACCTTGCATGTGTGTGACTGTGTGTGAGCCTTTGTAAGGCTTTCTTCAGTTTCTATCTGCAGTTTTCTGGAGTCGTACTTTTAGCTGTGCTGTGTGTGCGGTGATCCATCAAGGGGCTCTGCAGCTCGTTTTTCAATCTTATACCAAACATTAAAAAAAAAAAAAAAAAAAAAAAAGAAAAGAAAAGCAGATAAGGCTTTATGCTTCAAGCAGCATCTTTCATTGGTGTTACTAATGTTCCAAAACAAGCTGTTTTAACGTGCTGTAAACTAATGATCCACTCAAAATCTGCATCCCAACTTAAAAATATAAGATAAACTTTATTTCCTCTTTAGATTTTGAATAGGCACACTGAAAAAAGATATGGATGAATATTATAGTTCTTAATTTTAGTCAAGAATCCTTTTTTTTTTTTGAAGTATTAGTGTTGTGAACTAATCTGATTCATGATAACATCATCTTCTCTTGAGGTTTTTTTTTTCTTTTGTTTTATCTGTTTTATAAACAGCCTCTTCTTTAACAAAACTGTTTATTATGATGAGTTTTTGTCAAATTGTCTGTTTTGTCTGTTATGAGTCTGCTATGTCAAATGTTGTCTTGTTAAGCGAATGTACTATAGTCAGCCGTGTAATAACTTACCTGTTTTTCAGTGATGCTGTAGATGTATTGTTTAAAATTGGTAAAAGATAATCTGAAGCTACATTCACAACGCCCTCATGTTCGAGCAGCCACTTCCATTGAAAAGTGTGTGAACGCCCGTAAATGTACATTTTGGGCTTCTGTGTTCAAAACGCATGATCAAGCGTAGCTACACACATTTTAAGGAGCTTTTTAGGGCTCCACGTACAAAACACACAGCCCAATTGAGAGCATATTGAAAGTTAAACCAGGTCGTACTTTGATCAATCAGGGTCTCACATTTGGTAGAGGCGTATGGATTGCATCTCTTTTATTTCACAGAAGTGCCGACCATCTGAAAATTGATCATTGACGAGAAATTCATAATTGTGGTTTGAGCCTGTCCGAAATTATGGGAAACTAAATCTTTCATTTATCAGGACAGAGCTGTGAAATAAAAAACCTGGAGTGAGATTTGCAGTGCTTCTACATTTTGCACCAAACGTCTAACAACTGTTGGTAGCATACATGCTCTACTAAACAGGGAGAGATAAAGAAAAAGAAGCTCGTCTTTGCTCATCCAGTTATCACACTAGTGGGTAAATGCGCTTTTGAAAACCCAGGTTTAGTATGTTATTGAATACGTGTCCTGATGTGTCTGTAGCTTTAGAGCTCCAGGGGTTGTATGCCTTGTTTCTTCAAATACCCATTCTAGTTACCTAAATAAGTGATGAAATCACTTTTTGTTAACGTTTATCTTGGTATTCCGGTTCACCGTAGGACAAGGTGTGCTGGGAATTGGAATTTTGCTCCACAAAAATGTGCATGTGCTAGAACTTGAATATTTCTTTGTATCATTCATTATAAGACTTTTCTTATAGTGATGGGAATTCCAGCTCTTCTTACAGAACCGGCTATTTTGGATCGGCTCACTTGTTGCTTTTAAAACAGGAACATTTTATCTATAGCAACAGGAAGATTTTTGCTTAACTCTGTATACATGCTTTATGTTTACCTACATTGGAATAGTACAGGAGCACTCCTCCCCTTAAATAACACCACTGTTTGCAATATTTAAAACTATACATTTCTGCTCATAAATCTTATTGCTGTTGGGTGGAGAACAGGGTGTGCATGAGAAACTTCTCTCAAAATATGACAACCGTTTTTCGAAAGATTTATGACTGGCATGCTTTTCATATTTTGTTCTTTCACCTTCAGTCTGAAAAATGAAGCATCAGGTTTTTTTAACCCTTAAAAAACACATTTCTTGAAGTCAATCTTCATAAAGTTGAATAATAAATAATTTTTGTTGCAAGCAACAAATTTGGCAGGGATGTACTTTAGGATTTCCTCTTTGAGAAATTCATGTATATATGTGTGTGTATATATATATATATATATATATATATATATATATATATAAACATTTGTATTCTGTTGGTCTGGTGGTACCCTCAAGTTGTTTAAATACTGTATTTTGGCCATGAACTCCCTATATTGTTGAAACTGGAACAAATAGGCATTGAATATTTTTGTAACAACTGAGTGTGTGGCCACCATGTTTACAAATGGCTGCCATTCTCTGATTTTCCTCATAGCTAGTGTGGTTTTTCTGAAATAGGGGATCCCAAGGTACACCTGTGCCAATATCGGTGACTGTACAACAATATGCACAATGTATCTGCCCCAGAGGTGTAAAACTACATGCCTTGATGGCCGGCCTCCTAGGAATTTTCCAGAAACCCTGTCTTATATGCTGCTGATTACCTGGGTCAGGTGTGTTTAGACAATAAGGAGCTTCAACGGCAGGTTGGTTGGAAAACATGTAGAACACCAGCCCTGGACACCTGGATTCTAACACACCTGGTTATAAACCTAACCGGCTTTGCTACATAACTCTGTGAGGATAGACTCAAACATTCTGCATTTTCAGTCTTCCTTGTCCTCTCATTGGTTCTCCTCATTCAAATGTTTTTTAAGGTCAAGTCAGAGAGAAAAAAAACAGTAGATAGGTCTTTCCCTGCTGAACTGAGTTACAGTAGTGCTAAAAACTAAGCTAACTAGCAGTAGCATTATTTACAAAACAAAAAGTCGTATCAAAATTTCAGTAAATTAAATAAAGTAAAGTTTGAAGACATTCCTCAAAAAGAATCCACATTTGTGTATGTTTTCATTTATTAATTTCTGGTGGGGGCAGTGTTAAACACTAGTTGCCCTAAATTAACACTCAATAGGGTACTTCCTTTTGTCAATGAATTAAAGCAAAAATTGCCACATTTGACAGAATTTCTTTTTTTAGATTTGTTGGTATTTGCTAGTTTAAACCTTGAAATGTTTTGCCATAGTTCTTCTTTGTCTGTGATAGACAACATGACATCTAATGAAAATCAAACTGGCAATAATTCTATAATTACACCTCGAGGGAAGAGCATATTCAAGCCTCCAGACTGTGGTTGATTAAATTAGAACATGTTATTAAAAAGGATAATGAGCAGGTGAAAGCAAACATTAGGCTTCAATTTCCGCTCTCATCAAGAGGTAATATTTAGCCAAATGAAAAACAGTCTATTAAATATGCAAGCTTATCAGGCAAGTAGAGTTGGAAAATAAGCTTGCAGGTACACCACAACTGTCATAAAGGACTTTTTTTACTGCGTTAATTAGCCAAAGGGATCTCTTCTGCACAGACATTACCATTGAAACTGAGACTGTTTGTATTTGTGATACAGTCATTTTACATTTAATTATAGAATGACACTGACATGAATGCTTCAGTTGGTAATTAATAGCTTGACACTTCGTACTCGGCTCCAGACGTTGCAGCACTCATCTCCAGTCACGAAGAGAGAAGAGGGTTGGTTTCATCTTCTGGCTTGCAGTCACTGACTTGTGGGTTTCATGTCTGAAAGCCATGTATTTTTAATCATGTTCTGTATTTTTTTTAATCACTTTGACCATACTAAAGTTAAATAACCCTCTCAACTTGGTGTTATGTGGTTTCTGGAAAGAAAAAACAAAAATCTGCTCATAAACTACATATTATCTTGTAGCAATTGTAATTTTAGTCCAGTCACACATAATATATTCTTGAAGCATACACATGTTAGCATCTGGTCAAATAAAATGCATTATCACATTAAAGCAAACCCTGCTGCCTGTTGGCAGCTCCAACGGCATTCTGCTACCAACGTGATTTGAGAGCTCCTTTTCCCTGGCAGGCAATTTAACTGCTTGAGGTCAATGTTTGATGGTTTTGAGGTCATTCCTGTAGCCAGTTCCCACTCTAATAAAACAAAAGAGCAATCCAAGTCCTGGGGGTGAAAAACCCATGTTAACTTCATTCACATCAACTCCCTGGTTACATGTTTCCTGATTGCATCAGCAGAGAGTTGTTCAGCTGATTGTAAAACCCACCAAACAGCTGAAGTCAGTCATCTTTCTACAAAAATAATGCACAGCTTTTCAGAGACATTATTAAAGTCTAATATCATTTTGTGCAATGTTATGATTTCATTCTAAACACAGTCTATTAGGGGTTTAACGAGTAATCGATTGATTTTCATATGATCCAACCAGATTGATCTCTCTGAGAGAAGTTGTTATCGAATATACCATTATGAAATGACATTTTATAATTCTAGTGAATTGTTACACATCAACTGTCCTTACAGAGATGTTTGAGATTTTTTTTAGTAAGAATGGTTTAAGGATTAAACTCTTGTAATATTTTCCTTTTTTTCCCCTTGTCCCTCGTCTTTTTCTCTCTTTGATTCCTCTTCTGCAGTGGGATGCCATCACAGAGATGGACGAGCACAACAGACCCATCCATACTTTTCAGGTGTGCAACGTGATGGAACCCAATCAGAACAACTGGCTTCGGTCCAACTGGATCTCCCGACAAGCGGCCCAAAAGGTCTACGTGGAACTCCGCTTCACCTTGCGAGACTGCAACTCCATTCCTTGGGTGTCAGGTACCTGCAAGGAGACCTTCAACCTCTTCTACCATGAAACAGACGAAGCTCATGGTGTCAAGTTTAGGCCAGCGCAGTACACCAAGATCGACACCATTGCTGCTGACGAGAGCTTCACTCAGATGGATCTGGGAGATCGCATCCTCAAGCTCAACACTGAAGTGCGTGAAGTGGGACCTATAAGCAAGAAGGGCTTTTATCTGGCATTCCAGGACATTGGTGCTTGCATTGCATTGGTTTCAGTCAGAGTTTACTATAAAAAATGTCCATTCACTCTGAGGAACCTGGCATCATTTCCAGACACAGTGCCTCGCATGGATTCTTCCTCGCTGGTGGAGGTAAGAGGCGCATGTATTGACCATGCTGAGGAGAGAGATACACCCAAACTGTTTTGTGGAGCTGATGGAGACTGGTTGGTCCCCTTGGGAAGATGTGTTTGCAGTGTGGGATATGAGGAAATCGATGGCTCATGTGTTGGTAAGTCTTTCAACTTTATTTTCTATCAATTTCATCAATGGTGGATCTGTCAATGTCTATATGATATGCATCTCTGAACCTTTCATTTCTGTGCGTAAAGGCAGAAGTTTTGGTGCCCAGTTTAGGAAAATTACAAATCTCAGCAAATTCTCAAAGACTTTTGATAGTTTAACATTCTGTGAATTCAATACCCAAAAGGGGGAAGTAAGTGAGATGCAGGCTTGGTGAACAGATTTTTCATTTTTTCTAAACCTCCAAATCATGTCCACTGTGCAGAGAGCCTGTTAGTTGTTCCTTGTGTGCAGCCTGACTCTAATCATTTAGGAATTTAGACTTAGAATTTAGAGGGGAGTTTGTGTGGAAAGCCTGCGGGGGTCCTACAGGCACGTACGTATCATGTATACACCGCATGCGTGTGTTTTTGCCCATGGTCAGTAAGGAGCCAGTCTGCGCATCTCACTAGCAATTCAAGTGCATTAAAAAGACACTGTACAACAGCATCACCTGTACATTATAAGTGCAAGCAACTTACAAATACTTCACGTTAAGCTGCGTACACACCGGCTGGGTCAACTTGCTTTCAAGCAGCCATGATGAAAATTCTATGTAAACGCTTGTCAACCCAAATTGCGGGTTTCCGCATTCAGAACGCTTGCGTTTACGCATCACCACGCAAATTAGTGCAGTACATATGTATAGGATTAAGGCTAAACTCCCACCTAAATGAAAAAAAAAAAAAACTTTTCAGACTATCTGTACAACTGTGATTCAAAGAAGTCACATATCCCGGAGAGCAAACGGACATTATGATGCAGAAATGTTTCTGTATTAGGCAGATGAAAACTCAGGCCCTTCAGCTTCCCTATTTCCAATAGTACTGACACATTGGTTCTCTGAATGCACAGCAGCGCTAATAAATATTTTACACTTTTTTTGCAGTTTTTTACTCCCACTCATGATTTTCTTCTCCCTGAAAGCATTGATATGTTCTGCTGCTTCTTTGCAGACATTGTAGGAGATTTTCCTGTTTAGATTTATTAACATGATGACAAAGCGCTTTCTCATTTCTCTCAAAGGCAGGTAGTGATTTTCAATGCACATGTATACACTGGAACCCCAAACTGTTCATAATTAAATAAATAAATAGAGCTGTGGTTCCATGATTTCAGCAATGATTTTGTATAATTGTATGAAAAGATGAAAGTGCCCACACAGGTGGGGAAATTATTTATTTATTTTTTTTAATAAAACACACATACACACATTTAAAAGCTCTGTAAACTTACATCTTTAAAAAAAAAGCTTTTAATATTTGTGTTGGACTCCTGCCACTATTCACAAAAAGATGTACTCGAGCAGTTGATTATTGTTTGTCATGTGATGCCTTTTGTACACCATTCAAGCTCTAACTGCAGCTGCACCGCAATCAGCAGAAGTGCAAAGCTGCAGCTGGGATCAGGGCTTGACTCACTTTAAAACTTTGCTTCATTAATATCTTCTGTTCCACAAAGTATCTTTTCCTCTCATGTGAAGCTGTGTAAGAAATAAGAAAGAAGTGAAAGTCTAATGTGCGAAACATCACTGTTAGATGTTAGGTGTGAAGATAACTTAAAATAATCCATGTTAGTGAAGGTGATAAAAGTACCAATGAATGACAAATGTGGAAAACAAAAGTGAATTTGCAATAGAACGACAAGTTAATTACATGTATGTAGATGTAGATTCTTCAGCTATGTATTGCTGTTAAACAATTGTCCGTTGACATTTTTAGGGAAAAATGACAGAGAAACAAAAGCAGAAATCAAAGTAGAAAAAAATTCTGGCAAATTAAAAATACACAGGACATGAAAAATCTTTGTAAATTCAAAATAGACAAGATGGAAGTAAAATAAATTCATATGAGAATGTATTTACAAGGTAATACACAAAAGAGGTTCTAACCATGTTATTTCCAGTAAGTTGTTTATTTAATTTCAGTAAAAAATAAATCCACTAACATTCTGCTCATAAATACTTTTAAGACAGTAGTTAAAAAGTAATATAATTCTTTATGGTATTTTTATCTTTATGTTTTTCTTTAAAAAAAACTGTTCAATGAAGAAACGTTCTTTAAATCTCTGTCTGATCTGTCTGTTAACACCAACACTAGCATTTTTCTAGTTACCATCAAAACAGCATTTTATTTGCATTAAACCAACTAAAATATCACATTTATTTCTATTAAACTCCTATGATTTTTTAAGCATGAGTTTTGTAAACACCAAAGATCCTACTGGAATTGTTATGCTCTGTGTGTCTCTCAGCAGTGCTATAAAAGTGTAATTGCTATGAATTTTGTTTGGATTTTTTTTAACAGCACAGTGCCTCTATTAAGTTAATGTTAAGCCAAAAAAAACATATTATTTACACCAATTGTAAAGGTTACACGGAAAAAAAAATAACATTTTTGATATTTTCATTTTGAAATAAAATTTTTGTAAATTACTCTTTTTTTTGCACCTTTTTCTTTATATCAATGACTGTAAGTAGCTATAAGATACAACATGTATGTGATACATAAAATAACATAGGACAGTGACTCAACACATGGCAGAATTCATATATTTAATGTAATTAGTTTTAAAAATAACATGTTTTAAAATACACATTCAGTCATTTTAATTACATCCAGTTTGTAAAAATCCAACTGTGCGAGCCTTTATCTTCATCACACTATGATAGCTACTTCACACCATTTACCTTACATGAGCCTGACACAGATAATTGCACAGGTAAAGGGAGCAGCTGTGGTGACATGAAATGGCAAGCTGGTATAAACATCTTGACAGAAATTTCACTGACTAGACATTTTCAATTACAGCATGAAGACAGTCAGACAACAATTACAGCGCACATCCTTGAACCTGTCAACTGAGCAAATGAGATGTCTCGCACATGCGTGTGGAGACGGAGACATGCACAAAGAATCACTTGAAACATCCCTCCATTTTCTAATCCTGATTTAGCTGTGTCTGTGTCTGAGGGGGGGGGGTAAATCCTGCCTCATCTGTCACTGAGCGGGAGGCAGGTTTCACTCTGGACAGGTCACCGGTCCATCACTCACTCACACAAAAACAAGCACACACAAAAACACACAAACAAATACGCAAATGTCATAAAAACAAAGCTACACAAAAGAAACACATTAGATCAGACATCTATAAGAGTAGACAACATTTTATCCTCACGAAACGTGCTCTTACAAACAAACACAAGGATCCACACCAGGGGGTTCGAGCTTGCTGCAACAACAGAGCTGTTTACAGACGGTCCACGCAGCAGGAAGACACTGTGACATTTCAGAAAAAGCACGGTTTTAGTTTAACAAGCATGACCCTTCAAGTTTAATTGGGAGTGTCTGAGTGGTGGAAGAAAAACAAAGTGCAGCACGGCAGCAGGTCCCAGCCTGAGTTCAATTCCAGCTCTGTTAGCTCATGAGTAATTTTCACGATCCGGTGATTGGACATTTTTTAAGACACATGAACCCATCTTTTGCATTTGTAGTTTTGTTTCAGTAGGATAATCTTACTGTATACATTTAGGAAAAACTTACCAAACACATTTTCAGTGTGTTGCCACATTTATCAAAACAGAATTGCTCTAAGAGTGTCACCAAAAATCCTTTTAGCCTGTTTTGTCTTTATGATTTGTATTTTATGATCATTTATTTTTCTAGTAATCCCAAATTTATTTTAGTATCCATGCTGTAAATCAGGGGAATGTTATTATTTTTTCAGTAGATCCTCTAATCCTAGTTTGCTAAAACAAGTAAGTCATCATGAGACCACAAACTGCTTGTTGAGCAACGTCTACAGTGCATTTATAAATCTGAACTCTGCTAAAGTCCCACGCTGATCATCTTTTGATCTATTGTAAAATCGTTCCCAGTGGTCTTTTAATTATGATGACGTTGTTTTTAGCTAAATTAACCAACCCGTGTCAATGTTAGGAGGTATTTCTAGGAGAATTCGCTAGCTTACATTGCATTGCTACATTTTTTTGTCTGCTCCTGATTCACAATGAATTGAATAGAAAATATTCAGAAATTGTAATTTTTAGACAAATTTTCTTTGTATACTGTATCTCCTCCATCCTCAGAAATATACCATGAGCATTAAAAACACCAAAAACATGGTTTTCCATCAGAGTGGGTCTTTCAAAGTCTTCTGTTCCTTCACCAATAAACTCCTACTTACTTAGGAATCTTAAGATTTGACCTTACCATTCAGGTAGAAGAAAAGAGAATACCGTATATACATATACATGCACGCACGGACACATACAGACACATTATATATTAAATAAGAAACCGCTAAAAGTTGAAGATTCTTGGGTTACTGTCACCCCCCCACCCCCCCACCCCCACCCCCACCCCCCCCAAAAAAAAAAAAGAAAATAGGAAGAAAACATCTTTAAATGTGCCAACCTTTCTTTTTCATCACCAAAATGATAAGAACAAAGCCTTAAAACTGTTCTATTCAGTTTAAAAAAAATCATAATTCATATAATTCTATTCTGTCAAACCACAGAGTTTTGTGTTTGAACTTTGGCGCTTGTTTCCTTTGTGATCATTATAAGATGATGTGGTCATACATTTTTTTAAATAAAATATTGTAAACACTAAATGCTATTTCACACGTTTTCGTAATGTCCCTGATGATTGCAGCAGCTCTCAGCGACAGCTTAGGAGTGTGAAGGATAAGGCAATTCACAATAACACAACCAATAACCTTCAGGTAGAAAAAAGTAGTCCTCCAAAACAACATAAACGTTGAAAAAAAAATATTTTAAAAAGTACTTGTAAGGTTTGATGTAAATTCAATGTTGTGGTAAGTACAGCACAGAGAAAAACATCCATAAAAGATGAATAGTGGTTCTATCAATAATTCTATGTAGGAAAATAAAAAAAAAAACCTTGGATGTATCAAAGACATCCTTTATTGAGTTGAAAACATACATTTTTGCAGTATTCTTTGAATTCACCTTCTTCCAGTGTGATTACCACAACCCAGAACTATTCTCAACCTCCTTCCAAAACTGGTGGTAAAACTCAACTGGTGTAAAAGCACAACTTTTTTATTCTGTATTTTATGGACCATAAGGCACGTTTAAAAGCCTTCTCAAAAATCTACGGTACACCTTTTAATTTGGTGATTCTGATGTAAGAGACTGATGGAGCTTACTGACCTTGGACCAATTTTCTGTATCAGATGGCGCTCAAAAATCTATTAAAATGTTCTCATTCAACTTTGGTAAACCACAAAGCTTCATAAATTACCTAAGTATTATCTCTGCCGCAGTCAGGACCCCGGTGGAGTAATATATTCTGTAGTTCAACATATTTAGTGGAAGAAGTGAGTGTATTGTTTTGTGTTGTACTGTATATGTTACAACAAACAATGTAGAAAGATATTGTGAACAAAGTTTGACTTCTCAGTCATGTGTCTCACTCCAGAGGCTGCATATTGGATTCAAAAGGGGCACACATTGCCAGAAAAACTTCCCATCAACCTCTCTGACCAATCCCTTGCCTCTGTCACTCAGGCATTTTGGGTAGTGTAGTTCTTAACATTGTCTCACTGTTTTGTTTTGCTTAATACACCCTATATACCCATTATAAAAGTTGACTGTTCGATATTGCACCATACTATCTGGTGCTTCTTGCGGTCTCAAAAATACAATAATGTATATTATTACATCATAATTTTTGGTCAACGTTGTATGGTTTGTGAGAGTACATCAGAAATCCCTACTCTGATTTGTACCAGTGAATGAAGGGAAATTATATGGGTGATGCAATGACTTCCTTTAAATTTATCTCTTTGACATGTCAACATTTATTAGTTCTGGTGAAGACTCTGTCATTGTTTGACAGGCGGACATTTACACAAGTACTTAGTTAAAGCAAGCTTGTAATCAGACGTCTTTTTGATTACATCAAACTGTGTGCACACTGCCCTCGACAACTTGAGTTCAAGCGACCTCCTTCAATGGAAGGTCTTTGTAAGCACGTATTTGCACTATTCTACTACTACTACTACTTTCACTTCAACATTACGCACCAAGCCTCTTCCAACTCTATGTGGCGGTCTTGCACTGGTTGACTCCAGAGCTTGTTTAGTGAGAACATCGTGGGCTAAATGCACGTTGGAGAATGTTTAGCGAGTTCTTGAAGCGCTAAACGTGGGTTTAAAGCATTGTGAATGGAGAATTAAATGTACATAAAAAGGCAACAATTGGCAAAGTTTACCAAAAATTGATTATTTACTTTTTGATTGATTTTATTTGTTTTTACCAACATATTCTTGTTTGTATCTGAGGTTTTCCAACAACATTGATGTTACACTCATTTTTTTTTTTTTTATACATATCATCTGTTACATCCCTATTAACAACGCAGAATCTATGTTGTTCAATATTGTTACATTTGGAAAATGCCTCCATTTCTGGAAACCTGTCTATTTTAAATTAGGCTCTGAGCGTCAGAGGCTTCCATGTTGTCGCCTCTCAATTTGTAATTGAGAACAAATATGCAGAGGGATTATCTTTAATTGGTGCTGTCAAGGAGGGCTGGGTTTGTTGGGCACCAAGAGATCTCCACATCTTTTTACGCTTTTAGTGTTTAAAGAATAAATTATGCAGATTTTTTTTTTCTGCAAGTCTTAGTTGAGATGTGAACTTTCGTTGACTTCTGCTTCGCTTTTTTTCTCTTTTAGCTGTGGAGTTACTTCAAAGCCTGAAGTGATCAAAGAAAGACGAAAAAAAAAAAAAAAAAGCTCCCCAACGTACCGGCACCTAGCATATATACATACAGCTTCTGTCTCCACATCGCATACTCTGGAAAACAAAAGCAAGCGACACTGTCTGATGTTTTTCTTTTTTTTTCTGTTCCTTTTTTCCTGAAGCACAGTCCTGTCAGACTTTGCAACATTTCAATTGATTTCCCTTTTCCTCTCATGTGTTCTATTTTAGCAGACAAGCCGAGAGATGAATTAGTCATTAAAGGGTATGTATAATATGACATGGCCCAGATAAGACATCATAGTCCTCCACTTAAGAGGAGACTTGTCACAAATGAAAGAATATTTTGTGAGTTTGAGACAGCTACTACCACCACTTTTAAAAAATTTTTTACCAAAAAGGAAGTAGAAAAACAGGGGTTATTATAGGTTCAGCATCTGTGATAACTACGTTGTCTTGCTTTTTTTTAACAGTGGCAGTTTGTTTACAGCACAGAGATAAAGGAAGACTCTGTATTTGGGGCCAGTAATTAAGGCATAAGGATATTCCTGTTTTATCAGATGAATCATTTATACGCCGTCCTTGTTAGCGACAAGGGTTGAGATATGGTTTGGAAATTTGCTGTAATTAAAACATCTCCAGTCGTCGCGGTGCATTCTCAAGCATACTGATGGGCTGACGGGCCAGAACTCAAATCCAAGTGCCATAAGCAGAACTCATTTAATATGCAATCTGATCGTGCACCTTTATGGGGAGATCACGGCTCTCTTGAGGACTATGATCTCGGCACAACCATACTTTTCCTTTTCTGCAAAACAATGTTTCTTTTTTTCCATTTAACTGCACAGATGTCAGTCTTACAAAGTATTTTTTCATTGAATTCCATAGTGCAGTAACTACTATACATATATATAATTGTTTGATGTTGAACGTTAACTGAGGCATTAATTATATTTTTTTCAGTTAAGTGGCTCTGCTTCCAGTTTCCTTGCAGGCGTAGCTGAAGTAGCTGATGTTTCACATTGTCAGTACTTTTGATGTGATACGGGGTGTGAAACACTGCTCACACCAAGGCTTATATTAACAGAGTTGTTAGTTTGGCAGTTTATTTTATGCACAGAAAAAATCTTGGAACATGTGTTACAACTGTGCTAAAAAGATTTGCGGGTTTTGGCTTGTTAAGCTCCGTTTACACCACCCTTGGCAGCGTATGTTCATGAAGACACTCTTAATGACAAGTCTATGTAAACATTTGCGTGTTTATGCAAACTGTTTGACGGTGAATATGGTCATGTGACCCAGTTGATTTTATGGAGCAAGTTAGGATGCTGCTTTGACTGAATGTGAAATGTCTCTATTACCCACTAATAGATAAATTAGATGGTCAATCGAACCTGACAGATGTTGGATTGGGCCAATTAGGGTAATAGTTGTCCTGTGAACGTCATAGTCCGCTGTCTTTATGCCCATGTTTGTCCAGTAAATACAGTGTATATGTATTCAAATAAAAACAAGATGGAGGGGGTTTTTTAAACAGGACTGCATGTGGGGTGTCCTATTTGTGCCAATAGCAATCCCTAGCAGTCACCTGGTGTATTGCACCTGACTCCAGGTGCTTTTTTTTGATAACTATGAATAACCCAAGGATGACAAACCCAGGAGGAAAATGGATTATTTTTATGTCGGTTCAATTGTTTTATCAACGGGCAGGAAAGTGTGGTCCTGCAGCTGGTAAACATGATTGGAGACAGAAGGAGTCCAAAGTCCAGACAGGCAAGTACCCAGATCGCAGAAAGGTAATCCAAAAGTGTAATCTACAAGTACAGTCCAAATCAAAAAAGATAAATCTAGAAACACAATCTTGAGATAAAAATCTAAGGTGAAAAAGACAGACACGTAGTCATTTACCAAATACACTTATCTTGGCATTAAGCTGGAAGAAACAGAACTTCAAAAACATTGCTACTGACTGTGGAGCAGACATAAATGAGCTTGATAGCAGCATAGAGAAGCCAGGAGGACCAAAAAGGTAAAGCAGGTCTAAAGCCAGATCAGAATCAGGACAGATTTCTATTGAGGATTGTTCAAGAAGCCTAAAGATGGTCAGTGTATTCTGAAGCTTTTCATTTTTTTACAAAATATAAACTTGTTAGTTTAGTTATTATGTATTTTTAGTGTTATTGACATATTAAAAAAACAAGCACAAATAACTTATAACAGAGAAAATATATTCTTGTTGACCCATCATATAATCACATTTACTTTTTCAGCCTTGATGGTCTCCACTGCAGAGGTGATCACATGACAAAATAAAAAAAGTGAGCAAAGGAATACATTTTATCTTTTACAAAAATGCCAGCACATTGACAGTGCTGTCACCTTTTTGACACTTCCCCTCACCCTTACTCTCCTCATCCCATCATCCCATATATGACCAGTGCAGAAAGTAAGCCAATGACCTCAGGGTACAAAAGGCTTTAACTAGCAGTAGGTGTCTCTCAATCTGCCAGCTTGCGACAGCCAAGCTTGTTAGTCACGCTGGTGGAACAGCACACACTCAAGCGCATCACTCACAGACACACTGCTGGACTGTCCTGTGGATGGACTAAAGCTAGCTATTGAAAGTGGCAAACAGTGATAGCAGAACTGGGTCAGTTCTAGACAAGACAGCAGTGTGAAATCCTCTCCCTTGGGTTGGATTAAAGCCTGAACTTTGGTTGACCCTTTAACAATTGTAGCTAAGCAATCAAAACCCTGAATTTTAATAGGTCTGAGTTAATGCTTACAAGGTCGACGATCATGCTAAAACATGGAGTAATGGGTGTGATATAGAGAGGGGGCTGTAATTGGATGTTCATCTTATTAACATGAAGATTAACATGAATTTATGTTGAAAGCTGAAGGGAAAGGACTTCTTTGATTTTTTTTTTCCAGGTGTTGAGACTTAACTTTTTTATTACATTTTTAGTTCAGTTCTTTGTCCTTAGACTGAAACATAAAATAAACTTGAATGCTAAAGCAAACACATCACTGTTTGGTATTATATACAATTTGTAGCTTTTATGCTTGTAAGATTGAATTGTATGGTGATCTTATATATAACAACATAACCCCTGCGACAGACTGGCAACCAGTCCAAGGGTGTCCCCTGCCTTTGCCCATGAGTAGCCAGGTTAGGCTCCGGCAGCCCCGTGACCCCGAAAGGGATAAAGCGGTTCAGAAAATGAATGAATGAATGAATGAAAAGACAACATAAACCATATGTCCCCTCAGCTTTTGTAGCCGACTATTTAGATTTATCCTGAAAATCAAATTAAATTTTCTCTCTCATATAGAGAATGACAAAATTGCATATTTTTGTCATTTGAATTTGTGTTTTGTTTTGTTTTTTCCGTGATGGCAGACATGGTGGTGAGCTCACACTTGGCAACTTTTATTTGAAGTGCAGCAAAATGCATTTGGAAAAATCTTTTGATAATTGCAAAAACCTAATATCCCCAGAGGCACAATGAAACCAAATGTTGATCTGAAGCCAGGAGAGACAAAAAGCTGCATAATTATGTACTGGCAGCTTCTCAGAGCAATCTCAGGCACTTGAAGACCGCTATTATTTCTGCCCGCCAGTATGCTTGAATTTCTGCAAAACCCAGGCTGTTTCTAACCACGTCGAAGTACAAGAACAAAGGCACTTTGTGGATGCAGCAAATAATTGTGCAATAAATGTCTTTGTTTGTGTCAATTAATGCTAAATGTATAAATTGTAAAATATTTATTCCTGAAAAAAAGCATTTCTGTTTTATTTTAACTTTACTTTAAAATGTTTACTTCAATTTCTTTACTTTACTTTGTTTAAACAATGGATATTTTTTCTCCGTGAAGTAAAATACAAATAGTTCCTACTGTAAAGCCTGTTTCATGTTCAAACACTTTAGTTTTTGTTGCACTTTTAGATATGTACTTTCTTTTAAATTAGCATTTAAAAATAAATTCTAATTATTTTTATGTCAGTCAATGCATAATAAAATTGTCATACATTTATGATATCTTTCTAAATGACTAAAACTAGTGAAATAAAAAAAAAAGATG
This sequence comes from Oryzias celebensis, assembly GCA_014656515.1. NCBI lineage: Eukaryota > Metazoa > Chordata > Actinopteri > Beloniformes > Adrianichthyidae > Oryzias > Oryzias celebensis. The sequence continues at coordinate 14,526,636 of BNCR01000017.1, read as the reverse complement.
AGAGAAAATATATTAAATAATAAAAGCCAGTGTGCTTTCAACAAAATGGTATTTTCCAACATTCAAGTTTCGATTTATTTTATTTTGAAACTATTTTATACGGATTGATTCCACCAAGAATTGTTGGATTTTACTGTAAATCATTTAAGCCAATTAATTGTTATATCTCTAGTATTTAAATACAGTCCAAAAGTGTCATTTTTTAATGAGGAACAAGATTCAATCAAAGTTAGACAGTGGGAAAGACATAAATGACATCAAAGAAATGATGTTGTTCTGTGAGTGCATCACCGTTGAATAGAAACAAACATGAATCATTGTCGTTCAGTTGTGCTCCTTTATCCTTTGGTACAAATGGTTTCAAATGTTAAAAAGTTTACAAAACCATTAAAACTTTCAAAGTTGACTGGTTTACGTTGGCACATGTGGAGAGCAAGCACAACGACCTGTTGACCTTTGCTTCCTAACCAGTCCTTAACGCTACGCCCCCATGTATTCTGTGTCCATGTTTTAGCAGGTCAGAGATCTTGGAACCTAATCAATATGAGGTCTGTGGTCATGATGTTGTGGCTGATCGGTTTATGTGGTGGGACATCTTTATTATCTATCACCAGCTGCGTCTAGTGGACAGCTCATCCCAGTGCTAACATTAAAGCTGATGTATGCTTATTGAGCACATACAGGCAGAGACCAGAAATCTGATTTATAAACCAATACAGCTTGTTTTATGGGGGATTGATCGGCTTGCATCTCTATCTGTGACACAATCTTGTCTTTATTCAAGGTGACGGCAGGTAATGCAGGTATTGAAGCAAAAAGAGAGGAATCATTAGTTTACTATTCTAATTTGTGTGGGATGTTGAGATATTCACACATTGCTCACTTCATTTTGTTCACCTATTGTTTTTTTTTTAGAAAACTGATTGATCAGGTATTGGTCATTTGCAGTCTACACTGAGCAAAGCATTTAACTGAAGGCTTTCGAACAAATAAATATCTTTGTAGACTAATAGGGAAATGCTGTGGAGATTCAGTGTGGTTTCAGGGCTGCTGGTAATGCAAGAAGTGCTCTGAGTGGTCAGCTGGGTTGGAAAAGTCATTTACCATTTATTCTGTAGAGACTTGTAGAGAGCTGGACTCTGTCCCAGCCGGCATTTGGCAAGCAGCAGTACTAAAGCAATAAGATAGGCAAGCTTCCAAACTCGCACCTACCAACAATCCAAAGTCACTAATTAGTCTAACACATCTTTGGACCGTGGGAGGAAACAGTTGAAAGACAGGAGACCTTGCCAGTACAGGCAGAACATTCAAAAGCAACACTAAAATACCCTCAACCAATACATTTCTGCACATTTAACTGTTTTTTAATCTAAATTGGAAGATGGATGGTACTGAATATTTGTGATTTTTTTTTTTTTTTTTTTTTTCATGAAAAAGTATTGTTTGATACTCAGCTTTCTAGTTGATTTAAGCAAGTCTCTCACTGTGATACTGAACCCACATTTCCCAATTGGTGCTTTGTTTTTTGCATCCTCTGAAACCTCATTCCTCACTAACATCTCATCTGTGAACCTGCCCTTCCATTGATGGTTTTTACTTTGTGTTATGGACATGTGTATCTTTTCTTTATAGCGTGCAGTTTAATTTATAATTTCATGTTGCAAAACTTTTTTAAGGCCTAAAGCGTTACCTTATCCTTTACGAGTTCAGACTTAATCCCTTTGAACAAAAGTGTGGCTTTTGAAAACAAACTTTTATTTGCATCCTGGCTAAAATTTCCAGGACATTGACAGTAAAAACACTCCAGTCCTCAAAATGATTTCTAGTCCCAAAAAGAGGGCACTTGTACCAGAAAACTTGCTAATGAGGTAACATAAAGAAGTATCTCCACAAAAACACACACATCTAACACAGGATATACTCTTGGATGAATGATCACTTATTGACCACCTGTTGCTGTGTCCTTTTATTTCATTCATCAATCAGTCCAAGTTAAAAAGAAGTGGCTCCACCAAAAAAAATAGAAAGTTCCTGGAGCAGCTGTGATTATCAAAGCTCCTGACAACAAAGGCAAAAGAAAAATACAAGCTGTGGAAAGCTTGAATTTTGGCTCTGGCTCCTAAATGCCCTGTTAGTGCAGCAATGGAAGCCTGAAAGCCACCAGGAACACAATTTTCATTGGACTTGGAGTTTTTATTGTTCTGAGTGGCATCACTTATGTTAAATATTTTCATGATTTCTTACCAAAATAATGTTTGTTCTTTGTCCATTTCATGTGCAGATAGTTCTACCATAAAACCTACTTGAGGACAAAATGTGTTCAGCTGCACATTTTCAAATAGAAAAACAAAAAAACCTGGAAAAAACACAATTAAACATTCATAAATGTGAGTATTTTGAAAATATGCATTACTTTATAAACTTTTTTTGGTAAGTTTTAACAGATTTAAAAGCATATAAAAGACTATCAAATTAAGTTCGTCGTGATAAAAGTTTACAATAACTCCAAATCCCAAAAAAAGAAAGAAAAAGAAGGTTTTTCGACTGTATACCTAAAATAAATATTTTAATAGTAAGAGAATTATTAAACACAATTTTACTGAGTTAACACTGCTCCATATTTTAGCTTTTTTATCATTTTTAGGTATCATCAAAAGGAACAAAACAGTAACATTTGAAAATTTGACATTTTTTAATTGTTTGTGGGACTAAAAAGACAAATCAACCCATATTTGTCTTCACTTCAGTACTAGAATAACAGGGGAAACTTTATTGTCCACAAAATAACTGATACAAAAAAAAAAATGTTTGCAAATGTGCTTTTGTGACTTTGTGTTAACATTATGTAAATAGTTGACCTTTAAACTGCATTTCTAATAAAACTGGATCTCACATTTACTCTTTCACTCATCGGTGTCTAGGTTTTATCTTGTTGGCTTATTTTAAAAGGTTCCCTGAGCTGTTATAGTTTGATAGACCTCTAAAGAAGGTTTTAAATCCCTGCTGCAAATGCCAGGAGACCAAATCCACCTTTTTTCTTTGATGTAATAAAACCTGTCACTACGATTGCCCAGAAAAATGAGGAAACAGCCGAGTGTCAGATGTCTGTCATACATTACCAACCGTATCAAAATTCTGTCCGAATCGCTTTGGTTAGAACTGTATTTAGCTGCTTGGTTCAGTTTTGTAAGCCTGCTGCTCTCCCCCACGTGCAGCTTAAATTAGGAATAGATGGAGCCACGTGTGATGACAAAGCAGGAGAGCAGCAGTACGGGGCCCTCTCATCTATAAATATGTGAGAAATATGATGTATTGATTACATCAGGTGATACATGATACAGGTGATACATTTCTGTCTGTGATTAGATGGTTAAATGTCAAAACATCACATCAATCAATATGGTAAACACTGTGAGCGATCAGATCTAGGGTTTTCACTTCCCGCCATCCATCTTTTTACACGCTTTCCCGCAAATTTACAAGCTCTCACAACCCCAACTTAGCATTGGCGATGCCACAAAAATGGTGAGCGACATTGCAGCTATTCAGTCGTATAGTTTTGAGCGGGATGCCAGCTCAGAAGAGGAAAACAAAGACATACATGGATCTATTTTGTAGCTTCTACGTCACACTTACAAGCTCTTTCCAATGGCATTTTTGCATCTTCTCTTGATTCACAATGATTTCTCAGGGATGCAATTTTAATCTTAATATTCTTTATATATGTTCTCCATCATGAGAAGGATGCCACAAGAAGGACAATGCCGGCCAGGCAGCCAGTGGTGCATTGGGCTTATATGTCAATTCAGATGAACATACGTTCAACATTCAGTAATGGAGTTATAACAACAAAAACAGTAATTAGTTAAATTATTCTGTTACTGTAAAAGCAATGGGAAAATCATCTCTTCAATGCATTTTTCCATACACTGAGTCAACAAAAGCATCACAGTCTAACAATATAAGTTGTGTCCAAATTCCCTCATGACTCACCACTTACAGGTCTTTTTTTTTTTTTTTGCTATTTTGTAGGGGGTGTCTGAATATACTTTTCCAAAATCCAGTGACCTGGAAATTTCCAAGAAGTTTCTGTAAAAGACGGTGTGAATCAATGCTAACTAGATTGACAAATCTAGACCACAATGCAATGCATTTGAAGGGTTTCTCATTGGAAGAAAGTTCATGTACATTTATTTTTTGTAAAAAAAAAACAAGTTTTACAATTGCAACAAAATCCAGGGCACTAGATTGTCCAACGCTATATAGTCAGTATGGCGTTAAGGAGTAGGGAGGGAATTTCCTTAGTCACAAAAAGTCTTTTGTTTTGGACTTTTTGTGCCAAAACAGCATAAAAGTAAACATTACAAGAGGACTCCAAAGGCATTAAGCATTGACAGGTGAGAATCTTATGTCCAAAAATAACTAAGAAAAGACACATCTGCTGAACGCTTTCACACTTTTCATCAGATGTAGCCTTTCTCATTTGGTCTGGGATTGCTGGCATTTCGGCTCATCTTCTCTGAAACAGCACCGAAAATGCATATTGCAAAACCTCAATCTCGATTTTCTGTTGCTCCTGAGCAATCACAGAGAAACGTGGCCATCCAGATCTTGCCATGTTGAGAGCTGCACATCCGAACGCAGGCACTCACACACAGAAACACTCAGCTCTGATTTGTCTGTTTGATAGTGTTGTCAGTGGAACTCAATGCCAGAGAGAAAGAAAGAATCTATTACAAGACTGATTTAGGCATGCAATTAGGTGGCAATGTCAAAAATTTTATTGCACTTTTTGCTCTTTGATGCTCCACTCTCCGAATCTGATAGAGGAATAAAGTGATTCCCTCTTTTAGCTTGCAAAGAGAAAAAAAGGATTTTATCAGAGGAAATGCTGTTGTTGCTGTGACAGATGGAGGCCTTTTGGCTTTCTACAGCGGCACAGAAACAAAGCACTGTGTGTGATGAGTTCAGATCAATCTGAGTGCACCCTGCGAACAAAAAGCTGTTCAAAATACTTTTTTGTTTTGCAAATTTGTTTTTTTTTCTACCTTTCCTTAAAGACTGCTTGTCGCTACTTTTTTATCTTTTCATCCCAACCCATTTCAGACTCGCTACATTAACCAAAATAAATCTGTCTTTTGTATTTTCTACCCCGTTGGCTTAAATTGATGCTTCTTAAACGTGTTTTTTTGTTTTTTTCTGCTCCTTTTTTATTTTTTACCAACAGTTGTCAAAAACATTTACAACAAAAAAGAGCTGCAAATAAAATTACTTTAGCATTTATTAAATTTAAATATCATCTGAGTTGAAACATTTATAGAAACCAAAATTTACAATTAATCAATAATTAAATAATCACTATTATTGCTGCTGAATATACATTTTTAGAATATGCACTAGAATTTAATGACCTCTTGAATGGGGAAATTATTTTTTCAAAAGTGTATTTTTGCTGTAAGTTTGGAAAAAAGTTTTTTATTTTGACATTTTTCTTTACATACGTATACGGTGAAGCAAATCTCGTCTCTGCAGAGTTGCAATGAAAATAATCTGTCGATCGAACAGGAATTATGATGAGCACCTTTAAAAACTAAGCTAAAGTATCATTTGGTTAAGTTTATTTATCAGATCAAAAATAGATAAAATACATATTTTTAAGGAAAAAATCTATGTGACTAAAGAAACATCTGCATCTGTATTCATTAATGCCAATTATGTTGCATAATATCAAACAAATGGCATTAGAGTGTCCGCCTTTAGAATGGATGGTCATGAGTTCAAATCCTTAACTGAGTCATACCAAAAACTCTTAAAAAAGGTTGGATTTGGGGGGTTAAACCACCAAATGGTTTCTGAGTGCAGATGTGTCTGCAGCTCACCACTCCCCCAGGGGAAGGGTCAGATGGGGTCAACACATTTCATACACTTAGGTGCATGACAACTAATGGGACTTTAACCTTCTACCAAAAAATGTCACACAATGCAGATGATTTATGATTAACACAAGTATACAAACAAAATTATATCTGTGCCCTTAAAAAGTGTTTAAATTGCTTAAAATTCTAAAATACAGAATAATCCCCTTACTCGACAGAAAGAATTTGCTGTAGCCTAGATTTACCACAAAAAGAAAGAAAAAGAAAAAAACCTGAAAGACATGAAGAACATGGACACCTAGGGAACAAGTTTTTGATTTCCTCTTGTCACCACCGAGCCTGAGCTGAGGCCAGCGAGTCTTTTTCATCAAAGCATTGCCATTCAAGACAGGAAGTTCCAACAGAGAGAGTTAATCAAGTTTCTAAGGGCTGGCTAATTAAAATCTTCTTTTTTTTTTTCTTCAGATCAGTAAGTAATGTTAAACCAAGAATATGGAATCATCAGTTTTTTCGTTTGTTTTTTTTCCAGTAGCATAAAGTAGTCTTTATGTGTTAGAGATATTGTCAAAAACTGGAGGTTATATGTTTTGATTTAAGCTTTTTTTATTTGCTTTTTTTCCTATTTACACTAATTTCCCTTCATCATTGTTTTTTCTAGTATTGATTTACTGCCACATACATGTCATTGTGGCTGTTTTTACTTCTTGCTGTAGTTCTTTTTTTTTGTACCTGCTTCAGTGTTTTTGGACTCTTGCATCTGCCATGCTTCTGGTTTAATTGAATAAAGTACTTGTTCCCTTATCTTGCTGCTCCTGTCTTGTAGTCCCAGGCTCGGGCTCCTTCAGCCATCACATGACAGCTCTACATGACAGCTTAAATGCCCCTGGAAACCAAAATATAATTTTATTCTATATTAATTCTTCCACATGCCCTCAATAAGCCTGTGGATAGGCTAATGGACTGCGGCATCATCTTCTGACACAGGCATTTTTTTTAATCTGTCTGAACTGCTGGAGGACTCCTCTGGGGTTTAATTGCAAGGGAAATAAACAAATGTGTACTTAATTAAATCCCTTTACTCATCCGTGTTGTTGTATATTTGCATTTTATTCAGTGGTGGAGCGTTCCTGACAGTCGTGCTATGATATAAAGAAGAGCCTCTCAGCTCTTAATCATGGAGCATTCAGGGTTTTCTTTCTCTCCGTGCTTCAGCGTTGCAGAGACGGGCTCGCTCAAGGGAGCGTTTTGGCTCAGCGAGCTTGTCGAGAGCTGCACATTCAACAAACTTTTAAGTGTTTTCAGTATGCTTATTTTGATACATAGTGCGCCTGCTTAAGGGAGTACCGAGCCCCAGAGCTTTGTGACTGTGCTGAACTCTATTATGCAGACCATAAGCTGCATGGTAGTTGCATTATGGCAGGTGCACTAAGTCAATGTGGAAAAAAGGCAGTGACTCACATCGTGAATGTCAAACACAGAAATCTTTTGTTATTGCTGCAGTGTCGTGGATAACAAATACAAGAAGGAATACAAGTTAAATACGTAAGGTTTGCATGAACCTCTGATCTGAAATAAAGCTTAAATAATAACACATTAAGTTGTGAACCAGTGAGCTGGCAAATGGAAAGACAACTGGATAATCAACAAAAAAATTAAATATTCTTTAAAATTTACGCTACTTAAGAAAAACTTGGGCTTTAAACGAGTTATTCCGAACAACAAAACAAAACCTCTCAGGCAATATTTAACAAACTTTAACTTTAACTTTACCATTTTAGCCAAGAACGCAATTGAAAATACTTATAGTATCTGATCCAACCATTCTAACACATGTGGCTACCTAAAAGTACTACAGCATTTCCTAACAAACAAGAAATACACAAAAAAAGATAAATCTAGCAAAATTAACTTCATTTTTTTCAATCAGCTGACTGTGTTTTTGCATGTAGAGGATTGAGACTTTGGTTCCCGCTCTCCCCACCTATGTGTTGAAGGGTCCTTGACCAAAAACACTGTACCTCATTTTTTTGTAACACTGCCTGAACCAGTTTCTTAGATAGGAAACCTTACACTGTTAGTTCTGTTTTGGTCAAATTATGATCTCACTTGATTTGCCGATGAAACCAACAAAACGGCACGGTAGCATTATCTGTATGACAATCTGCATCAGCAAAGGCTTCATGTGGTGGATCCATTTACCCACTGGAGGCCACATTTCTCGTCCCAACAACATCCTGCAGCGACAGTGACAGCTTTAATTTGGTAGCTGGCGGTCAGCATGATTAGCAAACTGCAGGGAGCTTTCAGAAAGTGGACCTCCAGTACTAACTTTGCCACCCACAGTGTGGGAGGAGAGGAGCACGCAACCAGCAATGAGAAGGTGTGGAGTCGCTGTTAACAAGTATTATTTTTATCAGTGCGTGGAAGTACGCTGAGAAAATGGTTTCTGATTCATTTTGGGGCACGTTAGCATTACCTGGAGGCTTAACACTGGGCCTAAACACTGGTTTTATTCTGTTTGAGGAGATGTAGGACATGGCATGTACACAATCACACATTGTTTTTACATGCCAACACCCACACACACAAATATACCTCTCAAAGCTTTATTTCATATGCAAGCACAGGCACTGCTTCATTTTCCAGTTGGCAGGGAGTTGATGTGTTCAGATATGATTTATTGATCATGTAGAGCACATTAGTTTACCCACTGTGTTCAGTTAAAAAGCAATAACACATTTTACACCCTCTGTTCCATACGAATGCAATAACACTAAACTAATTACACAAACTGGGGCCGGTAGTGTGATTTGTAAAAGCCAGGGCTGCGTGCTGACTCGAAGTCTCCAACACTGAGATGCTGAAACTAATATAGCAAGATGTGATTAATTCATTGACACCTTATCTCAGCTCAGTGGTTTATATGGAAATGTAGTTTTATGGTGAGCAGACAGAAAAGGGAACCTATTCTGTTTGCTTATTTATTTTCATTTCAGTAAGATAAATAATTTGTAAAATAGTTTGATAAAATCACTAAAGTTCTTTTAGCTTCAAAGTTTCCATCAATAAGAAATAAAACAAAATCAATTGTTTACACTTCAATGTATTTATGACAGTTTTTCTTTGTTTTTACAGAAAAAAATTTGCATATTTGTTATAACAGATTCCTCATAGAAAAACATTTTAAACTAAACAGAAAAAAAAGGTGCAGGATTTGAGGAAACGCCGCTTTCATCAGCTGTTTTTGCTCCGTCCACCCATCAGTAGTAATTTTAGCCCTCTTTTATTCCCTTGTCTCTGTTTCATGAAATGAGCTTCTGAAGCGAAAACAGCTGAGGTGGTGCAAATGGAATTGGGTGTGCCTCGCTGCATGAGAGGGCAGGATTATCCCAGTGTAATGTCAGCTTCATTAAGCACTATTACATGCTATAGGTCGGAAAACTGAAATGGGAAGACTGTGTTTTGTGGGACTGGGACTACTGGGGTCAGCACTTAATGTATGTTCAATCTCCAATGGCAACAACCAAGCATACATATGTAAAGTAGCATTGATGTCAGAGGACCTCATGAACTTTAAGGTTGTAAGTCATGGTAACATATCGTTTTTTAAAACTTTATTTTCCTTAATTTTAGGGTTTTGTGAGTCAGAGTAAAGTTAGCACAATATATTACAGACAGGATTCTAATGCTTTTCAAACAATTTAATATTAACTTTTTAGCATAGACATATTAAAAAAAAAAACACAACATATATCTGAATTTCTAAACTTTTTTTTTCTCTTGAGTCCAGACTTCAAGACCTTGTTTGAGTTCGAATTCCACTAATTCGGTGACACAGAATTATAGGTATATTTGTAATGGCATCACACAAGTATGACAAAAAGAAAAGATTTTAAAAAATATTCACAGCCATGACAATATTGAAGCAAATCCTCAACATTCCCTTGACAATCAGCTGAAAACACAGGTATTACAACATGGACATCAAGTCCTGTTAGTTCCAATACACATACAGACTTGCATATGTAATGGGCTTGAACCTAAACACTCTTCATGATCATTAGGTATAATTCATGCTCTTTTTAAAAAATTGAAGATGTTTATTTTTCACCCTTAAGAAAACACTCATTAGAAGCATTTTTGCATTAAAATAATGAGTATCATGGAGTACCAGTGGAGCAGAGTTTCTATTTTTTGTTCATAGATTTTGAAATTCAAATCATGTTAAATGCTTCTATTTAACATTAAAGCAAAACTATTTAAAAAGGAAAATAAAGATAAATTTGTCAAAGGCCTCCTTTAACTAGAGGAACTTGTCTTCCAACTGTGCTCATTCTTTCCTAATTACCGGAAAATTCCTCCCAGTAGACACACAAAGGAGCTTCATCATCCCAAACGAGTGTGCTCAAAGTGTTTTGTGTCTTAGGCCACGAAAATGTATTAAAGTCACAAATTCCCAGAAGACCAAAAAGTGCTGTGTTGCACATTTATGACTCGATTTTTCGTGTTTGTATCCCATGAGGGATTCGTGCTCATTGACTGTCTGTAAAACAATGTGTGAAAAATTGGATCTACAAAAACATTTTGCTCTGCTGCATTCAACATCAAAGTATTTTAAGTATACGATTCTGTCAATAGAAAATGCTATGTTTAAAATTCAGAATCAAATTTTCATGCATCAATTTCCAAACCTGCTGGAGCCTATATCAGCTACTATTTAAAGGTAGGGTCCACCCTGGGTACAGACTATTCTATAGGTGTTGCAATGTGCTGTCATGGTAACGGCACAGATCTCAACTGCAGCAGCAAAAGCAATATATGCTGGTCATGATAGGTTAAGTAAAGGAAAGTTCACATTTTACCTCTTGTTTTTGCTCAAATGATGAAGCAAACGTTTGTTTCAAAGAAATTCTAAATTCAAAGAAAGTCTACATTTTTCAGTTCCAACTCGTGTCTGATTTCCTCTTCCTAGATAATTATCTATATTTCTCTTCTGCTTCATCCTAGTTTTACAAAAATACCAAATTGACCAAACAGGTCAAAGGAAACTTTAAAATCACTTGTCTTTTCCACTGTCTTGCTGTTTTGATCAACTGTGGAAAGCCTTTTTGTTTTTGTTTTGTTTTTTTATTTACTTAAAACATGTTAATAATTAGAATACCAATTGGAGTGAGGTCAGCACAGTGAACATTTTGGCTATGTGACAGGAACTTATTTCTGAGGTCAAGAATATCACTGTTATGTATCACTTTTTAATCAACACCCAGCAGCCAATCAGAATCGAGTATTCACTCAGACCATGGTCTACTAATAATTCATAGTCAACACATTTTGCATTCTTCAATAAAAATTCGTTGTTATTCTCACTACAAAGTTTTTAAAACTAGCAAAACCTTTCCGGCCAAAAGTGTTTTTGAGATTTTTATTGAAGCCACCATTTAGAAATGACCAAGGAAAGCTCTATTGCTGTCCCTAGTTAAATAATAATCTACTGCAGGAAAAATAACATGGGCAGTTTGATACTTTTGGATTTTAAATAAAGTTTTTATTATGCTAATGAGAAAGGGGTCTTAAAATTGTCTTAAAACTGGAATATGACTCTATCGTATAGAGTTAATTGACTTTTAAACTTCAGGGTTTAGACAGCTGTGTGATGAAAGCTTTTACACATTCATCTCTGCAACTTAAGCTAACCGGCTAAACTTGTATGACATTTTCAGCTCATGCAGTGTGGTAGGGTTAAAAACAGCTGCCATCAGGGATACTTTGGTTCTGCAGGTGTCACATTTCACTTGTAAATGCTGCAAGGACCCTGTAGGCCAACCATAAGCTCTGCCAAAGATTTAGAGGAGAGGCCGGTACTGTCCTGGAGTTAGCCATTGCTCTGTCTCTGCAGTCCACATCAGACTATAAAAACAAAGCTTTAATGTTCACCCTTAAGCCTCTTTCAGCTCACATTTTGTCTCCGAAGTGAGATTTAGAGAGAAATCCTGCTCGCACCCCGAGTTAACGGATGTCTTTTGAGAGGTTTATTACTCTGTTAGTTCATTTGGCACTCTGCTCTGTCTGTGCTACCATAAACACTGCTATAAAGGGATCAGCGAGGCTGGCCTCTCCAAAGTTCATAAAAAGATCTGTGTCTCTAATAATGTCACTGATTTATGAGAAATTGTCCCCTCTGAATTAGCCCATCCAGGCTAGGAGCCTTCTAGAGATCTGACTTCAACTTTGCTGCATTGGGTTTTGTTTTGATTTGGGTGCCATTCACCTTTTACTAATTCCCATAATTAATAATAATATCATGGTTTGTGTTCACAAGTACAGTAATTAGCGTTTTTGTTTTAAGATTGAGTGCATGATAGCTTTCTAGTTACTTTTTGTTTTCTTGATGTTACATAGCTTGTATTCTAAAAAGAAAAGTGAAACATTGAAGAGGCGCAGATGTACAAAAAACACAGTTTTTTTCTTTTTTTTGTGTAAAGGCAAAAATCCAATCCTTGGAAAGAACAATGTAATCAACTTGTTTGTTCAGCTCAAAAGGGACAGCGTACACATTTTGGAAAGACTAATGTTGGTCCATGTATAATTGCTACATATCTGATAATTGTGTCTCTGTCTGGGTAGACAATGCATTTTCACAATGTGTTTCAAAGCAAAACATAAAATAATAGAGCGAAAGACATTTTGCTTATTATTCTAGTTACCTTCATTGTTTTTGCCTCTGCAAATTTGTAATGTTCTTCCTGTCCTTATCTGACCCTGAATAATCAATTTCAATTCATTTTGCTTGATTTTACAGGATAAAACTTTACAGAACGGCAGTCATTAAACAGAGAAAAAAAAAATATCAATCTAGCACTTTTCTTTGTGATGGGCACAGATAAAGAAATAAAGTGCCCAGAGAGTGTGAGTGATGCTTCTGCTCTAGGAAGAGCCTGTTTGAAAGAGTCACTGCATTCCTACTCAATGAGCCAAGCTTGCAATTGTCAGTGTTAGCCTTTTGCATTATTGCAAGTAACCTGCTGCTTTGTAAAATCAGGAGGCGCCACTGAGATACTGAGCGCAGCACAAGAGCTATTACAAACAATGGACCGGAAACAGGCCAACAGAGAAAAGACTGAATTTAAAGGGAGCTTTAGAGAGTATGCAACTTTTTGCAGAGTATATTAACAAAATATGTATGCGATAACCTACCAGTCAAATGTTCAGACACATTTAGGTTTCCAAACTTTTGACAGGTAATGTATGTGTGTATACAAGGATTAAAAAAGAAAAAACCTTACCAGGATCTCTATGTTCAAACTTCTGCCCTTTGCTTCCATGCAAACGTGTATTTTAAGCCTTAGTCACAACTGCCTTTACGGGTGAATACGAGGTGTCTGTGGGAAAAAAATGGGCAAACCTGCACAAAGCATGCAGGTGGCCCACACAAAATATCAAAGTCAAAGATTGCTTTGTGCACCCATTGGGTGAAAATGTTTATGCACATGTTTTTACAGTGACATGCTTTACACTTTAACATCTATGGTTAAGTAGGTAAGATGCAAGTGTTTCTTACATTTTTTTCACTTTTTCAACACTCCCAAATACTGCGCACTGCGTTAGGAGCCCATAAGTGCTGCTCAACTGATAAGTGTTCACTCTTTGCATGCTACCTGACCGTTAGAAATGATAAAATGAGTCAAGCGGAGAGTAATTTGTGTGGGCGTAACTGTGTGGCGTAAGAACACTGTACAACAGCATCACTCATACGTCACAAGTGTGTGAAACTTGCATTAATCTTGCAAATACTTTACAATACACTTACCACACACAAAACAATGGTACGTTCCATTTCATGACGTCCCTTATGATCGCAGGAACTACAGGTGAACTGCAAGATACACATGCGCTCATCATAAGATGCAGCTTTTTTCTTTTTATGTCCCATCATAGACCCGGAAAACCTTAAAAATCAGTAGCACCCATATGGCTCAATCTCCTAAACGGGTGCATGTGATTAAGGCTTTAGGCCATATCTACCTTTTTTTTTAATTGTAAGTCAGCTGCTTTAAGTATGCAATAATAATAACATTTTTTATGATATAAATAACATTAAAAGAGGCAGCACTTGGCAGGGAGCTGCTGTCTCAGACGGTCAGTATAGCTATGTCGGCTGTCTCCCTTACTTTTGGCATGTTTGGCCAAGGTTTCAGTTCCCTTTGGTTTGACATTTTGTTTTAAACCAGCACGCTCATTATTTTCCCTTTTGCTTTTCAGGACACAGTGTCTTTTTCATTTCATAAACTGTGTTCCTTTTAGTTCTTGTGTCCATCTTTCTTTATGTTGCGACCCCTTTTTGTCTACCCCTAAACCTGGGCCATATTGGGGTCGTAACATTTGGGTATCTATAAATAAAAACGTTAAGAAGTTCATTAAATTGTTTCAGATACTCAATTCTGGAGTAGATTTCTTGAGCTAACTGAGCGATTTTTTTTTTTTTTTTTTTTTTTTTTTTTTTGCCAAATGCTTACTGATTTCATAAGAGTTAAAGCAGATGAAGACAGTGGGGAAAAAAAAAACAATTTCTCATACTGCAAACTGCCAGATGATTGATAAAGTCTTCAAATAGTACTGTTGATTAAAACAATTAACCAGTGTAGCTTGTTTTATAGTAAACCTCACATGTTTTTTGGGATGTTACACTTTCCTTGGTACCAGGGCGCCTGCTTTTCCTCCTTACAGCTTATCATATAAGCAGAGAAGTGATGGAGAGGCCCACTACTCCTCAAGCTCAAATCAAAGATAGCACTTCTCGATCAGTTAATGAAGAGAGTGTGAAAATATGGTGAGCTGGAGAGATGGACTGAACACGAGAGGGATTTCATGTGAAGACCAAGACTGTGTTCACTGATTGCATGTGAGACTGCTGCATGTGGGTTTCAGATGAGGTGTGATTTTTTTTTTTTTTTTTTTTTTTTTTAATCAAAGGCAATAGTAGAAAAACGATTTACACCCACAAAAAATGGAACCATATTGATGAATATATGTCTCTGTATTGTAATTACATATTCATTAGCAGTTTTTCACGCTTTAGTTTCAAATGACTTTGTGTTACATGAGCAGAAAAAAGGGAATTGTAACATTCTTCAGCAGGAAAAGGATCTCATTCTGCGTGAAGAACAAAAAGAGTTACTGCTCTCCATCACAGACACAATGTGCAGTGAAAACTCACACTCTGTCAGCACTGAGATAAAGCAATAATGCTTGCATTTGGATTGTTTCGTGTTTTTTTTTTTTTCAGAAGAGACAGAGAGAAGGTAATATTTGTGTGGAATGAATCTGAAAATAGAGCGTTTCCTCCATTTTTTTTCACATATTCAATAAGCTTCAGGCTGCATCTTGCTTATAATGCCACCCTCCCTGCAATGATCCCTCATCTTTTGCATCGCCTCCTCACCATACTGCCTTGATTTCAAGAGCTGAACTATTCTGCAACATTTGTTGATGTGGATCTGCAAGTAAATGCTGCAGAATTGTGCTCCTCTTGGAATTGCTCTTCGCTGGACACCTGGAGAGGAATCCACCATCATCAGCTACACACCATCAGCTGAAAGATTCTCATTTATCTTCTTGTGGGAAAAGTTTGGACACCTTGTGGATTACAATGTATATTTATACAAAAACTTCAGAATCAAACAAATATCAAGTCATTTTCACAAGCTAATAAAAAGAGCGTTTTTATTTCTGTTCATAGATGTGACATCAGATTCTCTGCTGATGTTAGTTTGCATTTCTCATTTAAACTCCATTAAAACCAATTTTTCTTTTTTTTTTCTTTTTTTTTCTCAGTGCTTTTTAGTTTGGCTCAACGCAGTTTTTACCAAATGTAATAGTTTGTGTTTATTTGCTGTCTAAAAAACAGAATACAAGTAAACAGGATTTTGGTCATTCGTTAATTAGAAAGAGCACGACCAACTGTAAAAGGCTTGATCAAATTTGTTAATGAATGAAAAGAATAATGTGGTTTTTTTTTTTCTATGTTTAGATATTTTCTGTAAAAAGGTTATTTTGTTTTTCAATTCTTTTTCTTCTAAGCTTGTTTCTAAAACCAAATGTAAAGATGCGTAAAGAGCAGAGTCGCAGACAGATCTTAATTTTAAAAAAGATGCTGTCAACCAATGATCATCTTTGCCTTGAAGATCGTCACTTTATTGACATGCAGAACGACCATTCAAACATCCTCTGATACATGCTTCATGCGTGTTTAACTAGACTTACCGCCACACGCCGCTAGTAGACATCGAGTTTTTGTCCTCCTAAACTCCAGAAAGGTGTGAGCATTCAGCGTCACTCATTCAAAAAGAATGCACAGGGCATTTCTGCGGTCAGCACACCATGCGCTGCAGCGCCATTGACATGACAACTTTTTATTACATAAACATTCCAAGTGTTTATTTTTCAATGCACAATTTTGTTCAATAAAGAAAAATATGTATAAAAGGTAAAACATCTTTTGGACCTGGTCCTTTCAAAAGTGTGGGCACCCCTGGGTTAAAGAGTTGATAAAGCTTTGTCACTTTCCTACAGAGAATGTGCTCTTTAGAAAGCAGCTGTCAGAGAAGCAGGCTGAGCAGACATTTCAGCAGGAAAGTCAGCAGGCAGGCAGACAGCTACCCTCCACATACATGCCGTGCATCCTAGTTTCTCTGGTGTTGTTAAGGTCCACTGATTATGAAACATAAGATCCTACCATCCAATCTGTTGCCTTTGTGACTTCGGGCTTTCTCCAGCCCTCTGAGCTTTGCACACAGAGATGCTTTGGGTGTCTTCCAGATTTCTTCAACCTTGGGCTAAAAGTCTTTAGTTTGATAAAAAATCCCACCATCTTTTGGGTCTTAATTTACACACATTTGTTTATTTGTATTTCTTTTGAACTATAGATAGAGGGAAGAAACATTTATACATTTTCTTAACATTAATAATTTTTTAGATGTTACATGTAGACAACATCAGGTACACAACAGCTGCTGTTTTATACATATTTTCTTCAAAATAGTCCAGTGCAGTGGGACAATGATACAGTCTTTCTTGTATGTATTTTTTTTAATACAACTATTACTTACGTCACTGAAAAGTCTATTAACTCTGTTCCCACATTGTATGATTTAAGGGTTGCACATTGGTGTAGTGGTTAGCCCTGCGTGGAGTTTGGATGTTTTCTTTGTTCATGCATGAGTTTTCTCTGGGCACTTTCTGCTGTAGAACCAAAACATGTTTCGTAGATTTATTGTTGACTCTAAATTGTCCCGAGAACACGGTTAGCGTGCATTCCTGATGGTGCGTTTACCTCATGGTGTTCACACTGGACTGTCACTACCCAAAACTAGCACATATCCGCCACCTACAGCTGGAAGAATCTTGCCGCGAAATCTCAAAGCGGCGCAAATCTTGTGAATCTTGCTCCAGCATTTTTCTTTCACAGCTCTATTCCGATATCTGACTGACTTGGTGTCATAGAAATCTGGCCAGACACGAACCGTAATGATTACTTCTACTCTATGGTCAATTTTCAAACAGTTTGGACTTCAGTTAATTAAAGGAGATGCCGTCCATACTTCACTACCAAATCTGAATCCTTGACTGGTCATAGTTTGACTTGGCTTAGCTTTCTACGTACAAAAATGGTTGTAGGAACTTGTGTAGTGTTGCGTAAATGCAAGAAATTTGAAAACAGAAGCCTTAAACACTCAATAAATTGTATTTACATGGACTTTTCATTAGAAGTGGTCTCTTGCATTGCAGAGGGCGGCGTGATTAGCTTCAGATGTGAGAGTCTGTGCATGGCCTTGTGATGGACTGACAGATGTGTCCTGCCTTCACCCTCCAGAAACTCCCATGGCCCTGAGCAGGAACAGAAAAGGGCTGAATGGATGGATCCTATGATTTCATGAGTTTTATAGAGTGTGGGGCAACCTTATGGGTACAAGACATGCACAAGCTAGTTGGTTTCCTTCCATTGGACAATCTAAATTTCTCATCCTAATAAAAGCTGTTTTTTATTTTTTTGTTTGATCGTCAGTGCAGCTTCACTCCAGGAACTTGTTTTTCCAATTAAAATGTCCCATCAGTGATCTGGACTTTAATTTGCTTTTCGTTTATTTTCTTTGGCTTTATTCTTCTGTTCTTCACTCATGCTACGGTGAAGCATCTGGACGGGTTTTGACAATCTACTGAAAGAAACAGATGTTTTGCTTTCACAGTTGTCACAATGTTTTATTCAGATTAATTGTATTTTATTTATATAGCTCAAAATCACAACCATAGCCGTCTCAATGGGCTTCACACCGGTATTTATGCAAATATATATTAATGGGAGAAATGAGACTTTTAAAAAGTTGACTTAGCTGTGGAATTGCATCATGTGTGGTGTTGCTTGTATATAGGATGAAAACTGCTGTCCTTGAAGGATCAATAGCAGCTTTTGATTTGCAGACTGTGTTTTTCCGTTTCCCAGTCAACATCTGCAGGCTTCATTCACGTTTGACAGGCTGTACAGCTGTGCTCAGTTTGCTGTTTCCAACTGCCGCTGCTGCGTCCAGTGGTGCATGTCTGTAATGTGTGCGCATACCAACAACCATCGCAGCCGCGTGTGTCCCTCTTCAGATGACACATTGCAAAGCGTTGTACAGCGCCAGCGTGGCCTTAAGGAAACAAAGCTCAAGCAGACAGATTGCAGCAGGGCACCGCAATGCACAAAAAAGAAACAACCCCACAGTTCAACGAAGGTCGGGGCGCAGGCATCATTAAGTTGACAGAGTCTAAAACAGGGTCTACTGGGGTGGAGGAAGTGAGTGACGGTTTTTGACTCAAGGACATGTTGGTATCAGAGGTTAATGATGGAGCCGGCCTTGGTACGCCGGAGGCATTGTCACTTATCATACTAATACAGAAAGGCTGTGTGTGTTTTCCTGCTGTCTGCATAAGTTTATGTCCAAATTCAACCGTGGATTTAAAAGGTCCATTTGTTTGAACATGCAAGAAACAAGCACTTTGAAGAATTTGAGCCACTCTGCTCCATCTGTAGGCATATTTGGGGTGAACATTTACAATTGTGGGATGATAAAAATTACAGTTTTAACTTGCAGAACAATATCTTGCACGCACACAAAAAAGTTCATGTCTGCATGTGCAGTGTGTATGATGTGTGTGTTAACAATTTTTGTCTTAATGTCTCAATTTGATCAGTGCAGTTGTGGTTTCCGGCACTTTCTTGTTCCCCACAGTTCCATTTATCACAGGCAGCAATGGAGAACCACAAAGACACTTATTTGCTTCAAGGTGAATCCCTTCAAATGGCTCTGTTTGTGTTTCGATGTTAAATCGATGAGCTCAGTGACAGCCACCACCAATGGATATCTCACCAGGCAGCAGACCTTTGCATTTCCCTTTGACTTTGAAGAGCTTTAAAGCCTGAAGTAGTGCTATTAAAAAGTGGCTGCAGTCAGTCCCAAAAGCATTGTAGTCTACTAAAGTCAACAGTTTAAAGTTTATTGCTTTTTTTTCCTTTATACTTTAGAGACTTTATTTTTTATAACTTCTAAGAAGCAAATATATTTTTTAATCGATTTATCTGTCCAGACAATATTCCAGAAGCTTCAATCTGGACTAACCTAAGGAGGCTTAAACCAAACGAAACACTCCTGACAGAAATGAAAAAAAAAACTCATATAAATGTTGCACCGTTGAGTACATTTATCCATTCATTTGGGCTCATCTGTTTTTTTTTTTTCTTGGCTGGAACAGGAACCACCAAGCTCCTGTTTTAATCAAACCACCTTTTACATCAGCAGAGTAATAGCTCTGCCAGTGGAACTTAGCCTGTTCACCTCTACACACCAGCTGAAGTGTGTAACATATCGAGCGCTGAGTGCTACTAAAAGAAAAAGAGGCATTTGTGCATTTGAGTATGCTGACAAAAAGAGCATTGGAGATGCTACTAAGATACTGCTCACTCCAAGCCATTCTGTGTGTGTGCGTGAGAGAGAGAACCTTCCTCTGACAGCTGACCAAAAGATATTTTGTGAGGACATTTGTAGTTGTGAGGACATTTGTCGTGATAAAGTTGTCCTAAGAACTTTATCACTTTAGAAGGTTTTAGTACCAAGATTTAGAGTTGGGGCTGAGCAGCGCTTGTGATGGTTAGAGGTATAAGATGTGTCAATGTAACACTATCCTATGTCAAAAAGATTTATGTGCAAGGCATTGTGGGGTTTTTTTTCAGGTTAAAGCATTCTGAAGCTACATAAATAAAGAAAAGCAGGACTAAATGCACAAATCTCTTTGAATGCATGCAGTGCACATTTTAATGGGATAATTTTAAATAATAATTATTGATGTCGGGCTTATGATGGGGCTGTGGTTAGCGCTCCTGAAGGCCCCTGGGGGACCTTAAACAGCATCACCAATGGGGGACCTTTCTGTGTGGAGTTTGCATGTTCTCCCCGTGCATGCGAGGGTTTTCTCCGGGTAAATCCAGCTTCCTCCCACCGTCCAAAAACATTCTTTATAGGTTTTTTGGTTGTTGCGACAGACTGGCGACCAGTCCAGGGGCGTCCCCTGCCTTCGCCCATGAGTAGCCGGGTTAGGCTCCGGCAGCCCCGTGACCCCGAAAGGGATTAAATGAATGAAAAAAGAAATTGAGTGAACTGATTTCGGTCTCCAAAATGAAAGTTGTGGGCTGTGGCTGAAATGAGTGCCAACTCTGTCATCAGTCAGATGGCTTTTAGACAGAACAGTGAAGGGTCCAGATGGTGAGAGCAGGTTTTAGTGTCCACTGCTTTGCTGACTGACCTAGAAGCTCCTCATGACTTGGCTGGAGGTAACTGATGAGCTGAGCATAGGTTATCTCTGTACAACAGCTCAGGCTTGGTTCTTAATATTTGGGGTCCAACTCTTCTTAATCCAAACCCACAAGTAGCTGTCCAACACAGAAGTCCATCCAAGTCAGCAAGCGTCCAATCCGAAAGACAAAATTCTCACCGTAAAAAAATTGTAGCAGTAAGCTGGCTTCACATTCAGATAAGACAAGCAGAAAGTGGAACTTGGACGGGACAGATCAGGCAGAAAACAGAACTGAATACTGGTCACATTCGACCCAGAGTAGGGCTGGTTGGTGGCTTGAGAACAGGCAACCAACTGGCACCATTCTGAGGAGGAAGTGAAGGTTAAGAGCTCAAGCTGGAGCTAACAAGCATGGAGGTGGAGACCAACCCTGGAATCATCCGGGTCAGAAATGTGCCAATTACTCTTGAATATTAGTTAAAGTTAAAATAGAAAACCAGTTTGTAATTTTCCTAGAAATTACTTAAAAAACATATTCAAATTGAAGTTTCTTTAATAAATATGAAATGCCTTTGGCAATCTAGCACAATAATCTACATAATAAATATAAATAGTATGTTTTTATTAATTGTAATTCTATTTATTGTCAAATTATGCTGATTATTACCTTTTTCAGGGTAAAACTCCCAGCCATAACTTGTTTTGGGGGTATATTTTAACATTTTGTCATGTTTGTCCCCTACAGCATGCCGTCCAGGCTTTTACAAGGCTTACGCTGGAAACATCAAGTGTTCAAAGTGTCCGCCGCACAGTTTCAATTATGGAGAAGGGTCCTTCATCTGCCGCTGTGAGAAGGGATTCTTCAGAGCCGAGAAAGACCCTCCAACCATGGCTTGTACTCGTGAGTATTTCTACAAAAATGAACATTAATATATATGTATAGGGGTTTGTTTGGCCCCGATCCAAGTCTGAGTCGCTTTTGAGTATCTGCCTTTATCGAGTCCTGATCTAATACTTTTGTAGCACATTAAAAAGAATGAACTAATATAATCAACAAATACAGATTTTTTTATCTTATTGACTTTATTTTATTATTATACATTTAAACCGATCACCTCTGTGAATAATAAAATAGTGCAACTATTAACTAGGAATAATAAGTGATTATGAGTCATGTGAGAAAGTTTAGTGACTCGAACTTTATCTTCCGAACTATTTAACACTTTTGGTCACATGTGATTCATCGCTTCATTAAAGAAGAATTAAAAACAATGACTTTCTCCCAAAATCGCTGTTGTAGTACGAATATGATGATGAGTCCTCATGATGAACTCACATAAATGAAACATGTTCACGTTTGGTTGTTTTTGAGAGAATATAGATTTCTTTATTTATATATCGTTTTTTTCTCAAAGCTTACACTTTGTAGACAGTCCCTCACTGCTGTTTCTCTGTTTTATTCTCATTAAAACAAATAATCATTCATCCATTGCTTGCAATAATACAAAGCAAAAGAGACATACACTGTCGGTTTAACATATTTAGTAAAAGAAATATTATTGAGCCCAGAAGTCCAAATCTGTGAAGATCTCGCTAACTTTACCAAACTGCTTTTGTAGACTTCCTGCTCAAACTAGTGTTCTGCTGCACTTTATGGCAATAACATATCATTATCTGTTCATGATATGAAGACTTTTAGTTGGGCTTTTTTAAAATAAAAAGTTTGAAATAAACAGCATTGTTAAATAATAATACAATAAAAATCCAATCCCTGATCAGGATACATCTGATTCTGATTGAGTCTGAAACTCGGGACCAATTTCCGATCACGGGATTGGATTTGGACATCTCTGAATAATGAATATATGTGCATAACTGTCTGAAATCTTTATATAAATGCTGCTACAAACAAACAAGTGACTGAAAAAGGTAAAAGCACAAGAAGTTTCTGTTTAGAACTGACATATGTTAATGTCAGTACTAATGCTGAAACAGCAATAGCTGTTTCTTATCGGGGGCTGATTTACCTTCATGTATTTTACTTTAAGTTCATTTTAAAATAAAGTCTTGCTTTGAGCCTGGCAGTCCTACCAAATTATAACTTTGTCTGGAGAACTATTTGATTTCTCCAGGAGTTGATGTGCTCTTAAATCCAGATGTGTCTTTGGGACTCATCTTGTGTGAAACTGAGCATTAGGAAATCTCTGGATGAATTACACGGCTTTTGTTCGGCTGCCTCGCCTTCACTAGTGATTCACTGACTGTCATTATGACTTTGTATTTGCATTAAATTACAGTTTAACCAGACTAATCCTCCTTTAATTAAAAAGCAATTTATCTGTCACCGAGATAGACGGGGGTTGAGGCTGAGAGCTTTCCACAATGGAAGACTGTATTTGTCTTTCACGTCGAGACAAAAGCCGAGGCAGTGTTGAGATGCTGCAGGTTTGTGGTTTCCTTGCGGCGTTTGAAATGCCACCAGCTATTTTTGTTTTGTTTTGAACATAAATCTGAGCGATCTAAACTGCTGCATTAATCTTTGAATCAGTGCATTCAGATCACATTCAATTAGATTTTAAGTCATTATCAGTTTTTTACATGATGTTACTTTGAGGTCTTATTCAAAAGACGACTTGGATGGGGAGGTTTTTTTAATTTTTGCCTACTTTAAAAAAAGCTTCAACAAACAGATCTGCATAAAAGAATTATACTTGAGCAGCAGAAATGGAGCTTTTAGTTGCGAAGAAGTGAATCTTCAACACATCTCACTTGCCTGAGCACATGAAGATTTTATTCACCTTTCCCCCCACTGGCAGAGTCTGAATCTTCAAGGCTGCTTTGACTCCAAAAACAGTGTAAATGGGAGGAGGCTAGTGCGTCAGATTTGCTTTTGCAAGGCTTGCATGAGTTATGTAAACTATTTGTTTGATGTGGAAGTCAAAAAGAAAAAAGAAATGAAGTTTAAAGGCTGAGAGCCTCTGGGATTTGAGAGGAAGAAAGAGGAGACGTCACGGGAGGAGAGAAAGGTGAGGGTAAAGTGTAAGGGCTGGATGGAGGAGACATTGAAGAGAAAGAAAGAAGAGTGCCGATACCAATCTGCCCCCCAGAGGAGAATGAGGGCTGATTGATGGCGGTGGGGTTGTTCTGCAGGAGGGGAGGTGGGTGGATTTGTTGGAGAGAATGGAGGAGGTGAGATGACGGCCGATAGGTGAAGGAAGAGATAAAGAGGGAGGATGGACGCACGCTGACAGGAGCGGCTGAGCTGTAGGAGGAGCTCTCATGTCTGTTGAGATTTTTAGCTGCAGAATGGGGGGGGTTTGGAGGGTTGGGAAACAGTAGAGGAGGGGGGAAACAACCCATTGTCCTGGCAGACAGTGAGCTTGGCAGGACGGGAGTGTTCAAATCCCTCAGGCCCTTTAACTCCACCCCTGTTGACAGCTGACTGCCCACCTTAGCGCAGTACTCACCCTGACACACAAACAGAGAGCAAAAAAAACACAACTTGGACCGCCCACTGCTGCAGAGATGGATAATAAAGAGTTTGTGTTGCGCATTTTAAGGAACCCCTTGAAAGATGTTTCGCTAGTTTGAGTACTGACTTCACCATTCTTTCTTTGTAAACAGCTATAAAGGATTCCACGCAAAAACACCTGATGGCTAAAGACCTTCTGGGTTTGGATTTGAAGTGATTTTTCGACCTATTGGAATTAGTCAGAAGAAGAATGTAGACTGGATAAAGCAGGAGCTGCACACTTCAATGCTCAATCGGGGAGCCAAAAGACAAATCAGTTATTTTACTGGAAGGGACGTTTCCCTTAAAATAAGATGAATGTAGTGTGTGCATCATCCTTACATCCACAGAATCTAAGAAACAGTTATGTTTACTTCAAGTCCAAAGTGTAATAGTCAAGAGATTTGACATTAAAAAATAATTTAGAACATTGGATCAATACCCACACAAAGTGCAACATGGGAATCTGTTCATGAGATAACCTAAAGGTTGAAACATGGTACTGGTGATGGTGGCGTAGAGTCCCCTTCCATTCTAGTCATTAGTAAACCATGAGCCACAAGTGCCCTTACAGCTAGATACGGGCTGCCTGTAGACAGGAAATGGACAAACCTGTACAGGGTGCACGAGGAACGTGCTTTTATCAAGTGAACAGCATTCTCCTTTTAAAAAATTTAAAATTACATGACACGCCTGCATCTCGGGTACTTTACCCTTATTTAACCTTGTGTGTTGCATAAGGGTTTGCTGACCTGTTGCTCGTAGCACGCCAGTAGAAAAATGCATGAATGTTTTCACTCTACAGGCTTATAGAGTGATCTATGACCTTTATATTTTGTGTAGGACGCCTGCATGCCCTGCAAGGTTTGGCCATTTCTCGCCCACAGATACAGCCGTATCTACCCATAGGGGTGTTGTGGCTTAGGTTTAGGCGACACAGTGGTAGTGTCCACTCTGAGACTGGGAGATTTGAGTATTTCACAATGTTTCTTTTTATTGGCATCTAGTATCAAACATGTGGAAAGAGGCGAACTTTCCCTCTGAAATGATGCTTTGTTTAGTTTCTTGCTACGATCGCTTTCCTCAGGGAGGAAAGGGCAGAGCGGACTCGCTGCCTGCCGCACTGGAACTGTTACCATGACAACGTGACAAATTGCTTTTAAATAGTCCGCTTTTAGTGAAAAACAATTTAAACTTAAAAATATAACAGGACTGAAGTTCTAATAATTTATTCCATGGTTTTTTCTTTTGTAAATGACTATGGTATGAGCAGGATAATGTTCTTCCAGGTGTGCATTTCAGACATAAAAGAACATCAGGGAAGCAAGAGATTAATACGATAAGATAAAAATAAAAATGCATTACAATGTCAGTGATTAATTATTGCTATTAACGCGGTAATTTGACAGCCCTCAAAAATAACAAAACAAAAACTTAATGATTCTGCTATTTAAAAAACAATGTTTTTAAATTGGAACAAGTTGAAGGGACTAAATATGAGAAACTAACTTAGTGTTAATTCTGAATAAAATAAATAAATAAATAAATATGTAAGGAGCTTTGATTTAATGTGCCCATTTCTTTCCTATTCACAGGCCCTCCTACGCCTCCTCGTAATTTAATATTTGCCATCAACGACACCTCCCTAATGTTGGAGTGGTCTCCCCCCAGCGATACCGGAGGCCGTCGTGATCTCACCTATAACGTTCAGTGCAAACGCTGCGGTTCCCATCCCAACCACTGCAAACTCTGTGAAGAGGAACTTCGCTTCCTACCGCGATCTTTGGGTCTCACCAACGCCACGGTCACCATCATGGATTTCTCAGCACACGCCAACTACACTTTTGAGATTGAGTCGCTGAATGGCGTATCAAGCCTCAGTTCTTTCCCCCGGCAGGTTGCAGCTATCACCATCAGCACGGATCAGGGTGGTAAGTGAAGAGCGAAATTTCACTTTGTTTTGGGAGTTACTGATTTCGCAAACATACAAGCTGCTGATTCTGCAATAGGAAAACATCTTATCTGCTTCCCTGCTCTTCTGTGTGTGCTGATAAGAATAGATGGATTCCGGGTTGGTTTTATCTGATAAACTGGCAGTTGAGTTTGAATGTTTAATTGCTGTTTCCTTGTTTAGACCCCTTTGTCAGAGCTTAACTAGTTTAAATTTGGACAACTGACCAGTGGGTTTGGGGAAGGAGAGTTTGCCATTATGAGACCAAGTCTGACTTGTTACCATTGTATTA
Source organism: Oryzias celebensis (assembly GCA_014656515.1). Classification (NCBI taxonomy): domain Eukaryota; kingdom Metazoa; phylum Chordata; class Actinopteri; order Beloniformes; family Adrianichthyidae; genus Oryzias; species Oryzias celebensis. The sequence continues at coordinate 14,500,183 of BNCR01000017.1, read as the reverse complement.
GCACTTTTTGTTAGTAGTTTGGTTGTTGCTCATCTTTCAGCTTTCACTGATTCCCACAAATGGTTTGGCAGAATGGTCTATTTTGGAATGTGAAGGTTCTTGCCCAAGGACCCACACTGGATCAATCTCTTGCGTCCCCTGGGAAGCCAACGGAGGTTTTGTGCACGCCAGTTCTACACCCAGCCTACTGAGCTGCTGTTTCTTAGGAGTTATGTGTTTTTATAAAAATGGAAACACAACAAAGACTAAGTAATTGGCAAATGCAATGATCTCCAGTTTTGAAATTGTCTCAATATGTGTTCTGATGAACTTGAAACTGAAACAAGGTTTGATTTAAAGTCATCTGCTCGATTCAGGCTTCTTTCCTGCAGCTGAAGATTCTGCAAGTGGTGAGGCCTGAACCAGCTGACAAGCTGTCCCATTCAGAGCCAAATAAAAGCTTTTGGGATAAACCACAATGCATGCTTCACCATCTCATCCTGGAACTTGTTTTTTTTTTTTTTTCCACAATATGATGTTCTATCACCAAATCAATGTAGCTACATTTATATACTTACTTGAGAATTACTTACACAGTTCCAAACACCACATCAATCCATTGGTCCATATAGTCTTCCTTTGCCATGGTTAGATCTTAACCACTTCTGCATTTCCCCAGACAACAACCTCACTACCTGACAACACCTTTTAGATGTGAAAAAAGTGTCCAGACAGAAATTGCACATGCTCCCTTTAAGTCATCCTTCCAAGCATGGTTGAACATACCGGTTTGTTTGACTATTGTGATTACTCAGCATCATGTTTGGGTGCAGTGACACAAACAGCTTTGAGGAAGGCTTGAACAGATGTGCCAGAGTTTGGTTTCGCAGGCTGTGGTGCAGTCCATACTGTACGTGGTGATACTGTTTAAGCAACAGATTCTTTTCAATGGTAAAAATGATTCTGTCACTCTGCAAGGACAGTGAAAAAACACTTTCAAAACACATGGTTCTCTTATATCAGCTGTTGGTCATAACACTTTTGATCACTTAATTCAACTAAATTAATATTTTTGTTCAAACTTTACTCAAAATTACAGGATGTAGAATGACCTTCTGACATTTCAGTTCAAAAATTGGAACCATCATGTTAGTCTAATTCCACACATAATGCAGTCCTTCAATCTTAATGTCTAATTGTTGGATTGGATTGGAACAGTTGGATTAGGATGGACTTTAATATGTAATTTTTACTGTTTTATTTGGAAAATGTCATTGAATATAGAGGATTTTGTGGCTAAACTAAAGTGGACTGAACCAAACAACTCCTAACAAAGTACAGGTGGGGGCTGGAAGAGGTCTTTTTTTTTTTTCAAAGAATGGGACAAAAAGCACTGATCTGATTGATCGCACTGGTAACAGCAGATTGAATAAATGTTTGTGTTTACAGGAATCGATATGTCTGTGAATAGTATTGGGGAGAAAAGGATACGAGAGACACAATGATATTGACATACAATAATGTCATAAAAGAGAAGAAAAGTGTTAGAGGCCCACAAAGAACAGACAAAAGTGAAACAAACAAGCACACACTAAACAAAAATATATATTCACCTTATCACATTATGCACAGCTGCCTAAATACATTCCATCCCAGCCACTGGGAAATGAACCAGAGTAAAAACGTGAATAGTTTTCTTGGAGCCTTCTTGGAGCCTTAAACATATTGCAAAATATCTGCTATTGATGAGAATTTGATGGATTCTACCTGCTTACATTTTGGCAAGTTTAGAACAGTAGTGTGATTGCTTCATTTCAGGATTCCCATGTGCAGGGAGCCAAAAGCAAGACCGAGGGATTGACTGGTAGCAATATTCCTTAGATGCTCTGTCTGCAGGCTTGAAAGTGAAGAACACCGATGCGCATTATTTATGAGCCTGAATTTAAAGAACATCTTTATCCAGGTTTCTGACAGCAAGGGGTTTGAAATCTATTCACTCGAATGAGTAAGCTGCAACCTTGCGACGTGTTCTCCTGTTTTCCTTGAAGGTAACTGTGACTAAAACTGGATTTACTCTCTCATATATATTTCCTGAAAATCGAATTCAAAACAGAGAGGGAGAACTCCTTTTCTTTTGTCTGTACAGCTACGTTCACACCTGGTATGTTCCAGAAGGCGCTAAATGCACATTCTTGAACATGTGTTTAGCCCGTGGTGTAAGACTGGTCTGCCACTAGCAAGCACACATACTCACAGTTTGAACAGGCTTGGTGTTAAATGTAGGAGCGCTGCAAATCTCGTGAATCTTGGTCCAGGCGTTTTCTTTCACATCTCTATTCCGATATGTGAAAGACTTGATGTTGGATAAGTCCGGTTGGGCACAAACTGCAGTTATTAGTTTCTCCTCCATTCTCAATTTTCAAACAATTGGGAATTCTGTTAATTACAAAGGACACCATCCCACAATCACTACCAAATTAGAGTCCCCGATTGGTTAAAGCTTGACCTGGTTTAACATTCAACATACATTTAATGATCTTAAATTTTTTAGGTAGAGCTCAAAAACAGTCGTAGAAACTTTCGTAGCTACATTGGATGCAACAGTTTTGGAAACCTGGAATGTGCACTTACTCAAGTTTACATGGACGTTTCATCGGAAGTAGTCAGTTGAAAGCGCTTTTCTGAGGGCGGTGTGAACGTAGCTTTAGTCTGTTTGTTTGATCAGAGGCTTGATGTGAGGTAGATTCCAAAATGGCTGCTGAAATGGAGTCAATAGTCAGCAAACACATGTCAGTAATGAAAACCAGACTGTCTTTGTAATGACGTAGGTTTTTTAATTATACGCTATATTTTCCCAAAATTCATGTCAGCTACAGTAAATGAAACAAGCACAGTAGCAGCAGAATGAGACAATGGAGAGTCAGGAGTCATGAAGTTATGAGAATGTGTAATAAACATACAATTATCAGTATGCACAGTAATATAACAGGGCTACATGTTATACTTTACTAATTTTATGAGCTGTTAGTGTCCAACAATGGTTGTCTTGAAGTTGAGTCATGGCAACAACATTGAAAAACGTCTTCCTGTCTGAGAGGTGCAGGGCTCAGTCCACATTTGGATCCTCCAGGTGGGACACCCACATTCCTGCAATTTGAAAGCTCAATAAAAGGAAAGAAAAAAAAAACAGAGTGTACGCCTCTCCTCTTGTATTACCCCGACCCATCACTGGGTCGTTAGGGAGGGTCACGCTGGAGTTTTGGTTATCTTTGGAGCTAATTAAAGGATGGCTTGATAAAAAGGAGACAAATTGTGTCTGAGCCCTCCCCCTCTGTTCAGGAAAGGGTTAGTGAATGTATATACAGTGGGTACGGAAAGTATTCAGACACCCTTAAATGTTCCACACTTTGTTATAATACAGCCATTTGCTAAAATCATTTAAGTTCATTTTTTTCCTCATTAATGTACACACAGCACCCCGTATTAACAAAAAAAAAACACAGAATATTTGACATTTTTGCAGATTTATTAAAAAAGAAAAACTGAAATATCACATGGTCTTAAGTATTCAGACTTTTGCTTAGTCTTTAGTAGTATTTAGTAGCAGCACCCTTTTGATCTACTACATCCATGAGTATATTTGGGAAAGTTTTTCACTCCTGGATTTGGGGATTCTCTGCCATTCCTCCCTGCAGATCCTCTCCAGTTCTGTCTGATTAAATAGTAAACGTTGTTGGACGGCCATTTTCAGGTCTGATAAGGTCAGGTCATTTCATAGCTGTTGTCTTGCCAGTAACCGCCTTGCAGCATGCCTCAGCTGTACCAAAGCAGCAGTAAAAAGTGTTGCAACTGACCTTAATGCAGATGCTCAAAACTGGTCAGTGAAATATAAATTTTAAATAAATGAAATATCCTGACAAGGATTCCAAAGTGCCCTTTGCCCTGCCTTAAAAATTCCTGTCCAAAGAGATTTTTAGTCGAGTGGCTTTGTTCCATAACAGGAAAGTCCACTCGACGCCAGTCTGACTACAGACCAAAAGTAAAGTTCAGGACTCGATCCAAAACAAATTACGTGGTCTCGGTTCGGACCAAACGTTTTTTTCTGTCTGAATACACGCCAAATCTACATTAATCTCTGACTGCCAGCAGATCTTTGTTTTCATTCTTTAATACTGAGCTTATTTTTCCTGTGAAAGTTTAAACGTTATGAGTTTAAAAAAGACAAGGATGAAAATGTTCGTTTCTGTCTGAGAAAAGTTTAGATAGTGTGTAGTGAGAGGTTTTACAGACTTCAAACATCTGTAATAGCAAAATGTTGTTTATTTTTGGAACACAACACCCGCGATAAAAAAAGTATCACTATATTCACTTTTTAAGCAACTGTTGACAGCTTTGCACAAGTATTCCAATGTACCTGTACTATCAGCGTATGCACAGATGGCCAAATTAAAAGCTTGTTGAGGCTAATCCAGAAGGAAAGACAGAACTTTTTTTTAATGTATGGATTGACATTAAAACTAAAACTGTAGTGTTTCCTAACTACAATACCACCCGTTGTTTTAGTGAGTAACAGAATGAAACTCTGAAATGCTACATTTGAGGGACTTTTTGGCCCTATTTTTTTAAAGGGAACTAGAAATTTCAATGCTATGAAAATAGTAGATTCTGATTTTAATAATAGCAGTGACTCTCCTTAGAATGACACAATCTTGTGACTAGTGATCTTTATTTATTATTGAATTATGTACACTTGTTGAGTTTGATGTACAAAAAGATGTTTTTAAGTTTTATTCTTTTTACTTAAGTTAAAACTTTGGTTAACTTAGAAAAAGTGTTGCTTGGGTGTTTGAATGTGAACCCTCTTGATTATTTTTGTATTTTTGTAATCTATAATATGTAATTTGGTATTTATTTACCCTTTAAGTATAAAATTTGAATACAATGCCATGTTTGTTTCTCCTTAACCCAATCTCAAATGCTTTTAGAGGTGTGGGTGTGGAGCGTTTTTCTGTTTTTCTCAGTGGGTTTATGCAAGAAGGCTCTTATTTCCTCCTAGACTCCAGTTTATGACACACTTATGCTTCTAATCTGTGACTGTCGGTTCTCCACCTCCTTCTCTCCTCATCTTTTAACTATTCTCCTATGGCCCTGTCGCATTGATTGCTTTTTCTCCTCCTTCTCTTCTTCTAATCTGTCCCGTTTCTTAACAGATTGTTTTTTTTATTCTCTAGTTTTGTTGTTTCTTCTCTCCCTGTTTTCCAGCCTCCTTTCTCCATTTCTCTCCTGCTTTGGGAGTTTGGGAGAAATGCATTTTCCTCATGCAGCCAAAACACGTTAAATGCATTATTTTGTGTCACTGGGGACAACTCGAGACTGTACATGCAAATCAGTGTTACACACAGGGTTTTTATTTCATCAAGATGCTCTGTGTAGTACATACAGATCCCTGGGCTGTAGACAAAACCCATTTGAACACTAATATAGCCAGCTGCTGCTTTTTCAAGATGCTCGAGGGGAAAGGCAGATTTATGACCTCAGTCAGAGATGAGCAGGCGATGCTGTGCTTTTACCACTATCACCTTGACATAAAGTACAGTTTGATTAGTGTAGTTAAATTTAATGTAAATCATGAAAAATCATTGATCACGCAGCTGGATGGGTAATTGATAACTGTCCAATGTGACATCCAGCGTACGCGCTCTTGAACCCTATGGGTTTCTGGTGTTCTTGCAGGTTTTACAAAGATTGTTTGAGTTTCTTTTTATTATTTCTGTTCCAGGTGTTACTTTGTCAGTTTTAGGAGATAATGAATTCACAAGCCCAATTACGAACTGATGCAACATATGGTTGCCGTGGTTTTCTTTTGTCTAGAATATGGTTGTGGCACCAATCTTATTTTATTTTTTACTATCGCTCCAGGAACATATGTTAAATCAGAAAAAAATAGTTCCACAAAATTAATTGTTTTTTATGTTTTTGCAACCAAAATCAAATTTACTGTATCTTCACCCCTGGTTAAATATAAAAACTAATTAAGACAACGGTTTTGTTGAATGTCTCCGCAGAGAGTTTTGCATCATACTTTAAATTGGGGATTTTTAATCACCTTCATAACATTTTTATTGTAGATTTTTTGCTTAGAAATAAAAAAAAATACAAAAGAATCGGAAATTCATGAATATAGACACAAACTGACAAAACCACTTTTAACTAACAGGAATGCCCAAATTGTTCTGATCGACATCTTGGCGTATTAAAAATAAAAAAAAAGAAAGCATTTCAAACCAAAAAATGAGGAAAAAGGTGTAAAAAATATATTTATTATTAATATATTTATTTATTTTATTTGTTGCATGAAGAAAAAAGTTAGCCTAAGGATTTTTTTTTAACAACTTAAAAATGATCACTTTGACAAAAAGGAAATTTTTTTTTTGTAGTTTTTTTTTTATAAATTTAGCAAGTTTACAAATGAATCTGAATCTTGTTTTCATTTTCTCAGACTAGACTGTAGCATGGCATGTAGGTTGCATTGTTTTTTTTTTGTTTTTTTGACCAAGTGCGAGTTTTTATTGGCTTTTGAAGGTTTATGATGCACCTTTTGTGGTGTTGTGTTGAACACACATTCTATAAGATAAGGGTGTCATTATAGACAAACTGGATGGATATTCTCTGATGACACCCATTGGATTCTGTTGGGTAAAAACAAAGCCTAAAGCTGTGTTCAACCCGTATGCCATTCATGTGACGAGGGTAGCTGGTTTCAACGTTAAGTCAATGTAAAGGTGCGGCGAGAGGTCCTGCGGTATGATTTGAGCTGCAGTGACTTTTGGGCAAAAACCAGTATGATATTTCTCCTTATTTCTATCAAGACAAGAATAAGAAGAACTTTGCTTGGGAAAGAATAAGCATTGATCAGTCTGGTAAGTTGGAAAATGCTTTTCCTTATTTAACTATTAATACATTACAATCCATCCTATGATCTAAAACTTGCATGAGCTAAGTTACTGCTATTACATTTGCACTGATGAGCTGATGTTTATTCAGAGGATCTCTGCAGAAAAAAGTGTTTTTTTAAGGGAGGAGAAGTGAGTCAGCTGCAGTTCAGCTAAGAGGTGGTAGCATTCTGTGGTCCTCTCCTCCTCGGACCCCTTTGTCTCCCAGTGGGATTTGAATGGGAATATGGATCCCAGGTTGGGGTGGAGCAGACTGCAGGATACAAACCTGAAGAGGCAATAGAAGCAGTTGCAGGTGTGTTTACTAGTGTACCCAGACATAGAAAAAACAATATTTATCTTTTTCCAAGCAGGTAGAACAACAAATATTATTTTTGAGCAAGGCAAAATGTAAAAGTGTTCTATTAAATATGCATTACTGTCAAGGCAGAGTCAGTTTCTTTTTTCTTTTTTGCGTCAGTGACCCTGGAATCCCTGAAGACGAGCCTGGGACCCTTTGACCAGAGTCCGCTCTTGTTTCTCCTGCTTGTGCCAGTCCATCTTTAGTACGTTTCCAGTCCACGGCACACATTTCTGTTCACTGAGTTTGAATAGTAGCCCATTTGCACTCCCATACTTCGTTGAGATTTGATTACAAAGATTGTTAGAGTCTCGATATCTGATTTTACCTTTCAAATTTCTTAAAGTTCCTTTTTTTTTTTTTACACAGTGCTATCTACAAGGAGGAGGATAAGGCCCCTGAAGGAGTCACATTTCAAATTCATAAATTAATTTATGAAAGCATTACTGTTCTGCTTAATTTGGAACAATTGGACAATGCTGAAAAATTTGTTGTTTTTTTTAACTAAATACAAAAGGCTGCAGGGGATGAAACAGATGTTGTCTCCTCACATTCATTTGTGATTATCACTCTGCAAAAAAACAAAGTTTGTTAAAGTAAAATAAATAACTTTTTCCAAGAAAAAAAAATGTCTTATTGTCGGCATTGCAAGAAAAATAATCTTATCAACAAAGTTTTTCAATACCAAAATAATCTTTTTTAAAAAAAATGTCTTAGTGACTAGAATTTTTTTTCTTAAAGGAAGAATCCTTGGTAATACTATTTTTTTATCCCATTGGTGGATTTTTATTTTTTTATTTTTGCTCATTTAAAGAAATAACCATTTGTTTCTATAGCGGCCCTGTTTGGCAGTGCTCCATCCCTCTTCAAAACCCTCTTTACTCCTTTCTCACGTGTTGTTAGTTCAGTTTTTATATTTATTTTTATTTTGTTAATCTTAAAACTGTTTAATGTATGCTTTTATATGTAATAAATCATTAATATGCAACATTCAAAGGTTTTGCAAAAACATACTTAAGAATAAATAACTATTTTTTTATACAGGAATTATTTTGTTAACACTATGATAAGAGCCTCTTTATTAATGTTAGTCATTGCATAAATACGCATTAATTAACTATTAAAAACAGGTCTCTGTTAACACTTTTTAATAAGCATCGTTTTGCATTAAGTGTATTATTTAACACATCAGTTAGCAGTTGGCTAATGTTTATTATTTAATCATACCTAATGAATTACAAAGCATTAATAAACGTTTCTATATGCAGTTGCTTAACATTATAAATGAACAACAACATGTTAGTTAAAATATATGTTAAACTTTAATAATATCTGAATGAATCCTTTACTATGGTGGTTTTGAGTTAGAAAACAAAGCGGTAAGTAAGGTTTTACTTAACATCTTTAGCCTGACCTAACCCTTTTATAAATACTGTAAAAACTCATTGGTATAACCTAACCATAATTAAATATGAGATTCTTATTGGGACTTTATTGTAGTGTGTGAACAATTATCCCTTTGTTTATTCATTTCGTGGAATTGGATTAGTTATGGGACCCATTGTGTTAATTTGCTTTTATTTACGTTGCAAAAACACAAGCAAGAAATAATTATTTAATTACTGATAGATCAGTGCCTAACATAGCTGTACGAATTATCTATTAACTATTTAGCATGGTTTATTCTATTGCTTTATTAACAACTGCATGAATGTAATTAAATGTTACATCTATAAACTATAGAAAAGTAATACATAATAGACAATCAAGCTCAAAATGGTTTAGTGGGTGACTGGTAAAGGGGGTCACTCCATGTTGGAAGTGATAGAATTTGTTAATTGTTTTATAACAGAGGATTTGCATCATGTGCTGCATACATTGGTCCTCCTACCTTTGTAGAAATACATTTTCATAATATCTAGTGAGTTCTATTCTAACCTAAAACTGTCTTTAAATATTTAGGACAATTGTATGCTGCATGTGCACACCATATGTACCCCAGGGTGTGATGCGCTGAGTGTAATACTAAAGCCAGCAGCTGACAACACTGACACAAAAATCCCAACAAGTCCAACGCTCCGGCACAGCGATTATAGAAAAATGCCAGTTGCTTCCTTGTCAGCAGCTGGAAAAACAGCAGTGCCTTTTGAAAAGGTTGAAAACTGTTTGAAATGTGCATAAGGTCAGCATATTACCTCAAGTCACAGATAACCATGCAAACCAACTTAAGAAATTGAAAATTTGCATGCTGCAGTGATTTGCATACGTACTTTAGCATGGAGAATGCTTCACCTGACATATCCATCTAAAAGCTGCGTGATGGGCTTATTTGGGGACAGTGCACATCAAATTCATATACACCATTAGCATAGAGTTTCCATCAGCAGAATTGAGACAACCATGTGACTTTAAGTGTTGCGGAAAATGTTGTTATTATTATTATCTCTTGGCCGTAGATAGATTAGACCAGGGATATGCAACTCGAGGGCCGCATTCCTGCATCTTTTCCAACATCCCACATTCTGATTGGCTGGACACACCTGAACCAGGGAATCTGTCATGAGTAGGGCTTCGATGTCCAGAAATCATGCAGACATTGCAGACATCAAGGCCTGGAGTTGCCTATCCCTGGATTAGACTGTCATTAAAAAGATTTGCTCATTTTGGTCAAAGCCTTCTGGCATTGAAGTGAATCTGATTTTTAATTTCCCATTAAGCTACTTTGAAAAAACACACAAATACTCTACAGATACATTGTTAAAATGTTAAAGCATAGCTTTTGGATTATATTTTCATCCCTTCTTACATATCCACACCAACCGGTCATACATAGGAGAATGAAGACTGGGGGAATTGATCATTTTGAAGTATTAATCTGAAAGCGGGCTCAGGAGACCCTGTCAATCAATCATGCTTTTACTGAGGCATCTGATTGGTCAGTTTAAAACTTGAATAACTTGCAATGAAGAAAAAAAATTAGATTTCCAGTAAATATACAGTCAGGGGGTGTAATGGACCCCTCCACCTCAGCGCAAACCCCAACTGCCCACATGAGGGCGCGTTGCGCAAACACTTACATAATGACCATTCACACTCGGCTTGAAAAAGAGAGAGGATTTGAGGAAGGTAAAATTAAATATAAGACCACGGCTCCCAGGACGAATCCACACCAGAAACGGCCGAAACCTTCCAATCGCGGCCGGTCTTCAATAAACACCGGGTCTGACATGCTTGTTACTTTAGACGCCAGTCTCTAACACTAAGCATACGTTTTCTACATTTTATTTATCACAACAACAGACTGCAGATGAAAGATTCAAGAGAACTTTTTTACTTGTCAATTCTAATAAAAATAAAATAATTCCTATTCCCAGAGGTAGAAAATTCTAATTACTCAATTAAGTTAACTGGAGTAATTTTTGGTTTTAAAAAAAGTAGAGTCTTGTTACACTTTTTTAAAAATGTATAAAAAAAGAAAATGTATAATGGTAAACCCATACTCCAACTCAGTTCCTTTTTTTGGTGAAAATGTTGTAGCTTTTATTCTTGAGAGATGCAATAAATCATGTGCGATGTTGATATTGGCAGATAATTGCATTTAAAAGTAAAGAGTGTAAAGTAGATCAGCGGTGGACCTATGCTGAGTGCAACAAACGTGAACATTGTTAGGATGTGGAAGAATTTGTGGAAGTCTCAGAAAGACCAAAGAATTGTTTGACTGTAAACAAGAGAAAATTGGAAATTCCTTTTTAATCTAATCTTTTTTTTTTGTTTGTTTCAGAATCTGCAAATATGTTTTAAACTGAAAACCACATACATTTAAATATATTTTTTCCTCTAGGACGTTTTAGTAATGTGAATAAATAAGTAAAAGGGTGTTTTTACATTTTTTCATGTTGGTAATTTCTTTAAGTTCTCACATCTGGGTGTTGATCAAACTAACATTGGTAACATCTGATTCACACTGGTCCATCTGTGGTGTGTCTCATTTGCGTTGCGTGGTCTCACGATTGTCAGGTAGATTGCACAGTCTCTAGTTTGTCTTCCAGTTTGTCCGCTCTCCCCCCCGGCTTCCGGAGGAGTGGTTTATCCTGTCACCTCCGTCACAAAAAGTTTGTTCTTCTCTCTTTGTTCATGGACGTCTATGCTCACCAAGCATCAACATCCAAATCTTTAGTGATCAGGCCCTCTACCCTCTCCTGCCTCACTAAGTCCTTGATGTTATGTTTTTGTACATCCATGGTGAACATGGATGTGTTATCTGCTGTGTTAACGTGCGTGGTCACGTGAGCTCATCTCCTTAAATATCAAATTGTCATTGCGGAGGGACGGACATCAGAAGCAGACATGACGGAGGCGATGTCAACATTCCAATTGATCAACAAATGTTCTATTTTTTTCTGTTAACAAAATGAAGATGCACTGCAGATGGACCAGTGTAAATCAGGCTGAAAACTTGATTTGTTGCGTTGATTTGTTTTGTGTGTGAAATTACTCAGGGATCAGACACTCCGTGCTGAAATCTGCAGTGAGGAAGTCCATGAAGACGACACTATCCTTGCCTTTCTAATCTCACATGTTCTCTCCAGCTGCAACCACTAATTTAGTCAAAATGGCTGACATAATTAAATTCCAGATCTTCATTATGAAGTGTAGTCATGCTGATGCCAAATCCTAAATGAGCTAAATGACGCAGTTGTGTTCTCTTGTTTAGCTCCCATTTTCAAACATGATGAAAACAAAGAACAGAAGGAAGGCCTGATTAGGAAAAGTCTTCTTTTTTAAATATCAGGGTAAAGATAGTTCTCTCATCTCATAATATGTACTTTTGTATTCGTAACGAGAAGATTAAAAAGTGCCTTAGTGTGTAATAATGCAAACCGATGCAAAGCATGAGCAGCAATAGGGTTTTTGGCACATATTCATGACAGAGACACACAAACGTTCCCTGAAAGCATCTTTAACATGCACACAACATTGAGTACTTTGGAAGGGGTGCCCCCTGGGGCTCGTCTCTGAGTTTGGGTGCCGAGGACGTGCATTCCCCACAGACAGGCCGATAAATCAGCCGTTAAAAAGCCACCAAGCATGGAGGCTGTCTTTATGACTGCTTCCTCAACAAGGCCAGAGTCTCTCTCTGAACACAGGTCCAACACACATTAAAACACACACCTTCAAACAGAATGATTATATATGAACATGACAGAGGACCCCAGAGATGCTTACACCCATAACTATAACTCAAGCAAGAGAAAAAAGTGTAATATAATTTTTTTTTTAATCAACCCATAATGGAGTGAGGTTGTTGGTTAAATATGTCGCTCTGACACTCAAGCCCAGGCGATATCAGCCAGGTCGACCACTGGCAGCCCGACTTTAGAGCAGCAAGAACTGTATCGATTCATCCAAGGAAAGTCACCTTCCTCCTCACCCCAATCCAGCCAGCACCTTGAGGCGCACCGGTCATTTCACTCAGCCAATTTGTATGGTTGCTGTTATTATTGTTAGCATTGCTCCGGACTGTGGCTTTTGGCTAAGGGCATGGACGCACCACTGTATATTGCCCTACCTAATGAACATGACTTTCCCAGGAAAGTAATTAATTCCAATTTGTCATAATTAGTTCAAAGCGTGGCATATTGCCAGATGTCTGGAAGTGTGAGTAGGTGAAGTGAGCTCAGACATAGATAAACACATTCCATTTAAAGCCACTGCTGTAACGTCACAATGGCATTGCTTTAAGAGATGCATTTAGAGAACAGTTTAACTGAACATTCTACTCAAATTACTATGTTTTATTATAATGAGATGCATAACATAAACTCTTTAAAAAAGCAGCCGCAACTTTAGACATCATGTTGAAACACAGAGAATGTTTTCCCAACACAGGTATAAGAAAAAAAGCAAGAACGTGTTAAAAACAGCAAAAAGGACAACTTTCATTGGAGTGGGTCTTCAAACCTTTCTTTTTTTACTTAAGTCTTTGTGACTTAACACTTTTTTTAATCAAATCACAATTTGGTTTGACTAAATTTACAGTTTATGATGATAAAAATGATGGCACTCTGCAAATTTAAAATCTGTGACTATGAATGTAACTGAGATCTTTACACCTTCTTCTGTGATTCAGAGATTTTATTTTAGGTTAATGTTGCTATCATTAGGTTTCCCCTTCAGTATCAACCAATAGACTATTAATGTGGATGTATGTGATCCACCTAAAGATAAAGCGATGGTCAAAAGTCAGACATACGAGTATTACAGCACACACTCAGAAAATCACACCATGGCGTTTCTGTTCCTGCATGCTCTGAGCTGTGCTCTGCTTTGATTTTCCACACAAATAAATGGAATTCAATCTTTGAGCACTGTCTGCATTTTTTGTTGTTTTTCTTTTTTTAACAAAAGGTGATTGCAGTCAGAAGCAGTTCTGTGAGCAGGGCTGTTTTTGCAAACTCCTGCAGCATCATTCTCCATATTCAAGCAAATTGGAGACTGTTCATTTGGTCAATCACCTTTAGGATGGTCTGATTTAAGTCTGTGAAGTTGTAAGAATATTATTTTAATGTACTGCCACATCTGAGCTGCATTGACAGACAATTACCTAACTCATTGCTGTGATTAAGAGTTTTCTGTCTTGAAGTTTTCCCCTTCTCCTCTCCTCACTCTTTTGTGCTTTTTTTTGGTCTTCTATTTTAAATGCAAAAAAAAGACAAAAATCCAATGGATAAATTCAGCAAACTGAGTTTTACTCAGTCTCAGCAATACATTTTGTTCTGATTTTGTAGTTTTGTGTAGTATTCACTGTTTCTACTTCACCTCTTGACAGCTGAATTCATTTCCAGCAATAAAAAAATGTTTACCTATGTTCATGTAGATGCTAAATTAAGGCCATTTTGGAGCCAAAATGGTTTGACGCATATTTGCAATAACAGGCATCAAGCAGCTGATAATAATAATAATAATGATGATGACGCAACCACAAAAAGATTTAAAATACAACATAAACATTAAAAAATTTAATAAATAAAAATTAGCCCTTTATCTGATCTATAAGACAAATTGTTTTCCATTTTGAGTTTTAGAAACGTACAGAAAAATGGTTTTAGGCTGAAGTTGGATGTTGATGTTAAAGATGTGCTTGCAATGTTACAAAGAATATTTTCCAGAGTAGTTCATCAAGAGGATTGTTTATGCTTATTAGAAAAGAAAGGTGAGACAAAGAATTGTTTGAAGATAGAAGATCTTGATCTTAATCTGACAGAAAGTGTGTGGGGTGATCAAAAGCTACGCAGTTCAAGGGATGAAGCTCGGTGACACATTAAAGACTGCAAACAAAGACTTTAACCAACCTCCAAATACCCAACAGTGGTGGATATTGCAACCCATATTTTCTGATATTGAAATCAGTGACAAGAACTAACATCTAAAATGTGTTATGTCATTTAAAGACACATTCAGATGAAAATTGTGCTTTTAATATGTTTTTGTGGCATTTTTCTGATGACGGAAGACATATATAAGGTCCAAAGTGACTCAGACTCATGACTACGTGTAAAATTATAACATTGCAATTAAACTAAAGAAACATTTTATTTTAATAATTAAAACAGTGTGGTGCTGTAGCTTTAGCAGCAGTATGACATTAAACAGAATGAACACAGCTGATATATCTAGGGGGCTAATCTAATGCCTCTGTCACCTTTAATACAAATAAAGGGAAAGTAAAGACTTTTGCATTTAGGTTTATTCAGAAATATTGACATTTGATTCAGTTTCATCTCTTGACTGTTAGTTCTGTTCAGTTTGAATGAACAAATGTAGGTTGCATCCAGTAATGAATGCATACAAATGTGTTTTTTTCATGCATGGTATTTAAATCAGATCCCCATACCTGTGCCCCCTTATTAAGGAATGCAGAGCGTGCAGTGACACGATGTCTCTGTGTGCTCAGTTCTATTTAATCTTTGCTGACTTTTAACAGAACAAATTCTTCAAGAAGTACCAAAAAATTAATTAAATTTACTAAACTGTGTTCTGACTGTGGAAAGCTTTCACACAGAGGAGTTATCTCCTCAATGAAAACTTAAAAAGACCATTTGGTTTTAAGACGAAGCTAGAAGGGGAACAGCCTGAGAGTGATGCTGTTGATTTTTATTTTTCCTCAGAAAGCAGCTCTCCATGTTTACTTTTTGTTTTATGTCTTTGCTAAGAAGTTTCACCAACTGAAAGAAAAGCTTTTTAATTTTTTATTGGCCTCACCTGTCAAGATTTTCAGTTTGGAAAAATGCCTCCTTTCTGTCTCTAAAGTTATGAAACAGATGCACCATTCCAGTACTTTGCACATATTATCTTTGATTTTGAAAGAGGTATCTGTAAAACACCTGGAATCATTTTTTTTTTGTTTGTAGGGAGAAAAATCTGATTGTTAGGGAGCACCCTCATTTTCTATGGAATTTTCTATGAAATTGTTTTAATACTTTGTCTTTGTATTCTCACAAAACAGCAATACATGAAATAATTCAGGAATTTCCCTCATTCTTTCATGCTCACAATCATAGTGACTGGAAGCAGCTTGTTCTCTCACACACTATAATGTACTCAGTGAAACATCTAAGCATCTATCTTCTCTGAGTTTGAAGCAAACTAGAGTGCATCGTACTTTGTAGTACCTCAAATGACCACTAGAGGTTGGTTGCCAAACTGAGCAATTTTATGTTGAATTTCATGTGTTTTTTTTTTCTTTTTAAAAGTATGACTTTACACCCAAAATAAATATATCTGTAGACTGGTTTAAAAGATTTAGCCATTTATGTTTAGATTTTGAGCATGTCAGATAACTGAGTAAAATTAAGTTAAGATGTTTAATCTATTTTTAGTGGTTTACTATTCGATTAAACTTAAAGCACATATTCTGCTCTTCTGCTTAACAACAGTTTTTAGTTGCTTTTCAGAGGCAAAGTTTTTAAAGTATATAATTGCATTTATATGTACCCACAAGCCACAGAATGTCTATTAGATACCTAATATACGTTTACTGTGGATGTCTGCAGGACACCTCTGAGAACTCTATTTTGTTACTCTATTAGATGTCTACCAAAAGTGTTCTGAAGGATATCTGCATATAGAGGTCAACTGCACCTCTATGTGTAGCTATCTAATCTTGGTATATTTTTTATGTTTATTAGATTTCTTCGTAAACATGACCTACTTTAAAAAGTGAGTACTGTAATTTTACAGCCATCCATTTATCTTCAGAACCCACTGGTTCCCTTTCGGGGTCAAAGGTTCCAAACTTGTTACTGTTGAAGGTGGAGAACACCTAACCAAGTGAAAAATGTTACTTGAACTGTGGGAGGAAGCAGGAGGAAATCCGCCTCTCTCAAGAAAGAACATACCAACTTCACACAGAAAGGTTCCAGCCAAGATTTCAACCTGGTTCTCCTAGCTGTAAGGAGAAGGAGCTAACCGCTACACCACCATGCAGCACAGACGACTAGTAATCACAAAGTTCTGCATTCCAAGAAGCAGCAAACATTTTTACTGAAATGTACCTGGTGTTAAAGGTCTCAGAAACTTGCATGGTAAAAAGGTTTAGTCTATTCTCAGAATGGATTATTAATAGAATGAGCTTAAAGTACATTTTCTGATCTTCTGCTGCACAACAGTGTCTCATTGCCGTTCAAAGGCAAAGTTCTAAAAATATGACTTGCATTTACATGTATAGATTTGGAAAAAAGTGGACTCTACACCAATGTCGTGTTTATATTTGAAGCTAGAAGGGGAACCGCCTGAGAGTAATGCTGCTGTGCCAATTAGATAACTAATAGACATTGTGCGTTCAGTGGGAAGAAACTATCCAAATGGCAAAGTTTACAATGTACAAGATATGATGAGACCATGATGCAATTACCTGTGGAAAAGTCATCTTCTAGAGATCTAAACCATTATATGCAATAGACCTCTATGAATTGATGTCTATGGTAAATAGTGTATATTTATGTACCTTCCTCAAGGACCCAAGGCGCTGCATAGTTACAGTCCCATTGACCCATTCACACACATTGATGGTAACTCAGCTGCCAAACACTGGCTCCAGCATTTTGCCCAAGAACACTTTGACACTTGGGCAAGGCAGGAATTGAACCTGCAATCAATTCCTTGGAGGCCGACCGCCCTACCACTGTGCCACACCCGTTAACGTCTAGGAGATGCATAATACATATCTATAGTTGTAAACTCTGAAATATCCACGATTTAGATATCTAATAGATGTGTCCATGCCTAGTGGGTATACAGTAGATCTCTTTTAAAAAATGGATTTTCCTCCAATGTTGCAATCTTAATAATTGATAGTAAAAGCAGAAAAAAAGATAATGGTGTACCAAAGTCATAATGATAAAAAATGTCTTGTTTGATTTTGTTGCATTTTTAAATCAAGGAAATATGCTGCAGCATGAGAATCGTGTTTGATACAGGATGCATTTTATTTTGAAAGGAACTTGTGTGTGCTGTTTTTTTATGTAAAACAAGTTCAGTTGTTATATATTTTTTATAATTATATATAATTCAAGTATTAAAGCTCCCTTTAAAAATTGTTCGCTTAACTCCCACAAGAACATAAGTGTGTCTTTTTCTTCATGGTCAGATGGAATTTTGCGTCTCTTGCTGGGTGTTTTGTCTGTAAAAAAACTGGTCCAAGTGTCTCTTTTAGGGATAAAGGTTGGAGACCTCTGGTATAAGGGGATATTTTTAGATTGGCAGGTGGGTGGCCCAATGCGTGAAGTCAACCAAACGTCAACCTTTACTTTGTTACGTCCACCTATACCATTTTTGGGATCTTTGCTGAGTTGGCATACGCTATTCCCACTTAAGGCTTTCCTTTTTGCAGAACGCGATACAGTGAAATCAAAGATTATTTGTCCAGCATATATGTGTCAATGGTTGTATCAACTTTATCAGATTCTGCATAGCAAAAATCTGAGTTTATATGGATTCTTTGAACAGAATGGCCCACACGTTTCGATCTTAATTGGAGTGTTCCTCCCCACAGAATCATTTTGAAGATTTTCTGTTGTAATTGTGAATTCTCGACTGTCATATAATTTTTGTTTTGTGTAGATAGCAGCCTCACTGTTGGAAGACTGTCAAATACTCAGTAGTTTATTTGTGGCAAAGTGATATAGTTTAAGGTACATAAAACCTATTATTAAGGGTTTTTATATGATGGCAAAAGTTTATGATCCTAAAGTTAAGATTTTGTGTTTTTATCACATAAAAAAGCAAAATGACAGAAAATGAGAAGTTTCAAGGCTCTGCAGGTTTATTTAACAGTTCTGTTCACAGCTGCTTTCACAGACGAATTTTATTTTCATAAAGATTAGAAATGGCTTCATTAAAGATGTGTGAAAAACTGGATTGCTCCTAAAAGGAGTGTAGCATTATTTGGTAAGAAATTGCCAAATATGTCCTATTACTTTGTGCTGCAGCACAAGTTCAGAAAGGTTAACCTGAAAGCGAAGTGTAGCCTGTCACCCTCGTGCAAAGCTAATAGGAGTAAACTTGGAGTTTTGTCCACGTTGGTTGAATAATGCTGCATTTGTAAAAAATTAGCATGATTGAGTGCACTTGTCAGGAGAGACCACTGTATGTATTTGAGGACTGGAGTGCTGTGCTTGCACTTGTGCAAACAGCAAGAAACACACAAACACACACACGCACAAAACGGAACAAGAACACAACAGAGGGAGAGTTTTGTGGGGGAGAAAAAAAGCCTGCACCTGTAATAGAGTGATAATGCTGAGTAAGATCGACACACAAACACACACACACACACAGACATAATGACTACAGCTCTATTAAATGAGTTCGGCTGTAAAGTCGTGACCTAAATAGGTTGAGATTGCAACATCATCGGTGATTACCACAGAAAGTCTTTGATATATGACTGTGACAGAAAATAACTTCATACTGAAACACGATCTGAAAAAGGTTGTTCAATCCTGTTCTGATCAGACTACTTCTTACCATGAAATACATAAACCCTTACAATTCAAATATACAACTTAGATTGTCCATCAAAATTAACTGTTAACAATGAAAATCAGGCTTTTATTAAAATGTCAAACATCCATTTCTATTTTAATCTTAATTTATTTTTTTTTGTTTTTTTTCTTTCTCCAGATCAGCATGCATTTTCAAAAGATCAAACGTTTCTTATTTAAACTGCAAGTGTATTTTATCAGGATATCTGACATGTTGTTTTTTTTTTTTTTTTAGAGAGAAATATTAAAAATGTAGAATATAAAAAAGTTTTTTAGATAAAGTCTATTCTCATCTTGTTTTTTTTTTTTTTTTTTTTTTTTTTTTTCTGGAGTTAAAAACAACACAATGATCATCATGGTTGCAATCCAAATTTTTCTTAAGAATTCCATACTTTTGTTAATCACTTTGATCTAAATCAGTCTAGTAAAAAACCAAACAGGCAAATGTAAAAATCACTTCATAAATATAACATGCTATTACCCACCTTTGGCCAGGATTTACAGATCAATATTTTTTTTACAGTTTCTGTGTAAAACTCCCCACTGCTCCAACTCTTTACCCTAAATATAACATGAACATCTTACATGCTTAGTGCTTGAAGCTGTGAGAGCTGCTAAAGACATTCCTCTCGTGTGTTGGACAGGGATAAAATAGCCCAGAGCTGCTTCCAGGAGGTTCTCCTGGCAGATTTTAAAGAAAAATTCTCTGCTGAAAAGTACAGGAAAAGAAACCTTGACAGTCTTTTTTTTTTTTCTTTTTTTTTTTTGTCTTGGTCTATGTCGGAAGTTTAAAAGTGACAGATACATTTATGTGCAAAATTTTTCTTCCCAGAATATTTACGCATTTCATGCACCTTATGCATTATTGATTGAGGTTGCTGCCAACAGAACGTGTGAATGTGTTACGGAGAAGTTCCATCTATTGGTGCATGTGTGGACATTACATGCCTACCTACTGTCTTCATCAGTCTGTGTGTGTGTGTGTGTGTGTTCCAGACTGATGGGACACATATTTCACACACAAGCCTGACTGGCAGTAAATCCCAACTGAATACGCGGTCTTGTTACCGCAGGCTTTTCCTGTCGAAGTGTCCTTGAGAAAAACTGAGAAGCCATATCTGGTCACTAATCATAAGTCATTTACCAGATGAACAAAATATCATGTGAATACTGTGAGAAGACTTTTATTGTGAAATGACTTGAACTAAGTGCAAGAGTTTCATCAAGGGAACTTCCTTTTCTAAGTTGTTCAGAAATTGACACGAGTTTTGTGTTTTCACCTTCGCAACAGATTTAATTATTAAGCATAAGAGCTTGATTATATGACTTAAACATGAAAATAGACATCGATTCTAAAGTTACGGACACACAGAGCATGTGATGCATGTTCAAGAACACGCCAAACACATGTACTTGTTCAGCTCATGGTGTTCACACTGGACAAGCAGGGAGTGGCTACTTCATCTTTTTCTTTTTCTACTGTTTACCAGTGCATGTCCGCCACCAACAGTTAGAAGAGGCTTGGCGGTCAATGTCAAAGCGGTGCAAATCCCTTGAATCTTTTTCTAGGCTTTTTCTTTCACAGCTCTATTCTGAAATATGACTTGGTGTCATATAATTTGTGCACAAACTGTAATTAATAATTTCTCCTTTATAATCAAATTTTAAACGGTTGTGATTTCCATGAATCAAATGTGATGTCCTCCGTATGTCACAAACAAATCTGAATCCTTGATTGGTCAAAGTTTGACCGGATTTGACTTTCAGTGCACATTTAATGCATGTGCTTTTTGTAAGTAGAGCCCAGAAACAGAAATTTGTGTGAACGCAAGAGTTTTGAACGCAGAAGTCCACATTGACTTTACATTGACTTCTCATTGGAAATGGCCACTTGAACGCATGTTGCCTAGGGCAGTATTAACGCAGCTTAAGGCTCTGTGCATCCAAGCGCTCCAGAGACGCTCTGAAACAACCTCAGCAGAAATGGTAGCAGATATCGCTCATGTGGTCATCAGTGTTTGACATCAGTAATGGGATGGCTAATGATATTTAGATAATAAGATCACTTGCAGAATCTTCTCTTCTATTGCCTTTAAAAGCCCCCTGTTATTCTAATCTACTAAAATGAACATTTCAAATCCCTTCAGACTCTGCAAGAACTTAAAAATGTGCTCTCTCTTCTATAGCTGCTACTGTAAAAATACTTTATGCTTTTCTTGGATATCTTGATTTGCAGTTCCTTTTCTCAACACATCCGGAAATAACTTTTTTTTCTCTATCTTTTGTGGAAAAACTAGTGAGCTGTTAATCCAAGACACTGTGCTCATTCTTCAAAAGTACTTGTCTCCTTGGCAATCTGATGTAAAAACAACAAACAAACCTTTCTCCTCCTTTCCTTGAAATATGTGGTTAATCTTCATGCAATACACAATCATCTCCCTTTTTTGCTGTTTTGTTGTTATATTACAATGTTCTGTACAAACTTGTTCATTCGTTTCCACTTTAACACATATTTTTTCTCTTTTGAGAGAAAAGAAAAGGCTTCAAATATATATTTTTTCGTCTTTATTATGCATTCTTACATAGAATACTTTGTGTTTTCAGGTTGAAGAGTCCTAGTGTGACTCTCTTATAACCCAGGTCACGGGCAGAAAGTCGTGCTTTTTCTCTCTTTTACTTTAACGTAGGTAAAACATTTCCCGTTCCCACTGACAACAGGAGAAAAATACACGACCTCCTCAAGCCAAACTGTTTTGTTGACCTCACCGGGGTCAATGTATAAAGTATAGTGGAGAACAGAAGCCTTTCTCCCCTAAGGCAAGAAAAAATGATTTCATTTCACCTTTGAAAATGCACAAACTAAGAAGAAACACTAGCCTATTAAATGAAATACACACCTTTTCTCCACAGGAGAACGTGCTTTATTAAAGCTCCCAATTTCCTACCTTCATCACTGTGTCCATAAGAATGCAAAAATGCAGAAGCACTGTGGTCAGTGTGGAACTTTAAATCAAATTAGAGAGATGAGGAAATGTATTAGAGCCTAAATTATAGAGAAGGTAGCTTAGTAATCATAGTTCTGCTTGTTATTCATTTTTTTACTAATTCATTGTTTTCCTTAAACTTAACTGACCTTAAATTTTGTCACAGAGCAACTGAAAAGAAAACAAATTCATGTTATTTAAGCATAATAAATGCATGAATTTAGTATTTCCTCCTCCTATGGTAGGCCCTTCACCTTGGCCTGCATTTACACTTGTGGAAATTACAGCACTTAATGCTGCTTGGTGGTAAGAGCTTCTTCTGTAAAGAGTAAAGGCTTGCAGTGGTGTGCATTTTACTGCACTCTTTTTCAAAGTGTGCTCCAGTACACTAGTATGCCATGAAGGATGGTCAAATGTGCAGAGGGAAATTAGTCCATTTCACCTTATTGGTTTAAATAGCATTTGCCATTACCAAGATAGCAGCTCTGTGTTTATCAAAGTTTCAAACTGAGTAGTTAGGAATATGAAAGATCATAAAAGACTTCCTCGACTCTTTGATAAAAATTACCGTACGGCGATTTTGACACAACTTTGGCCAATCGCTCTTATTTTGGAAAAAGTTCCACCCCTCAATCTGTCTCCACCAATCATTCTTAAAGGCTTAATCGTACGTCATCAGTCTAAGAAATCAGACGTGGTTAATGCCCTTACTTTCTTGTGCCGTCATGGCTCATAAAGTCTCTTAGTTAAACAAAGATAACAGCTAAAGGTCGTGTTTAGCAGCGTAGCTTCCCACGAGATCCGTTGTAAGACCACGTTAAAAGTACATCAAATAATGAAGCTTTGAGATGCGAGTCAGCACCACTGTTTTTACTACATCTCCCACGATTCATTGGGATAATGTGACAGCATCTCTAACAGCACTACTTTTAACTGTCATGAAGAACAATAAACACAAACATCAAACAGTCGGTTCTAACAGTTTGGAAATCTCTTTGACAGTACAGCTAAACAGCTTAGCTCTCCTTAAAGGTTTGAGTTTGGAGCACAAAGGAATTATTAACAGCCAGAGATACCTGTGTTTGGACCAAGTCATCTTTCTAACTATCTGTTTAAAGGAAAAATTCCATTTCAGACTTCAAGGACTTTTGAAAGTACTAAAACTAAATTAAAATAATGTTTAAAGTTAAATTGTTGATTTCAACAACAAAAAAAACGGAGAAAGCTGTGACAAAAACCACCTCCCCCTTCCCCTGGTCCATAGCTACTTCTTGAGCACTGACGACGTAGCCAAGGAAGGAAATCCTCAGTGTGAGGATATCATCAATGTAAACAATGATGTGATGTTGTAGCATGTCTTGGAAAACGTCATTTGCAAAGGCCTGGAACACGGAAGGAGCATTGTCCAAAGGGAATGACAAGAAATTCATAATGACCTGTTAAGAACACTGTTTTCGACTCCTCACCCTAATGGATGAGTATCAGATTGTAGGCACTGCGCAGATCCAGTTTTGTGAAGAATCAAGCCTGGTGCAGTTGTTCTAGGGTTGAAGGAACCAATGGCAGCAGGTATCTCCTCTTTGATAAAGGTCAATTTGGCTTCAGTCTCTGGTTGTGATGGGGGAAACTCCTGTCCCCTAACTGGTGTGGCACCGGATGGTATGTAGTTTGTTGAAGGCTTCCTACAGATCCCAATATTGAAAGGTCAAAGACTTGAGTAACAGAGTCAGACATTCAGACAGAGGAAAGGCAGGACAAAGTTAAAAAGCAGGCGGGAGTCACAACACACAGAGAGAGGCAGAAAGGTGTCAAAGCAGGCAAGGGTGAAAAAACACTGAGAGAAGGCACATACTCAGACTAAATGCAAAAGCAAAACAAGACTTTGCACTGGGCAGAAGCGCGGTGTCCAACTAAATACTGTTTGTAGTGACTGCATGATGGGGGCTCAGGGCAAAGTCAATATTCAGGAGATGGATCCCTCTGGTGGTTGGAGGAGGAGATGGAAGCTCGAGCCCTGACACCCGTGTGATGATTAGTTACACACCTTCCCTTTTTCTGTAGCTAGTCCACAAAAGACAAATCTGTACTATTAGCTTGCACAGTGTAGTGAGTTATAACTGGCATTTTGCCTTAAAGATTAACTCTTCTTTTTTGGTTTTATAAATATGAGAAATGAAACCAACTTTATTGATATGGGAGTTTGAGGTAAAGCGGGGATCAGCTGACTCAGTGCGATCTCTATTACTTTCCATTCATTCATTCAAGGGTTCAGCCTTAATCTCACACACACACACACACATAAACTCGTAGCTAAAGCTGTAAGCATAAAACACGCATAAGGTTTCATTTCAGATGTATAACTTACCTATAATCCCTGCTTTTCTCGATATGAAATCAGTGCCATCACTTGTGTAATGACACAAATGCATTTGTAAAAACACATTTACTGAACTTTTGTGGATAGAATAAAAAGAATACCAGATTCAGATGTGTGATATTACTGAAAGAAAAGGCTGTGGTCTGGTGTGGTATCATGTGCATGCGTGTGCATGCCTGGGTATGTTATGTTGGGGTGGTGGGAGGCGGGGGTGCTGGTATGACAGCCATCAGAGCTGCACTTCTTGGCCAGCTGACTCCCCTCCATCTGAGATCCTCACAGAGGATTATAAAACCAATCAGCAGAAGGTGATTGCTGCCGCAAGCCTGTGATTGGATCGCAACCCGGCCGCTGCCATCAGATCTGTAAAGAGAAAGAGTGAGATGAGAAGAATGAGACTTGAATGAAAGTGATGAGAAGAGATAAATAAAGAAAACCATCATAGGTCTCTACAGAGGTCTGATGCTCACTGGAAATTTCCTCTTCTTTTTAAACTAAACTTTTTCCAGAAAAGCCACAACTTACATATTATTTTGTGTTGCACTGTCTTGAACTGTGGTGTTCTGACAGGTGTCTGTCCTTGTATTGGATGCAAATGTTCATTACATCCAAGCTGACACTTTTTTGCTTCATCTACTGGACAAAAACAAGCGGGAAGAGGTGAAATTTCTCTCCGAACTGATGCTTTATTGAACCTATCGTGACGATCAGCGCCACAGTCATTTTATAAAAATTGACTGGAAATCTGCATTCACTTAAAAGTAGCAGAAATCTGACCTCAGATGTTGTGTTGATCTAGCTAAAAATAATACAGGTCCAGATCATCACATTTGATTAATTGATTTAACAAGTAAAAAATGATTACAACACAATTGTAATGCGTATTACAAGAAATCACTCAGAATTGTTCACATTCTTTCCCAATCATATGAAAATCAAATCAAAGGCATTGAGCTCAGAATGCACAGCTGACATGGTGATTGACCAACCATGAATGGAGAAAAGCACGAGAATCAGATGAATAAAGTTTGTGTGAGGAGAGAAAAATCCAAAGGAGTGGCAGTTTCAGTTAGAAATTAAGCAGCCAAGTAAGGTCAGAAGATCTTTGGGCAATGAAAGTCAGCTGGCTTTTAGATGTTTCAGTACATCTTTGTTTACTGTATTAATGAGACTTCAGAGGACTCATTTATTTCCTTTTTCTTTAATACATTTGTATAAATGCCTGCTCTTTCTACTGAAGCTGTGAAAGAGAAATAAGAGGACAGACATTTTGCAAAATGTATGTTAAATGTTGAATAAAGTGGGCAGTTGTTCTCTTTAACCCTGTCAGTGCCCTTTAGGGTGATGGTATTAGGGAGAAGGAAGGCTGCTGGAGAAAGTTATCTTAAAATGCAACTTGAAAAAGGACAATTTCTGGTTCAAACAACCAGATTCCTTAATTTACAAGTGAAGTTATAAATAAAAAGAACTCATATTCAATGAAATTTAACGGAACTAAGAATGCCATAATAAAACTGAAGCTCAGCAGCCTCAAACACAAGAGCTTAGCAATGCTGTTTCCTTGATGTGCTTGGTTTTGTGTGTGTTAGTGTGTCGGTGTGATTAATGTGTGTCCCTTTAATTACATTGTTAGCAGGTGTTTGCTCACAGCCTTCACTGGCAAGTTTGTTTAGCTGGCTTCCCAGAGGGCAGCATGTGACCTGTGGCATCTGTTGCCCTCTGCCCATTTTCTGCCCTTCGTTGCCCCCTCATATTAAAGCCCGCGACCTCTGGCAGCCACACATATTCACGGTCACAAACGTGTAAAAATGGTCAAAATGGGTCCCACTGATTTGTGGTGAAAAACAGCAGATGTTGAGAGTGAGAACACAACGGGTGAGGGTTTTTTATTTTGTTTTTAGGAGCAGAGGAAGTCTGACACATTGACAAATAATGGTAGGGGAATGTGCTACAGTGAGTTTCAGCCTGTTGTGCCGCTTAAAGTTTGGTAGGAAGTATCCCCAGAATATCAGCTATGGTATGACAAGCATCAGATAGGAGTGTTAAGATTAAAGTCAAACAAATTGCTAAAACTTTAGGTACATGTTGAGAGAGATTGGGGTCTATGAACAAAAGTTTGGTTGGAATCCCAGCTGTCATCTTTTTCTGTGGAGTTTGTATATTCTCCCTGTGCAAGAGTGGGTTTTCTCCAGACAAGCTACATAGGTTAATAGATGTCTCAAAATTGCCCCTAAGTGTGCATGTGAGTGTGTGTGGCCCTTCATCAAACTGGCAACATTTTCAGGGTGTATCCTGCCTTTGCACAGCAGGAGCTGGGTTGTCTCCAGCAGCTCAGTGACCCCAAAGGGATTCAGCAGGTTCAGTCCCCTTTAGATACATGTTTTTTTTAACTAAAAACAAAAATATTATAATCATAATTGAGAAAAATATTAATTCATGTTTAAGGCTAAAAGGACTCGGTAAATTCTGCTTTGGTAGCAAGGGTTTTGGGATGTGGGAGGGCATGAAGTGCTAAACGCACTGTGAGGAATACATGAAGTTGTTAAAAGTTGTTCCACCACTAACTGCCTTTTCAGAAGTATTGCGTGTATGAACATTTCAGAGCATGGACAAAATTGGTAGTTTTAGCCATAAATGTGCATAAAGGTTTTTTTACTCTACAATGTATAGAGTAAAAAATTAAAAACACACACACAGCCTGATAACTCCAACCAAAGACCCACTCCAATCTATTTTGAGTGTTCACAGTGGTATTTTAATTGCAGCCTTTAATTAAAAAAGATAAATTAAAAAAAAAAAACGTTTTGTTTTCTAGAGCATAGTTTCTGCAGAGTGGCTGTAGTTCTTTAGAAATTTGTCACTGAGTTGAGGACGGGACTGCTGGGATAAAGCAAGCCCGCCCCACTTCCCATCGCCCATCTGTTTAGTTTGCACCAAATCCCAGCTCAGCCAAGGAAAATGAAGACATATATGGAGATGTACATCAGAACGGAACGGAGCGGAGCAGGCAGCTCAGGGCCTGCCAATTGTAGTTTCCACAACAAAATTACACGCTTTTTCAAATGGCATTTTTTTCGTCTGCTCCTAAATCACAACGATTTGTAAAAAAAAAAAAAAAACATTTTAAAAACTGTGATTTTAATGCTTAATTTGTTTTATATGTCTCCCATCATCAGAAAAATCCCACAAGAGCATTTTAAACACACCACAAAACACAACTTTCATTGCAGTGGGTCTTTGAGGTGATATTTAGATACCACATCTTTAACAAAGTCCACTCGGTCTCCTAGACATACCGGAACTTCCTGTCTCATCAGTCACTAGGGAGCAAAGGTATTCCCAAAGATTTCTATTCAGCAGTGTTCATAGCAGGTGCAGACTTTGAGAAAATAGAGATTAGCTCTCTTTACTCCACAAAATGATTTATGCTGCAGCTTTTATCAGGAAGCTTCTCCCTGCCTGCAAAGATCATTTCCCCTGACTCCACCTCAAAACCAGAACTATTTTAAGCATTGGCTCATTAATACTTAGTGATTGGATTCATTGTACGGCAGTCCTGATGGATGTTCTCTGAAGTTTTCTCCTCTCAACTCCCACCTCAAAGCCCTCTTCAATCATCGCTGTTTCCTTCCCAAGAATGCGGCGCTATTGTCCGCAAAACATCAGATAAATCAGTTGGCATTGCCCTTTTGTTGGTTCGGTTCATCTACATGAGGCTGCATTAACCACCCGTTTTCAGACCAGACATAATGACAGCTGCTCCAACCTAAATCTCCACAGACCTTTAAATACTGTATCAATAAATCAGCAGCCACAGAAGTTGTTTTCAGCTCTTACTATGTCCTCTTCACTTTTTCAGAGAAATCATAGATTCATAGCAAGACATCAAATGCACTCTTGAGCCTTTTATTGTCAAGCTTCCCCTCCATGTCCGTTTTTTTTCTTTTATTAACCTATGGAATTGTGCCCTTTTCAAATGTGCCTTCTTTTGTGATCCTGATTAGCCATATCACTCTGCATTTGTTTGTTTAGGTATCTCTGATCTGCCAGGGCAAATCACTACGGCCAACACAAAGCTGAAAACAGCATTTTCTTTGGTTCATAAAACCAGCGGATCCGTGACCTTTTTTTTTCCACACATTTGTTGAAGCTTCAAGTGACCAACTCATGCAGGGATTCTATTATTCTTTGCAGTGTTTGTCTTGACCTTGGACATTTTGAGCGTTTCAAGAGTGCATTCCCTTACAGCATATCCAGGCTCGTCTCTGTGACCCGTTCACACATCTGTGCATTAGTTGCATGTTTTATTCCAGGGGTGGTTGACTCTGACTTTAAGCTGATTTTAAGCTCTGCTTGAAAATTTGCTCAGTAGGAAAGTGTGTTGTGCTGCAGAAAGTCTGTTGTGGGTGCTACA
Organism: Oryzias celebensis; assembly: GCA_014656515.1. Classification (NCBI taxonomy): domain Eukaryota; kingdom Metazoa; phylum Chordata; class Actinopteri; order Beloniformes; family Adrianichthyidae; genus Oryzias; species Oryzias celebensis. Next base: position 14,471,092 of record BNCR01000017.1, on the reverse strand, counting down.
GCAGGGTCGACTACTATTTATACTCCATCTCTGCAGCAGAGGTGCTTCATTCCCCGTCTCCATGGACTCCAACCGGGAGAGGAGATGAAGGAAGAATGTGAAACGAAAAAACTTTGAATATTTTTCTAATGTGTGGTGATATCTACACTTTTGCTTAAGTCAAACAATTTCTTCAATCGCACATTTGATCCGCGTTTGCACGTAAACCCCTTGAGATGTTTAAAAAGGAAAAAAGGAGTATAAATAGCCATTGCTTCATCTGGCTCGAGAATAAAATATATTCTGTTCAGAAAACAAAATGTCTCCATTTAACAGACACCAACAAAATACCTGGACACATTGTCATGGTAACCACACGTCTCTTCAAGCTGCATCCTGAAACCAGCTGCAGCAGGACTTTGAACATCCGCGTTAACCTATGCTGGAACACTCCCTAATCTTGAATGCTTGGTTTCAACCATAATCAAGCTTTTAAGTAAAAGCATGAGAAATGAAGAAGGTGTTAGGAGTGGGTGCGGACAGGGAAATCAGCTGTCAGTAGCCAGATACTTCCGTTCTTCTCATTAATTACTTTTGGGGAAAGAGAGTTGGAAGCCAAATTAGTATTGATTGTGATGGGCCAGTATAGGGCCAGTTTCACTGGCCTTTCTCACACATCATTGCCTCTCCTCATCCCCATTAAATGGGAACAAGAGGGATCAGTGGCAAGCTGGGACCTATTAAAGACAGGACCCTAAGAATGGTAGACAGGCTAGCTAGCGGACAAAGCTTCTCTACAAGTGGACAACACTTTTTTTTCAAATTGGATCTGTTTGACCTTTAATCTCCTTCCTCTTTCTTTAGAGCAGGTTGTCAATAAGGGATAAACGCTGAAATAAAGGTAATTGTCAATGCTGCTCAATGTCAAACTTTGTCCCCAATCGTTTTATTGTTTTTCCTTTTTTCGATTTGTTTTTTTTCTTTTTTTTTTTGACTTTCACTTTATCAAACCTGAAAGCCGAGACACAAGTGTAGAAATGGCTCTTGGTGAGTCTTTCCCTTTTTTTCCAGTTTCCTTTCTACCACCACAAACCCTGCTTTTATAGCGTGACTGATGATTTTAATTACCAGTTAACTCCCTGTACTCAGCAGATCCACATGATAAATCTTCTGCAGGGTTGTTAAAGCCACCATCTGGATGGTGTGAAGGAGTCTATGGAGCTTCTCTGCGCCGTCACAGAGAAGACAAGCAACACAACAGGGGTGGACTGCAGGTGTGCCGGGGGAGTGGATGAAACTGCCCCAGTTTAGATTTGGTTGACTGTTATTTCATGCGAGAAGAGATGCATCCATTTTTCTTTCCAAGATTTCGCGAAGCAACAAAGTGCGTCCAGAGAAGATCCATCAAATCTACACAGGAGAAGAGAGATTGCTGTGGGAGATTGGCCAATGAATTGCATTATTATGCATGGATGTAGCAGAAGACATGACGAAGCGTGAAACCTGATAGAACAGAGTCAAATCCACAGGTTGTACATCAATGAGAAGCATTAAAAATGCAGAACTTGTTCGTATAGTAAAGTTGTTAATAAAGAAGAGGATGAAGAATTTATTAGCAAAAAATGCATACATTCTTCTAAGCAACCTGTTTTTTGACAGCACTGACGTTGGAATATACGGTCACCTGTTGAGGTGATGTAATCTAATGCTTCATTCACACCAAACGCGGCTAAGGCGTCAAATTCCCATCTGCCACCTCTCTTTTGACACGTGTCAAATTTAACGCTCGAGGCCTTGGCGCCCAACAGTAATCAGACAGCAAACCCGTGGCCCCAGCGGCTTTAGAAAATGTATGGAGTTCAAGAACAAAATACCCTCGCATCGCGCGGTCATATTGAATTTATTTTTCTACCCTTTGATCTAGTCACTGAAAACATCACATGCCCAAAGCTAAATCTCTGATTGCTTGTGTTTCAACCTCGCCGCATCCAACGCCAAAATTGGGCCGCGCTGCCTCAGACTGCGTCTTTACATTGACTTAACATTGAAATTTGACGCCCCTGCTGCGTAGGCCGCTGGTGTGAATGCAACATGAGAGTTTCTATTTATCCATTTCAAGGCCGTTTTTTTACTTTGGGGTCAATGCAATCTTGGCCCAATACATTGTCAAAGGGCCCAACACTTTCTAAAAGGGGGCAATAGATATGGGACAAACAAGCCTGACTGTGGTTAGAACACGGCATATTAGGCTGTTGCAGTGCCTTTAAATTAAAATCCAAACTCAGTTTCAGAGCAGATTTCAAGATAATAGAAGAGAATAGAATGTGTTGCGAACAAGGAATGTAACTGTGAAGGCATAAAAAGGTTTTTTGTGACTGTTTTTTTAATATTAGTTGATTCATTTAGCTCCCTTCACCTGCCTTCTCTAGAACACTTCTACATTTAGATCTTATATTGACGATGTTGAGTCATCAACAATATTCACTGTAACCTCACAATAACCTCAGGAAGGTTGGATCAATGCAGCCATTTGTTTTTGGGGTTTTTTTGGAACGAAACCAGATAAGCAAAATCTCCAAGAAAAATAATTTCCTGTCCCACATTTTTTAAATGATACGGGTGTCAAGGAGACAAACGTTATAAAACCAAATAAATGAAATTAAAGAAGTTGACCACTACTTTAATTATCTTTAATGGGTTTTTTTGGAAGCCTCTTAAATGACACTTCTCTCACTTCTTTTTGTACTGCCCAGTGTTTTTCCAGTGTTCATCTTTTTTTTCAATTTGTTTTATTTTACCACATTGAAGATCATTAAACAAAGATCCCACATGTCGAGACACGTTTCTGAAATTTGTGTTTGACATCATGACAAAGTGGCTATAAATATCACACAGAGCAGTTATTAGACGTTTTGTGCTGCACTTTGACGTAGACAATAACATGAATGACTTCAGGAGCACAAACCAGCATCCTTGGAGTGTTGTAGTCAAGTATACATTGCCTCTCTGACATGCTGACATCAACAGCAATCACATTAAAAAATAATCATGTCTTTGTACAAGTATGTTAATATATATTCTATAAATGTATTATAATTCTTAGTTCCAATGAGTCACATGACTTGCATTGTTCACAACAAAATGTACTAATGTTTTTAAATCTTTTTAGCTGCAAAGTTTAAACTTGAATTGTAGTCTGCGTAGGAGGGGGTACTTTGGTTTGTTTCAGCATTCAAACTGCAATCAGAGCCTATTCTTTGTCTGAGCAATAAGATGTTAAAACAAATACTAAATATATATTTATTAATCCATCCAATAACTAAAACCAACATTTTTTATATATTAGGGAACAGCATAAACAGGTTCAGAGATGAGGGTCTCTGTTGAAGATCCCTGTAAAAAAAGATTGACCGAAAACAAATAAATGAAGCAAAACCTACTGTTATTATTTTCTTTACTGTTATGGGTAGTGCTCTTGCCTTATTGCGAGAAAGCCCTGGTTCAAATCCCATCTTGGTCTTTTTCATGGGGAATTTGCATGTTCTCCATGTAAATGGGTGGGTTTTCTCCGCCACTATGGATGGATGGATTTTCTGAACGGTGAGTCTGTTAATTAAATATTTAAATGATATAATACATGCTTGATGTCTTGAGAAAATATGTCCTTTTTAGTGTTTTGGGAATCAAAGTGAAGTAATTTGAACTAGACTAGAATCCATTGTCTTGATGCTACAACAACAGCAGTGACAGCAAAATAATCATGTTAAAAAACTATGTCACATTCTGCAGCCCCTAACAATCTGATCAGAACCGGATTATGAAAACTATGCTAAACTATACAATAAAGTAACTATGTAGGGGTGGGATTTCTTTGAGTCTGCTTCGTCCCACTCCTTTTCAAGCAATCAATCAAGCTCTACTTAACATTTGTTATTAATCACTATATTTCATAAATCAAATGTGACTTAAGTGAGTCTTTGTTTTTGTCTTTTTATCTTTTAAGAAATGCATTTCATTGTCTCTGTAGTGAGTTTGATAAATCTTTGATTTTTTTTTTTTTTTTTTGTCTTGTCCAATTTATGCTTGAAATAAACCAAATGAATCAAATCAATTAAATCAAACACGTCTGTCATTAAAACTGATTGCTGTTTTCTGAAACTAACTATTTGGTAGTTAAACAATTTGATTGCATTTAAATCCAGTTTTCCCAAAAAGCATGAGACTGGTGTCTTATTGATTTTATAACTTTGTTATTTGCAACTCAATGTGTTTATATCAATATATTATTCCATGTTTCCCAAAAATATGTGTAAGCTAACATAATCTTTACTTTGTAACAGCACTTTGTAGATTGCAGTTTTCATTGTGCTAGAAAATATGAACACTCCTGTTAAACATAAATGATAAAGCCATAGCTGCCACAGAATAAAGACGGTAAATTAGGGTAAAAACATACAAGGGCAATGAAATAACCATTGGTGTTACATTACAAATGTATCAATGCATAAATAACAAGTTAACATGCCCAGCCCTGATATATACCTCCTTATAGGGAGATTTCCCAGAGGCATCCATAAGAAATATGAGAATCACCTCAACTGGGTTCTCTAAAAGTGCAGGAGCAGCACCTCCACTCTGATCTCTCATGATAACCGAGCTCCTCCACCTGTCTTTAAGGGAGTGTCCAGTCGCCCTGTAGAGAAAACTCATTTCAGCTGCTCGCATCCACGATTGTATCCTTTTGTTCACGATCTAAAGCTCACGACTGTAGGTGAGAGTAGAAACATAGATTGACCAGTAAATCGAGAGCTTTGCCTTTCGCCTCAGCTCCTTCTTCACTATAACGGATCGATACAGCGACTGCTGCAGCCGCTGTTCCTATCTGCCTGTCATCCTCATGCTTCATACATCCCTCACTTATAAACGAAACCTCAAGATACTTCAACCATCTACTTGAGGCAGGAGCTCTCCACCTACACTTAGAGAGCAAACCATCCTTGTCCAGGCAAGAATTATGGTCTTGGATTACCTGGTGCTTCACACTCAATTACTGATTGATGTGAAAAAATAATAAATAAATAAGCCCATAATGGTGCACTTCATTTGTCTGGTAAAAGTGGTTGTAACTTCTACGTCACGAGCAATAACATCTTTACCTTTTTAAGTGTTTAGGTAAGTTGTTATGCTAAAAACCCCTGACAGCATGATAGAATTGTTGCCCAACTTATCACTTGTGAGGCTGGATTTTAAAATAAGTCTGTAAATGAAGTCAAATCCAACAGTTTGACTGTTTGCACGTCTTGTTTCTGTGTACAGAAGGTCAAAGACCTGGCTCATTATCGGGTAGACATTAATGTCAATAAAGTGTATCAATAATGAGTCCCAATGCAAAACCCATGTCTTTTCCGTGGGTTTGCAAAGCTAACAGACACACTTCACATAAGCATTTGCTGTTTATTCACACCCTAATAAAAAAGACAAACACTTACGATCAATGGTAACACTGGGAACATCACTTCACATTGACATCAGTCCCCTAAAGAAAACTTAGAACGAAACAAACTGAGCAGATTCAGTCAAAACTGAGTGAAAGGCATTTGAATATTTTGTGTATCTTTCACCTGTTTGCTCACACAGATTTTATGTTTCTCAGAAAATGTCCCCTTGGTGACATTAGACAAACAATGAGAGAGGAGGCACATCAATGTGAGGGTTGTAAACAAGAGTTTCCATATTGTGTTTGTGTTTCTCTGGCTCTTTATCAACATGGAATCAGCGGACTGTTACGACATCGTTTAAGCTCTCACACAGCATCAATACTGACTCTATTGATTTTTTTTAAACAGTTAATGGAAGCCTTTAGGGCAGGAAAGCTAATTAAAATCATATGCAGGTCAAGCTCATTTAAAGACTCCCCATTAGTTTGTGTTGAGCTCAACCACGCTCGACTGAAAAATCCATCCATGGGGTATCATAATTGACTGCTGGTTCTAATGGCTTTCCAGTTCTCCTTCATCCCAAGGATACATAGGGAGTTCCTCTGGCAGATTTCATGCAGCAGGTTTAATAGCCCACATACAGAATCATTAAAGACAATTGATGTGTGTCCTCAAGGTGTCTTGTCAGTGCCTGAAAAAAGTGTTGTCTTTCCAAAGGCAGGAGGCATTTGGAAATAAATTGCGAGTCTCCACCTGCGCTTGCTGTGTGTGTTTGCTCGGTCTCTTTCTATAAATTATGCAAAATACCCGGCCTCTGTAGGATTTATACATAATGAGCTTGAAAAAAGTCCCAAAAGGGGAATTTAATGTCAGCAGAATTACATTTATCTGACATCATGATCAGCTACAAAAGTCCAATTAAGACTGTTAGCATCTCAATAGAGACTTAAGATGCGAAACGATATCGAGGCTGATTTTGTTTCTAAAACTTTGATTGTGACCGGTAGCCAGAGCTGCTATATTTTACCTGGCCTTTCATCTGAATAGAGAGCAGTCTCCAAAAACCATGTTTTTCCCATCATGCCTGGTCCCTGCTCTCATGTGTGTACGTGCTCTCCAGTTTATCGCCACAAATCACGAGAGGCTCACTCTGTTGAGCTGATTTGAATCTGTGAGTCAGGAGGAGATTAAGCCGAGGCTGTGTTTATTGTTTCTTATCAGGGCACAATATGCTAACAGCAGATGCCAATGATCTTGCTGCGTCTTAGAATAGCTCTTCCCCAACACGACTCTCGTCACAAACCACATCGGCCCTCTGTAGCCGGTGTGCCCAGCTGGCATAAGCAGCGGAGGACACACAGCACGCCACAGCACTAACATGGGGCTTTGTTAGACAAATTTTGATCGGATAAAATCCCACTGGGAAGACTTTCCCCTAGATGTTGTGAAGGAAGAGAGAGATAGGAGGAGTAAAGTGTGAGAATTGATGTGTGTTGCAGATATTTTTTTATTTCCCCTAAACAGGTTCATTTTGCACTTCAGCCACTGCATATCTATTTTCTGAAAATTGCAATGTGCTCATATGTATGCACGTGGGCATGCACACAACTCCCACACACATCCTGCCCTTTGAGCTTGATGACTATGCTAATAGTGTAAGCAGTTTCAAGTCACGCGTGACATTATACTGTTCAGGTTTCACCAGCATTTCAGGCTACCTACCCGATTCTAAATGCCTTGCAAGTTGATGGTTATTAAGGAGAAGTCAAGCAAAGAAACGCATTTAATTTGAAAGTGGCTGTTGCTCAATACAAGATGCTGGACTGTGCATCTCATCGGTACTATGCTTTTCCTTGGTCACCAAGTTTTGAACTCTGCTAGTGTTTTGAGTTGGTTGTTAGATTGCATTTTTTATTCTTTGGCAGATTTAATGATTGAATTTTAATCAAAGGAATACTGGTCACAGCCCGTTTTGGGAGAAACTCCTGACAAAAGTAAAATATTACAGTAATATGTTACTTTTTGCAGTAAAAAAAAGCAATTGCTAATGAACTTTGAGTAATATTTTACTCATTTATGCCAATAATTCATTCAGTTACTCATTCACATTCCGTAGAACAGATTTCCTTCCCAAAAAAAAAGCAAATTTAATGTACCATAATTTGTGTGTAAGTCGCACCAAAATATATTTCAAACCACAGATTAACTCACTGTAATATTACTTGCAGAAGCAAAAAAATGCATTATAAAGAGGAAAAAAAATCATATACAAGCCAGAGTACAAGTCACACTTTTAGGAGAAAAGTGCAACACTTCTGAACAAATCCGCCAAGCCCAGAGCAATGCACTGTTCACACTGAATGCTATTTACACCTAATGCTTCAATTCTAATGCTTTAAATTTGATGACCAATGCTTGTCCTAAAATATATCTGGGTTCCTGAGATCACTGAGTCTTTTTCTTTTTTTTCTTTTTTAGTGAAGTTCACCTTCTATTACAGGAGCTGCATCTAAATGCTGACGCTTTCAGCGATACTTCTCTACATCTCTGACCCCGTTTGATGACTTGCTGTCCTGCATTAGTCCAAGGAATAAAAAAAGTACAAGAATAATATTGTCTTGATGCAAATAAAAAAAATATCACACACTTCAGAAGGTGAACGATCAGATTCTCGTCCTTGTTCATTTTGGAGGACACTGCCTCTGTGATGCTGTCAGTAGCAAATACAGATACGTACACACAATGAGTGTATATCACTAGAGATGGCAGAGTACTTCTAGACTCATGTCTAGAGTCTACAGTAATGCTGCAGCATCAGGGAAAACTTATAAACAACAATAAAAAGTAATATGGAATGTATTGCAGTTTGCAAGTAACTTGCACAGTTCTGGTCAAAGCAGATTATAAAGTAAGATATTTTTAGATCCAAAAAAATCACGAACATGAAGCTAATCTACAAGTTTGTAAACTAACGTTTTGTAAAGTAATTTGTATTTACTGGAACTGTTACTTTTTTTTACTAAGTTCTTTTATTCCACAATGCAGAGCCCCGAAAGGAACATTACAGTAAAAAAAAGTATATCACTGCTTTCACATGTGCAGGAAAAACATACTGGTGCTCATGAGAAAACTAAGTGGTCATTTGAACACAGGAGACCTTTTTGGAGTCAGCTGCGCAGTTTCCTCGCTATATTGTAGTTTACCTTTTTCAGTCTCAGAATTTTTAGCAAAACCAGAATTTCAAAAGTCATAAGCTCTCTTTTTTAATATTTGTTCTGTTCAGCAGCTGTGCAAATAGGCAAAAGCTGACAACCTTGTGTGTTGGACAGATTATATTTATTACAATTGGGATTTTGTTATAGTCTGAGTTAGACCGCCCTCTGAGTTTGACAGGACAGTTAGACAGAGCAAGTAATGAAATGCTGCAAACCGGACCATGAAATCATTAATTTAATCATTAAATAAATACATGCTTTTTAAATAATTTAAATTTGAATTTTAATTAAACAATTAAACATTGACAGATTTAATGACACTTTTAATTATTTAATGACAATTTTAAATAATTAATGACACATTTATGTAATCATTTCATGTAAAATATATTTATTTCAATATGTCTCTTTTAGCCCACACTGGACACTGAAATAATTGTCATTAAATATTTAAATGTTGTGTAAACGGTTAAAAAAATGATGTCAGCTGACAAAATGTAAACATTGGTGCTAAAGGTCGAGTGTTAAAGTGCAAGTGTTTGCAGGCCAATCGATCTTAACCCTTTCAACTGCTGAAGCAGTTCTCAATTCTGAAGCAGAGAAAAGCAGCCTTGCGCTGATAATGTAACACTTACTGTAGTGAAGACGTAAGGCAGCTGATTCTATTGCAGAGAAAAGCAGCTGTGCACCACTATGCATATGCAACACTTTACGTTTATACATGTAAAGCCGCTTTTCTCCGGGTTGGAATCAGCTGATTGACGTTGATCGCATGAACGGTTGAAGAGTTTTGGCAGGTTAAAGGGTGTATGTTATTTAGAAAGATCTCTAGTGTTAATGGGTGTTAATAGCCCCTCCAAAAAAAGGGAGGTTTCTCAATGTCATCTTTACAGGCTCAGTTTCCAAAAACTTGTACATCTCTCCTTGTGTAAAAGACTTTCACTCCCATCAGGCCTGATCTGTGGTCATTTGGAAGGGCTCATGAGATCATGGATTTATCAGGAAAGTGAAATGTGTTCCTAACTTTTAAAGGAAGCAGTGCGTCTGCTTGCTGCTCAGTCTGGCCTCAACACCCAAGCTTTCATCATTACACTGCCATTCCTAATGAACCCCAAACCCTCAGAATACATCCCAGTGCTGGACTGTTTTTTTCCTTTTACCCTGAAGCTTCATGCTTCACTTACTCAGATTGAGGAAAAAGTGCAGAGCAGCTTTCTCAGGCACACTCTTGCAGAACAAGTGAAATGGAGTTTGTGTTATAATTTCACTTTAAACCCACTTGAAAAAAGAAGGCCTGTTATTTGTACCCATGTAATGAGTTAGTACTGTTATAGTAGATGAAATAATATATAGAAATGACTCTCAGGGCAGTGTTATCTGCTGACCTCTCTTGGGGACTCAATGCAATTATGTACACAGGGAAAATTCATAGAGTAAAGCTAAAGCAATTCAGTCAAATAAAGGGAGATGTAGTCTTTCGAACTTACTATCGAAACAAACTACATGATATCATTAGACAGTGAAATAGCTTCAAGAAAGCTGACTTTAAAATCTTTTTTTAAAAGAGAATGACTGAGCAGAATCTTGCTGTATGATAAATATCACTTTTACATCACAATAACCACCGGCTAGAACCAAGAAAAGTCCTAATTCTGCATTCAAAGCACATTTTCATTGCTCACTGGGGTCTCCACACCCGAAGTCGGCAGCTACAATGGTGGCTTTGTGAGGCTGTGGGTAAAGATAGTTAAACGGTAACCTCAGGATCAATGTTAGCATACAGCTGTATAGCAGTAATGGAGTACGGGGCCATTATTGTGGCAGTGTTTGCTAACAACAGTTCATACAATTACATGTAATTTAAAAACCCCTTTGTGTAATGAATCCCAACAGGCTGCATTAACTCCTTTTTACTTCACTTCTGCTTCTGGAGTCATTTGTAAGTCATTGATTACTTTGAACCACATAATACAGTTGAGGATGAGTATGACGGGGCTTCATGCGTGTTAGGAACTGAATCATCTCAAATAATTAATCATCACTCTTTATATGACGGTCCCAAATGACTCATTAACATTTAACAAGAGATTCCTTCCTTTTTCCCTTTTCATTGCTGCAGAAAGATTTGACCCTAATTTAAACATAATCACACATACGTGCATATACAGTACATATATATACATATATATGTATACATATATTTGAGGGGGGTTGCATTGTGGTGCAGTGTGAAGTGTTCTTGCCTCACAGCCAGAAGGCCCTGGTGGAATTCTCAGCAGGGACCCTTCTGTGTGGAGTTTGCATGTTCTCCGGGTAGTCCGGGATGCTTCATAGTTTACTTGATGATTCAAAATTGTCCTTAGGTGTGTGGGATTGTGGCCATGCGACAAACCTATCCAGGGTGTACCCTGTCTTCACCCAAACAGTAGCTGGATTTAGAAAATGGATGGGTGGATGTGTAACTTTTTATTTGTGCTTTTTTTTTCAACTTCAGTATATTTCTTTTATCTCTTCATTTCCAAAATGGCTTTTATCCTCCTAATTATTATTGGATTTTTAAATCTGCAATATAAAGTACAATTTTTACATAATCGCCATATGTACATAACTTACATGTTTATCCTTTGCAGATATTTTTTGCACTACGGTGACAAATTTGTATCCATCCATCCATCCATCCATCCATCCATCCAATATTCTAAAAGTCTAAATGAATATTAGAAAAGTCTAAATCAAAACCTTCATAACTTGTTTCTCCATTTTTGTGTCTTTGATCCAGGTCCATCTCTGATCGGTGCTCTAAAGAAAGACTGGGCTTCTCCAAATAGCATAGCTCTCTCCTGGCAGCAGCCTGAGGAAACAACACTTCTTGTTCTAGAATATGAGGTCAAATACTACGAGAAGGTAAAGTTTTGTAATAACCTTTAGTAATAATAGGTTAATTTGACCTGAATTCTTTTTAAATAAAGAATACCTTAACCTGGTTTCTTAAGATTTTCCAAATTTATAAAAAATAATGTTGAGCTACAGGGGGAAAAAAAGCCTTCTATGTGCAGCTTCCAGACATAGGCCTGTCTATGTCTGGGAGCTGCACAGTGTGGTGCCCATTATGCTCAAACAATTCCTCGTGGTTCTTTTTGTCTAAGTTATTTTTCAAAGTTTTGTGGTTCCTGGGCACTTAACTTTGCAAACCTAAGCTCAAGCCTAAACTGAGCTAGCAAGCTGTTTATAAAGGAATGTTACTCAATTCTTCTAAACAATATTAAAAACGTAGAAATGACAAACAGTAAATACTTTTACAATAACTGGTTATTGTTTGTGATTTTCTTTAATTATTTATCAGATGAACTCCCAATTTTTTTGAAGTTTTCAAGCCTTTTTTGTAAGATAAAGTTAACTCAAGTTAATTAAATCAGCAGAGCCCCATTAAAACCATCTTCATATCTGTGGTGTCAATACTATCAAACCAGCTTAGGTTTAAAGGATAAAGATGCAATAGATTTTTTTTCTGGGTTATTTTATCTCAATATATATTGTCATGATGTTTGCTTTTTAATTATCAGTACATAAAAAATCAATCCATTATTTTTCCAAGTAAAAGATCTATCAAAAATGTTTGACCAGCTCATAACTTAGTCATAACTTTCTTAAAGCTTTTGTTGATCCTCAGTCTGATGTCTATCACAGGAACATGAACAGTTGAGTTACTCGTCAACACGCACCAAGGTACCCAGTGTGATCGTTTCCGGGTTACTTCCAGCCACCTGGTATGTCTTCAGTGTGCGCACCCGGACATCAGGCGGATTCAGCTCGTACTCCTCCAAATACGAATTCCAAACTACAGGAGACTGTGAGTATTGCCCAAACCTTCTGCCCCCAGTTAGCTGAGAAGGATCTTTAGGACCATTTTTTGTTTTTCTACTTTTAAGGTATTTCTAATCTGGCAAAAAAATTTACCTAGTTTTTGCAAACATGAACTTTTTTGTCATTTTTTTTTTATAAGAATAACAATAGGAAATAGATATAAAGTTAAATTTAAGTTCAGTGTTATATCTGATTATATAATTATTAGATGTGTTTTGTCTTTCTTTTCATAAAGAAACATTTGTAAATTGTGTTAATTTGTAAAAAGTGTTCACTCGTTATTCACAAGTTATTAATACATATTTAACATATTATTTTCATTTCATTGTATATAATTAAATGATGAAAAACTTTTTTTTCCATTAGTGAAGCAAATACCAGCCTCAAATTATTAATTTATAATTGAATCTAATAGAATTTAATTGAATCTTTATTGAAACAATTGTTCTTGCTTAAAGACCCACTTCAATGAAAATCCACCACAACAGCTTTACCTCTGTTCTTTATCCACCACTACAATGTCTGGTTGGTTCGCCATAACCATCCTGTCCATCTGTATCTGGAAGTCCCGGAGGATCTACGCTCTCTCATTCTCTACCACTGTCAGAGATGTTTCCCATTTTGACTTTGGGGTTCCCAGTCCATATTCTGCACACATGTTCCTTGTATACTATCCCAGCGACCTGGTTGCTCCACGGGTTCCAAGCCATCATCTCAGCCATCATCTTTGGATTGTTTCAGGCGCCTCTTTGCATAGCCTAACCTTGGGTCTTGTCTGCAGTGGTAGATCTGAGCCTCAATCACTCTGGTGCTCAGAGCTTGTTCCTGAGCTGCCAGGATGAGTGTTTCTCTGTTGTCCTGTAGGCCAGCCTTTTCAAGCCATAAGACTTCTTGATTTCAGCCCCTTCAGTTACTGTTTGGTGGTATGCAGGGGCTTTATCTTCCCATGAAGATATGTCTTCCAGCACTGCATCCTCTGCTGTCTATTGCCTGAGACATTCACTGAGCACACTGTCAAGTGGAGCCTTGATCTTGATGTATTCATGCCTTTTGGATGTTTCATCCTGGATAGTGGCTTCCACACTCACTGGAGTAATTCCTTCATTTTCATGAGCTGGCCTCTTACTTAAAACTGTATTGCTAGATAGCGACATCCTACTACGTTCATCATTTTTGTTGCTCCGCTTAGGTTGAGGTTGTAAGGGGCTCTAAGCTAGCGGGAGAGAGTGTAAGAGACAAATTTCTGATGAACTCTTGCCGCTTTTTTAATATTAGCTAAAAACTGCATAATTATAATTAAAGACCACTGGGAACGATTTTACAATAGATCAAAAGATGATTGGAATGGGACTTTAAGATTCAAAAGGATTTAATATGCAGGATTTTTTAATGCACAGTCCTTGCTTTATTTGATGTGTAGCCACAACATCTTGACAGCAAGATTTTCATGTCTCAATTGATTTTTGCCCCCAAAATGTAAATGCAAACTATAAAATTACATTTTTAAAACAATCAGGAAGAACGTCCTTTAATCTTTGATTCTATATTTCCTACATATTTTCAAGCAAGTTGCACCTTTACAACATGGGTACAAAATACAAAGGTGCAGCTGCCCTTTTATGTTGAGGTAGGTATTGTTGAGAGGTGATTTGGCTTCACAGAAGCCCCCTCCTTTCCAAAACTGCAGAGCTTTTGCTCTATCTGCAGATTAGAGGCTGCTCGGCCAAGCTTTTGTTCTGCCTGGCCTTTTATCTGTGTGAGAGAAGGTGGATTTGGCTCCTGTCGCTCTCTTCAGTCTGTCTGTCTGCCTGTCAGTCAATGTCAGCGCACTTGTTTTGGGTTATTTTTCAGCCATCTGTGCATTTGTCACTTATCGTAAGTCTCTTGTTTTCATTTTTGTCTCTCGCTTCCTTCCTTTTCTTTTAATACTCAAACACCTCATTTCAGCTGGATCAATTGAACACATCTGTTTAGTAAGTGATGTGAAGAGTGCGTGAAACTGAAAATCATCATCTGACCACTGTCAGTTTTCACTGAATTCCCCCCCACCACCACCTCTCTGAATGATGTGTAATAATTTCTTATCAAGTACAATGACACACATCAACATCTCCCTCCAACTGTCTGCTTTCCTTCTAACACACATCCACACAAGCCCTCGCCATTTGGCTCGCCACCATGCACTCTGATCTCCAATTCATATTCATTAAGCATGAAATATTATAGAATACGTTTGGTAATAGTAATCATCTTTCAATTATCTGGGATTCGTTAGCTCTGTGACAAAACACAGAAAAGAGAAAATCATGAATATCAAATAAGCTCAATTTAACCAAATGATCACGGACTAAATCACAATTTCATGAATGAATAAAATTAATTAAACAGCAGCCGGAAAATGAATCATTCCAGCACAAAACTTGACAGGAGTTTTCTGCTCTACAAAGAGCTGGTCAGGTATCTCTCTATAGGGTTTCCTCAGAAAAACTCAGCCGGCGTATGTATGGTGCATTGATGGGTAAGAATATTGAAGATGATGTTTAATAAAAATTTCTTTTTTCCAATCACATTATTCTGAAAGCCATCGTCTATGCTTCTCGTTGCATCCCTTTGTTCTTTCATTCTTCCCTCCCACTTGAACATCTCATATTTTCTCTTTTTCTATTTTTTTCCATATATTCTGTGCCCAACACAATCATTTTTCTTTGTCAGCCAAGCTTTCAGTCTGCCATCAACTATTCTCTGCTTCTTACAGCTTCAGACATCGCCTCTGATCAAGGCCAGGTGTTAGTCATTGTCACAGCAGCAGTTGGTGGCTTCACCCTTGTCATCATCCTCACCCTCTTCCTCCTCATTACTGGACGGTAAGGAAAACTTACTTCTACTAATTTGTAATAAAATATCTGCTAGTAAAAATGATCTCAAATAACTGTGGCTAATAACTCTGCAAATTTGCAACCAGCTTAGAATTCATGGCATCAAACAGGTCGACACCTTTTTGTTCAGCAGTTGCCCTGGTAAATCCTAACATCTGACCTCCAGTTAAGTGTGGGTTTGTGGCCTGTACTTGTCAGAGTTGATGGCCCAAACCCCAAACATTTATGAAACTGGTCACTTGTAGATATGTAACTTGGGTTTAGTAAAATTTGACTTTTTTTTAACCACTATTGAAGAATTATTTCTTCAACAAAACTAAAGCTGCAAGTGGTGTTTGGTGGCCCGCAGACAGTCCCCGCCCTCGTCAAACCAGTCGCCATGATCAGCTCCCTTCGACTTGAGGGACGATCAGTTTGGGGGGGTTTGCGGGTATTTTAATTTTCACAATCTCTGTGGTCGCAGACTGGACCTGGTGTCATGTGCGTGAAATTCGTGAAGATCACTTGAGTATACATTTTCTTTCATTTTTCATTTCTGTGGATGGTTTCTCTCGCTGTGATGTCACCATTTTGTGGGAGAGGGCGTCAATCGCTAAGCCCAAAATTCCTTTTCACTGGGTATTAAGCGCATACAAATTTTGGAGACTTTTTTTAGTGTGGTGGGGGTGGAACTTTCACTCAGGAAGAAAGAATTGCTAAAACAATATTGTTCTTGCAGTCCATGACTGCTGCAAGTCAAGATTAAAGGCTTACAGACAAAGATTCCCTGCAGAGGTTAGTTGACTAAGTTTTGCCTTTTTACTTAAAAACGATTTTATTAATGAAGATTTCTAATGGCAATAAGCACAGATAAACACAAGCAATATTTCAAAACAAATCTGTTTAAGTTTGATGGTAGATTCTTCTATCCTAATTTGCAGGAATAAAAAACTGAAGATAAAGAAATTGAAAAAAAGTATTTTGCTTTTAGCAATTGTCCATAAACAGACAATTCAAAACAAAATAAGAAAAGGAAAAAAATGTGTGGGCACGCACACAGATATTTGAGTTTGCGTGAAGGTGTGATGTAACATTTCGCTTTATGTTTTGAAATAATTGCATTTGTCAATCCCCCATTCAAAGTAGACTGTTAGGAATGTGAATAATTGGCCTCATTTTCTATTTTTCTCTTTTAAATGGATCCAGCTCAAGCAAGAAACCACAAGTGTTCTTTAAGGAGGAAACAGAGAGAAAAGCTTATCCACATATTATTAATATTCAGAGAAGGAAGGAAAGATAAATCATTTGTCAGTCTGCCAACTGAACACCTCCCTCACAAACAAACACACACACAGTCTGTATTTCTGGTAAGAATGTGCAGTTTGGGCAAACTTGACACCACTTTTTTTGTTGAAGAGGAGAATTTTGGTGACTCAACAATGTGTTTTTTTTTTTCACAGTGAATGTTCTCAACAAAAACACACATTAAAGCTGCTGTAAACAGGCTGAAATGCATGATCTGTCCGCCATAATAAATGTCATTTTGGTATGTTTTTTACTGCAACAACAATTCTTTATGCTCAAAATTGGAGGATACATAAATTAATCCTGCTAGAGTATGTGTACAATTTACAATCATGATAACAACCTAATGCTATTTTAAGATATTGCATTTTGCAAGTTTTAGCAAAGTAATCCTGTTACTAAAAAGCTGAGTTCCAGATCCTGTTGTCCTCATGTCTCCTTTCATTTACATTTTTTGGCAAACATTTCAAGATTGGATTACTTTATTGTATTTTTTTGCACTATAAGGCACCCCGTCAATGAATGGTCTTTTTTTTTTTTTTTTTACTTATGTCATATAAGCCGGACCAAACTCCAAGGCACATTAACCGAGACAAAAGAGTCAGAGATGACTCAGTTAGTCAGACCTTATTAACTCTGTTCATAGTAACGCATTTGTTACGTTAGAAGCGTCAGCTAATTTGCAATACCTGTAACTCCCAACTATTTGCAATTTGTAAAAAAAAGACTGATATTGCTAAAACAAACCTCCAAACCTTGATAGTAACAAGTAAACTAATACACAGTCCAACAGAGCGACACGTTAACATATTTACGCTACCTGTTACTGTCAACCTTGTTTTATAACGACAAATGGAAAAAACAGACTGATACCACTAAAACAGATGTTACTGAGACTATACTAACTGCCAACCTTGTTAGTAACGCATAAAAAAACAGTCCAACACTGCTACCAGTTAGTTGATTGAACGTATTCTCAGTTACACCCAAATTTGTTTGAAATTCATAAAAAAACAGTGACAGCGCACCATTTACCTCTCAAAATCGCTTCAATATTAGTAAGCACATCCATATAAAAGGCGCTCCTGATTATCATGCCCACTGTTGTCTTTTTGAAAAAAAAAAAAAAACAAGGCTTTTGAGTGCTACTTATAGTGTGGAAAACCGTACGAGTCACTGTGCAGTTCCCCAGGGCCACAGGATGGGAGGAGACCCGGGACTCCCAAAAAACATTTTCCCTGCAGCTGTGCAGTCATGTCACAGGCCGTTACTTCTGCCTCTGTGAGTGAACATCATTTAACTCTGTGTGATCTTTTCATACAATGCTGCAGCTACAGCTGAAATGCAGTCGGCTAGCAGAGAAGTTTACCATGACGTAAAAAAATAAATGCAACATGTTTTTCCTGGAAAAGTAAACAATTCAGCACAACAGTTCAAAGTCAGAAATCGGCATTGTGGGATTTAGTGTTTTTCGTTCTTTCTTTGACTGGTAGGCAGGAATCACTTGATCCCGGTTTTGTTGTTTTAGGTCCCATTTCTTTGTGTAATGTAATTTATTCACTTGTGCTTCTTGCTAATTCTGTCACGCACTGTCAATATAATGTTGTGTCGATGACCATTCTATATTACTATAATTAATTTTTTAAGCTATTTTAAGTTATTCAAGTTATTTTTTTAATTTGCGAATAGACAAGTAACAATTATGAAAAACCTTGAAGTCGTTTTAAACTAAGCCCATAGTACTGTAAAAAAACATGAATAATATATCTTTCTTAAATTTAGCACAATACTTGTTTGAGACTTTAAACGTGAACCCTAATGGTATGCAGTAGAAATGCAATGATTCACAATACCAGCAATTCGGTTCAGTGGTGTAACAGACAGTTTGGGTTTTAATTGAGGATTTTGGCATCGCTAGTAGAAACAATAAAGAAATAAAAGTAAAATGCAGAGAAACAAAAACATTTCCCCAAAAATATGAATCAAATAATTGTAAAATATACAGCTGGTTTCACAGGACTACCAGGATTTCAAACTCTGTTTCTCATCTATAAATATGTGGCTTGCAAACTGAGGATGCATTAGCTAAAACAGAAGCAACTACGTGATGATTTTTTTTTCTGTGTTGTTTAAAGTATTAACACCTCTAACCTTTATTTACTTTCAAGCCGGGATTTCTATGTACCAGTTTCTCATTTGAGCCATGCCAGAGTTCAGATGAGCTTCCACAGCTGCTGAACTTAGTGACTTTCTGAGGAAACAGACTTTGGTGTGGATCAAAAAGTTCAGTGTGAAAGTGCACTAAGAAACTCCTTCGTCCCAACTTAAAAAAAAAGCATCACTTCACAGAAAAAATGTAGAATTGAGCTCATGAACACATTCAACATTGCAATTTGTATTCTCTATTTTTGCTGTCTTGTTACGTTGATATGAACTGTTCTGTTGTGAAAATAACTGCTATATATTTGCATATTGTGCAGTGCTGATCTTTAAATTGTATTTTCCTGCAGGCAGCAATGAGATCAAAAGAGTTTTTTGTTGCTCTGTCCATTGCCCTGTTACTTGCCTACAGATAATTTGATACCTATCAAGACTGAATTTTCCACATACAGTTTAAAGTCAATTCCAAGATGAAATGCATTGATTTTTTGCAACTTTTAAGCAAAAAGCGAAGAAAATCAAACTTTTTTTTCCTACTAAAAGCAACTGCACCTCTCAAAATATATACTCCAGGACAGGTGCAGAGAAAGGTGATGTCTTTAATAATTTTTATGACACAAAAATGGTAGGTACAAAAAAAAGTCTTTAGCCTTTTAGCAATTCAGCGCAAGCGTGACCTTTTTATTCTGATCTATCAAGCAATATCAGCATTTGGACTTTTTTTTTTTTACTTTGAATTGGTCTGTCATCTCTGTGGCGCCTCTGACCTGTGTTGGAGTGACTTTTACTTTCTTTCAGTTTTAGAAAAGCTCAGAATGGAGTCTTTGCAGCCAGGAAAAGATGATAGCTTTCAGTCAAAAAAGGCTTTTATAGATTAAGGTTTTGCAGCACAAATGGGTATTTAGGAGTAGCTGATGCGTGACGAGTGTTTAACACGTGGCTGCTCTAAAAAGCTTCCTGAATGCACATCTATGTTTGAGTATTCTGAATGTGGAGTGTGGAAAATTCTATAGGAGCAAAAGGTGCAGATATTTATCTCATGTGAAGAGTTTCACCTAATGTGTAAGGTAACTTTTCTATCTAAAATCATGTCCTCTTTTGGGATATTTTTTTTTTTTTATCTGTCCTTTCTCTTTTTAGCCAGAGAGACAGGACAGTGAGGGGAACTGTGGAGGATGTAAGGGCAGAGGAGGAGTGGTTTTGCTGATGCTTTGATTAGGCCTTTGAGTAAGGTTGTTTTACTGGGCTGCGTGGGTGTGTAAAGAGCTTGTGAAAATGTGGGCATGAATATGTGCTGGAACACCATCTAACAAGCCAGAAAACAGTGTAAGAAACGTAGGGGTTTGTGTGTTGTCTCTGGGTGTGAGGCCTCTTAAGAGAATGAAAGCCAGTGATAGGGACACACAGACAGCCGGATAAAGCGGATCAGAGGATAGGACTGGAAGAAGCTGATAAAGGCGCATGCCACAATTTCTTTAACGAACAGCTTGACCCCATCAGCAGAGGTCAAAGCTTGCTTTCCAAATCCCCTTCTTGTTCTCTCTGCAAGTGTTACTTGCCATGTTATCGGCTCTGCCTATCAGTTTACACAATCCTATAGGCTTCACTTAGACAGAGCGCAATACGTTGACCTGTGGCCCATGGCCCCCTGACACCTGCTCTAATATGGCAACCTGGATTATGCTAAGTCCTCAAAGAGAAGGGAGCTCATATATGTTCACAGATACTCAAGCAGGCTTGGTGGTTTTATTTCTCCCAGTCACACTCTGAATTCAGATGAAATGTTCTCACCCATCAGGGGCTGTTTTTAATAAGGCCAGAAGTTGTAAGCTTCAGTAACGTACATGTTCAAAAAAGAGACAGAAAATTAATGTTTTGGGGTTTTTCTCTCTGGCGTTCTTGCATAGCTATGATCAATATTCTACGATCGCTTTTGAGCTTTACATACAAAACGTGTGGCCATTGCATGCACGTTGAAAGTTAAACCAGGTTGAACTTTGACCAATCAGGAACTCGGATTTAATAGTGACAGTTCAGATGGCGTCTCTGACCAACCATTTACAAAATTGATCATGAAGAAGAAATTAGTAATTGCAGTTTGTGTCCAGTTGGAATTATATAACAGAAAGTCTACAATATATCTGAAAAGAGGTGTGAAGAAAAATCCTGGAGCAAGATTCACAAGATTTGCCCCGCTTTAACATTTCGCACCAAGCCTCTTCCAACTGGAGATGGTGGACATGCACTAGTATTGGGTGGCGACAGTCCAATATGCACACCATACACTAAAGGCTGGTTCGATAACGCCTAAAAGCAGGTTCTTGAACGTGGTTTTAAGCATTTTTGAACGCATGTGACATGCCCAGTGTGAACTTGGCAAAAGACGGATTCTCTCAAGTCCCTTTTGGAAAGTCCGAAGTCTTTTGTTTTAGGTTTATGTAATTTAAAACTGGTTACAATAACTTAGTGGCAACACAAAAATAGGCAATTCGTGTTTTTTTATTCCTACAAATTAAATACTAGTAAAGGCATTTATATGAGCTTTCTTTTGTAAGACCTGACAGTGAAGTCTTACAGTTAAAATCAGAAAACAAGTCCCAAAACTCAAGTCTTAAGTCTTTGGGATCAAGACCCTTCACAAGGAAAATTGTTTTCTAA
Source organism: Oryzias celebensis (assembly GCA_014656515.1). Classification (NCBI taxonomy): domain Eukaryota; kingdom Metazoa; phylum Chordata; class Actinopteri; order Beloniformes; family Adrianichthyidae; genus Oryzias; species Oryzias celebensis. The sequence continues at coordinate 14,449,618 of BNCR01000017.1, read as the reverse complement.
CATGTTCTTGTGGCATTTTTTTTTTTTTTTTTTTTTTGATGATGGAGGACACAGATAAAAAAAATGAAGCTCAAAATTGCATTTCTGAGTTTTTCTTTGATCAAACCGTTGGAAATTAGCAGTTGTGTTTGGAAGCAACTTGAAAAGTATGTAAAATCGTGTTTTTATGTCTTTTTTGTTTACATTTAGCAAATGCAGACAACATAAGATTATAAAATAAAGCAAATGTGGTAACATAATATTCCTGAACATTAAAATATTAGAAATGTCCCATCCATGGTTATTCCATGGTTGTCTCCAGTGTATGCCAGGATCGTGCACTCTAGTTTGTTCTTTTTGCAGTGATATTTCTTGGTGTTCATGTTCTTTTCTGGGCTGTCCACCTGTCTCAGTCACACCAGGTTTAATGTTGATGATCTTCATATCTGTTAATTGCCCTCAATGTATTTAAGTGGCTGGTTTTCGTTTCATTTTGGCAAGTCAGCAGGGGTTTAGTAAATTGCTGTTAATGAGGACTGGCACTATAAAGCTTAAATTGTTTTACAACAGAAAATTGGCACCAAAAAGTTCCCTAAAAAAATGTTTTCCATATTTTTTCTTAAGTTTTTCTCTGTAGAAATGCAAAAAGAAATAACTTGGAGTAAAACCTTCACACTATAAAAAACTTTTGCCACAAAATGTTTTTTAAAGCTGCTGTAAGATTTACATTTTAGACTTCAGTATTTGAAAAAGAACTCCCACAAAATCCGTCAGGAACTGACTAATGGCTGTAAATCCACTGGGAAAAAGAAGACATGGGATAAAAGAAACGCTCCCCAGAGAGCGGTAAAACACATCATAATGGAAATTCATCCCTTCTATGAAGGTGCAGTAATTGACTGTAGAAAGAAAAGCATTAACACACAGATTGAAAAGAATCTGCATCTCAAAAGAGACTTGTAAAACATCCAGTTTTTTGGGTGTTTTTATTTTGATGAGTCCAACTTAAAAAAATGATCAAGTAATGTAATACCTGCCATTTGGTTACTACTACTAACTAAATACTTCAGTTAATGAGTTATAAAGAGTTCACAGTTGAGAATAAAATGATCCAGTTCCTAGACTTTCATATCCCATGACGACACATTTTCTGTAGATGTAATTTGAGCAAAGGTAAACCAGCAGTCTTTAAATAAAGATACAATGGAGAAGGAGCAGAGCTGGGAGTAGAGCTGGGAGAGTCAATTTCTAAGTGCTGTGAGTTTAGCTAAAAGTAGGATTCATAGGGATTTTTTTTAAATCCTTATGGTGTGGACATAATAATGTTGAACACGTCAATACTATCCAAAGAAATGCCTAGTTTTTATAATTGTCCTACAATACTTGGTCAATAGATAAAAAAAATGGTCACAGAAAAAATATTTGCTTCGGTGGTATAGTGAATAATGCTAATGTGTAGCAGTATTTACCTCTTTGTTTTTTTTCTGTTTTTGCATTTTACTAATAAAGTTGGAAGCATTTTTTTTTAGCAGTATCAGTCTATTTTTATGTGTTGCAAACAAGGCCAGGAGTTACAAGTATGGTGAATAGTCTAACACGTCCAATTTGGCTAACATGTAGCACGTCACATACAAGTTATTTTGTAATTCCAGTGCTAACATTAGCAGTGCAACCAAAATAATAAGCAATATTGGAGAAAAAGCAACGTGTTAAAAACACCAAAAACACAATTTTCATTGGAGTGGGTCTTTACTGGGCCTACATCATGCTGTTCTAAGCCTTTCAGAGTAAACTATATCCATATATATGATAATATATTATCTTTGGCACACTTAAGAACACATTTTAATGAAGTTTTAGTTATTTCCATAAGCTCTTTTACTACCTGGAAGTAAGAAGCCTTGATCTTTGGGGCACCGCCTTGTTCCAGAGCATTGGAAAGTGCGGAAAATACAAAAAGTGAAAAATAGTGCGTTCTATCTTACACAATGGTATTTCTATACAGACAACAAAAAAAGTCTTGGTTACCATTTATTGAAATAAAAAAGTATCAAATATATTGAAATGAAATTAAAATGTCACGTAATAATTAAAAGGAAGTCGTTTATTTTTGTTCAGAATTAAAAGTAATGGTTTTTGTGGTTTTTTTGTATTGATTAGTTTTCATTTATTCCTTATATAAATATTGCTGCTGTCAGTTTCATATATTGTACAAAATATTTATAGGTAATTATTTTTGCTTTATTTATAATTGGGCTTTTTGGGGTTTTTATTCATTTAAACATAAACAGTTGTTTGGAATCTGCGGAAATCACCATTTACACATTGTTGCTTAATCTACGTGGCGAGCTCCAACCTGACTGTCATTCCTAAGGATTTAATAGGATTTATTGCGACTTCTTTGCCTTAGGGGTTGCTTGTGTTTGGGCTGTAAAATCAACATTAGCTAACTAAAAGAGGCTTAAGAGATCAAAAATCTGCTAAGACAGTAATAATCTTTGGGGAAGCAACCTCTTCTTGTAAAGTCACTTCGTGGTTCAGTTTAAAGAAAAAAAAAAAAGAATAAAGTTGCTTGAATACAATGAAGCTGAAGTTTTTGAGGAAGGGACACCAAAGGATCAAAGGCACGCTTACATCAAAGATGAGACGCATTTATTAGAATGGAGGTTTTATAACAGTGAAAAAGGGAATATGAGGCAAATAACCGTCTGTCTAAAAGCAGAGCTTGCACATCTCATACAAAAAGTGGTAAAAACATGTTGAAGAGGGCTGTTTGATCCCTGTTATTTTAGTTTCAGTTACCTCTGCCATTTGTCACTTTCAGGTGTTGTATTAAAGCATCACCCATGATTCTCTCCTGACAATTCTTTTCTTATTATTTATGGTTTTCATTTACATCTGTTCAATTTTTCAATATTTTGATATTGAAAATGTTTTACGTGGCTTGAGCTACATTCACACCGGTCATGTGATGCACGTTCTTTTCAGCATATAGTGTTCACACTGGACGAGCAAGAAGGGGATTCTTCTTCTCGTTCTTTTGCTACTTTTTACCAGTGCATGTCAACCACCTACAGCTGGAAAAGACTTGGCGTGAGATGTCAAAGCGGTGCAAATCTCGCTTTTTCTTTCACAGCTCTATTTCGATATATGAAACATTTATTGTCCTAAATCCAGCCAAGCACAAACCACAGTGATTAATTAACCCAAATCCTAATTTTCAAACGGTTGCCAGTTACATTAATTAAAATGAACGCCATCCATAAGTCACTGCCAAATCTGAGTCCCTAATTGGTCAAAGTTGAACCTGGTTTAACTTTAAATGTACTTGGTACGTAAAGCCCGAACAGTTGTAGAAACTCGACTGTATGACTGTAAGCTTTGAATACAGAAGTCTAAATTGCACGTACACGGGCATTCTCATAGACTTTTCATTGGAAGTGGTCACTGGAACATGCGTTGTCGAGGCCGTGTGTGATCGTAGCTTTAAGGATTTGGCTTTTTAAAAAATTATTATTATTTGTATTACTATTATAATTATAATTATTATTATTATTATTATTTTCATAAATTAGCAACAACCAAAATAAAGAAACACATTTTCAGTGGGTAATAGCAGATCAAAGAATGCAAATGTAAGAAAATGTATTTTATGTCAGCTATTATAATTCTATTCGAAATAAAATTATTTTACTAGTATTGAGTCACTGCTAGAAGGTGCTTTGAGTTAATTTTAGACTGTAAACATTTGAAACCTTTCTGCCAGACCGTTTTTTATTTAACCTCAAGACTAATGTAGTTCCTCTCCCCTCAGTCTTTTGTGTGGAAGGGCAGAGCTCTTAGGAGACAATATGAAAGCAGCCGTGACGATGAAAGCGGTAAAGAAAAATGCATCTTTCTCTGCAGTGGAGGCTTTTGTTCAAGCCTTTATGCACTGTTTTGTGCCACATTGATTAACCTCAATAGAAATGTAAAGCAACTTAAACCTAAAATGCCTTTATCCTATTGCCAAACATTGCATTTCTGTATCACAGAATGGGAACTATGAGGGAGTTTTCTTGTTTCAAACAAAATTCTAAATAGTATTTGAAAAGTATTTTCCTTCTCTATATGCTTCCTTTACTCACATTTTTACAATAAATCAGCTTAAAGTCACAATGACCACAATTTCAGAGTCATATTCAAGAATATCCGTCCCTCGCCACCGTTTTCCTTTTGACAGACAGGATGAAACAAACCGTGGAATTATGGTCCATATAAAGATGATGAAATATGAGAACATTTATTAAGGGATCCACTTGTGGGAGGGAGCGTCTCCACTGCACACGGTCATTAATTAAGCCCTCTATTGCAAATACATTTTAAAATTCATCAGCGAAATACCTTCCTTGAGAACTCAAAGCACATCTTGCACTTTATACTATTATTTTTCATCTCGCTGGTCATGCATAACAGTTCCTCCTTTCCTGCCACCACCCTTCTAATAATTTAGCAGAGCCGCCATGCTAAAAAAAAAGCTCAAATCTCAACATTTAAACGTCCCGTTTGGAAAACAAAATGACCATAATGTCACTTTAAAAAATCCCGCTTAACTGATGTCTTATTTACTTAAAGTTTTTGGAAAAGTTTTTTGAATGAAAAGCTCTGAAATGAGTAAGTGTCTTGATTTATAGCAGCATTTTTCTGTGGTTCAAAAAGTTAAAATACTTATGTTACAGAAAAAAGTTCTGCCTTAAAGGTAAAGTTTTTAAATCATCAGTTTTTCTGACAACATTCAAACAAAAGTGTAAAAGATCATTTCAATTACTGCATTTCTATAAAGTTTCTGCATTTCTAAAAAGTCAAGAAACTATAAGTAACATAGTTGTCGCTGAGGTAACGCATAAGATACTCGTGGAATTATTATATTTTAATGTTTTTTTTCCCCAAAACTAGAATTTAATTTTCACCGTATCAAGTATCATTTCTCACTGATTGATGAATGACCTGAGCTCAAGCCCATAGAAACATCTAAACATCTCGGAATTAAAATAAAAAAAATTATTCATCTTTGCTCTACTATTAGAGCTTATATTAAAAAGAATAAAAGGTTTTTGGCAATGGTCAAAAATTAACCTGTTTTCTGTGTTCTATCTTTGGGAGAGCAAAAATGTATATGTATATTTTGTTTGTTTGTTTAATTGTATGGAAATGTCCTAATTTAAGTATATTGCTTTGCAGTTTGTCTCATAGCAAGACTTTAAAGCCCCTGATTATTTGCTTATTTTTTTTCAAAGTGTTCCCAGTGGTCTGCTAATTCTGAGTTATGGGTGGGACTGTTGGTGTGGAGTTAGCCTGCCCCTACTTTCCATCATCCATCTGTTCACACTCTCTCTCGCTAGCTTACACAGCCCAACCTAACTGTTGCGATGCCACAAAAGTAGCAAGCAATATTAAAGCTATCCAGTCTTACAAATGCCAACTCAGAAGAAGAAAACAAAGACGTTCACGGATCTATTTGTCTACATGTGGAAGCATCAGAATGGTGTGGTGCAGGGAGCTTGTGGCCCTTCATCACATCTACAAGCGTTTTTAAACTGCATTTTGCGTCTGCTCCTGATTCACAACCTGAACAAAGAAATTCTCAGAAATGCCATTTTTTATCCTAATTTTCTCTACAAATGTCCTCCGTCATCATAAAAATGCCACAAGAACATGTTAAAAACACCAAAAGCAGGATTTTTGTCTGAGTGGGTCTTTAACCAAAGTATGTGAAATATAAGTAACAAAGAAACAATGGGGGAAAAAAAAGACCAAAACAGATTCAAAACAAAAGAAACTAGACTAGATAATGTTGTACAAATGCAGTTAGAGCTGCCACAAGATCCAGCACAGTGACTCTGTTTACTTTACTTTTGTTTTTGTCCAAAATTTAGCTGAACATTAATTTGTCAATTTTACTTTATTGCAGCCCATGCCGCCCAAAATGCACAAGATTAAAATAATAATTTGAAAAAAACATATCAAATTAGGAATTAGATAAAAAAAACAGAAAGCACTGACTTATAAATTGGTTTATTTAAAATGTTTCAGCAGGATTTCTTATCTAACCTTGCAAGCTCTCAGCCTGTCCTGGTTAAATTTCTGCTTTATGCACTGAACCGTCATTGTTGCCTTTTTCTAAACACATAACAGTCTTATTTTACAGTTTGGTGTCAAAATGAGAAAAAAAAAATTTTTTTTCAAACATTCATAAAGAGCTTCTGGAGTACCGATCAGTCATTTTTGTCTCTTTCATGTCTGGCATAATTGTCATTCTCTTATTCCCTTAACTTTTTCCCTCCTGTTCTTCAAAGTAACACATTTTGGTGTGAGCTTGTTAAAATGACACCTCCAGGATGCATCAGTGGGGATGTGAATTCCATAATAATACAAAGAAAAGTCAATGATGAATTATTAACTATTCATTATGTAATATTTCATTACATGAGTTTGATTATCTCACCTATTAAGACTTAAAACTCAAAGTGACTTGCATAATTCTCAGGTGAAATGCATTGATGTTGAGTCTGTTGGTATATATTAGATGTTCTTTATTCATCACAGAGGACTGTTGGAGCCTGCTCCTGTCGTTGTATGACTTCTTTTATAAAACTAAAATTGAATATATTTATTCTCAAAATATCAGATTCCTTTACACTACACATTTTTTGTGGTCTTTCGACAGACAGACTTTCTAAAGACCACAAAAAAGTATATACCGCTATATAATGTGTAATAATCTAATATATGTATTGTGAGTCACTTTTTAAAGCAACCTCAAACCTTACTTCTTTTATTCACAACAAATCTTGATGAACAAAATATTCATCTATTAATTGATTTATATAGCTGATCATTTTGCTTTATTTCTATGTATTCCAGATGTCAGTGGTACTTTAAAGCCAAGATTACCTCAGAAGAAAAACGACGGACTAATTATCAAAATGGAAGTGGTAAGTCAACCAGAACACACCGGTTACATTTGTTTTAAATTTTGTGTAATTATCTCTTTTCTTTTTTTTTGCTAGAACGTTTGAGTTTTGAAGTTTTGTGTGCGATGTGCTCTTAGTCGGTTCCTTTATATTTGCATTTTTTAGAGTTCAGTCAGAGTAGGTGGAGCATCTGTGCTCCTGTCCTGCTGTATTGGAAGTTTGCAAAGTTTTTTTGCAAAATACAAAATCACAGTTTTGAAGTTGACAAGGGTGACAAATATCAGGTTATTGTTGTTTTTTTTTCAACCAAATGGTGCCAAGGAGTGAGATGTCACACAAATCTCAAATTATAATAATTCTATGCTCCTTTTCCTTTTTGTATCTAACACCTACTTCTTCTGCATCACTTTCTCTCTATTTCAGTGTGATGTTTTCACTTGTTGAAACTTCCATGCAGCAAAATAAAAAAAGTTTAAATGAGTATAAAGCTAAAGACTGGTGCAGCTGGTGGTTTAGCCTCACAGACATGTGTCCATGCTGTATACAGTGGAAGGACTTTAGAGTGTGGCAGACTTTAACAGACAATAACATTGATAAAAATATTTATTAAATGACCATATAGTTAGATAATGTTGACTTCTCAGTTAAGTAGGAGAAAGTAACCAACAAACTAAAATACAATGTTTGTATTGTCAGAGTTAATAAAAGTTGTTTGGCAGCTCTCACTTACATCAGCAATAAATAGGACTCTATTAATTTGGGGATGCAGACACGTGCATGGTGTGGCATAATTTGACAATACACATTAGTTACTTGTATTTCTATATTCATGACAAATAATTGGTAGATATAAGTTTAAAGAATGAACTTTTTTTCCCCTTCACCTGCAATTGGAATCTCAGCAGAAATGTTACATATGACTTATGGGTATAGGAGTGAGTCACCCCCAGCAGCACATGCTGCTTGTTAAGAAGAGTAAAAACATGGGCTTCACACCAGAATCTCCATAGCTTGCCGGTATTTTAGCTTGGTCTGACATAGACCTAACAAAGACCACTCTGTCTGAAACACTGCTACAGACAAAGTGCAGTCATTCAAAGGTCAGGATGTTTGAAATGAAAAGCAAATGCCAACTTAACGCAATTCAAAGACGGATTTGATTTAGAACGTTGGCATTTGGCACCTCACGAACAATTAGCGTGGTAAATTGCGGCTAGTTTGTGCATTTCCATAGGAAACAATGACAAGTGAAAGGGTTTCTGTGTATATCACACATTTTTGTGTGTGTGCGGAGAGCTTGAATTTAACTTCAGTCCTATAAAAAAAATTTAACTTTTTTTTTTTCTTTGTCCACAGTCCCTTTTCCTGGAATAAAGACATATGTGGACCCCGACACCTATGAGGATCCCACACAGGCCGTGCATGAATTCACCAAGGAGATTGACCCATCCAGGATCCACATTGAGAGAGTGATTGGCGCCGGTAGGAGCACACAGCTGCACTCATGTCTCCCTGACTCCTGCAGGCTGCCAGAAAGCTGGAGCGTCGCCTTTCACGTGGACCTCGATAGATGTAACTTAAAATGTGCATATAAAACGATCTCCTTTCATTCTACTCAAATCACTTCAGCGAAGACTCTCCACTCCACACCTTCCAAAGGACGTCTTTTTCCATTTCTCAGTACTTGACGGCTGTTTTCTCACCACATTGTGTTGTAATGTTTGATAAGTTGAGAGAAGGAAAGAAAGTGTTGGAATACATTTTGATTTTTAATTAAAAAAAAAGATGAAGTTTATCTAATCAGACAAGACATTATATGAATGGAGTTTAGATGGGAATCACAACACTGCCCTCAGGTGGTCTGATACCCTACCTGCTGATCGGAAGCACAGTTTACATTTGTATGGGGACCCTTTCTCCTCATGCAGGTGACAAAATAAGGGTTCGGTGTTGGTACAAGGACAGATTCAGGTTATGTTGATGAAAGCTGGTGTTACTAGACATTTAAATACCCCTTTAAGTGTGGCCATGTGCTTGGCAGGTGAATTCGGGGAGGTGTGCAGCGGACGCCTGAGGACACCAGGGAAGAAGGAAATTGCAGTGGCAATAAAGACCCTTAAAGGAGGTTATGTTGAGCGCCAGCGGCGGGATTTCCTGCGCGAAGCATCCATAATGGGCCAGTTTGACCACCCTAACATCATCCGGCTGGAGGGTGTTGTTACAAAAAGTAAGGGGTCTTCACTGATTTATTTTATGAATCCATGTGGAATTGAACTACTGCTGACCAGATGAAGTCCAGTGGAGAACGTGCTTTTGCACTTCTGGTAAATGGCTGCCAGGTGCTTTGAATTTATATTTATATATTTAAAGTCTGATCAGTTCCCAACTTTTTGTTGTTTAAATGCCACATTTTTCTAAACACCCCTCAGTGCCTCATCTGTTTGTGTTGATTCTTTGTGTTTATATAAAATACAATGTCTTTCAATAGTGTCACGAGTGGAAATGGTTTTTGGCTGTTTCAAATATTTGGGCCACAGAAGGTGTGTGTTTGCACATGACAGAAAGTATGGACTTGTTAACGAGCTCTGCTATCCAGGGATCACCGGTGCAACATATGGTTGCCTTTACAGGCAGTGTAAAAGCTGGGACATCTCTGTGAATGTTAATCGTGTGCCTCCTGAAGACGCTGAAGGCAGATGGAGAACACTCCACAGTTCAAACATTTCTGCTGGAGACTCATAAAATGAAGGTCACTAAAGTGTCAAAGCTCCCAGTATGAAAATCAACAGCATCTTTGTTCAGAGATGGTTTTGCTGGTTTGTTTGCATAAGGCGGCGTGAATGGAAACAAGCAACTTTATCTCACGTTTCTTGTGGTCTGACAACATGAGCAGTTAAACAGCCTGCTGGATTTTTTTGACAGATCCGCTATAGCATTTCAAATGAGATGCAATGCAAAAGACTTGAAGAAATAGGAGTTTTATTGAAAAATGTACAAATTTGAGTAGTCGCTTCTCTAAACTTAGTCTTCGTAATCTTTTTTTTGTAAAAAAAAGGCCTTAGAATGGTGGACTTGTTTCATCCAAACTTAATTACAAACATTAATATGTTACCACAGCTTCTGAGACTAAATTGCTTTTTCTCAAACTTAACCCAAATGCATTTGTGTTTTAAGCAAATATAAAAAAATAAATCTGAAAATTCTGGCTCCACTTGTTTCTTGTTTTTCTTTTAAATAATTAAAAAGCGTAACATTTTATCACATAAATCATACGGTATCTAAAATCTGCAAAATACTTAGAAAGCAGAGCAAATCATGTTGGGTTACTTCTGTTATGATGACTTTGTATTCCTATTATAACTTTTAACTAGGATGATTGCAACTTTTAATTATTCAAATTCAATTTAAAAAAAAGAAAGTTTTTGTTTCTGAAAATCTCCATCAATCAGAGACTTCAACAATTCACTCCAAGAAAGAGAACTTTCGCAGATCCTTCCAGATTTGATTTTTTTTTTTTTATTTACAACGCCTCCTAGACACTTGACAATAAATATCGCTGCTATTATTTATTTTTAAGTTTAGTTTATTTTGGTGTTTTTTTTTTTTTGTATTCCAGAGCTATGGTAACAAGGTAATTTCCTCTTTGTGGGATCAATAAAGTTCTTTTCTATTCTATTTTATTTTGTTCTATTCTATTCTAAACTCCTTACTTCCTTTTCCTAATATCTGCCCCAAGGCAGCAGTCTGTAAAAAAATCCAAAATAAAATGTAAAGATACTTGTACTGACAATCAGTCACTTATGTCTGTCATTAAAAAGAAAGGATTTAAAATGACTAGACATAAACCTGTTTATGTATTTCAATCAGTTTCCTGAAACAGACTGTTCATTTTTATAAACAGGAAAATGAAATATTGGAGAAAACTGTTTCTCTTTGCTGCTTTAGCAACACAAACATGTGTACACTGTGTGTGTGTGTGTGCACACATCTAATCAAGCAATCAAAAGCCATTTGTGTTTGACAGTTGGGCTTCACACTGTGTTTATTCTGGGAATCTTCTCCCAGCCTGCCTTTCTCCGTTTGTCTTTTCTTCAATTTTAATCTATCGTTCTCCCCATCTGTTGTTGCTCTTCAGAGACTAATTATGGAAACTATTGTGGTGTGACTGACTGCTATACCTGCGCCGGAAGAAAAAAAAAAAAAGCAGGTGACACGTTAGTTTGTGGTAAACAGGTGTGTTTGTTTTTGCTCGCAACGGAGCTTCATGTTGTTTTCAGATGTCTCCAATTAACTTGAGGAAAGCTGAGCTTGATCAAATCATTTCATGTTTGTGTGAGCGCACATATCATGGAAAAGGACGGTGACTCGTTGTCGCACTAAATGTACATTTGCCTGTTTCCAAACATTAAAATGAGTCCTTCTGAGTGAAAATAATTAGATGCTGAGAACATGAATTGGAAGAAGACGTGGATGTGTCAGTCCACCAGAGCAGGGATACATCGCTGCTCGAGCCACCGCACTCGCACCATCTGGTTTTATAATTATGTTGTGTTTTGGACGGTGCCAGATGTTACAAATGAAAAATAAAAAATTTGGATTTGGTCAAAAAAAAAAAAAAACTGAGTAAATCAACACCCTGGAGCATTAAATGAACCAGACGTCAATCTCATCCTTCAAAGATTTGTCAAGAAAAAGATTTTGAAGTTGTGGTGACACCTTTTTATGATTATTAAAGGTGAACATTGGCCTTAAACCAGTTTGCTGTTTTAAGTAAAAGGCACTAAGACAAAGTGTCAAACATATAATGTAGAGAAGAAATGAAATTGAGATTTCTTTGTTTATCCAACTACTTTTTATCCAAACATCCCCCAAAAACCTTTCCCGATTTGCTTAAGATTTGTGCTTATTCCTGACTTTGTGGGTCTATGTGACACAGTTTCAGCAAAGATGGAATTAAAGTGGATTTCTCACACCATCTGTACTAAAAAAATAATTGAAAGAAGCTCTAAAAATGGCATGAAGTGCTATGGTTTGTAAAAATCCTTTTACAATTTGTTTTTTGTTAGTTTTTTTAATGTTCGTGTAGATTGTTTTTAAAGTGTGACTACATCATTAAACTCTTCATACTACATTTACACTAATAGGGGTCTGAACACTTAATGTATCTTTTTGTGGCCATTAGGAAATTCATTTATAAAATGTAGACATTATTACATTGCATAACTATGAAAGTTTTATCTTTTACTTTGAACTTCTTTACGTTTGTGAGCCGCAAATACAAGTTCCTTTCAAAGTAAAATACATCCAGTGCTAAATCAGGTTATCTTGCTATTGCAAATTTACTTGTAATAAAAATGCAAAAAATCGAACATGGCATTTTCTATCATTATGACTTTGTGCATGTTTTTCTTTTTCTATTGAATAGGACTACATTAGTATAGAACAGATTTTTTTTCTTTTAAATCTTGATATCCTTTAAACCTTTCGTAATAGTAAACAGTACATTAAACCTTATACCATCATTTTACTCAGTTATCTGATAAATGACGAAACTATAATATGACAAATGACAAAACATAACTAAAAGTATGTAAGTGAAGGTTTTCATTCATCCAGGTGATGCTGTCTTGAAGTTGAATCATAGCGACTGGACTTCAAATTTCCTTCCTTGAACTAAGCTTATTAAACTCAAATGTATGTGTATATGTATAGATATTGAAATTGTTAGCATTTGTCTTCAAAAACAAACTCATAGAGCCTCAATGGAGTGAAAAAAAGAGCTTCTGTGGCTCCACAGTCTCAGGTGACCCTAACCCTATCATGCCATCATATAACAAGGAGTTTACAACCAGATAAAGAATGTTCACTCATTAAGAGATTTTTTTCAGATCTAAAATGTAGGTTGGTCAGATGTTTTAGCTTTTTTCTATCTTCCTTTTTCTTGATTTTGTGGAGAGTAGAACCGCTGCTAAATGTCCTCCTTATGATTCAAATTATGAGCCAACATTACAAACTCTACTGCCTATTCAAAATAACCTATTGGTATTTTTTTTTCCCAGTTCCTTAAATGTAGAGGTTTTTTTGTCTCTTTTGTTAATTTTGGCAAAAGTAAAAGTACTGCTTTTTAGGGAATTTCATTCTAAACGTTTTAGTCATTTCTAAAAGTGTACACATTTCTTTCAAGCACTATCAAAATGAACATTCATTCCAGTTTGATGAAAATATCAATGAAAAAATGTATTTTCATCCAACAAGTATTTGAATTGAAATATCGATGAACCGAAAAAGGAAGCCTATATTCTACGTAGTTGATCTGAAAAAGACTCTGGACCGATAATCAGTAACAACAGACTGATCACCTGCAGGAAAACTAGATGCATTCAGGAGAAAATCTGCACTTGTTTGCTAACTTTACGTCTGAATGTAGCAGGTTTGACATGTTGAAGAGGAAAGCTTTCATGGAGCAAGCATCTTCACTGATGTTTCAATCAGCCACAGTCTAAGGCTCCTTGGTCTGTGACACTCTTCTCTTCAAACGGTCTAGTCTATACAAAGACACACTTTCCTTTTTGTCTACTTGACTTTTTGAGCTCAAACATATTTGTGTTGGTGTGTGCATCGCTGGCAGCCGCCTCCCCAGCTGTACATTCTTGATAAGAGATTATAAAGTTATTCTAATAAAATATATATTAATAAATCTTGCTCTTTTAGTTTTCTTCTGTATAGTCTAATGCTTTATTATTGTTGCAGCCAGTTGTCGCTTGATTCCCTATTTAAAGACTGCATTATGTTTCTTGTGCCTGCAGGTCGGCCTGTGATGATCGTCGTGGAGTACATGGAAAATGGATCCCTTGATTCTTTTCTGAGAGTAAGTGTCAGATGTGAGATTATGTCCTCCTGATATGGCCTCAGCAGTAAATATAGTTTAGGAGCTTGACATGCCTGTTCACTTAGATCGTTGCATCATCTTGAGGACAGAAGATCCCCCTCATTCACTTTTATGACTTACGACTGGTGCATTAGCTGAACCGCGTTCGCTGGCACACGTGCTTTTTTTGTGTGGATTTTATTTTACCATCTGCAGCATTCTAGGCAAACTGTTTTCTGTCAGAACAACTAAACCACATCGTTTTCTCATCGCAACCTTTCCTTTGAATGTCCATAACACTTCTGTCCTTGTATACTTTCTCTTTTCTTTTACTACTGTCAGCAACACGATGGTCACTTCACGGTCATCCAGCTGGTTGGGATGCTGCGGGGCATCGCTTCAGGCATGAAGTACCTTTCAGACATGGGTTACGTTCACCGAGACCTAGCAGCTCGAAACATCCTGGTAAACAGCAACTTGGTGTGTAAAGTCTCCGACTTTGGCTTGTCCCGAGTACTGGAGGACGACCCGGAGGCTGCATACACCACAACGGTACACCTCAACATACTCTCACTCATTCAACTCATCTCGATGATAGCTATCCACATGTATGTGTGTTAAGATTTTTATTGTGTACATTATTGTGCTTTAAAAGCAATGTAAAAAAAAAAAGTTGTATTATTATTATGCACAAAGTCACATTTCTATTTAAATATTCAGTAAAAGACAGATGGTTTGGATCTGAAACCACATTTTTGTTTGTTTATTTATTTATACACTTTTGCCAACAAGCCGAAACCCATTCAATGGGATTTCACCCATTTAAAAAAAAAAAAAAAACTTCAAGTAAACATACTAAATAAAATGTAATTAAACAGAGAGATGCATTCTTTTTTTACATATATGTTAAAAGATAAGATTTAACTCAGTGGACGCCTGTTGATGCAAATATGCATCGAACCGCTTCGGCTCCATAATTACCTTAATTTAGTATCTAATGGAAAGCAGCAACATCAGTTTTTTTCATAGCAGGAAATAAATTCAAGCATCAATAGGTTAAAAGTGCAGGAGCCACTCAACAGCGAGAAAGTCAAGGTGAGGATAAGAAGGCATAAAAATGTTTACCAAAACACAAATACAACTAAATGTGCCGAATTCTGTTAAAACTGTTAAAACACAAGCAAATGGAACATAGACTTAAGGTCTCGCTCGAAAAAAAATTTTCTACTGTAAAAGTGTTCCCAGTGGTCTGGAGATTAGAGATTGAGGCAATACCAAAGTTTAGCAGATTTTTCAAAACATATGACAAGAGTGTTTTTTTAATGTTTTGTTCGTTAAGATACATATCTGTAGATTAGTACTCTTTTATTCTAGGTTCTATCATCCCTTCTAAATATTGATGTGGATTTGAAAGCTAAGTATCTGTTGTGGAAACTTCTATAAACCCTTTAAACCCCTTATGGCCGTAGACTTAAGAGTTTCCAGTGTAAACATTGTTTGCCATGACGTGTGTGATTTCCCAATCTGGAATGACAGACCTTGAGTTTTCATGCGGGTTTTCATCTGTGTTTGCCTTCAACTCTTCTTATTTGCTCATGAACAGGGCGGAAAGATCCCTATCCGATGGACCGCTCCTGAGGCCATAGCATACAGAAAGTTTTCCTCATCAAGCGACGCGTGGAGCTACGGCATCGTCATGTGGGAGGTGATGTCATATGGAGAGCGGCCATATTGGGAGATGTCCAATCAGGATGTGAGTGGCTATTATTATAGTTCAATTTAAAAGCAAATTTTTTTAGAGTCATAACAACCACAACAACAAATTAAAGATTTGAAAATTAAAAATAAAGTACAAAGGGTGGTATTGACTTAGAAGGAAAAAGTAAAAACAAAGCCCCACAGCTATGTTTTTTATGTCAGTTATTGAGGATTAGTTTGTGTTCTGCTTGTTGGTATCAAATGTTACTTCCCAGATTAGAGGTTTTTCATTTTCTGCTATATCTGCCTTGTAACCTTCTCCGCGACTGTTCTCTCACATCAAAAACACACCTCCGAGAGGAGGCAGCTCAGGAACAGATAAACCACCAAAAGGATGAAAAAGATGAGTAGGAGGGAATGAAAAAAGCTCAGAGAAGGTCAGAGGTTCAGAGGACTTGGGTCCAGCTGAGGGGAGTTTAAAGCCGGGGATTCAGTGGGGCTGAGCAACCCCGCTGATCCCTGGGCTGCAGTCAGGGATTGGAGGGACCACGGTGAAAGGAGATCCATCCTTCTCTCTGCTGAGTATGAAAGCTGCACGGTAATCCCTTCAACCCCTCACACACAGATTCAAACACATCTGTACACAGACGTGTTGCCATGTCGCGGGTTTTGGGGGGGATTTATGCTGTTTGGGAATTGCTTAGAAGTGCTTTCCAAGGCAGAAGGCCAGCCAAGCTACAAAACCAGCGCAACACTATCTCATCCGGTCAGTGATTTACCACTGTGCCCTGCATAGATGCATGCAGATACGCCACTGACCTACAGAGATTTGAAGATACTTTAGAGGTAAATGTGCACTGTCCTCTGAAACCATGAGGGAAAAACAATGATTTATGTAATAGAAAATGGAAAATAGAAAATTAGAAAATTAGATTTTGAATAGGCAGCAATGGCATGTTTTGTGTAAAGCTTTAACTTTAAGCTAGCAGTCCAGGGGTATATAGAGCGAGCCATTTTGCACACCTGACGGCAGCCTGACTACCACCGTGACCACAACAACAATTTTCAAAAATATCGGTTGGTGGAATGAAATCTTGACGATTTTGCTGAGGCCTCCCCATCGCACAGTGGCAGTTTTATTTGTGACTATAGCAATAGAGAACAAAATTCCAGCAAACTTGACACTTTGAGCTGCAGGAAGTCACTAGATTTCCCACTAAAAACATCCTTTTATTTCAAAGTAACCTTTGCACTCTCATCCAATCTGCTTCTTCAGGTCATCCTGTCCATTGAGGAGGGTTATCGTCTGCCAGCACCAATGGGTTGCCCTGTGGCTCTTCACCAACTGATGCTTCACTGTTGGCAGAAAGACAGGAACCATCGACCAAAATTCACAGACATTGTTTCCTTCTTGGACAAATTAATCCGTAATCCCAGCGCCCTGCTGCCTCTGGTGGAGGAGCTTCAGAGGTGAATTTAAAGACTCTCAGCAAATGAAAATAATCTTTCATTTATGTAAAAAAAAGTTAGCCTTCAAAAGCAAGAACAAGAGCAATAACTAAAGTGCTGTCTTCCTTTCTGTCAAATTTAGAATTCCATGCCCTGAAAGTCTTTAACTCCCACACTAGGGGAACTAAATTAATCATTGAGTGATTTTTGTGTCTTCTCCAACACATTTGCAGCTGTTTAAGTTGTTTAAGCTGGCATTATCTAATAGGAACTGACTCATTTGTTATTTTCTGGCATTAGTCTACCGGAATCTCCAGGAGAAGAGATGGACTACCCGATGTTCATCTCTGTCGGCGACTGGCTGGACTCCATAAAGATGAGTCAATACAAGAGCAATTTTATGGCAGCGGGCTTCCACACGCTGGATTCTGTGGCCAGGATGAGTATTGAGTGAGTCTTAATATATCTGTGACCTAATGACCTTTTAAACTAATCTGAAGCTAATTCTGCAAATGAGAAAGACTGTTTAAGGCAGAGGTCTGCAGCCTTTTACACTTAATGAGCCACTGACAGCAACTCAGTTGGAGTCACCAAGTTTTACCACACCCATTAAAAAAATAAGACACTTTGTTATCTGCATGTTATCTCTCCCTGGGGAGAGGTAAGCTGCAGACACAACTGCACTTGAGAAGCATTTAGTGTTTGAGCCCCCCCGAGGCCTAGGACTAGTCCTGGATTTGACTTCATAACCTTCCAGTCTCAGGGCAGACACTCTACCACAAGGCCACTGAGCTGTACCATTGAGGAGGGTGATTGCAAATGTATCTGCCCATGTGTTGAAGTGTCGTTTGCCAAGACACTGAACCCCTCCTTGCTCCTGGTGGTTATAGGTTGGTTGAGTGCTTGAGCCCTGTGAGACTGTGAGTGTAAAGTGCTTTGGGCCCTCTAACAAGGTAGCAATGTACTGTTGAATTCGTTCAAGAATAGAAAGTAAATCTTTTAATTTGATGAACCTTAAATAATCATTTTGGTTGTGCTAACTGACTTTAAAGGGATTTTCGGTGGTACAGGATACTCAAATCTGTCAAAATGTTTTAGTCCAACTAAAACTCAACTAAAACTACCAATTGATGGATTACTGGAGCATTGTGGGTATGCAGAGTGATACGTACTGTCCTTTAACTGTTTGTAACCCAGGTGAATTAATAAAGTTTGAGGTTTTTTTTTTTTTGTTTTTTTTTTTGCTTTGCTACTTGCTTTGTTTATAACTTTTTTAAATTTAAAAACTGTCATTTTTTTCAACCAGAGAGCCACAATGGAAAGGTAAAAGAGCCAGATGTGACTCCAGATCCTCTGGTTTAGAGTGTCTCAGACACTACAAAAAGTAGAGCCTCATTGTTTAGTTTTTAGGTATCATACTGAACCTGTTCTGTTTCCAAGGCCATGCACATCTCCATGAATCTTATCGGCTGAATCAAGCATCAACTTGTAGTTTTAGTGTGTTTTGCAAGTGTGTTTACATGTCCCCTTTCGGCCTAGAGATGTGAGGCGTATTGGTGTGGAGCTGATCGGGCACCAGAGGCGGATCATCAGCAGCATACAGACCCTTCATCTTCAGCTACTGCACGAACAGGAGAATGGCTTCCATGTATGAGGACACTCTTGAATACAGCCAGGGATGGGCGCGACGACGGAGCAGATGGAAGCGAAGTCTAAGCCGTGCGCCGAAAGCCTACAGCCTGTGCCTGGGTCTTAAGTCCTCATGCAGGAGGTCATCAGACAGAAACTCCAACAGACCTCTCCTCGGTCTCCCACTCATTTTGTACAACCCCCTACACCTGTATGCCTGGCTCTACCAGACTGCTAAGACCTCACAGGCAAGCCCAGGTCCTCACTTAGGGGAAAACAATGCCTTGTTGCAACAAGAGTATCTATTGAGTGGAGCAACAATATCTAGAAACGAAGATTTGCAAATGTAATCCACTGACTCTTTGGATATTTCTTTTCCTTTTGCTCAGAGTTATGTGCTCATGTAGCTGCTATCAAGTGTGCAATTTATAACAGTTAGTCCTTAAAAATTTAATATGCTGAAAATATTTTATTATTTCGCGTTTAATAGTTTATTCTAATAGTTTATTTATATTGCTTTAGCACTCTCCAGAAAAATGGTACAATACTACTTGAATAAAGAAGAAAGTTAGGCAGATTCAATGAATGTTTAAGTGTATAGACAATTAAAGTTATAATAACCTAATATGAATATATATGTGCAGTTCTGTATGTGAAAGCCCTTGTAAATCTGGATATTATTTAGGATTTTTTTAAATTATTTCTGTTGTCACATTTAGCAATACAGTAATATGCAGTCACCTCAATAGAGAAAGATGAACAACAGACTACCAAGTCAAACGGTGTGATCACGTATGTGGAATCCGCCTGGTTTTAAGCAGGTTTCCTTCTTCTGTATTGATTGCGAATGTCAAACATAACCAGGGGCAAAAAAGACACAATTTCCACTGTCTTAATACATGAATGTTCACAGATTTTTAGATAAAGATGGGAGATGCTTCCTATAGTTTGGAGACGTAATGAGGCTCCATGTGTCTTATCATTTGTTCATGCCTGGACATACCTAAGCAGAAACACCAGCTCATAACAGGATGCAGGATGAGGCCCTGGAAAAGCAGGAGATAAGTGTACAGACCTTAAGAGATTTTGGCTGTTTGTGCACTGTGGTCACATGACACGTGGGCAGCCAGCAAATTCAAGTACGGTTTGAAATGAAAACTGCTTGTGACTGATGCACGTCATGGGTGTTTCAGAGTTTTTTTTATTTTACATCTGAGGTAAATACACAGTGGTGCAGGATTTAGTCTAGTTAGAGACGAAAAGGGTAAAGCCGCCTGAGAACAACAGAAGTAGCTTAGTGCAAGCCTAAAGTTGTGAGAATTATAAAGAGGAAGCTGACAAAAAAACAACAGCATCATCACTTATCACGTGCCGTTTCAACATCAGCCCTTATATAAACACACGCAAAGACACAGAATGCCTTAACGTCTCTTTCCATGCAAGACAGTGACACGTTTGTGGCTTCAGTGCAGTCACAGGACCTAGCCATTGTTCCGATTGTATGAGCGCGACACCCGACATGTCGCAAACTGGAGCTTGGCGCTCAATTTCCGACCGGATCTGGAGCTCTGCCTTCCGGTCACACAGTGGAGTAGCGAGTCCAGGCCTTTAGGAATGGGAACGGTGCACACACTCACATCCAAACTTTTCCACCCATGTTCCCTGTCACCACCCCCTTTACAAAATACTGAGATTTTCAGATGCTGTTCGTTTAGCATGTTCTACTGCTGAGCAATGTTAGAACGTTCTTTTGTACAAAGTACAAGTAAACCTATGATTCTTGTATCATTATTTTTTTATAATTTCCAAAGAGATGTAGTACATCTTGCACACTGTAAGAGGAAGATTCAGCGAATATTTATTTGCAAAATAAAGATGAACTGTTCTGGTGGTTGCTCATTTTGTTTTGCTGCAATTTTTGAGTTGGGGAAGCAAAAATTGAAGCCGAGGATTTAAATAAAGAAAAATAATTGAAGTATTTGTTTGTGAAGTTTTAATGTAGTAAAAACCAAGGTGTCTCACACTCAGAGATCAGCTCTTTTTTCTCTTTTGACTCAGTTTTATGAATCCAAATTTTTCATTTGTTTTTTATAAAATATCATGATAGAGTTTTTTTTTTGTCAACTAGTACATTGAAACAAAAGTTTACGGCACAGATAAAATCAAAAGATGGACCGGTTGGACTCCAAGCATTATAAATTCTGGGAACAAAATTAATTTCTGGCACTTTAATTCATTAAGATATCTCCCTATAATTTAGTTTGGTGGCTAAAACATGTTGTTTTTTAAGCTTATGATAACCAAAGTTGACATTTAAAACCTATGTACACGTGTTCCTTTGTTTTGTACATGTAGTCGTTTAACGTTAACAGAAATAAGTGGTTCTACGGTCTGCAAAAGCATAAGTTGACAACTTAACTAGTAAAAAAAGTCAAATAAGTGGTGTTTCCCAAAAGAGGGAAATTGTTAGAGTTTAATAAATCAAATGCATCAGGAGCCTGGGAAGCTCTATACTCTGGGAGCAGGTCAACCAGTGGTTCATTGGGCTTAATTCGCCCTAATAGGATTACCAGGCACAAGCTGGGATGGCCAGGCAGCATCTCATCTACTCACAGCAGTAGCTGCAGAGAGCTATTCATAGCTATATTTTATCATTAATGTTTGCTTTCATGGGAATCTGCAAATCTCGCACGCTTGATTACCAGTAATCAGACCACCTATGGGGTAATGTGTGGAGAATTTCAGCGGTATAGCGAGTCAAAATGGGTCTGCTGGATAAACTGTCGGGCTGGCTCGGCTTGAGGAAGAAAGAGGTCAATGTTTTGTGTTTGGGACTGGACAACAGCGGCAAAACTACCATCATCAACCAGCTGAAGCCGGCAAACGTAAGTTTGTGACACCGAGCGTCACCTGTGGGGCAGCTGGCAGGTTTGTGAGTGTTGTGCAATGGAGAGGCCTTAGTCTCTGAAAGAATGGGGCACAAACTTATTCAACAGATAAAGCATTTAGTGCCATTTCAACATGTGTTCAGATGCTTATAGTCAAAGATTTTGTTAAAAACCATTGCAATCATTGGTTTCAGCATCCGAATCACTTAGGTCCGTTGTCACCAGAGTGGAAACATGTTAGTCAGGTAAAGGCCATATTGCATATTTCCTTTTTTTCCCCTTGTTGACATGCTTTTGCCATTACTTGTCTTTTTTTGTGTGTTTGTGTGTGGTGGTTGTGTGCAGACACAGGCACAAGAGATTGTCCCGACAATTGGCTTCAGTATTGAAAAGTTCAAGAGTTCAAGGTGAAGTGCTGTAGACATAGAAGGGCTTAAGTGTCAAATTCTTTCAAATCAGTCGCGTTGTCTCAATTGTGTTGCTTATTTCTGCTTCCTTTGAATGCAGCCTGTCATTTACAGTCTTTGATATGTCCGGACAGAGCAGATACAGAAGCTTATGGGAACACTATTATAAGTATGACCCTTTCCGGAACCATAAATATATGTTCACATTATATTTCTATTATTTGATTTTAATTGAATTTCTTTATTTTTTAGGGAAAGCCATGCTATAATATTTGTCATTGACAGCAGTGACAAGCTGAGGATGGTTGTAACTAAGGAGGAGTTAGACACTTTTCTTAACCACGAAGGTAAAAAAAAAAACGTGCTGTAATTTTCTCATGCTGTGTACGATTTTCTCCAACAAAAATGTTTTCTTTTTTTCTAATATTTGATCAAACACAAAGTATATCAGTAGTAAAACAAAAATGGGAAAACAAACTAAAGAGTACTACTAAGAAAAGTTTTTGGGAAAATTAAAAACTCATCGATTAATTCAATTAGAGCAGGATTGAACTGATACATAAGCTGGAATTTATCACTAAAAATAACAATTCTTGACTTTTAAGAAACTTTTGAAAAATGAACAAAAGCAAAACAATTTACGAAGAAAGGGCTAACTGAGCCCTAATTATTACATAAATGCAAAAAAAGTAGAGGGAATAAAACAAACTTGATCTTTAAATCTGCAAATTGACCAAAATGTTTACACTGAACCACCTAATGCTATTTGTAGGTAGGAATACACCCTTTTCTATCACTTATATTTGCTTGTTATTAAAACCTATCGATTTAGAAATAAAGACGTTATTTTTATAGAAGGTAATTTAACACTGAATGTAAAAAAAATGTTTGAACTATTTGAAAACATCACTTGTCTTGTTGCCAGCTTGTTTGAACCTCTTCTGACTTTTCTACTTCACAGACATTCGTGGGAGAAGGATTCCTGTATTGTTCTTTGCCAACAAGATGGACCTGCAAGATGCGATGTCCTCTGTCAAAGTCTCACAGATGTTGTGTTTGGAGAACATCAAGGACAAACCCTGGCACATCTGGTAACGTCTTTCCATTTGCTTTCATTTTTTAATCCTAATGCTTTTATTTTGTAAGTATCTACAGCCTTTAAAAAATTAGGTTGGAGTTAGAAAGCACCACACCAGGCTTGACAGCCTTTAACATAAGAAGAAGAAGAAAGAACATAAAGTGAAACGTGAGCAACAAACTGTTAAACTACTTGCTGTTTATTCAGTGCCAGCAACGCTGTCCGAGGAGAAGGCCTGCAGGAAGGCTTGGACTGGCTGCAAGGTACCATGTCTGCTTACCACACAAAATACATTACAACAAAAAAAGAAAGAGTTTTCTAAACATTTTTCTGTTGTTTATTTCATACCTGTAGATCAAATTGCACAGTAAGTATATTCACGGTCCTTGACTGTTCGGGATTTGACCTGAGGTTCAGACTGAACAGGATTCTGATTAGGAGAGGCCACCAAACCTTTCCAATTCCATCAGTGACAGACACCTGATGTTAGGATACCTTTATATTAACAATCTTCATGTAGGAATTACTGATATAAGTCTACCAGCTTTTAAAGATAAAAGTTTAAAGTTCAAAAACATTTATAATGTTCATACCACAACTGCTATCATTCTATTCAAATAGATTGGTCAGTTTTTAGATACATTCTTTTTTATTTCAAATAAGATAATAATAAGTACACATATTGCTTAAAAAATAGTGAATTAAAACAAATAAAGTTTTGTTTTACAATTTTAACAGGTGTCTAATATTTCAATATCAAATCATGACATTCTCAGCCTCCACTAGAAAGAATGAATCCTTTTCAGATGAAGCTTTGACTGTAAACTTGTTCAGAGCTTTTCAGTCAACATGTTGGTGTGATTTGTCTGTGTTTGCTGTTTGAAAAGTTACTTTTTGACACATAATGTTGAAACTGAAACCATACAATTTTTCTTGCAGATCATATCAAAACGGCGAACAGATGAATGACCCTGCCTGACGATGGAACGTCTCTCCTCGCTCCAAAAACTCCTCCCACATCGTGTTGTAGGCCTTAAAGCTCGATAGCTCAGCGCTTCCTGTTCTTACCACTCTTTGAAGACACTGAATATAAAATCTGTGCATTCACGGGAGCTGTGATTATAGATGCCCTGCTAATGTAAAATGTCAAAACCATCTAGGTAGAATATGCACGCTAAATATTTCTGCATTTGTGTACAGCAACACTCACTCATTTTGTATTGAAGGCATTTTTTATTCATTTCATTCCCAGAACATTTTTGAAAACGCTGTCAATGCAAACAGTTGCACTAACTGGACAATAAAAGCTAGTTTGCTGAAGAAAGAGTGCAGTAAAAACTTTACTAAATCAACAACAAGTTTATGCGCATTAAGAATCATTCAAATAAAAAAGGACATTTAAATAAATTATGCAAAGAAAAAAGTACCCATCAACCACATGTATAATTCCAGGGAAAATAAAAAACATTACAAAAAGTATGTTGTCAAATAAATATTTTCCATGTCAACAAACTCTCAATAAATATTAAATAATAAATATTGTTTTATAAAAGGTCCTTGTTAAAAGAGAACAGGACTTTGTAACTTTGAAACATATAGAATTTGCATAGAAAAGTATTAGTGGCATAACATTTAAGCAGCTTTGTAAAATGTTGATGCTTTTAATCTGCATAGTTCTTATTTCAGGAGTGTGTGGAGGAATTTAGTATGGAAGCGAGCGCTGGACTCCAGGAGAATGAACAGCACCTGAAAAGACTCTCTGTCTTCAGCCCGGTTTTCTGGAAACACATAATAACATGATAAAGGTTTTGCTGCAGTCGAAAATGCTTTAAAACACTTCCAGAGGTTCTCCTGCCTGCACAGATACTCCATTAAAAGGAAAGATTCTAAAAATAAATGTCAAAAGTCACAAACTCAACAAATAATCTGTCATGAAGGTAAAAGGTGAAATAATTAAAAGGCAGATTTCAGCTCCTCACACCCCCAGCATAGCATTAGCGGTGCAACCTAAATGGTGAGTAATATTGGAGCTACTCAGGGGTAAAGCTTTGAGCCACAAGCCAGCTCAGACAAGAAAAACAAAGACATGCAGGGATCTATTTGTCTGCAACTGGATGCATCAGAATGGATGTCGCAGGGGGCTTGTGGCCCGTCCATTGTATTTTCTGTCACATCTGCACACTTTTTCAAATGAAATTGTTTCATCCACTCCTAATTTACAACAACATACTCAGAAATGCAATTTTAAGCTTAATTTGCTTCATGTATGTCCTTCATCATCATAAAAATGCCAAAAGAGAGCAATAAAAACACCAAAAACACAATTTTCATCAAAGTGGGTCTTAGAAAAATAACATTCAAGTAACCTCATAGACAATAAGTAGTTCCCAAACATTTAAAAACTAAGTTTAAAACTTTTAATTTCACTTCTTAATGCTCTATCCCAATTTCCTGTCAATTGATCCCCAGCTCCACTCATTAATATGGAGGCTGAGCGCTTGCTGAATTATTCATAAACACATTAAAAGAAATGAATGTGGTCTTCCAGTGGAACAAGAGAAAATTAGCATATGCATGGAAACAATGAAAGCTAGGCTGCAGTCAGAAATGAATGAATATGGGCGGTAGCTGGCAAAATGGAAGCAAAAACAAATTCACCTGTACAGAGAGAGCTTCCACAAAAATGATGACCAATGAAGGAATGTCGCCAGTCTGAGCTTCCTCAGAAACACACAGCAAATGCTCTTTCACTGGTTAACCCCAAACCTGACTGCTACTTTAGTCATGGCAAGTTAATACCTCAAGCTTCTTCTATATTTGTATATGGCGTACTTTTTACTGCAGAGTTCACCAAAAAATGTGGAGAAAAAATTGTTTAAAACTGTGCCCCTTGTCAAGTAGCCAGTAGTTTGGTATGTTATGTTATGTTCTGTTCTGTTCTGTTCTGTTCTGTTCTGTTGTGTTGTGTTGTGTTGTGTTGTGTTGTGTTGTGTTGTGTTGTGTTGTGTTATGTTATGTTATGTTATGTTATGTTATGTTATGAAACCAATATTCTTTGTACAGGAAAAAATATTGATGAGTTGCTGAATGTAGTTGAACAAAAATGTAATTTGATTTTTAAAAAATGGTTTGATTATAACAAGTTATCTCTAAATGAAAGCAAAACTAAATTCATGATTTTTCTGCCAATGGAAAGGTAGCAGATGTTAAATAATTTCTAAAAGGAACAGAATAACTTTGTTAAAGGAATAACGTTCTTAGGTGTAATACTTTACAATAAATTGTCTTGGAAATCTCATATAAGTTATATAGCTTTAAACCAGTCTGTGATCACACTGAACAGCTAGTTAAGACTATAGCGTTAGCGGCTCACAAGTTTGCATCGTAGCATTAGCGTCTAACAACAGATCTGTCTCCAAATCAACACATTTTATTAATCTGTCTGTTGCTGCTTTAAATGAAGCAGCTTTATCCTTCAAAAAGAAAATCCTAAATAACTTTAACTTTATCCTGTTACAAATCACCACATGTTCCACTGTTTCTTCAGCCAAACTATTGCACAGGTGGAGTGACCGCAGGGGTGGAGTGTTGTGTCTCGCATCATGTGTGTTTGTTTACCTTGCATGCAGACACTCTTCATGTGGTGACTAAGGCTAAGTTCACACTGCAGGAGGAAGCACCGCAAAGCGGCACGGAACAGAGTGCACGCGGTCTCCGCTTTCACTTGAAAATCACACCAGACGCGTATTTTTCCACGACGGTCGACAAGCACTTCTGCTCAGCTGTGGTTACTTAGAACATTGTAGACCTGGCAGAACATGTGCTGGGAGTCGTTCAACTCCCTGTACTCTTTTCCCTCCACTTCTCCAATTAATTTGACATGTCCGTCCTGACTTGTTGCCAACTGCTCTCTGCCTCTCTCTCGTTAATTGTGTTTTTACACCCCAAACCACACCCCCCAATAGACTGCCCGTTACGTTGATCTGTGTGTATTTGTGTGCATGTCTGTTTGTGTGTTTTTCCACGACAGTCGACAGGCGCTTTTGCTTAAGCTTTTTTTTTCCATCATGGGTAAGTTAATATCCTATTCTAATATCCTTGTTGCCAACTGCTCTCTTCTCTCTCTTGTTGATTGTTTTTTTTGTTTGTTTTGTATGTGTTTGTGTGTTTATTTTCAACTCTACAGTCTGTCTAGATACAAAAATACAGTATGATCACATTTGTCAATCGCTGTTTTTTTATTGTGAAAATTTGGTTATATTTTGAAAATTGACAGGATTTTCTGTGTGTCTTGGCGTAACTTCCTGCCAGTATTGACGCGGATCACTCACGGGAAAAATAGACCAGACGCTGAAACGTTCCGCTGCACGGCACAAGCCGGCGCATTTGATGTGAATTACACCATAGCTTAAATTTAACTAATAGTTTAAATAAAGGACATTGTTAATGTTAAAGTATTAGACATTTTTATGGATTTTAACATAATTTAGTTCTAAAACTACAGAGATTTTTCATTTTAAGAGTTAGTCAGTGTATTTAAGAGGTTTTTATTACTTTGAACAGGTTAAAGCTCAAACCAATGTCAAGGCAAGATGTGATTTGATTTACTTGTATCTATTTGTAAAGGAAAGGCATCAAAGGCTTCATTTGCTTCTGCGTATTCCTTTTTTTATTGGTTGTTTGCTCGTACTGAATATCATGCTAAGAACACAAATGGCATACTAAACTAAAACCAATAAACATGACACAGTAAACCAATTAAAAAAAAGTCATTTGAACCCACCTGCAATGGATTCAAATATCTCCCGGGTGATTTGTGAGAAAGAATTCTCCAGATGTTGGATGAAGAAAAAGCGTTCAGTTGCTGTGGTGAACACCTTAAAGATCTGCTGAACCATATTCACCACCCAGCTCATGTGGTAGCCATCCTTCTCACATACCTATACAGGACAGAACACAAAATAAATTGTGCTTTTCACAAAGAAGATTTCACTAACATTGTAGAAATAACTTATAATATTAATAAATTATATAAGGCCAAACTTGTTAGGTTTTGTTAGGTTTGTTATGTTTTTTTTTGTCATTTATAAACAGATCTGTAAAAAATCAAGTGAAATTTCAACATTAACTTAAGATAAAGTGACTCAAAGAATCAAGTAGTTGAACAAAATGCATCAAAATCATAATAATCTAAACCTGTTAAAGTGCTTTTTTTTACATAGCACACAAGTACTTCAAAATACCAAAATCAGCACCATGGACAGCCCCCATATTTAGGATTTTTTTTTTTTTAGGTGAGATGAAAAGTATTAAAATTATAGAAGCATATCGCATTAAATAAAAAATGTGATCTTTCTAATTTTTTTCTGTTTAAATAAAACTGGTGAACGTTGTTCTAATTTTTTTATGTGTAAAAGAAAATGCCACAATGTGTCCGTGCCAAACACATCACCCGTGTCTGTTTGGTGTATGTGCTATGAACTGTTTATTTGTCTTTTGGGGGATGCAGAAAATGAAAAAAATTTGTTACAGCTGGAGTTTTCGATAAATAGGATCCACCTGTTCTGAGCTTTAACGTTTGCCTCGACGTTGATGCTTGTGAAGCTGCAGAGGCTGGCAGACTGGCAATATTGTAACAAGCACGTAATGTCAGATGCCAGCTGGACACTGCGGCTTTTCAACTTTTAATTGCAGGTCATCTTATAGTTTTCATGAGAAAATTAAGTTAGTTAGTATATATATTTTTTGTAGTTCTTGAACATATTAGAACAAAAATCAGAGAAAAAATCTGAAGGAAGATCACCCTTTTTTATGCCATACACAACCACACAAAATAACTATTAAAGGTTTTCAAACTTTCTGCAGCAGTTTTTACACTGATTAAAAGTTCTAGTCTGTTTTTATATTCCAATTTTGATACAAACCTTTCTTTTCCATATCTGATATCTTGTTGAAATGTTAATCGCTTCCTCTTGTCCCAAATGTGCAGCTTAATAGAAAGTGATTCTCTTTTCAACCGGAGGTCTCACCAGTATGATGTAGATGATGAGTCTTGAGACCTCTGCGACGTGTCCAAAAAGGGCCTTGCTGGCCAGAACAGTGTAGCTGACATTGTTGCCGCACAGTAACAGAAATCGAGCCAAATTCTCCAGGTGCCATGGTTCAGGAACAGCTAAAGATGGGGAGAAGAAAAGCTTCCAAAAAATAACAGTATAAAGACAGACAGCCTTCCTTGAAAACTGCAGGATTTTGCCTCAATGAAGACGACTAAAGTTGTCTTTGGATCTTGTAGCTCATTTGTGCATGTGTGTTTTAAAATGATTTCGTAAGTTACCTGTTAGCTCCATCACAATAGAAAACATCACGTGAGTTGTCCAGCCTTTCACTTCTGGTTTGCCAAAAAGAATGGAGATGGCCTCGGCTAAGCCCCACAGAGAGCCAGGTGTTAGAGCTCTCTCCACCACATCCTGCCAGCCGAGGATGCCTGCAGAGAGAGCAGTGAAAAACAGGCAGGAATATATCATACAGCCACCATTACAGTACCATTGTACATTTCTCTTCCAGAGGGTGTTTAATAAAAAACTTTGAACTTTTTTACTAAACAGAATTAAGGCAGTAATAATGGCAACCCAACAGTCTGTCTACTCTGTGAGTTAGCTTACCTCCAGGCTGCATTGGTCCATAGAGGATGAACAGTAGGTGGGCTTGGCTCACCATTGGCCATGGCTTCAGCAGCTGTGTTAACCAGAACTGACACTCTGGTTCGTTCGCCCAAGGGTCCAACAAAACGCAACGGCAAAAAAGTCGAAGCTGTAGCTCCTGATGCAACTTCCCTCCTAAGGAAACATCACAGATTTAGAACAAATTATGAGCATTTTAGAGAAAAACATGACTGTATTTTTTAACCTGAAATCTGGCAAAAGCTAATTTTTACTGATAAAACATCAGAATAACAGTGTACAATTGTACACATTTTTAATAAGAGGTCTACAGTTAATTATTTTAAAATGTGCAGTAAAGATTTCCCACCAATAATTGAAATTGTATTAATTTTAAAATATCAGTTACAATTTAATTTGGCATCTGTGAACAAGATGTTAACTTCTGATATTGATTCATTTTTGTTTGTTTTTCTTGTACCACGAAAACAAAGAAATCTTATGGTCTGATTGCCATCACTGATCATTTGAAAACTCATCAACTCCTAAACTTGTTGCATGCGGCAAAAGTTCTTGAAGGCAATTATTTCATATTTTTATTAGAAAATGATGAAGTTTTATTCCAAAACTTTAAATTTTTCATGCAACTTAGGACATTTATATTTCAATTTCAAAACTGTGGCTTTTGCTCACAATATGGTGGCACAGAAAATCACTTCATACCTTACAGCCACGTTTTTGTTACATTTGAAACATTGCACGCCGTATGCATCTACTCTGGAAAAATACACAAACACAATGGACCTCTTTGCTCGCAGCGTTTGTTGTCCCTGTCAGTGGAGGCATATGTGTGTGAGAGCCAGGGTGAAAGTGTGTGCTGCATGAGCCCCCTCTCCCCTTTACATTGCAAACCAATGACGAAAAAGCGAAAGTAGAAGTGCACACCGTGTCCGCATCACAATGCCAGCATCGTTACCCTTAAGGCTAAAAACGTATTGGTCTGGTAAAAACTGATGACGTTGAATCGGTACCGTATCTCTACACATTAGACACACTCCCTGGTGGACTTCCATGGCTTTATTTAAAAAACCGATCAAGGAAAAGAAGGGACTGAGAATCATTATTGAGTTGAAATATTACGATAGTTCGCCATGCCAGTATTTTGTCCCACCTCGATTGGCTACTGTTGTCAGAAGTTGCATCCACATATTGAAAAAATGATCTTAACTTAAGCTGTTTTGATTTGTTACATCCTCCTGCTCCTGCAAAGTAACTCAACATAGTAATATTACAAAGTTCGATTGATGCTTTGAGGCTTAAGATAGTTTTTATTGTGTTTTTCTGTTTAAATATTTTATAAAACTATTTGACATATTTAGTCAGAATCTTAAGTCTTATTGTATACTATGGGCTCAAACGTCTGAAGCCTGAAAGGCGGTTTTTATTTTTAACATTTAATTTTTCCCAGAGTGATATCTTTTATACAATTTTTACCAAAACTCTTAGATTTAAAATCTGTCTTTTCTTTCAGGTTTTACTTTTATAAATGTCACAGCATTAATCCAAGTTTCTAAAAGTGTCTGAAATGTCTGAACACGAGAGCAAAAACCTGGTTTAGCAGTAATAATTCCTTCAGTCTTCTGCATCAGGTTTGTGATGTCGCATAAGCAGTTGAACACTCTGTGGGACTCCAGCTCATCCCACCCTGCAATCAAAGTCTGAAGAAGAATGTTTGACTCTTTTATCTTTTCAGGTCTTTGCTGCGAAAACATTTTTCTGGGTATCAGGATGGAAGAAATACACATCAGAAAGTGAGCCTGAAATTCTTGCAATTTCTTTTTTAAATCTACAGCTCAAATGCATTTTAAGATAAAAAAAAATCAGCATGTATGATTTACATTAATCTGAATGTTTATCTTGTATTAGTTGTTCCTTAAATGATTTTTTTATTACAGTAATTTTTCTTAATTCCCTGCAGCTTTATTAAATGTGACCGACCTTCAGGAAGACACCGAAGCTGACAAACGCAGTGCAGCCTGGCACGAGGCACTGTTCCAACATGAAGCAGGGAATCTGACACAAATCACAGACACAACTCAATTTGCAGGTTCTCTGTGACTTCACTGTCAACTGCACCCAACAGAAAATACACGAGAACAATAATGCAGTAATAAACACAGTTTAGGCAAAAATTTAACATTTGTAAACACTGAAACAAGATTTATTTCATTTTAATTGTTTTCTTTTTTCTTTTCTTATCTTAAAAATGCAGATTTAAAGAAACAAATAATCAATTCCAGATTACAAAAATCCTATTAAGGGTTTGACTAAACTTTAAATAAAAGCATCATAATTTCCTTTTCTTATTTTGAGCCCGCTGCCACAGGCAGGCATTTTTAAAGACTGTTTTAAATGTGCAACTTAAATGAATGTGAGCAATTCCGACAAAAAGTGATGCAACAAGTGCATATTAAGACTTAACCAAAGCTTCTTTCTGAATAGGGAAATATGAGATATTTGAAAGCAGGAGAATGTTTAACTGTCTATTTTTATTCCTTGAACAAATAATAAATCTTTCAAGCTTAATTAATCACTCTTTCTTTTTACTTGTATTTTAATTATTTATCTTCCTTACCTGTGATAACTTGCTAAAGATAAGCTTCAACCTATCCTTTGTAGGGAGCAAAAGTGTACATCTCTTGTACAGCAAGCCTAAGATGTAAAGCACAAAACAGATTGTCGAAATAAAATAGAATACAGTATATATATATAAAAAAAAACATTCTCAGAGCAATAGGAAAAGTTTTACAACAGAAAGTACAGAATAAAATACCCAAGTGTCTGTAGTGTTCCACTGTGGGTTTTTGCTCAGGGCATGCAGAGGGATGAAAACTTTGGATGATGGTTTTATTTCTCCATTTTTGGGAGGAGATGTAATCCAAAATGTGTTTGGTGATTTCTTTAGACACCATGCTGAACACACTGATCTCCAGCACTGGAAAAACAACAACAGAATACATCAGTCATGTCACAAGAGTCAAAAAATGTATTTTGTTAATGAAATGTAAATATTTCAAATAGGAATAATTTAAGGATCTGTTATAAGAATGTAATTATATTAGTTAGACTTTAATAAAGCTTATTATCGTTTTATATAAAATTTTAAAAACTTTTGAAAAAAAAAAAAAATTCTGTACATGACAGAATATTTAAATATTTACCGTATTTCAAGTTTTAAGAAATTAACTTTTTCAGACTTTTTTAATGCCTTTTAAATGTTTTTTTGTCAAGTTTTTCTTTTCAGTCTTTTTGATCATGCTTTAAGGAAAGCTGAATGCATTAAAATATTAGCCGATTGCTGTATTTTTTCATTGGTTTCATATTCTAATCCACTCATTTAAGTCCCACTTCATTCATCTTTCAAAAAGAATCTGTCATTTTCTAGAACACAATTTTGTGCAGAGACGCAGTAGTTCATCAGAAATTCACCTCTGGGTTGGCGTGACGTAAGCCCGCCCCTTCCAATCACACATCTGCTTAGATGCTCCCCACTACCTTGCAGCCCCTCACATCTTAACCTAACATTAGCATTGCAAGAAAAATAGCGAGCTGTACATTTGGCGCCAGTTGTCAGCTTGGATGCTGAAAATAAGAGACATACATGGAACAAAGCAGGGAGTCTGTGGCCCGCCATAGTGAGTCAGAAGCTTACAAGCTTTTTTTCAATGGCTTTTTTTCATCTGCTCCTGATTCACAACAATTTGAATAAAGAAATTCAAATGAATAAATTTTTAAGGTTATTTGCTTTTGTACATGTCCTCCATCACGAGAAAAATGCTACAAGAACATGTTATAAACACCAAAAACACAGATCACTATGAAGTAAATATATTACAGCCTCTTTTTTACTTAGCATGTTTTTAATCATCTCTATGAATTATATTTTTAGAGATTAAATATAACTTAGTTTTTTAAACTCTTAAAAAATCTCAGTCTCATTACAGTAACTCTAAGTGTTTTTTTGTTCTGCATTTTCTGTTAGTTTCACTCGTTTTTGTTTGTTTTCTGTTATGACTCCGTTTTCATTCGGCACCAAATCTGTCTCTTACATGAAAGCCGGTCCAAAATCATATGGAGCACTTCAACTGGAAGTCTGTGGAAGAAGCTGGGTCCGCTGGTGCCGTGGCTGCGGGTCATGACGGTTCTGACTGGCTGGTTCTTTAGAAGTCGAACTTCATGTGTCTGCTGCCCATTGCTTCTGCATGTCCTCTTGCCCATTGTTGTCACTAGTGAACTATATAAATATATATATATATAGATATATATATCTATATAGATAGATAGATAGATAGATAGATAGATAGATAGATAGATAGATAGATAGATAGATAGATAGATAGATATTATATATATATATATTATATATTATATATGAATACAGAAGATTCAAAATAAGTTTAGCAATGAATGTAGTAAAGTCCGGTTAAAAAAAGCAACAACAAAAATACACTCGCCTCCTGCTTTCCGCGTGCTAAAACCAGCTAAATCTTTGTTAGCAAAACTATCGATCCTTTTATGCTTTTTATTGCCGTATTCTACCGTATTCGAGCTTTAAATAAGCTTAAAGCGACGGAATTCGCTCCGCAAAATGTTTTAAAGACAAAGAACATCTTACCGTCAACAATAAAAGGGTTAAAAGTATATTTTTTAGGGCTGCGTGGTAAAAAATGTATCGACCCGACAACACTTTACCGAACGGCGCGAAATTACCCAAAATACCTCGCGTGTGCGGCATGGATCAAACGAACCTCAAAGTCGGGGGGCAACAAAAATTAAGAAAGAAAATGTGTTTCTGTGTTTTATTATTGTTGTTGTTATTATTATTTTTATTATCGTTGTTGGTGTTGTTTTATATCTTGAATTTGACAGCTGGTTTTAAAAACATTGCTATTCTTCCCTCCTGTCTGAGGTTTACATCTCTTTGACATTAACAATAGTATCTCCGCGCTTTTCTGTTTGAACTTCCTTCAAAATATGTTATGAAATATAAGACCAAAAAACGTAGGGGTCATTAAATGTAATGACATTTATATTCTTCATTAACTGTGTAAAAACATCATCCAGAAAGTCACTAATAAAGAATTTCTTTAAGTTTTAGCAGAAAACTGCAACACTCTGCTAAAAATTGTATATAAATAAAACGTAGCTTACCGATATTAAAATGAGGAAGAAATGTGAAATAAAAGTTGGATAACATAAGTGATTGACCTGAATTTCATTGCAACATTCTTCAAATAGTTTTTTTTCCTAAACATTAAAACGTTTGCAATTTTTTGACAGAAGTTCACATGACTTCCTTTCAAAATAAAAGACACATTGTACTATATAATTTCAATGCAGAAAATTTTGTAATTGGTAGTGTAAGGTAGCAGTGATTAAAAAAATACACAATTTATTTTACCATTGTTGGTGCATCTCAGCAAGCAGGAAGACACTGCTGTATTTTTGGACCATAAAGTACACTTACAATCCTTAGATTTTTCATCAATGGAAAATCTGCTTTATGATCAAATGTACCTTAAAGACCCACTCCAATGAAAACCATACTTTTGGTATTTTTAACATGTTTTTGTAGAATTTTTTTCCCATGATGGAGGACATATCTAAAATAATTTCCGACTAAAATTGTATTCATGAGTATTTGTTTATTTAAATGAATCAGCAGCAGATGAAACCATGCAGTTAGAAAAAGGTGTTTTTTTGCGAAGCAGCAAGTGCAATGGGCAAGTCAAGTATCATTGCTGTGCTCCATCCTGATGCATCCACTTTCAGACAAATACAATAATGTCTTCTTTTTCCAGGTCTGAGCTGGTATCTGGCTCAAAACTATATGGTTGGATAGTTTCGATATTGCTTGCAATTTTTTTTTTTTTTGCACTGCTAATGTAAGGCTGGGGTTGTAAGGGGTGTTAGCTGGCAGGAGAGTGTGTAAACAAAGGAATGATGGGATATCAGCAGAGGCTTACTTTCAGTGCCAACAGTCCTGCCTACAACTCAGAGGCGAACTGCTGATTGACTCCTGCTGAACTCAGGTGGGGATTAGGAATAACCTCCTATTATGATAGAGTGATGTGAAACCATCATGTTCACTTATATGGGATCTCAAGTGTTTGCAATGGTGTTAGCAGATTAATAAAAGAATGCAAAAAGAAAAAAAACATACAGCATGTCCTGCACTCCATGCATTTAAGTGTTTCCCTTTAGTAAACCAACAAAGCTCAGCTGCTCGTCACAGGATTATTCTGCTTAAGTAAGACTATTAAGTGTGCCATTTCAACTAGCGTCTCCCACTGGCAAGTCTAGAAGAGGATCAGCTCTTCAGTCTGCAACTCTCACAGGGAGCTGAGCACTGCCTGCAGGACCCTGGGGAAGAGCCTGGAAAAGGCTCTTGTGTGCCAACAGGATGTCACGGCGGGCTAACCTCACGACACAATGAAGAAGTTGGACCTCAGAGGAATTAAATAAACTGTCATCTCGATGGACTTGCACTCCCCACAGTGAGTACGACACATTCAGCTAAATACGAAGGCAGGATTACATGCTTTTATTCCTTAAATGCTTATTAACACTTATTGACAGCCTAGCCATGAAATGCTATTTGATCAAAGTGCTTTCCTTTTATTTGTTTGCTTTAATCTTCAGTGGCATGCCAAACACATTATGTGGCTACAAGCTGAAACGCTGAGTCAAAAATGTCACAAGTGAGGACAATACATCTTCTGTCTGATCTGTTTAGTAACCCAGTTCTCCCTCTGGCTCCATGTTAGATATTAGTCTGCTTGTCTACAGAGCAATGAGCCAGGAGTTGGACTGCTATTCAACCATCTTTTTCATAGGATGTTACTAACATACACACACCCCATGGCCTGTAACACCCCTGACAGCCCAGAGATTACACACACCCATCTCTTTGTTTCTCAAAAAAGGAAGTGGAGACAGAAACATAGGGTCATTGTCAGTGCCCCCACTCATTTGAAGCTCATCCGCCTATGAACAAACGTGCCTTCTTAACTCCAGCAATTACAGTCACATGTTTTATTGGAGTTATGGTAGCCGGAAACTTTTGACTAAATATTAGCAGCACAGAGGTTAGCAGGACCTTAATCTGTTTTTCACAGCAGAAGTGTACTATAATTTGAATCTAAAAGGACTCTTCTATGGTACAATGGTAGAATCAAAGTAAGATGCTGACAACAACTTGTCTTTTGTTCTTGTTGATTCCTTGTCAGGCCTGCAGAGCAGTCAATCATTAAGTAAACAGTGAGGCTTGTTTCATACAGACTTTAAGAGGACCAAGTGGTGCCAGATCTGACTCTGCACACTAATTTGCTTCTATCAACAGCCTGTAAATAAACTGTTTGTATTGTAATTTCTTAAAATCTGTAGTTTTGAAGGCAAACTCCTTTTGACTTTTTAATACGAAAGTGATCAGAAAAGTGATAAGCATTTCATTTGCCAGATTTCATGTTTGACTTGTTCAAGTTCCAGATATTGTTGGACTGAAGAGTAACCAACTTAAGTTCTTAAAAAACTTCCGACTTAAACTATTTAGAGAAACTGTTTAATATGCTTACAGATATTCCCCCCCAAAATGCAAAGTTGGGCAAAAAACCTAATGCTGTAAAACTGCTAAACACTAAGAAAGAGCAAATGTTAATAATTAAATAGTCATTGAATCTTTGAAAAATAAATTATTACTTGATGCCTTGAGCTACTGGTTGGTGTTTTTATGATGTACATAGCAGAATTTCGGCTGCTGAAACTGGGCATCATTTATTGTGGCCTGTTCTTACATCAGCCACCTCTTCTGTCTTGTCTCCATTTTTAGGGCCCGGCAGCCATAAGCGGCACCAACACATCATTCACTTTCAAACACCCTCCAGAGCTGTGAAATGTTTCAAAGTTAGTGGTTTATGGCACTGCTCTGTGCTCGGCTGCTTTCTGTAAATGTTTAATTTCCTCTTTTCCCTTCTTTTCCTGAAGGGGTGGCGAAGAGCTTAACGAATAGACTTCTGCAGTTTTGCCCTCCAGAGGAGAGCGTTAAACAGGTGAAGCTGAACACTGCTCTCATTAGTCACACATACAGTCACCTGCCACTCACCAGGGACTGACGCCACAGAGCTGAAGGTTTACGCAGCTTTTTCTACTCAAACCCGGGAGACTTTAGGGGAATGGCTCAGCTTCTGTAACTGGATGTGAGCTCAGTGGAATGGTGGGGACCCAACTGCATTTCAGCCTTGGGGACAGTCAGTAAACCTGTGTTGAAAGCAATTACAACTTTTAACATTTCCAATACAGTGTTTTATTGTTTTCCTCTCAAATCCAGTCTTCATCTATTTTCCACACTTGCACGTTACAGCTCAAGCCTTTTTTCCCTGTGATCATGGCCAGCATGGGAGTCGAGCTCCTGGGCTTCTTCTTAGGATTGCTGGGCTTTATGGGAACTGTGGCGGCAACCCTGCTCCCCCACTGGTGGAGCACAGCCTTGGTGGGCTCCAACCTCATCACAGTTACTGCGTACATTAAAGGCCTGTGGATGGAGTGTGTCTGGCACAGCACCGGCATTTACCAGTGTCAGCTGTACAGATCCGTGCTGGCGCTGCCCCCCGACATGCAGGTACTGCAGCTGCACAGTTTGAAGAAGTTTTATCCAGTGCTGGAGAGGTGCAAGATAAAAGAAAGTACTGTCACCTGCTGAGCTCAGTCATTTGGGAAATGTCTTCTGGATTTGAACCTTTAAACTCCTGATACGCTATAATGTAAAAAAATAAAATGTTTGAAACTATAATAGCTTGAAAACATATCTAATTAATTATTAAGACTTCAATCTGGCAACCTCTTGGTACCACATTTGCTGAAATGCACCTTGTTTTTTTGTTTTCAGGTAGCTGTTTGGACTTCCATAGTTTTGATGAAAAGTGTAACGCAAGAATTTTTTTTTTCTTGCACCCAGTATTTATGTACATTTTTTCATGACATAAAATTAAAATATAGGTTTTTGGCCTTCAAATTTTACAGAAGCTGACTTTAAAAAAAAATCTTTAAAGAGTAAAGCTGCATTTGGGCATTCACATGTCAGTAATTCACTACACATGTTCGCAATACATATATTCCATAATTTGTGACACACGAAGCATTTAATCCAGGACGCCACTTGAGTTGGCACCACCTGAAAGTAACAAAAAAACAAAAAAACACAGAAAATACACATTTCTTAATAAAAGAGGAAACTCAGGCAGTATTCTTTCACTTTTTGTTTTCTGACAAAAACTTTGAATTCAAAATTATTTTTTTCTTTGTTTTGAGGGTTGTTTTTTGCTATTAATGTAAAGCAAAATCAAGAAGCACAAACGTTGTGAAACAATAACTTTGAATTAAGAGCACGGAAGCTGAAATAATATTAAAATTGTCATAGGAAAGCATGGAAATAAAGCTAAAAAAATTTAATGTCATTTATGCTTGGTCCAATTCTCACTTCTTGCCTTTGTTCAAACCAACCATATAGCCCCTCTTGTATGTTTAAACTGCATTTAAAACATTTATTTAGATGATTGCGAGGAAGTGCCTGACTGATGGATGACTTTGCAGAATCAAGGTCCTATAAGTTGGACTTTAAAAATAATTTTGTTTCTGTTCTTCTTTAGGCTGCCCGGGCCCTCATGGTAGTCTCCTGTCTCACCTCAGTTCTTGCAACTGTGATTGCTGTGATGGGTATGAAGTGCACACGCTTTGTTCAACGCTCTCAGGTCAAAAGTCGTCTAGTCTTGAGTGGTGGGATTTGTTTTCTCTGCGCTGCCTTTCTATGCCTGGTCACTGTGTGCTGGACCACCTATAGTGTTGTCATTCAGTTCCACGACTCATTCATTCCAGGCGGGCTGAAGTACGAGATTGGCCTGTCTGTGTATCTTGGCTTTGCTTCGATCTGCCTAAGTCTGACTGCTGGGCTGGTGCTGTGCTGGAGCAGCAGAGGTGTGGACTCACAGAGAAG
Source organism: Oryzias celebensis (assembly GCA_014656515.1). NCBI lineage: Eukaryota > Metazoa > Chordata > Actinopteri > Beloniformes > Adrianichthyidae > Oryzias > Oryzias celebensis. Next base: position 14,409,962 of record BNCR01000017.1, on the reverse strand, counting down.
GCCATCATCAGTGCCTCCCTCTGACAGACATGCCCCTGCTCCACTCTATGAGACTCCAGAGACCCTGAAGGACAACCACACACCTCCATTTTGCTGCTTCTCAAACGGTGGATATAATCTTGATAATTACTTCTAGGAGATACAAGGAGAAACTAACAATAACTAAAACAGATGTACTGAACATTTGATTACTCTTTTAAATCATTATTTACTGCACATCCAATGAAAATAACAATAACATATATTTTATTCACAGTCAAATACTTTTCTGAATAAATATTTTTACAAGATGGAAAAAAAAAATTATGTTTCATTGAAGCAGGACAGAAATGTCAGTTTCTTGTTCTGTAGTGCTTACAAAAGCCCAGAAGGTGGCGAAGTTTTCCAATAAACAGCAAAAATACACCAGTTAAATACGAAAAATGAAATAAATAGAAAGTAAATGATTGATATCATTAAAATGTATTATTAATAATTATTAAAACTGTATAAAAAGTAAATCAATCAAATACAAATTAAGTACACCCTTCAAATACACAGCATCCAAATTGGAACTGTTCTTTCTGACTCTCCTGCTAAGCAATTGGGCTGAAGTTGTTAAAAATTGACCTTCATTGCTGATATTTTAGCAACAATTCTAATGTTAGATTCATACTACTAAGAACAATCTACCTGAGAATTATTCTTATCTTTTGTTTAATAAAAATGTATTACGATTAAAACACACATTTTAATCATTTTCATAAGATTGTTAAAATAAATGTATGTACACTTTGATTAGTTTAGGTTTTATTTATGTCTAATTGACTTGATTCATGTAACTAGTGACTAGTTTGACTTGACAAGATCAAGGTTTAAAATGTGATTTTTAATATTTAGATTACTGCAGTAGCTATATAAGGTTTTACAATCACGATCCGTGCATGTAACTAGTTTGTATTGCTTTGCTGCAAACACAGCACTTTGATGAATGTTGGGAGTGATCAAGGTTAGACTCCTTGAAGCCACTAGATGGCAATAAAGTTCTTTTAGAAGATTATATTTACAGACGCCTTGAGAACAGGTACAGCTCAAATCTTGCATGTTGCTTTTGACACTTCCATTCTTCATTTTAATGGAGACAAATGTTCAACTGTCTGTTGATATAAAAGTCTAAGCAGAAAAAACGCGGCAGTTGAGTTCATTCAGGCATGTAAACAAAATGAGTCAAACCAGAATTTTTGTGCCTTTTTTTAAAACTGTGACTACATTTCTGAATACACTTAACTATTAATGTATCACTTTCAGCCAAGAATAATGTAATGTGATTACATGTGATGTTGAGGCAGAATTTTACAACTAGCTTTTCAACTAACGCAGGCATGTGTGTCTTATATTAATAAATTCTTCCAAATGAATCAGATGTACCTAAACAACTGAATACTGTGTTTATTTGTCTGTCAGAATGAAAGGATTGTTTCACACCTGGCTTGTTCTGTTGAAGAACACAGGTACTGTTGTGCAGCTGTGTTGTCGTCTCTTGTGACATTATGTGTTTTGAAGCCTTAAAAAAAAAACTCCAATTAAAAGTGCCCCTTAATGTGTCACTGTCAGCCTCAGAGACATTAAACCACGGCACAAGTTAGCTTATTTAGGCATCATAAGCTAATAAAGTGTTTACATTTAGGGAGTACATAGTCCATGAAATTTCGCTTTGACAGAAATAAAGACTGTAAACGTGGAAGTAAACAGGTGATGCTAATATTTTGTTCATAATCTGAACGGATCATCAGCAGGTGTGTAGACCTCTATGGAAGGAGCTGATCGGGTGTTTTGTGTCACACAACAAATGAAGACATATAATGATGCTAAAAACCAAAAAGAAAGTCTTTGGGAAGTTTTGTCAAACAAATCAATGTGTCCACCATTTATCTACTGAACGAACACGTTTTCACTATTCTAAAACAGAGGCGAACGATGGGGTTTAGGAGTGAAATGGGCAACCAGACTCTTAAACTGAAGCGCAAGACTTTTTTGAGATATTCACAAGTAAAATAAGTCCTGTATCAAAATGAGGTTATAGGGGCCTCACAACAAAAAAACTTTTCCAAACCACCATTGGAAAAAAAAAACATTTTTCATTTCATTAGTTTGGTTTTTATTTCTTAATTTCTTTGGAACTTGTATTTAATTGAACTTGCAAGCCTCCAAAACCTTGATTCTGTGACGGCAAACACCAAGGACCCAAATGAAGTGAAGTAAGTTTCCACAAGATTCTTTAATCACAGGAATTTGAAGAATGACATGTGAAACTAACACAACATTCCAACACCAATGACATTGTGAGGGCTCCCTAAATTCCTGTGACAAACAAATGACGACAGCTGCACTTAATCAGGAGAAGGCAAGAGCAGCCTGCAAAAAAATAAAAAAACAACAACACAAAAGCACCCAAGATCATGACAGATTCAGGTAATATCATCATGTGGCCTTGCTTTCCTGCAGGAGTTATTTGTTTAACATTCGGTCTACCGGAATTCCACTACTACTCGAATGACAATTGCATTCATTTAGACTGCTCAGACATTTTTATAATTAAATTATATTATTGTTCCATTATCTGTATATAATTTGGATAATAATAAAGAAACATCTAATACTATATGGGAGAACAGGTAAAAACACACCAAATGAAAACAATAATAATAGAGTGTTCCACACTCACCAAAATGTTATGAGATAATTAGTTTTGCATAATGGAAAATTCCTCTTATCAAGCTATTTCCATTTCATTTTGGGTAAAAGACCTGTCTTTTTTTCTATCTTGGATCTAGAATGAAGGTTTTAGCGTAAGAGAGAGTAAAGAAACAAAAAGACAATGGAGCAAGAAAAAAAAGATCAAATGAAATGTAAGCACAAAATGTAATAAAAAGTGAAATTTAGCAAAAAGTGAAATATGGCAAAACTTAGGAAGAGCACGGAGTCAATTTGACTGCTATGGTCTTCCTAGTAACACTCGGATCTCTTTTGTGTTTTAAATTTTAATGACAAACCAATGTTAGCATGAAATATACTAACAGTCATGAAAAAATAGGGACTTATTGGTCCATACTTTTTTGACCAAGTTATGACATTGCAAATTTTAAAAACAGTCAAATTGATTGTTATATAAAAATAAATGTGTGTGATCTGAACTTGTATGTGTGTAACATGAACATGCATTTGTGTGATCCAAACTTGTACTGTATTTGTGCGATCCAAACATGCACGCATGCAGATAATAAATCTATGTGATCCAAAAAGGGATTGATTTCATCTGAACATGCATGTGTGTGATTTAAACATGCATGAAGAAGAGCTTAAAATAAATGTGTGATCTGAAAATGTCCTGTTTGTGATCTGTTAATGAATGTGTGATCTTAACACGCATGTGTGTGATCTTAACAAGCATGCGTGTGATCTTAACAAGCATGCGTGTGATCTTAACAACCATGTGTGTGATCTTAATAAGCATGTGTGTGATCTTAACACGCATGTGTGTGATCTGAACACGCATGTGTATGATCTTAACAAGCATGTGTGTGATCTTAATACGCATGTGTGTGATGTAAACACGGATGTGTGTGATCTGAACAAGCATGTGTGTGATCTTAACACACATGTGTGTGATCTTAACACACATGTGTGTGATGTAAACACGGATGTGTGTGATCTGAACACGCATGTGTATGATCTTAACAAGCATGCGTGTGATCTTAACAAGCATGTGTATGATCTTAACACGCATGTGTGTGATCTTAACACACATGTGTGTGATGTAAACATGGATGTGTGTGATCTGAACATGCATGCTTTTAATGTGAACATGCATGTTGAATGTGGGGTGTGAAACCAAACAGTAGAGACAGCAATCCATCCATTCATTGTTTAAACTCCTGTTATTCCAAGTCACAGTCACAAGGATGGCAGAGTCAACCCATCTTTTCAAGTGGGCTAAACTCTGGACAATTAGAAACAGCAATAAGAAAAATACATTGATTATATACACATGTTAAGTTAATGCATGGTGTGACTAAATAAACAAAAACACTCTTTGAATGAACTGTGAAGTTGTTATGTTATTGTTTACTAAATGTACGAAAGATTGTTTTCTGTTGATCAACTTGGACTCTATATAGTTACTTGATAAAAAATCTGCACTTGATCTGATAAGAACTGGACTTTGACAACTACTCAAAAATATAAAGTGTAATAACTCAATAGGGATGAAATTATATATTTAAGCTTCTTCTTCCCACTTCTTTTCAAGCAATAAATCAAACTCTACTTGACTTTAGTTAATATTCACTATACCTAATGAATCTAATGAGACATACGTGTGAACTGAATGCACCACTACAAAAATATTTGTTTATAATTATAAGTGATTATTACACTGTTATTTTATTCTTTAATTTACTTTCATTTTTCTTTGGGTTTTTTTTTATCAGTGTTTTGTTTCTAAAATGATTTGGATATATCTGTGTCTGTGTGTGTGTGCGGGGGGGGGGGGGGGGGGTTTAATGTTAATGCTTGAAATAACTCAATGAATCAAATCAAACAAATGAAAGACAAAATATGTTGTGCTTCTGTGACATTTAACCCAGTTCAGACCAAAATTGATGTTCATATTTTCAAGGTATGTTTGAAGTTCCCTAAAACTGCTGTGAACCTCTTCTGAAGTCTTTAAATTCATGTATTCCCAGATCTGTGACCACAGAAGTTCAGCACCATGGACAGCAGCCCGAAAGAGGACTCACTAGATCAGGGGTGTCAAACTCAAGTCCTCAAGGGCCGCCTCCTGCTGGTTTTCCAGAAATCCTGCTGAATTTCCCGCTGATTACCTGGAACAGGTATGTTTAGCCAATAAGGAGTTTCAATGGCAGGTTGGTTGAAAACATGTTGGACACGGGCACTCGAGGCGTGGAGTTTGACACCCCTGCACAAGATACATTTAAAGAAGAATTATTAAATGAGGGAACACAGGAAACAGGCAACCGGTTGCCTTGGTTTATGCCTAAATTGGTATTTTCCATACTTTGATGAGTTGCTGATGCAAAACATTGCAGGCCAGACGTTGTCTTCTCCGCATTATCACAGCAGAGCCAGCATCACTGGTAAGAGCACAACGCTTTCATCACGGAGCAAACGATGGTCTGCACAACGTCATAAATCAGGCCTGAAAGGTTACCTGGCAAAAGTAAATGTTTCATCCTCTGCCAATATGAGATCATGATATTGGAAAGCTTTTCCGGAGAGACCGTGCGTCACGCCACTCTCCGTTATGTGCTATTTTCGTCCTGCTCTGGAAGACATTCATCCACCATCTACCCACCCTGACAGCGCCCAATAAACCCACCACTCCCATTCATCTTCACCCTCTCCACCCCCTACCCTCCCTCGCTCCCCCTCCGCCTCTCCTGCGCACCAGCATTTGTGACAAAAAAGCAACATAGGTGATTTGTATTTGCTCATTCAAGAGGATTGTATAGTGGCGACGTGTTTTTTTTTCTTTGCCAGATCACGTTGATACTTTCGTTCAATTAAGAATTCGCTCCTGTGGTCCATTTATTCATCGAACAGGTAAGATGATGAGTTTTAAAAATATTTAGCTTGAATGACATCTTATCTGACCACACTGACAGATAATTTTAAGTGGATTCAATCATTCAAACTCTGGTTAGACTCCGCGCAACGAAGAACCACCGAACCTGCGTCTTACGCAGCTCTCCATACACTAACGAATCAGGATACTCAATGACAATTCGCTTATGGACTTCAGTGTCTGGTTGTTTGAGTAGAAGTAAATAATAATGGTCAAGTAATTCTAAAAGATGTTCTACGTTAACAGAAAAAATCCGAACTTTCAGGCAGATTCAAGAAATTCGGCGCGCGTAAAACGCACAAAGCTGCGAGGTTTACGGCGCGCGTAACGCCGGTCATCAGGACTCCTCCACGAGTCTATCTGGGAGTAGATGTGCTTCCAATCAAAACATTATTCTGTGCATGCCACGGGACCACGAAGTCCGGTCTCTCCTCCTTAAGGCTTGTGCGTCATTTGGAAACGGTAGGAACTATCTTAAAGCGTATTGTTTTACTGCACAGTAGCATTTCAGCGAACGTGAGCGCACAAACTCTTTCTTTTTAATGTTTTATTTATGCAGCAAAATAGTCTGTAAAAGTTGTGCTTCAACCCACTGATCAGAAATTAGAAGATCTTCTGTTCTAGTCGTGTCTTTGTTTTAACTATCGTGAAAAATATGACAAAATAACTTCGATGAACAAGGAATTCATTTACTTATGTTGCATTTACCTTTTTTTTTTTTTATAACAAATTAAACGGGGGTTGATGCGTATATGGAGTGGTCCATCCAAACTGACAGCATACGCTAGTTTGTTGTTAAAACAAGGTTTTTTCATCAAATATAATATATTGAAGTTCGTTGATTTGAAAAAAATATTCATCTCCAGTTTTCTCCAATACTGTGCAATTGCGTTGTTCATTTCAGGGAGAAAAAAAAGAACTCTAGCAAATTTCCTACTCTTGTTGTGAAATTATCATTTAAATATTTTTCCCAGTTTTCTCCATGACCAGTCGCACTTGATCCAGGAAACAAGCAGCAGAAGGATGACAATCCACGTCGAGGGCCTCGTGGCTATCGTGCTCTTCTATCTCGTGATTCTGTTCGTGGGGATCTGGGCTGCGTGGAAGAATAAGAACTCTGGAGTCGGTGAAAGTGGAGAACGGAGCGAGAGTATAATGGTCGGGGGAAGGGACATAGGATTGTTCGTTGGCGGATTTACAATGACCGGTGTGTTGGATAAAAGTCTCGTTGAAGCCATTTTTTACGCACAGCAATAATGGAATATTTTAACTTTTTAAATGAGGTTTTTGTTTCTCTTAAATGTTCCAGCCACCTGGGTGGGTGGCGGTTACATCAACGGTACAGCAGAGTACGTTTACCTGCCGGGCTATGGCCTGGCCTGGGCACAGGCACCGTTTGGTTACGCACTCAGCCTGGTAGTAGGTAGGATCAGATTTCCTTCTTTCCAGTTATTCTAAGCTGGCACAAAGAAAACATAGAAGGGATGCACATCTACTGCAATATTTTTGCAATGTTCTGGGCCATTTAAAATGTTTTGCATGAATAAAGTTGTGCTGATTCTATATGAAACTCTGGCACCTCTCAGGGGGTCTTTTCTTTGCCAAACCCATGCGGTCACGTGGTTACGTCACCATGCTGGACCCCTTCCAGCAGCTGTATGGGAAAAGAATGGGGGGTCTTCTTTTCATCCCTGCCCTGATGGGGGAAATCTTTTGGTCTGCAGCCATTCTGTCTGCATTAGGTAAGCAGTGTAGGACTGCCTCCTTTGCATTAAGATTACTGCGCTTTATCTTTATAAGGAAAGTTTACCAGAAATCATTGCAAATGTTTTTTTTTCTTTCCCTCAGGTGCCACGCTCAGCGTGATCGTGGACATAAACATTGACATGTCAGTGGTGATCTCGGCAATGATTGCGATCTTCTACACTCTTGTTGGAGGACTTTACTCTGTGGCATATACAGATGTGGTCCAGTTGTTCTGTATCTTTTTGGGCTTGGTGAGTTTCATGTGAACCATTCTGATACGCTGACCAACAAAGCTTTGAGTGGTATTCCAATTCTGCTCCATGCTTTTTTTCTCAGTGGATCAGCGTGCCTTTTGCCCTTTCCAACCCTGTTGTGGCAGATATCACCATTTCAGCCAAGGAAAAAATATATCAGTCGCCCTGGCTGGGCAAAATCAAGCCTGAGGACAAATGGCTCTGGGTAGACAATTTCTTTTTGCTGGTAAGCTCCACTTTTAATTAGAATATTTATTTGACAGTCAATCTCTGAAAATACATCTAATCATTCAGTTTGGACAGAAGGCTGTTCTGTTAAGGGCTGAGACAAGCATTTTTTGCTTTTTTTTTTACGTCTAAGAATTGTATTATTCCTGCTGCTCTCTGCACAACAGTCTATTTACTGTGATGTTTCTGTTTCTAGATGTTGGGGGGGATTCCCTGGCAGGTCTATTTTCAACGGGTTCTCTCTGCCTCTTCAGCTACTTATGCTCAGGTTCTTTCCTTCCTCGCCGCCTTTGGCTGCTTGGTCATGGCCGTCCCCTCAGTCCTCATTGGAGCTATAGGCGCTTCAACTGGTAAGTGTTTAGACACACAAAAAAATACAACTACACACATTCAAACACATACAGACTGTAGAGGAAAATAAATGTCTTCAAGTTTATGTAGCAGTTACAGGTAGCTGAGCGTTATGCACAATAAAAAACATCACTTCTAATTTTAATATATTGCTATAGGGGGGTTGGAGTTTAGTACAAATTTAAATGTATAGAATGCCAGTTAAGTTATTTAACTTCTAGCTGTGATATAAAAAAAAAAACTTTGACTAGAAAATAGTTGAGTAAAAATAGTTGAGTAGTTGAGTCTCACTTGCGAAAAACAATAACAGATACAAGGATACAAAAAACTTTTTTTTTAGTGAAAATATGCAGCAATCAGAAATGGAACTGTGGAAGAAATATCATAGGATGAATGAAAGAATGCTACAAGTTGATCCTTTATTGAAACTGCAAAGGGATCACAGTCACGAACGTGCCTTTTTTTGCTGTTTGAATCTCAGCATCTTATTTTAAGTAAATGTGTAAATGCAGTTTTCATGTACATGTTGAGTCCAGGGGCTAAGAATGATGGAGATGGACCGAGCAGAGACAAATCAAACCATGCCTGTATAGTGATTTTCTTTCATCTGAAGATGAGCTAAATAATGAGTTGCCTCTGAAGCTGCTTTATGAATGGTGGTAATCAAACCGTGCTTTTAAAGCACGGGAGATAAAGGCAGCGAGTGTGTTTCCAGGGAAGAGGACAACAGAAAAAGCAGGAAAAGTTGAAAAGCTGTATTATGTGTTTTTGAGCAAAAGTAAGGATGGATGTTGATTTTTTTTTTTCATGGATTGAGTGGAAGAACAATAAGTGCTTTAAATTTAGAAGCAATTTATCCAACAAGGAAAACAAGATCCAGCAATGTCCCCTGTGACACTGTTATGGACCCCATCTATCAGATTCTAGTTTGTTGAGCAGTAAAAAATGTGAAACTTGCTTTTTACATTTTTCACCCTCACAGGTTTACAGAATTTGCTAGAATGGTTTTTCTGATATATGTGATCTTTGAATCAGTGCATCTGTTTCAAATTTTTGTTCAAGTCAAATATTTCTTTTAAATGTGGTTCATAACAATAAGAAAATAAAATCAATAAATGCCATCAATGATTTATCAAATCTTGCTGTTGCATTTCAGAGAGAAGAATAGATCATTTTTTGTGGTTTTGTTCTGGTTTTGCTTTTGTTGGCAACATAATGGTGTTTGGGGTTTCTGTGTTTAAAACCTTTTTGCTTCTTAGCAACTAAAAGAAAAACCCCAGGAAGCCTCAAACTAACATTTCAGTCATGAATGCTTTGTCTGTAAAGTTAATAAATTGATATAAATACTGCAATGCAGCATTTAATCCATTTGTTGGCAAAGAACATACTGTTACAAAGCCAAGTACAGCCTGTTCAGCTTCAATAACTTTATGTTGTGGTCTTAGTTCATTAAAGTTTTTTATATTGTTGTAAGCAGTTTTTGAAAAATCCCTGACACTTCAGCTGCTTTACTCATTTTTACCTTTTGCAGACTGGAACAAAACTACCTATGGCCACCTTGCTCCAAAAGACAAGGATGATTCAGACAAGATCCTTCCCATTGTTCTTCAGCACCTCTGCCCACCCTACATCTCCTTCTTTGGACTTGGGGCGGTGTCTGCAGCAGTCATGTCGTCCGCTGATTCATCGATATTGTCGGCCAGCTCCATGTTTGCCAGAAATATTTATCAACTTGCTTTCAGGCAGTCGGTGAGAAGATAATGTTACCTATGTGTGCCGTTTACACCCCTGACTAAAAGCATCTCCTGACAATATTTGGTCATTAGGTCTTAGTCAGCAATAGCCTAAAATAAAGAAATAAATCAAATTACTGTGTGAAACTCAACTTTAAACGTGAAGCAAAGTTTGTTCCTTGATGCAAGAAATCATTAGATTTAAAAAAGGACATTTATACCCACAATAAACCTAGTGTTTAGCTAGTTTTTTTTCCCTAAATACATTGATGGTGGGGTTGCAATGATTAATCGACTGAATTGATAAATCAATTTATATTCTCACAATCTAACCAGATCAATCTGTCTGTGGCAAGCTGTTAATTGAATTGACCTCATTTTTGACCAAAGATTTCCTGGATTGATTATAGGTCAGTGAATCGGATCGTTCAAAATGATTATGAATTATGTTGTCAGACGCAAATTATGATATGAATCGAATCCTTGTTAAAATGAATCGTTATATTCCTAACTGATATAAATATTTTAAGAATACATTTTTTTGGCGTGCCATCTAGAAGCAAGTAAGAACATTTTACTGAGTATGTTGAAGAATGCTTGGTTGGTTTTAACTTTTGAAACAACTATGTTCTAAATGCTGTTTTTGGATCCAGTCTGAGTCACCTTTTTCTGCTCCTCTCTAGGCCTCAGATCGTGAAATCGTTTGGGTCATGCGTGTGACCATCTTTGTGTTTGGAGCTCTCGCCACAGCCATGGCGTTGCTGACAGGATCCGTGTACGGACTGTGGTATCTGAGCTCTGACCTTGTCTACGTCATCATTTTCCCCCAACTTCTCAGTGTGTTGTTTGTCAAGGGGACCAACACGTACGGGTCAGTGGCAGGCTACGTCTTTGGCCTTTTGCTTCGTATCGGTGGAGGGGAGCCCTACCTGAAACTTCCTCCGTTCATCTATTACCCAGATTGGGTAATAGAAGAGAAGGTCCACCACCTTACTGGAAACGTTGAATATTTTGTCCTGCAGAGGTTTCCGTTCAAGTCTGTGTCCATGGTGGCATCTTTCTTAGCTAACGTTGCCTTCTCCTACCTTGCGAAGTACCTGTTTGAAAGTGGCATGCTCTCACACAAATACGACTTCCTGGATGCTGTGGTGTCCAAGCACAGCAAGGAGATCATGGATAAGGCTACACTAGTGAGCAACCACGATAACATCCTACTGTCCGAGATGGCTCCTGTCACACAAGCCATAGGTGCATCGATTGCTGGGACTTTCACCAACACCGAGGCTCTCAGTGACGACGAGGGCGCCTCGAGTCCAGAGTCTTTTCACAGCAAATGATGGACCTCAAAGGCACAAAGAAGACTCAAAACCAAGGAATGTGAAAGGGAAGGAGCGGTACAAGAGGCATCAGCATTCTTAGGGATTCTTGCTACTGCCACACTGAGAGCTGAATCAGAAAAAAATCTGCCTTGGCTTTCAAGTGACTCCAGAAGTTGGTAAAATTGTGGTGACTGTGTGTCTGTTTTTTGTCATCTTTCTCTTTTTGAGCTTCCTTCTTTGGTGACGAGACTCCATTGAGTTCTGCAGTGCACACCATCATCTCCTCTAAGTCCATTACTGTATGTCTCTCAAATAATTTAATTTAACTCTAATTTCAGTGCTTGTTCTCTGAATGGAGAAACCTTAAATGATCAGGTTGAGAAGGTTTATGAAGGTTTTATTGTCATGGGATCAGTGCAATATTTAACCAAGGAACTGTGGCTGTTTCAGCAAGCGCCATTTATGCAGTTAATGGTCATACATGGATCTAATGCCGGCACTAAATTGGCTAAAGTCACTAATCCCTGTAGCTTTAGCTTATTATAACTTTAAAATGTGCATAATAAATTAAATATAATAATATAACGAAGCCAATTTTTCCCCTGCTTTTGCCAAACAGTGTCTGGAATAGCCTCCAGAAACCCAAAAAGGGATTCAGCAAGTTCAGAAAATGAATGAATAAAAGAATATGTTTTATAGATAAATTATACTCAGTTCAAGGCTTTCCTTTGTTTTGTTTTGTTTTAGGAGTTGCAGAGATTTTCTGAAAAATATTTGCATCAACATTTTCATTTTATTCCTTTACAAACCAAAATAAAATGTACCATTCAATGTACAAAAGCTATATATGATTAATTATTCCAATTCTCTAAACAAATCTCTGCATTAGCTAATTTCCAAGCTCCACTACCAAACTTTTGACACATAAATATTGGCAGCAAAGACAAAACGGAACAACTTTGTCAGTTTTTAGTGCAGTCTGTCATCCTGTGATTTGGCTGCAAAAACTAAACTAATCAAAAGCTAAAACCCTGCATAGATATTGGAATGTTTACAAGTCATTGCTATTTGTAATCGATGTTTTTCTGCCAGTAAGCTAAACCTTTGTGGGTAAAAGGAACAAATTAAAGTTTTGTCCTTTACCATCTGTTACAAAGGTTGCATCTCCCACTTTTCAGGTCTCAAGAATATATTGGTGAAGTGCCAAAATAAAACCCCACCACAATGTTGAATTGTTAGCCTATTGTTGCAAATATGCACCAAACCACATTCAGCTCCAAATTTACCGAGATTTAACATTTACTTGAAAGCAAAAACATAAATGATTTTTTTTTCCATCATAGCTTGAAATAAATTCCGGTTTCAAGGGGTTAAGATGGAGGAACCCAGACCTTCACAGTATAGCCATGTTTAAAAAGTTTGAGTGTTCACCAAGGATTGAAAAGAATGAATGCAGATTATGTTTCAATGCTGCTCCACTCCCCAAATCGGTGTTACAGCTTTACATTTCCCTCTTCAACAGTGCTGCATACGTTGTACAAATGACTTTACTTTGTAGAATTTCTACCTTGAATCAGGCACGTAACACATACTTTAACCAGACATGTACACTGAATGTTGTTTCGATCACAAAATCTGAGCTGCATTGTGTTCTTTGAAACAATATTCCTTTAAAACAGAAGGTAAAATGTATTTCAAATAACAGCTTTACTATGATCAGACACATTTTGTGCAATTCTTGAAAACATCTGTTCTTATACCTTTTAAATCCATAGAAAATGTCCGTGAGGTATAAAAACGCAGATCTCCATTTCTGTGCTTCATGTTGTGGCAACTGGTATAATTGTGCATAACTTCTTCCACTTCCCCCAATCGGCTGTTTTGCAAATAAAAATGACAAATGGAGGAGAAAACCAGAGCCAGGTTTTTTTAGTCTTCCTGAAGGTTTGAGTTAGATTTGATTTTTTTTACATTTGGGATTATTTTTAACAACCTAATAGATCAAAAAATAAGTTTTTTGTTCATATCAAACTTGTCAAAAGTAACTTTGGAAATTGATTATACATTTATAATATAGCAACTCTAATAGCAAGAAAATCCACACCTGGACTGTGGAATTTGATTTCCAAATATGCAACTTTTGAAAAACATAAAAATGTAAAAATCACATTATTTGACTATTAAAGCAATCAGTCCAATTTTACTGACATGTTTAATTCACATAACCCTTATGTAAGAGGTTGCTGTGCCTTTTGGTGATTTGTTTGCTCATTTTAAGACTGTATTGACTGTCCAGTCCTAACAGGTTCAAGGAAACAGGAAAATGATTGTTTCCCGCTGAGTGGTGTGAGCTTGTCCGGTTATTATTGATTCGACTGATGGCTGATTAGCTTTGGGGACATTTGATTAATGCTGCCAAGACATTTGAAACAAGGATTCACACAAGTTTTTTAAAAAAAACAATACAGTTGCTGTGTGCCATTAAAAAAACACTAAAGATATGCATTTTTGGTAAAATGTGTTTGTTTCTAAAAAAAAAATAAAATCTGTTAATTTTCCATTTTGAAAAAGAGTCAGTGAATGATAGAGTTGGAACTAAGTCACAATCAGCTGTAATTACAACCAAGGAGGAACAAAATAATTCTATTTTTATTAACATTCAAATTTTCTGGGACTTGTGGATGGAAATGGTGAAAATTGATACAAAACAAACAAATACGTTTATTGATTTTACACAAAGCATTTCCATACATTGAGAAGGCAACAGCTTTAACACTTAGCCATGTGTGGTATACAGGTTGATTTTTGCCATCAAGAATCTTCAATAAAATAAGTCATTCTCTAGATGTAGCAGGAAATCATGTCAGTTTTGTCTTTTGCATTTCAGTAAAACACTCTTTTGGAGCACATGCTGATAAATAAATAATTAAAACACTTCTTATTTTGATTTTAGCTCTTTCTTTTATGGAAATATGTGTAAATGTATCATTGGTTGTGTAATGACTTTTATGGTGGCTTTAATAAAGAGATCCCACACTGTTCAAGCCTGTAAGTAGGAGAGTTACCTCTGTGATCTGTGTTTGAGGTCACATCTAACAAAGTATGGCCCATCACCAGAAGGACACTGACCATGTACCACTAAAAACAAAAGCAACTTAAAAAAATGGGATGGCTGCTCATCTGATGAAGTGTCTGGGGATGTCACTGGACTCAAATTGAATTTGTTGTTGTCTCTGTCTGATGAGTGTGTAATCTAGCGGATCCAGAGCTGTGCACCAACAGAATAAACTTTGTGTCGACTGTTGGATTGGCACATTTATTAGTCTGTCAGAAAAACAACAATACTGTATTTTTGTGTGATAAATATACATGAAATCAAGATCTACTTTTAAATGAAGCATTATAAATGATGTTTGTCTATTTATTTACTCATGCAGTGTATAAGAGTATAATTGTAAACGTGAAATCCGTTGAATAAATATTGTCGGTTTCACACAGCCTATTCTTTTTTTTTTTTTTACATTTTCTTTTAGAAATTATTATTTTCTACCGATAATACTTTCTGTTTATGGTATTTTTTGTTTGTCGTTTTTGATTAGGAACTAGTGTGGGTTAGAATTTGTTGATGTTTTTTCTTGGTATAAAGGTTTTGGCAAAAGGATGTAGTCATGATTAATATGAAAAGTTTTTTTCTAGTCAGGGACTGTAAGCCTGGTAGAATGGAAGTATTTGCATTAATTTAAAGAAAAGAGTAATTTGCATGAGTAAAGAAAAGTCTTTAAAAATGTATTTACTAGCAAAACATTTGCTTTTTTAACTAAATTAAATTTGCATTGACAGTTAAGCTATTCTCAAAGCTGCCGGACTTGGTTTTCACTCAAATTTTACCTTTTTATGGTTAAAACCAACCTTTAATATTGTAAGCTACTCAAGTTTTTTTGTGATTTTGGGGGCGTTTGGTCATGTTCCATGCACATTAGGACTTTACGTTTGTCCACATGGATTGCACTGTTTGTTAGAATTCAGAATCGGCAATGAAATTGCTAATATTCTTTATTCTAATATTCTTTAAACCCCACCACAACAATACCATAAACAATGTGAGCCTTTGGATCATTTACTTTCATAATAAACAGTTGGGTTAGGCTGTGTGTGTGTTTCATCTTTAGAGTTGTCACCTGCTTGAAAGCATCAATCAAAAAGGACACCTCTGAATCTTAGAGCTGTCAAAACTGTCATGAATGTCTTTCTTTCTTACACACTCACAGAAAGACAAACACACACTCCAGCAATCCAACTCTGGATGAAATAAGAAGAAAATTAAGTAATATATTTTTTTTATGGAATTCAATTTAACCTTCTACATGAAGAATGCAAAGGTTTTGAAGTGGGTAACATGTAATGTTGTACAAGACAGACTTATTTATATGGGACAACATTCACATGAGTCCATTACAGAAAAATAATTATATAATATTAGCAAACAACATTGTGATTTACTATCCATTTAAAAGTTGTTGTAGTTGAAGTAGAAGCTGGTACATCATGATTAAGATGATTTCCAGATTTGGCTGCATGAACCTGAAATGTTGCTTCACTTTGTTTAGTCCACTCCAACTATATTTTTTTCTACTGTAAAATTGTTCCCAGTGGTCTTTTAATTATGATAATGCAGTTTTTACCCCAGAATCAAAAAGCCAGTGCCGTTTTTTTAAGACATAGTTTCTGCAGAGCACCAGGAGCTTATTCGTAATTTTCCTTTGGCTTGTGGGCGGGACAGTTGGCATGGAAGTAACCATACTTTGATATCCCAGCATTCCTTTGTTTACTCTCCCCCACTAGCTTCCAGCTCCTCAAACCCCAAATTAACATTAGCATAGCAAAAAAAAAAAGGCAAGCAATGTCTTGTTTGACCCAGATGGCAGCTCAGACAAGGAAAATGAAGACACTAATGGATTTATTTATCTGCAAGTGGATGATTTAGAATTTGCGCAGAGAAGGGAGACTTGCTTGGCATGCTCATGGCAGTAGCTGCATCACAAACCTGAGCTTCTTCAAACCTGGGTTTTCATTTGCCGCTGATCCAACACGATTTGAATAAAGAAATACTCAGACCTGAGGATAGTATACTGATCGTACATCCTGGCTTCAGTCAGGACATGAGCAGCAGCATTATAAATAGCCTGCAGCTAAAAAACAAGCCCCAGGATGAACCCCTGGGGAACCCCATTTGTCAGGTCGATTTAACCTTAGTCATATTTACCAATTTAAAAAAGTACTTTCTGTTTCTACAATGGGTTCTAAACAATTTAAGTGCAGTACTAAAGATACCTGCAGTTCTCAGGTCTTTGTTATAGGAGACCAACTGTATTAAAATTTGAGTTTGTCCTGGCATGTGTTCTTTCAAGTTCTATCTAAACACTATCCCAAAATTATGCTTTGGAACAATCCCTCACTGTTAAAATTGTGTTATTGACGTTTTTCCTGCAGGCATAATGGCAGTCACAGAGTCAGTGATGTAGATGCATAAATGGCAAAATATCAAAGGGGGGTGAATACTTTTGCACACTGCACTTTTCAGTTTTTGTTTTGTAAAAATAATTGAACTTCTGCACAATTTTCTTTCCACTTCACAATTGTGTGCCACTTTCACATAAAATCCCCAAAAAATATATTTATGTTTGTGGTCATAATGTGAGAAAATGTGGAGAAGTTCAATGGGAGTGAATACTTTTGCAAGCCACTGAACCAGTAAGTATACGTTTACCCACATGATTATAGGTTTTAGCATCATAACAATGTAAAAATAAATAAAAATATATGCTGGATAGTTACCAATGAAATAGTTATATGTTACATAGTCTTTAGCCTGAACATAATCATCCAAGATCATACAAACCCCACCGTTTCTCCTGTGTTTACCAACACCATCCTCTGCTTGAACCTTTGGCTAATCAAGAAAAGATCTTTCACTGCATCAGTATCATCATACATGAGTTATCTCCAATCCTAGAAGGAAGCCGGAGGCAAGCTGTTTGAACCTCATCCTCACTGGAGCTTCCTCTACTTAACACAGCAGAGAATTCCCAGAACGTCATCAGTATTATGTGCCTAACATAGACATCCACAGACACAGGCAACCACAAACACACAAACAGGCACCACACTTTCAGCCCTGCAGCCCAACTCATGACTTATTCTCTCTAAAAAACACTTTAACTTAGGAAGGAAATGTTGATGAATTGGAACAAACTGTTCTCTTTTAAATCATTTAATCCTGAACATATCTTGAAATTAATTAACTTTAGATTCAGACTAGATGAGTTCCAGCATTTAGGACCAACTTTATCTTCCTCAGAATTGTTCGAAAAAATGGGAAGTTATGAAAAACTTTAGTCTTTCTTTTTTTTTTATTCAGTTGGGCATTTTTTAAAACAGTCTTAGGGTAAACTTTTAAGAATTATGCTTCAAATTTCCTGGAACTTTCTTTTGTTTTGGGGCATTTACTTTTTTTTGAAAGAGCTACTCTTTTTCTTAATGTAGTAATAACTAAATAGATTTCCAAAACAGTTAGTATTAGACCAAAACAAAATCCTAGTCACAATGCGTTTGTAAATATGGGACAATGGCTTTATGTCTAATAAACCACAGTGAACTAAAGCAGAAATGAATGAACCTCCCAAGTACTGCAGCTGCACTGCAAAAACTGGCCCCCTATAGAAATAAATCAAAATGTATATTTTTTTTCTTGAAACAAGTTTTAAAAAATCAACCAATGGGGTAAGAAAAATTGTTTTACCAAGAAATCTTATTTAAAAAAACGTTCTAGTCACTCTGACATGTTTTCTTTTAACTGAGGTTATTTTGCTACAGAAAAACTTTATAACTTTTCTTGTAATATAGAAAATGAAACAATTTATCTGAAAAATATTGTCTTTTTACTTTCTTAAGATTCTGTTTTTGGAGTGTGGTACACACACTGATGGCTGCTGAATGCATTATTTAGGGAAACCTTTAGGCAGGAATTCAGCATCATGGACAGGAATGAACCGAAGGCAGGATGAAAATGCTGAGCAAGGAGATGTAAACAATAAAGGAAAGAGCGTGGGCCAATTTTAATTTGTATGTCACAAACACAATCTATGTATCCGGAGAAATAGCCTCTGTAAAGAAAGGTTTATACAAGCTAAGATCCTTTTAAAACCGCAGCTTACTAGCAGCAAATATTAAGTGACAAACTGAAGGACGTCAACCACTCTGTCATCATCATAATACAGACAGCAGGAATACATTTTTCACTATCACAACACTCAAGATAACACAGACCTCAACGGTGCAAGCTGCGCCATAATGCATTCATACATTGATGAGACTTTTGTAATGCAAGGTTAAAAACAGACAGGCATACACATTTTTAACCGCTTTGCACTGGTCCACTAAGTTTCCATGCATCCATACAATAATTAGCAGTTTACTGTCTAGTCAGCCGTTCTGATTATAGCCGGTGCAGGTGGAAAACTAGGCTGATTGTCACTTTAGATTTGGATACAGAGGAAGAGGAGGTAATTATCCTAAAAAATACAAAGCTTTGAGCTTGAGACAGGAGAAAGGAGCTTCTAAAAAAAATCAACAACAGTACAGGTGGGAATAAAAAAGGAAGACAGTGTACAAATAATCAGGGATTGAGTCATTTTAATGCAGCAAGTCCCAGGTTTATGGTCCCCTTTACTGGTCAGAGGTATTGTGGGTAATGAAATATGGGAAGCAACAAATCATTGAAGCGAGAAAGAGAAAAAGTAAATAGTTAAAAAAAAAAAAAGTAGTCAAAGCGTAGCTAAAAATAATTACAAAATATGAAATTCTATAGTAAGACATAAAAGACAACTGCAAGAGGGAAATGATGTAATTTTTAGCTATACATCTTGTGCCCATTTAGTACTTTCCAAATAAGGCTTGGGGGGGGCAGGCAGTCATCGTCATTACTCACATTAAACGAAGTGCTCCACTTCACAGAAATGGGGGAAGGGAGAGAATGAATAGGAAGGGCAGGCATTTACTGTGGCCCCCTTAGCTCATATGAAAAATGGGATGAATTCAGTTTCCACCTACCAGCCTTGTCCTTGGCGTCTGTACTTCCCAGGGTCAGAGAAATCTTTTCAGAAACTTGATTTTTTGCACAACAACAAATTGTTTTTTCTGTGGTGTTGACAAGTACATTCTTGCAAGACAGATTGGATTATTGTGCAAAGATGAGCTTTGACGACAAATGAAAGTGTGTTTTTGGTGTTTTTAAGATATTCTAGATGATGGAGGACATCTATGATGAAAATAAAAATTACAATTGTGTTTTTGAATATTTCTTTTTTGAAATTGTTGTGAATTAGGAGCAGATGTAAAAATGCATTTGGAAAAAGCCTGTAGCATTTGGCGGGCCAATAGTTCCCTGCTCCACTCCATTCCGATGCATTCACTTGTAGACAACTAAATCCATGTACGTCTTTCTTTTCCTCGTCTGAGCTGGCATCTGGCTCAATATTATGTAATGTTATGTTGGGGTTGTTTGGGGCTCTAAGCTAGCGGGAGAGTGCGTAAACAGATAGGTAACGGGAAGTGGGGGTGGGGTTGCTCCAAAAGTCCTGCCCACAACTCCAAGGTATTTTTCTAATTAACTACTGCCGCTCTGCAGGATCTATGTCCTATAAACAGCACCATTTCTTTTTATTAAAATGAATTAAAAGACCACTGGGAACTCTACAATAGATTAAAAGATGTTTGAAGTTTGACTTTATATTTTCAATATGTGAAATAAATTGCCACAAGGTGAACAAGGCATGCAAGATTTTACATATTTTCAAAGATTGGATGCTAGGATTGTGCCTCTTAGTTAAATTTGATTTGAGTTAAACGTTTTTTGTCTGTTTCAGGTTGTGTTCAGGTTTTCCCTCTGTCACAGTCATATCAGCTTCAAGTTCAAAACCATTCCCAGCTGTCTTCATTTAAGTTCATGATTCCCAGTGTATTGAAGGGTCAGATTTTTAGCTCATCAACTTTGTGACTCTGAGTTTATTTATTAAAGTATTAAAGTTGGTACCATCAAGCCTGGTTTCCTGTATTTTGCGTCTTATACCACCAGTTCTCGACATTGCATTCAAACAAGTTTTTTTGTTTATGTTTTAGGGCTCATTTTACAAAAAGTATCAAGAAAAAAAGTTGGCGATAAAGTTGTGATAATAATGCTGTGGTTTATAAATTAGTAAAAGGAAGAAAAATCACAATTTTCTTATTGATATGTTCTATTCTTGCTTTACAGTGTCATCTAAAATGTCAGAGTTGAATTGGTTGAATTGAAATGTTATTTCTTGTGACCTAATAGGCAACAAAAGCAGGATTCAAAATAGAGGACATAGATGGTAATCACTGTCAGTCCTGATCTGACATTTATTAAAATTCTTTTATGTACTTATTTATGGGGCTTAAGGTAATTATTTGAGATTTGTCAGTTTTGGACTGAAAGGTTAGTCCTCTAAATATGTGAAAGGCTTTTGAATTAATTAAAGAATATTTGTCACCATGAGTTTTCATTGAGAGCAAAAGCATCACTTGGTCTCAAGCTCACAGATCTGAAATATATGAAGACATTTTTTCTAACCAAGTTTTCATTTTGCATGTGTAATACACTATTTTGTTGTAGTTGTTGCTTTAAACTCTGTATATAAGTGTGATTAAATATCCCAGTTCCAAAAAGACCATAGAAATTGCTTTAGCAAGCTTTGCTGTTATACCATTTGTCACAATCTGCCATTCTGTCATTATTCTTGTTGATGATATTCCTCATTTGCTTGAGGCATGTGGTCATCTGACCAAAATGAAATTAGGTATGTGAGCTGGATGTACTCGCCACAATACCTCTAGACAGGTACAATTTCAGGAAGGATAACAAGGCACCCTGGGAAGTATCATCTCAACACAATACATTTAGCTTACAGTACAGCTCATTTTATGATTCTCTCACTCTGTCATTTTTTAGATATAGTGAGGACAAAATGGCATAATCTAACACTGAAATATTAGCAGAGCAAGTTCGGTTGATATTTTAGATAAATTGTCCATTTTGTAGTACAAGCACCAAATCTAGTATGGATGTGCCTTATAGGATCCCCTCTTTTAGAAAAGGATGTTAGCTTTAAGAAAAAAACAAAAATTGTTACAAAATATTCAATTCCCCTGTCTCAACAACAAGGGGTATTCATGCCTAAAATGCAGTCTTTAACCTTAAGGAGTACCTACAGAATATTATTAAAGTAATTTTCAAATCCTGGATTTTGTCATGGCCGATGGACTTTTCTAATAGAGGGGATCCTTAGGTACATCGATGCAAAAATTTGGTTCTCTTTCCACAAAATGCACAATTATTTTAATAACCGACTCCACTAATAATACCTGATTCAGATGATTTCTGAAGTCACTAAGTGGATTTTGCTAAAATGAAGCCTGAAATGGGTCAGGCACTTCGACTGTGGCGTTTACTTCAGTTCTGAAAACAGCAACTAGAGAAACAGGAGAAAGTAGAGTTTTAAGATCTGTCAAAAAGAGAGCAACCAGAAAAGAAACTTTTAATTGCCATGACCTCAACTGACAGAGTAAACAGTCATTTGAAGCCATGTGTTTGACTTTGTATTTGAAATGTTTATTCATAAAAACTGATTTTACTAGCTCAGGCGCTAAAGAATACCCTGGTATGTATGTTAGTAGAATTATTTAGAAAGCCACTTATGCAAGCAAAATTGTTCACTTTTATTCATCTGGTACAGTATCTCTGGTGATGAACATAATGTTCACTTAATGGAGCCCTGTGTCTAACATCAAACCAGCAAAAACAATCTGCTCAGTTTTTTTATTGCTTGTATGATTTGTCTTTTTGATGTATTTTTTTTCAGACATTTTCTATTTTTAAGTCAAATGCTCTCTGTTTTTGAAACTGCATCACTCATTTGTCTGCAACAACAGATGGAGCTTTCACTATTTGCTGAGTTAGGTGCTAGCATGTGTAAAAAACGTGACTGACACTTTCCTCTTGCACATGGTATTGATAAACAGTCTGCATCATTGTCCTTTCACAATGAAATGTGACCCTGTAATGCTGAAAACCTTGGACATATTTAGCAAATCAACCTTTCCTGCTCTGTTACATCTGAATTTGTTGTATTTTAGCAGTAGTTTTAAAATGTGATTTAAATAAGTCTCATATTTTACCAAAACATATCAGAAAAAAGTGGGATATTTTTGAGTTGTCATTTTGCAGAAGTGGCTCAACCATCTGACAGATTGCACAGCTTTGCTTATTATTGCTGGACCAGCTCATTGCAGGAGCGGCTGTCCGTGTAAACTGCAGTGAGTAATGAAAATGGTGCCCGTCTACTCTGGGTTCTCCCATCGATCTGAGCTGTAGTAAGTAGCTTGGCTCCAATTAGGCCTTAATAGACCCAGAAGGAGAGGAGGGGATGAATAGCATGTGTGCATTGCATAAATGTGAAATTGGATTCAGTCATAAACTAAGACTAGTTAACATTTTATCCAAAGAATTCTTTAGACATTGTGTATGTTTTTGATATTCAAACATCATATTTTGCATTCTTTTTCATACTTGAAAAGACCTGAAAAATGTGTTGTTTAGCCCTAATGATAGTCACAGTTTTAAAAAAAATGGGAACACTTGCTTTAAGGGTTCAGTTTTTTGCTAATTTAGATGCAGCTACAAAGAACATGCTTTTCCTTCCTGCTAAATAGCTGACAGGAGCTGACTCTTGTCACCGCAGTGTAAACGTAATCAGCTGAACTCACACAACCTTCCCCACTGTTAGACAGAGACTCAGAGTGATTTAGTTAATGCTTGGACCCACAATGAATAAAGAGGCAAGAGGAAGTTTGCAGTAAAAATTCACAGTAGGGAGCAGAAAATAGGGTTGTGCCAGTTTGTGTGTATAAATGAGTCCACCTGGAAAACAGCTCCTCTTCTTGCTTCACTGCTGCTGCACATCTGGCTTCCTCAGGTTGAGCAGTTTCTCAATGACTTGAGATGCTTGAATAATGCCAGAAAAACAAAAAAACGAGTGGAGAAAAACATCCAAGGCTGAGATGAAAAGATGAAAGCTGGCAAGTGAAATGATGCTCATGCAGTAATGCCAAAAAAAAAAAAATCAAAGCTAGTCTTCTATTCCAAATCAAAAAATGTCAATCTTTATTTAATATCAGGTTTATTTGGCACAGCTACAAGCACAAATTATTAAAGTTCCATTCTGTTAGGATTGATGAAAAGCCATCTCCTCCTGATTACCAGAAAGTCCAGTTGATTTGTTTAAATTTACCAAAAACTACAATTCCAGAGCCCCACCTCTTCACATTTGGTATCATTAAAAAGCCCCAAATGGCCTTTGTTGATACCAAAAGGAGCATATTCAAGTGTATGCAGTGGTTAAGATATGTGTAAGGTTTAGAAAAGTCTTCCACAGAGGACAAATTTGCATTGCTGGTAGTGAGTAAGAAATAGCAAACTTTTTCTATTTGAAGTTATAAATCAATAGGACAACATTACACATTTAGAGTTTGTGAGAGTTTAGGAGGAAAGTAAATTATTTTTTTTATTTTTTTTTTGGGGGGGGGGTTGTAAATGAAGACATTTTGTGCAGAAATAGATTAGTTGAAATCTTTAAAAATAGGTCCAAACAATCAGTTCTTTTTTTATGGTGACACAGAAAAGTGTACAATTTGCACATTTAAATATGAGACCTGATCCCTGACTTATTCCAAAAACAACTACTTTTTTCACATCCAACATGGGAATGCCTAATTTAACATGCGGCCATTTTCTAATCTCTTTCAAATGCAATTTATTAAACAGTTAATATTGAAAAAAAAAACATACATTTAGAAATGATATTATAAATTAAATTGTCTATTTAAAAGCGGCTTCTGTTTGCCTTGTTGCCTGTAAGAAACACTGGACTCAAAAGTGATAACGTGTTTCTTCTGGGTTTTTCCCCAACAACTGCAAAGACCCATGCTGTCCACTTTTGTATAATCTTTGGTTTTCCTGTATTGTTATGTGATTGGGTGCACATTTTAAACTGTAATAAATCCATTATGACGTCAGTGAAATACATCAAATGTTTTTTTATTGATAACAAGATTGATAATACATTTTTGAAAGTGCTTTTGTTCATCCAACACAGGTTTGGCATAGCCTTTGGATTCCAAAAACGTGTTGTGCGCCTGGTGTGTGTGTCATCCTGGTTCCTATGTACCTGTTGCTGCAAGCAGGATGTATTTGTGATTGGAAGTGATAGCAACTGCTGGCTAACAGGCTGACAGGACAGGAACATTTATCTGGTTAACAGAGCCCTGACAGAGCCCCCACCCCACCGCCAAAGCCCAGACAGCTCTCCGTATTGCTTTACGGGGCTGTCATTTAAAGATGACGTATCCCACAAACAGAGCTTGCCAAAAAAGCCCTACTATTACACACAACAAACACACACACACACAATCGGGACAGAGGAAGCAACTAAACATTGAGACAGATGCTGCGTGAGCACGTTCCTGCGGTGCTGGTTATTTATTTGATTATTTAACCAGTTTTACTCCTCTTGTGAATCAGTTGAGATTGCATTGAGTGGTTGTTCCCAGCGCCCTGTGTCAGGGTGTTTTGTGTGTGTTAGATTCTTCAAATTTGCATACCGGCAAGTGTCAAACCAGAATTGTGGCAACCACAACCCATGCTTGACAGAAAAAAATATTGAGTCTGAGTCAAAGAAATTGCCCCAGAAGAAATTAGGATTTGAAGAGATGCATTACTTATTTACTAATCAGTTAATTATAGATTATTTGACAAGAGGAAGCGAGTCTATTGCAGCCACAGAACCTAATTACGGTACTAAGCAGAGGCATAAGGCTCAGTTTCAAATGTTTGCAATGGGGGGGGGGGGGGGGTGTTCAGTCTGTTCGCATGAAAAAATCTGAAATAAAACACAACAACAACACAAAATGTCACAGAAAAAAAATTCTAAAATGTGAGGATTTGGTGTGAAAAACATCCAACATAACATTTTTCTGTAAAAGTTCTTTACGATTTTATCCTGATTGTGAATCTGCAGCGCATAAGGAAAAAAAAACAAAATAAGGCATAATCTGACAGTACCAATAGTTAAAGTCCCATCAGTTGTCACGCACCTAAGTGTGGGAAATTTGTTTTCCACATTTGATCCATCCGCTGGGGGAGCAGTGAGCTGCAGTCACAGCTGCGCTCGGGCACCATTTGGTAGTTTATCCTACAATCCAATCACTAAATGCTAATGCTGAAAGTCCAGCTTGTGCAGATCTGATGACTAAAAAGAAAAAAAATCATTGTTCTCAAATGCATGCATTGTGAAAAAAATGCTGTATAACATCGTCAGTATTAGAATAGTCACATTTTGTAACTAACGTCCTTTTTAGCAGAAACAATGGTAGAAAGTTAGCATCTCCCTCATGTGTTATTTTGGAAGTCTCAATAGTCAACAACTTTGACTTTTGTTCACTGACTTTAAGCATTATAAAAGATGCATTTGCATTTCTTTTTCTTTTTGGCAGAGGATTTTACCTGGACAGTTCTATGAAACATGATCAGCAGAATATAAATATATGGGGTCCAAATTCATATTAAGCCGTTACATCATCCAACCGAAATCAAACAAAATACCAAAGACTACTTGAAAGACTACTTATAAATGTATTAGGAGCTAGGAAGCTCTAAGTTTATTAATGCTAGGCTCCACCCAGACTGCAGGGTTTATCAGGTGCACTTAAACTTTCACATGTACCTTTGGGACTTACTTTTAGTTCTGGCGCTTACTTGTCAGCCGCAATAAAAAAATAAAAATAAAAAAAGGAAATCTGCTGAAATCAATATTCTACATTTAGGTGGGGGAACTCTCTTTGGAGTCTTATTTCTAGATGGTAATTATAAACTGGAGTCTGTACAGAGGTACAGAAGTCTGTACATTTTATTTTTGCTTTATTGTTTTCTGGGGACACATTCTGAAGTCCATGTACCTGCATGATACTACCACCCCCGTACTCAACAGTAAAGAAGGTTTTCAGGGTCACGGTTTTTTTTTCTTTGTATCTAACAATTATACATGGTAATACTACCATAATTAAGGTTTGTGTTTTCAAAAATTGAAGTAGCTTTGTTGGTTTCCCTCTTACTTTTTACCTTTGTCACTTTTAAGCACCAAAAAAGGGTTTCATGGGTCTAAGATTCACTCGCACATTTTATTCATTTGTGAGTGTTTTCCCATCTTACTTATCCTTAAATAAATAAAAGTATTTGCATGAAGCTAAATATTTATGTCTTACTTTTTGATTTCAAAATAAAGCTTAACATAAAGAAGAATTAAGACTGACTCACAAATACTTTTGTATTTTCAGTTGCGTTCAGGTCTCTATCTCTTCTGTATACAGGAAGCATCAGGAGATTATTAGATTACTAGCTCTGTACGGAAAGGATAATTTGATCTATCATGAGATAACGTATTTTCCAATTTATTGACCCTTTTGTTTGGATGAGGATACCCTTTGCAAAAGATGAGAAATTGAGTTTTAATTTAAATCAGTAACAGTGAAACCTTTAGGTTGAAGTTCACATATTAATTTAGGATTTCTGTACACACATTTTTGCTTGATCTTTTTAAAAAATGTGCTTCTATTAATAGTGAACTATGATTTTTGTGAATTGGTGTGGTTTATTTGCATAGGATACATTTTTGCAGTTGTTTTCTTAATTTTTATGTTGTTTCTACTCAAAGGCAATGATCATTGTTCAGTAATTATGAAACTGGTCTTTAGCTGCATGTTTCTGTGTGTGTGGGATGTCTTTAGTCAGTTAAGTGCATCATCTTTGTGACTGCAGGAGCAGGTTTTGGTTAGGGGCAGTGAAAGTAAGAAGCGAGTTTAATGGATAAAACCCTGAAGACTGAAATCAAACCAGAAAAACAAGTTGCAATCTTTTTTTGTAGGAAAAAGCTTCTTTAAAAAGATTGTTTGCTCCAGATACCTCTGTTAGCAAGGCTTGCTGATTTACCCTACGTGCAATGTCACAGTGTCCTATAAATCCCTTTAAAGTGTGAAATAACATAAATAAGGTTCGAAAATGTTTTGAATGATTTGATTTTTGATCTGAAAATATAACGTTGCCTTTAAAAGCAGATTCTCCCTGATGTAAATGTTGCATATTGTCATCAAATTGAAGAGCATAAACTGAATTTTTGATTATAAACATTAAAAAAAGTAATTCATTCAGAAATTGTCAGATTGGCCTGAGATGATTTAACCAGTCTATTGAAATCAGGTCACACACTGTAGCAGCCATGTAGGTTTAGTTTCAGATTGTGCTCTTTGTTGTTAGGATTTTCATTTAAAACCTATTTTTATGATTCATTTCCTTATTCTGGCTCACACAGTCCGCAACTTCAGTCAGTGAGTTTTCAACATTTGTTGCAGTATGAAGACTAACCAACAGGAAAACCAGTTTTCCTGCAGCTGATGGAGCTTTCCAATGCTAAACGTCACTCGCGCTTCAAAAGAATTACAAACATAGCTGCATTTGGAGTGTTTTCAAGGCCGAATGAAGAATTTAGTGAATGCTGTGTTGTTTGTCTCACAGAAGCAAAAGCAGTTTGCAATGCTCTTCTTCTAGCTCTCAGGAAAGTAGATTCAGGAAAAACAAAATAATAATAATTTCTTGATAAACTTTGTTAACCTATCCTACGTCCAGAATCCCCAGAAAACTTGCATTAAAAGATTATCTCAAAACAGGAACTAGAGTGTCTTTTTAAAAAAAAAAAAAAAGATTATTTGAACACTTAAGAGTGCTTGTAATCACAAAGATTCAATGAAAACGTTTTCTTTTCTTCATTTCAACAAGTGAAACTGTTGGTGACTTGTTTCATCTGTATTTCTCATAACCCCGTGTTATCCAGAGATGATAGCTGAATCTGTGTTATCTGATTTAATATTGAATTAAATTAATAAAGACTGTTAATGAAAACACTTGTCTACAGCCTGTGATAAAGTGCTGTTTTTTTAGGGTACAATTTATTTATTTTTTTAGCAAGAAGTAAAAGGAAGTGGAATCGTGATAGCCTGATTAGAAGAAGGGCTCAATTTACAAAAAAAAAGTTTTAAAAATGTACCATGCAATATTGAGCTGAAGGATTATTTAAACAAGCACATTCATGCACCATAATGTTCTTTTTGATCACTTCTGTGTGGATAAAATGATGTGAAATGAAAGCCTTGTAAAAGCATGTAGGCTAGAGGGGAAAAAGGTAAAATTGTACTTTTTAACTCGGCTTCTCTAGTACAGTAAAGGCTGCAAATGACAACAACAGACGAGAGGAAGCACCGCTGCAACGTACCTCTTTCTGTCTAAATTAAATGGGTTCTTAGAGGGAGGCAGAGAGGCTATTTGTCTCCAAGTCCAAACAAGCTGAATCAATATATGTGATCAATACTGATATCTTTAGGCCACAAACTGCTGCTCTAATGTATATTATGGATGTCTGGGTCTTGATGGATTAAATATGTGTTGCTCATAACAGTTTGTCATCATCACACATGAAGAAATTTATGGGAGAAATGTCATGACTGGTTTTTAAGTTTTTAGGAAGTCCCAAATGCAAATCTGCAGAAGCAAGAAAAGTTGTTTTTCGTGAAACATATTTCTACCATGGTGAAGTGTTCAAAAAACACAAGTCTGACAAAAACAACTGTTAAACGAATTTTAAAAAATAAAAGAAAAATCAATTTAAAGCCTGCATTCGAACATATGGAACTTTATCAAAGTCCCATTTCGATCATCTTTTGATCTATGAAGCGTATCCAGTGGTCTTTAAATTACGATTATGCCGTTTTTAACAAAAATAAAAAACAAGTGTTGTTTCTGTAGAGCGGCTGTAGCTCTATTTACATTTTGTTTTTCTCAATGTAAATAAATAGTTTGGCATAACTTATAATTTACATTATTGCAACACTTGACATAACTTATCATTTTTAAGCTTGAAAGAACAAATAAACTTTTTTAATTATTATTGCAATGAGGAAAAACCATTAAACTGTTGACCACAGTGGTCTAGGTTAGATCCAGTCCTCTACGAGTGGCTCCATTAATGGAGCAGAGCAGGGAGCAGGAGGCGTGTCGTATTTTCCATATTTACCCCCACAAGTTTTTTCCAATGGGATTTCCTTTTATCCTTTTATCCTTTTATCTACTCCTGAATGAAGAAATACTCAGAAATGTCATCAGTTATCAGAGTGAGTTTGATATTCTGTCTTTTCTGCCCAAAAAAAACGATTCCTTTAGTAAAATGTTTGCAAATGTTTGCATATTTTTTATCTTCCTCATCTGAAGCTCCTCCAATAGTGACCTCTTTCTGTGCTCTTCTACATACCTGGTTTGATTGCCTCTTCAAGTGTTTTCTAACGAGAACATTTAAGTTCAACCAAATGTTTCCTACAAGAAGCATATTATAACTGATGGTTTAGATGATATTCATTAACTTCTTTCATTTATTCACCTCTACTGGCAGCACTCTGAAACTGCTGTAATTCCACTAATGGAGTGCTCACCATTAAGGCCCACTATTCTGACAGTGACTGATGCTGCTGAAATAAAGGGGAAAAAAACCTGAATGGTTCCCAGCCATTGCTAAAAGCAGCATTAAGTGCTGCGACAGGCAGCGTTTGTGACTTTTTGCACAATAGCTATTACATGTTTTACTGAAGCAACATCTATCTTACAGGAAAGTATGATACAAAAAATGATACAAGAAATGTTGGTATTTAAAAAAGTAATAAAAGGTGGATGTAATCTAATAGTACTGCAGAATTTAACACAGGGATTAGATAAGATTAAACAAATAAAGGAAAAATGTGTCTTTTTATAGAAGTACGTTTACCAGGTAAATGTTATCACAGACCTTTCTGTTTTGGAAAGACTATCGTGGAGTTTACAGCAGATGCTGAGTTGTCAAACAACATGGGAATTGTGCGCATATGCAAAGCTGGATCTGTGGTTCTGCAGTGTATGCTGAACGCCGAGCTGAGGGTTGGCCAGCACTTCCATTAGCTCTGATTGAAATTGACTGGTCGCGAGAAATACATTCAATGAGAGTTAGGTCTTCCTGCAAACACCCACACACAACTGCCCAGTGTGACAGGCCAGAGAGGAGAGGCCACACCTCCACCGGAGAAAAAGACAGAGACAGTGTTTCAGTAACACTTAGAAGTAAATCCAGAAGCCTCCTTGCTCTCAGAACTGTTGACTATTCGTCTGCTGCAGAAAGAGATACATCTGAACCATGTAATCCATCATGAATAGGGCTTGGATTTCTGGAAATCATGCAGACACACCTCGAGGCCTGGAGTTGCCCATCCCTGTGCTATCCCGTACTCAACCCAAACAGTCCACAGGTTGATGTGTCATGACTTGCAGTCTTGAGTGACTGTTCTGTCAACCAGGAGTTAGTTAAATTTTTACTTTTTCTTAAAACCTCCTCAGCCATGGGGCTGTGGTTAAAAATAAAACTACTACCTCCCGATTACAAATGACGTTGTGCGGACACTTGCCGAATTTGTCGCCGCGCAGTGGCATTTTGGGATGTGTTACAGTAGACTTAGCAATCAAAGTCATTCAAAGCTTTATAGTGTTAGTGGTCAATAAAAGGTGCATGTTCCCGGCTCACTCGCTCCAACTGGCATTCAATCATATAATCACCACTGTTTACCTAAATGACACGCCCACCACATCAGTGTAAACAAGAAATCACTTGCCGTCAATTAAACAGACAGTTTGGCACCTATAAATGTTGTTGGCTGGTAGTTGGATGGTACTGTACCCTTTGAGGGATCCTTCTTGCTCAAGATTGTTCGCTCTTCCGTTATCCCAACTCGTACTAACTGGATTATTCATGTCCCTACTAGGTTGTTTTGTGTTGTGTAACCTTATTAATTTATTGTTAACAAATTAATTACTACTATGATAGATATTTACTTATTTATTTGGAAAATCCATCAATAAAGGTTTGTACAGGATGTTGAAAGGTTGGAGTAAGCATGTGTAAGAAAAGAGTTGTGTTAGGAAAAGAAGCTGTAATCAGAGCTCAGCGGGGGCGTAAGTGCAGACGGATGCAGGTTGGTGCCATCTTCCTTGATGAAGTGCTGTTCTCCTGCTGAGCCACCAAACTATTTATACAGCAACATGGACAGCCTGTGGGCAGGAAAGACAAAACTGCAACACTGTCTGCTCCTTCTTCCTGATCACCTTTTCCTCACTTTGCATCCGTTCACAAAAAACTAGTTTGCAGAATGTAAAACAACATTTGCAATGGAGAGCAGCCACACCAAGAAGCACTTTTGTCCATTACAAAACATGGTGACCCAGTTCAGCTGAGACAGGCATTCTGTATGCCGTAATTCTGTTTTTAAAAAGTCTAAGCAATCTGAGAGGTATCGAAGGTCTGATCAAAGGTCAGCTGTGGAGTGTGCTCCTCAGATCTGACGCTGAGTAGACAGCATGCATCATCAATAATGGACCAGCATCCCTTGGATCACCAGCGCACATCTACACACTTACAGAGATGGTAAAATATAAATGTCACTTTCATAACATCAAAAAGAACCAAAAATCAATCAAAAAAATTGTACAAATATAGATGTGGTCAAAAGGCTCTTCCCCTCAAGTGGTCACTACAAATATAAAAAACATTTACAAATCAAACTACACACATACATACATAGACACACATACAATGGAAATGTGTTAGGCTCACTGAGATGTAAAAAGTAATATGTTTAAACAAAGAAATACAGGATTCAAAGATGTATTATTCCAGTTTAGTCTTTTCTGTTGTATTTTTAACTAAATCGATCATTTAAATGCTTTTGGACTTTCTTAAAGATTTCTAATCATTAAAATGTTAATGTTTTGACTGCTTTTTCATGAACACAGCATGTTGTGCAAAATTAAAATATTTGATGTATCTATGAAAAAGTAAAGATCTCTTGATCAGTGATTGGTGCAATGGCAGAGTGTTTCCTCCTTAAAATTTAACATGCAGACTAAACTATTAAGCTGCAACATAAACATAATTAACAGGAGCTCAAACAATACAGTCTTTCATATTCTGGGAATGCAGATCCTAAAGTCAATTATTAGTGACCCCGCGCTCACAGCATCATGTTGCGAGAAGAACAATCTGAGAGGTTCTGTTCCCACATTAATACATGAAAATGTCAAAGCTATATGTTAAAATGTCAGTTTTATTAATGGCACTGCCAGTCTGCAGAAGTAAAATGTCAATAAGGAAAGAAATACAGGACATATTAAGAGAAGAGTGAACCCATGTAAATGTTGAGTGAATGGGGAGGAGGGTGGAATAAAAATGTAAATTAGTATTTTAGCAAAAAAGACTAAAAATATTTTTTTACACTTCTTTACAACTACAGACAAATGAATTATATTTCCTGTCAGCATGCATCTCTATACAGCTTCCTTAATCACACCAATCTCCCTCATGGTCTCTTTTTCTACAACCATTGACCTCCTTGTTACTGCATTGCTTTGGACAGTTGGGACATCCCCCTCCTTTAAAAACCTTTATCTAGATGCTCCTCAACCTGCTCTCACTACAGGTGAAAATGTCTGCTCCAAACATCATGGTCCACAGAGATTCCTGTTTTACCTCATTTTTTCAGTCTGTTCATCGCTACTGAAAGCAATGAAATGACTTACATCATTTTATTCCATTTGTTTATTAATTATTGTACATACAAACATGACTTAAAATAAAGAAATGCAATAATTTCTGGTTGTCTGAAGAAGCTCTACGGTAAGGCTTCAATCAAACTACAGGGGTCAATAACTCAAATCTACCAAAGTCACCTTTCACTGATTGGCTAACGGGGAGCGTTTTGGGGAGACAGGGTATAGTAAAGAGAAAGGGAAGCGAAACACTTGTGCAATTTATTGATTTTTTATTTTTGTTTTGATACTCAGGAGTCAAGAGCTTCAAATTATGATTGAGATCTACAGGAAATCTTTGAAAGTGACTTTTTTTTTTTTTATATCAGCACATCTGAACATAGTGTTTATTCATCACAGCGTTCAAAAAGACAAGTTGAACATGCAACACCTAAACTTACAAAATTGTAGAAATCATTGAATAAATTTAACTCCAATCTTAATACATACAATTATTTTTTTAAATGAAAGTTGTCTGAGAAAAGGAAGCTAAATATTTAGATATTGTTTCTATGATGCCCTAATTTGCATGTGCAACTGTTTAGGTATAACACTGAATAAAGTATCCAAGCCTATAACAGTTTTGATTGATGCAACAGAAAATAAAATTACTAAGCAGTTTTTATTTTTCCAATATCAGAATTACAAAAATATTATTTTCAAATTTGATATGTTGAAGTCATGAGGAAAAAAAACTTAATGTCATTTCAGTTTAGAAGTGGGTATATAAGTGGGAATCATTAGATGAGTACCTGGTACACATTTTGTGAGTTTTATGTAAAGTAAATAACATTTTTTAGGCTCCATGTTCTTTTTAAATTTGGCAAATGCCAAAACAAAGCTACCACAACAAAATCAGACGGATAATCCAAAAAAAAAAAAAGCATGAGCAAAATAGCATCTGTTGCTTCTTCTGATAGACTGAGCCGGGCCATTCATTACTCCCTTAACGCCGGCCGGTGTCAGTTATATTACTGCAGAGCTGTGCTTGACTGACGGCCACGAATGGGGGGGAGAAAAATCACTGCACAATGCTGGTGGATGCACTAAAAGAAAACAAGGAAGCAGCCATTGATGGATGGGTATGTTTGACCCAGGCAGGGTGGAAAGCGGCGATGGGTCTCTTCCAGATGAGACAGGGAGTCGACAGAGTCTCTGCCCCTTTGATCAGACCGTGCCAGCTTTGTCAGCATGAGAGGCGTCTTGCTCAGTTCTCCCAGTTGGTGCCTCCATCAGCTGTGTCAAAACAGGCAATCTCCATATTCAACAGATAGAACTGGACCTTATGTGATGGGAATACAGAGCCTCCGCTGACTTTATGACAACCCTGTTGTCAGAGTAATGCAACAACGTCAACATCAGAGACCTTTAGGTGATTTTAAGCATCACTGTTTGCAATAGACAGAATATAAACCTCTACTTTGGACTCAAATGTGTGAATCTCTTAATGCCACTAAGTTGTCCATTTTAGATGCAAGCCATAGAAGTATATGTGTGAATATCTGCGTCTAAAAAAATCTTAAATCAATTTTAATTATTATCATTATATGCACACATCATGCTTGAACATTACAATTATTGAATAAATGATTACTTTTGTGACTATGACATTTTGCCGTGAAAAAGGTTTATAAAGAAGAAAACCCTTTAGGGGCTAGATTTGAATTATTAAAACAAAACAAAAAGGAAATGTAAATATAATACAAAATTAAACAAAACCTGAAACATTTCGTAATTCCTACCTCGACATGTGTAGGATTCTGACGTCACTTGGCTGACGATTGCGGAAGTGAAGTGCTGCTTGAGCCTGCTGTCTCTGAATCAAAACAGTGAAAATACCTCTGTCTCCTGTCTTTGGAGAATAGGAAATATTTATAGATGTTTATTTGGATATCTTTAGCCCTTTACTAGTCACATCTCTGTGTGACTGAAAACGGTGACGGAGTTAAAGAGCCCGCTGTCAGAATGGAGGTAAATGTTTCATGTCGTGTTAGCTTTAGCTAATCAGCTCCTAACTCAGTTTAGCATCTCAAAGTTAGTTCCATGTCTGTCTCAAGTCATAAAAACGATTAGTCTTCACGTCGAAAACTGTCGCTTTTAATAGCAACCAGTTGTATTTTATCATGTTAATGACTCGAGGTATTTATGTTCAAGTAAATAGTAAGTAGCTTAAAGGGTTTCGTGACCATTTTCCCTTTACTTTCTTCTCTTTTACATTCAATTATTGGTGTTTATCGACAAGCATTACTTTATAATTTCTTCTAAAACCTTGAACAAAAGCCCTTAAAGGTTTAATTAACAAATACAAGCAACTTTTGTTTGGGAATTTTCCAAAATGTGAACTTATTGAATGTTTTTTTCATGCGACTAATAAAGGAACCTGGAGGTACTGCAGCTGAGGCTGTGACTCCATCCTCAGCAGGTGCATCAAAATCAAAGGTAGGGATGTTCTGCAAATACACTACCTTTTGATTTTTTTGAAACTTATTTTTTAATTACTACTTTTATGTTTGCATTAGGTTTGTTAACATTTACTGACTGTGCATGTTGGTGCTCTTATATTTAGGCTCTTAAAAACCTGGCATCCACATATGTGGACCTCACATTTAGGGTAATATTACCACAGTAGTTAATTCTGCTTAACTGGGTCTACATGACTACCTGTGTAGAATATGAGAAGGTTAGCTCAAATATTAGCTTGGGTCTTTAAGAGTTAAAAACTATAGGTTTGATAATGTTTTTTTTCCTTCACTGTATATTCACAGCTGGACACGCTGTCCAAAGATGACCTCATCAAATATGCCAAAAAGCAAATAGCCGCCATGCAAAAGATGAAGAGCAAATGTTTAGGTAGCTATAAAATGTGTAAATTATTGTTTGCCTGTCAGTCATAAATGTAGACTGTTTTAAACATGACTTTGTCCTTGCAGATTTAGAAAAGGAAGTTGAATCCCTCAAACAACAGCAATCTAAAACCAGTGACAATAACTCAAAGGACACTGCTTTGTTTCAGGTTTGTGTCTAGAAAGTGACTTTGGTTTGTTATTAATGTACCTCTGTTAAAAAAATGCTGTTTTTGTACTTTCACACTTAATTGTTTGGATTCGTGTGTGATAGGAGCTGACTGAGAGGATGGATGCCTTATTACTGGAGAAGGCCGAAACTCAGCAAAATGTTGCACTCCTGCGTAAAGAACTGGAGAAGAATAAACAGCAAGCTAAGGTCATCTTCACCTCAGATACATAGAATGACAGTTTTTTTCTAAATTCTAATGGATTACCTGTCTGTATGTGTTGAAAGTTGCAATGCCAAATATTCATGTTTGTAACCCTGTGCAGGATGATTTAGTGGCTCTTCAAAGTGAGCATGAGCGTGTCATGGAAGACAACCAAAGGATGATCAAGAACCTGGAAAGCAGCATTCAGGAAGCCAACAGTAAACACCTGGAAGAGGTGGCTCTTTTCCAAAATTTACTTAAAGAGCGAGAAGATAGTGACAGGGAGAAGGAGAGTGAAAAAGAAAAACAGCGGCAGGCTGATTATGCCGTTGAAAAAGAAAGACGTGACTTAGAAGCTCAGCTAGAAAAGCTCAAAGCTGAACTGGAGAGTATCCAAGAAAAACATTCTTTGGAGCTTTCCAAGATACAGAAGAACTATCAAAGGGACTTGACAGAGGTCCAGCAGGAAGTGGAGAATCTGAAGGAGGAGCTGTCTCAGAAAAGTCTGCACCATGAAGAAGAAATGAGAAGTCTAGAAGAGGACTTTGAGCTTGAGCGGGAGCGTCTGCTGTTGCTCCATGAGGAGCTCACTGAGCAGCTTGCTCTCAAAGGTACAGCAGCTCAGTAATTCAATTTTTAATAAACTTTAGTTACTTTACTTGTATATAATAAATAAACTCAGTTCAGTGAACGTTAATAAGATTTTTTTTCTATTTTCAGACAGCTACCTGCAGGATGTTCAGGAAGAGGATGAGGAACCTCACCGTGGTTCAGGGATTGCAAAAATGTTGGAGCTGTCAAAGAGAACTCAGGCAGACTGCTCTGCCGATGGGGAGGACACTGAGAGCAGCAGGCTGGCAGCAGCTCTGGAGGATCTTCAATCCCAGAATACCATGTTAAAGGATGAGCTCACGCTGCTCAGTAACCTGAAAGGTGAGCTTGAAGCAGAGCTGGAACGAGCAAAAGAAGAGTTCCAAGTGGAAAGGGAAGAGCTGGAGTTCAAGATTAACGAGCTGCAGCTGACCAAGGACAGTCCATCCACTGAACCAACAGTGACTCTAGATCTTCATCATCAACATGAAGAAATGAAACAGTTCACAGTTGGCCTGAAACAAGACCATAGCTCCCTGAAACTTGAAGAGCAGCAAAATTTGAATTTGGAACTGAGAAGTCAGTGTGAGGCCTTGATCAGAGAGCGGGACTCTGCCTTGACTGAGTGTCAACATGTGAGGAACATCCTTCAAGGCATTGAGACGGAGCTGAGTGAGAAGACGAAAGATTTTGTTCTGCAATATCAAGCTATGAAAGAACAAGGCGCTAGTACAGTCCAAGAACTTCAAGATACAATTGAAAAGCTCACTCAAGAGAGAGAGGAAGGTTTGGCCAAAACAACTGCCGTTATAGAGGAGAAAAACACTCTGATGAAAGATATACAAGACCTTAAGCAGAAGCTTGAATGTCCACCTGTTGAAAACCAAGAACTGCAGTCATCTGGAGAGCAACAAACAACCTTAGCTTGCAAACCCAAACAATCTGTGAATGACTTGATCCAGCAGAATGAGGAAATCCTCTCCCAACTAGAGATGAAGGAGAACACCATTCAAGATTTAAAGGATTTGGTCAACATGCTGAAAGAGGAGCGAGACAAAATACAGAACTTGCTAAATCTCAAGGAGGAGGAAATGCAAGACCTCAACGAGGAGCGAACAAAAGCAATGGAGAAGCTGGAGCAAGAAAAAGATAAAGAGATTCTGATGCTCAGAGAGGAAAAAGAGAATGAGCTGAAAAGTTTGAAAACAGAAACCCAAGAGAAAGTGAAACAGCAAGAAGAAGTAAAAGAAAGCCTGAAAGAGGAGCTGGTGAATAAAGAAGAAATGCTCTCTAATTTAGAGGCTGCAATCAAAGAGATGTCTGCTGAAAAGAGCCGTCTTCATCAAAAGTTGGAAGAAGCTTTAGTGGAGCTTTCCAGTGCTCAAAAAGAGAAGGAACTCCAGGGCTCCAAGTTATCAGCTCTGGAAGTTCAGCTTGAGAGGGAAGCATCTGAAAAACAAGAACTAGAAGAAAAGTTAAAATCAGTGACAGAAGATGCAGCCCGGAGCATCATGTCCATGCAAGCGCTGGAAGAAAACCATTCTCAAATACTCCAAAACTCCACTGATGAAGTTGAAGAGCTGCGAGCACGTGTTGGTGAGCTGGAGCAAGAGAGGAACCTGTTGAAGAACAGTCTTGAGGAAGCTCAGAATGAGCATAAAGGAGAGGAGATGCAGACGGATCTACAGGCACACATCAGAGACCTGGAGAAGGAGAGAGACATGCTGAAAGGGAACTTAGAGGAGGTGGTTAATGACGTGGAGGGGCTCCAGAAAGACCTTCAGGAGATGAAAAAGCTCAATGAAAACATTTCTGATGAGAACCAGAAGTTACAGGCTGACGTTTCTCAACTGAATGAAGCAAAGATGGAGTTGGAGAAAATGATGGAGAACTTGGAGAAAGAGAGCAAAGAGCTCAGAGATCAGCTAACAGAGAAGGACTCACTCGTATCTCAGCTGAGGGGTGAGGTGGCTGCTCTCCAGGTGGGTGTGGTTGTTTGGATTTCCCCTTACCTAAAATAATTTTTTAATAATTGTATAAAAAAGCGCATATTTTTTAAATGAGTTTTTTTTCCTGCTTCCCCTCTCACTGTAAAAGGAGTCTGCTGTCCAGTCTCCTTCCTCTGAGGAAAATACATCCGAGATAACAGACAGGCTAGGTGCTTTGAAATTGTGTATATTTGTCATGTCAGTGCTATATGTGGAATAGCAGATGTGGATGAATGACTTTTTCTGATCTCTTTTTTTCCCTCAGCTTTGCTACAAAAAGAAATCAAGGAAAAGGACGAGAGGATGAATAAAATCAAGGCAGTTGCTCTCAAAGCAAAGAAAGAACTGGACATCAATAAGAAAGAGGTACTGTGAAAAATAAACTTGAAACTAAACTTTGGGCCTTGAAGGAAGATAGAAAAGGGGTATATGTTTATACACCATTTATGTGTTCCCTTTTATTAGTCAGTTCTTTCTTTTGTCCATAAGGACAAAACTTTAGGGTAGATTTCACTTACCAAGCTTCTGCTTGTTGCAGGTTTTGACTCTTAAAGAGGAAGTGGAGTCATTGAAAGCAGAGAGAGAGAAAGTGAACAGTTCAATGAAGGATATCATCCATAGCGCTGAAGGTTACAAGGTAAGAAACCTGAAGTCTAAAACAAACAGAACTCCGTCAGATCTATTCCACAAAAGTAAAGAGGCCTGAATGAAGTACAAGATTCTTTTTTTTATAAGTCTTAAAGTGAATTAGGAATTTGTAAATAAATCCTAATTTTAAGCTAATTTACATTTATTTAATTTAATACTTGAGTCCCTCATTAATTGTGGAAATTGCGTTCTGAAAAGAACCTGTGATAGTTGAAATCCATGAAGTAGGATTACAGATGTTTTAAGGCTTCTCGCGACATACTTTATACACTGAGACAGACATGAATATTTTTATATATATTATATATTTTTTCTCTTGTTTAAACTCTCAAAGTTCAAACCACCACAGAAAAATAAGTCCAGTATTATAGACAGAAAACCTGTTTGAGACCGAAGACTGATTTAAGATTTATGTAGATTCTGATAAGTTATTCACATTCTGTAACAGGAGACACAGCAGGAAAAAGATTGATTGACAAGATCACAGTGCAGCCAAAGCATTCAGAATTGCACTGAAAAAATATGCGAGACTGCAAAAAGTGAAGCACAATATGGTGAGGGACCACTGTAAACCCAGTCAGAATAGTTTTAGATTGTTGATATTAATTTGAAAACAACGAGAAACAATTGAATTTACACACGTGGACAAAATTGTTGGTACCCCTCAGTTAAAGAAGGAAAAACCCACAATTCTCACTGAAATCACTTGAAACTTACAAAAGTAACAATAAATAAAAAAATATTGAAAATTAAATAATCAAAATCAGCCATCACTTTTGAATTGCTGATTAACATAATTATTAAAAAAAAAAAACTAATGAAACAGGCCTGGACAAAAATGATGGTACCTCTATAAAAGATTGAAAACTATTTGACCAGACTGACATGATTAACTCAGGTGTGTCCTTTAATTGACATCACAGGTGTTACCAAACTCATAATCAGTCAGTCTGCCTATTTAAAGGGAGACAAGTAGTCACTCTGCTGTTTGGTGAAAAGGTGTGTACCACACTGAACATGGACAACAGAAAGCCAAGGAGAGAATTGTCCCAGGACATCCAAAAACAAATTATAGATAAACATCTTAAAGGTAAAGGCTATAAGACCATCTCTAAACAGCTTGAGCTTCCTGTGACAACAGTGGCTCATATTATTCAGAAGTTCAAGACCCACGGGACAGTAGCCAACCTCTCTGGACGTGGCCGCAAGAGGAAAATTGATGACAAATGGAAGAGACGGATCGTTGGAATTGTATCCAAAGAGCCCAGAACAACCTCCAAAGAAATTAAAGGTGAACTCCAAGACCAGGGTACATCAGTGTCAGATCGCACCATTCGTCATTGTTTGAGCCAAAGTGGACTTCATGGGAGACGACCAAGGAGGACACCACTGCTGAAAAACAATCCTAAAAAAGCCAGACTGGAATTTGCAAAAATGCATGTTGACAAGCCCCAAAGCTTCTGGGAGAATGTCCTTTGGACAGATGAGACCAAACTGGAGCTTTTTGGTAAGAAACATCAACTCTATGTTCATAGACTCAAAAACCAAGCATACGAAGAAAAGAACACTGTCCCTACGGTGAAACATGGAGGAGGCTCAGTCATGTTTTGGGGCTGCTTTGCTGCATCTGGCACAGGGTGTCTTGAATGTGTGCAAAGTACAATGAAATCTGTAGACTATCAAGGCATTCTGGAGAGAAATGTGCTGCCTTGTGTCAGAAAGCTTGGTCTCAGTCGCAGGTCATGGGTCTTCCAACAGGACAACGATCCAAAACACACAGCCAAAAACCCCCAAGAATGGCTGAGAGAAAAGCATTGGACTATTCTAAAGTGGCCTTCCATGAGCCCAGATCTGAATCCCATTGAACATCTGTGGAAGGAGCTGAAACATGCCATTTGGAGAAGACACCCATCAAACCTGAGACAACTGGACGAGTTTGCTCATGAGGAGTGGGCCAAAATACCTGTTGACAGCTGCAGAACGCTCATTGACAAATACAGAAATCGCTTCATTGCAGTGATTGCAACAAAATATTAAGTTATGGGTACCATCATTTTTGTCCAGGCCTGTTTCATTAGTTTGTTTTTTTTAAATAATTATGTTAATCAGCAATTCAAAAGTGATGGCTGATTTTGATTATTTAATTTTTAATAAATTTTTATTTATTGTTACTTTTGTCAGTTTTAAGTGATTTCAGTGAGAATTGTGGGTTTTTCCTTCTTTAACTGAGGGGTACCAACAATTTTGTCCACGTGTGTAAATGTTATAGTTCTAACCCCTATAGATTTAAGTAACTACAAGTTTTGCGGTTGACTCTTCAGCACTGTAGCTTCACCTTTCAAAATGTTTTCAGAGATGCAAGATCACAGTTCAGTATTTGCACTGCATCCTTATCCTGTTTTCTCTTGTTGATATGCAAGTATTCTGGTGTGTTTCTGTTTGAGGGAGTGTTAAATGAATTACATGTATTTCCTAATTGATAAGTGAAAGCACGCTCCGTTTAAGCAGACTTAGTGTGCAGGATTTACTCCCAGAGGTCTCTGTAAACGGCTCCATGCTTTACAGCTGTGTCTCCATTAAAACAGAAACCATTCTGTTGTATCTAATGACGTTTGTCCCATCTTAGAACGTGGATGCAGCTGAAAACTGAGAAGCAGTGTTTACCTTCAGTGAACTGTTCAGCCTGTAATGAATATTAGAGATATGTGGGTCTCTGCGTCTTTGCTTAGAATCTGCAAATAGATTATGACAAACAAACGGAGCAACTGGATCTGCAGAGGGAGAAGGTGGAGACTGCGGAGAGACAGATTGCTGAGCTGACCAAACAACTCAGCAGTGCTGTCACACAGGTAAACTGGGATGCACACTCAATCACATGCACGCACATCGCCACTAACCAATACACAGGATGCTCTTAGCCTCCAGTAAATCTATGTGTGGAGGCTTTGATAGGCCTCAGCAATATTTATGCTGTTGCTCGCTTTCCAAATGATTTACAGGGGGTCATTTTAGCCTGCAACATTTTTCCAAGATATGTCTGACAGCCCGGCGCTCACAAATAGCCCATCAGATGTGACTGGGTGAGCAAGGGAGAAATTGTTTTTATATATACTTCTTTCCCCCTAAGCCCATAACTGTCTTTCCAATGAGAGAGCAGGCGAGTAAATGTAGCGGGGTATAGCTCCCATCTGCTGCGTGGTGGTGCAACACCGTTCTCTGAGACAAAGCTTTATTCTCATATGCACTCAAGGTCCTCTTGAGGGGGCGCGGGGGAGGCAAACTGATGCTGCTTGGGAAACTCTGAGTACACCCCCGACGTCTCTGTTTACCGATCATGATTTTCAGAGTTTGGCTGGCAGCTGATTGGAGATGTCGATGGCTGCTCAGCGTTGCTTTCAGAGAAAACCCACAGAGCCTCTCTGCTGTCAGATCCACATGGATGGCTTTGAGAAGTGTCATGTTTGTGTTTGTGCAGGTTTGAGATGTTTAAAGTCTATGGAGAAAACCTGGGACAAAAGGGAGACGGGCCCCTTTCTTTTTTTTTCCATTCATTTTGAGATTTAAAAAAACTATATTCATCAGATCACCTCCTGAATTTGTGCTTTGATTCACAGGAAAACCTCGATTAGTTCATAAGGCAGTGATAAGTATTATCTTCACTTTTGCAGAGGGAAACGCTAAGCAGTGAGAAGGAGGACTTGAATGCCTGTTTGGAGACGGTGAGGGGCACAGTGAGGCAGCTGGAGACCAAGAACCAGGAGCTGCAGAAACAGTTAGCAAGTCTGGACAGAGATCTGTTGGCTGAGAGAGCAATGAAAGAGCAAAAGCTAAAGGTATAAGTTCATTGAATATTTTTTACCATATTTACGCAACATTGTTGTAGGTGAGCCTTTGTAACATCCACCGCAGTTTCATCAAAGGGAATTTCCTCATTTCTCCAGGACTTGGCATCTGTCACAAAGGAGGTGGAAGAACTGACAGCACAACTCCGCAAGCAACAGGAGCAGTCTCAGCAGACTGCCCTGGAGCTGGAGCAACTGCGCAAGGTATGCGTGCACAAAAGCCTTTCAGGCTCGAGTGTGTGCCACAGGTCCTGCCCAGTCAAGCGGCTGAACCGGTGATGGCTGGCCTGAAGCTGGAGTAGGAACACACAGTCGGAGCCAGAGCAAGTGTAGCCCTCAGTGAAGGAGGCTCTGCTGCTTTTCCATTAATGGAGACCTACATAGTACAGCAGTATACATGAAAGCTGCCTGCAGGCTGGACATTCATTTGTTTCCACTTTTCTTATGCAGACAAATGTCATTGTTTATGCACAAACAATAGTAATAAGTGTTTTGTTTTGTTTTTTTATTTTTCCAAAAAGTAAAAAAGAAAACATATATGAAGAAGTTATGTATTGTTGTCATTTTTGCGTAGAGTAATGTGAATCATTTCAGTTATATTTGCTAACTGATACATTATTTTGGTTCAAATCTATAAAATAGTGTCTGAAAATGCACCATTTTACAAGTGTTTTTTTATTTTTTTGGTTTGAATGCCTGATGAATTGGTTTGTCTTCTTTCAGACTTCTTTCAGTCATGTTTTTTAAGCTCTTTATTACGGTGGCCCTAAAGTACCAATCACATCTAGAAATTTTAAACCAAAAACATATTAAAGATCACAACAACAAGTAAAAAAGAGTAAAGCACATAATAAAAAAACAAAATTACAGAAACCAAAATGTTGTTCCTAAAAACAAAACACAATTTCAAAAAATGAAACAAAAATAAAAACATTTTAGTGATTTAAAGAAGGTTAAAAAATGGAACAAAACAAGACAGGAAGGTATTATGGGACATCACTGATTTGGATGATGACATTTATTCACCACCTTTTTAAACTGGAAGTTATTTGGTATAAATCATCTTAAACCAAAACATGGATGTTACTGGTGAGTCAAAGTCAGCTAACCATAAACTAACCACAACTACTGGAAAAGTTTGGTGGTTGCTCAATGAACTCTTTACCTTGATTTTCACTTTTTCAAAACTCCAACACTATCATCCAATCTGTGATGTAACATACCAGTTTTACATTTCATTTTGAGTTCTGCAAATTACTTTTTTTCCAAAAACTTTTTTTGTTTTAGTTTCTAGAAATTGGTTTTCGTCTTTAAAATGTAATGATTTTACCATTTGTTTGATTTTTTAATTGTATGTTTTTGCGTTTATGGTTTGCACTTCAGGGCCACTGTACCTTATTCCACACATGTAAATTGTGCTTTCCTTTGAATCCATACAGTTCCTCCTTCCATCCTCTATATTCTTGCTGCTTTATCGAG
Source organism: Oryzias celebensis (assembly GCA_014656515.1). Taxonomy (NCBI): domain Eukaryota; kingdom Metazoa; phylum Chordata; class Actinopteri; order Beloniformes; family Adrianichthyidae; genus Oryzias; species Oryzias celebensis. The sequence continues at coordinate 14,365,108 of BNCR01000017.1, read as the reverse complement.
TGCATGTTGACTGCAGCAGCTTTATTAAATTGACTGTTTCAGTTTCTTTGATGATGCCGAGTTACAGGAGTCATTAATTGCAGGCAGAGAATGGCAAAAAGTCCAGGAATGTTCTCAGAAACACATCAGCCACGTTTAGCAAAAATAAATGGCAACATGAACATGAGGGCATTTCTAATTCTCTGTAACTGGAGTTTCTGTTGGGTTGTTGGACATAATGTTGAATGTTCTTTCCAGGAGGCCCAGCAGAACTCCCTGCTGGACATGGAGATGGCTGATTATGAGCGTCTGGTGAAGGAACTTAATGGCAAACTTGCAGACAAAGACGAGCATGTTAAAGACTTAAAGGACCAGATAAACACTCTCACCCAGAAGCAGGAGGCGTTCAAGAAAGAAATAGGTATGGAACATTTTTTGAACATTTTTGTTTCATTAAATTCTAAAGTTTTGTTTTTTTTTTACTAAAAAAGTTGTAATTCTACAAAATGTTTAAATTGTTCTGTGCTGGTATTAATAACATGCTCCAGCTTTAATTCATTTGTTTTTGGATTCATGCATGATGCAACTGTCTTCAAAGCTCAGCACTTCTGTTGCATTTGTTAACAATTACTCTGTTTGGATTCCTGAAATCTGTCGCCAAATCACTTAGGTTTTGTTGCATTAGCATTTTTAATAACTATGGAGGAGCTGAAATGATTAAATTGCTGAAAATTTAACCAAAAATGTTAAACTGATTCCAACTACAGATTGTGTAGTAATCAGAAAATTTTTAATTTGAAAAATTAAAATAAAAAACCTTCAACTAGTTCATTTATAGTTAAAAAAGTATGAATTATGAAAAAACACACAGGGGCGTCAGTTTGTCTTAAAGTAATTCCTGGCAGTGTAAATGTATCTTGTCTTTGTCATGACTGTATTATGACTTGCACTTATGCCCATTTATATGTGTATATGTCTCCAGAGACTCTGAAGTCCCAGGTGGATAATGAAGAGGAGAAATGCTCTAAGATGAAACAGCTGCTGGTGAAAACTAAGAAAGACTTGGCTGACGCCAAGAAACAGGTTTGTGTGTCTGGAAGGACAACCTTTTATATCTGTTAGGCTACATTTTGATCAATGTTAACAGTTTAGATGAATGGACTAGTGTTTTGATGGCAATAGTTTAGAGAGTTTTTTTTTAATTATTATTCTTTAAGTCGTTACTGCATGGGTCTTTGTGAATCTGTATGCTCACATGTGCAGGAAAGCTCCCTCATGATGCAGCAGGCGTCTCTGAAAGGAGAACTGGAGGCAAACCAGCAGCAGTTTGAAAACTCAAAGGTTTTAGAAGCCTTTCTTTCTGCTCTTCTTCTCATTACAATAAATAATTGGATAAATTAAAGTTTTGTTGCAAAACATGAATGAAAATTGTGCTTTTTTTTCCCTCACCAGATTGAGATTTGTGAGCTGACTGCTGAACGCCATCATCTGCAGGAGCAACTGAGGTCAGCGCTTGAACAGCAGCAAAGAACCAGCAACTCCTTGCAGCAACGCATACATAGCCTGCAGCAGGACAGAGATGCTGCCAAGGTCCAAACGCTCAAATTATCTCCTTTTCAGCTAAACATGAAGTACATTATAACAGTTCCACTGATGAGTGCAAGGTGTATTTCTTACTCTTCCTCCAACAGTTGTTCATTGTTGGAGATACTTTTCCCTAGAAGGCTGCACCAACTCTGCTCATTAGAGAGCATTGATAAATGAGGCTGTTACTAATGACTATTTTTATTATTAATCTCTCAATTATTCTTGATTTATTTTCAAATCTTTATCAATTCATCAGAGTTCTAGAATTACCTTTGTCATTTTTTAAGCTCCTAAGGTGACAGCTGCTAATATGCTGCTTTCATAACTAACGGTTTTACTGACTTTTGCATATAATAACTGAATAACTGTTTTTCTTCACTAGGGGCTGCAACAAGTAGTATTTTTACTGCATTTGAAGGTTTTTATTTTTGAAAGAATCACTGTTATCTTTAGGAGGTTTGTTCAATAAAATTTAATATACACTGTAATGTTGCACTTCTCAAGTGTATTCAGAGCTTTACACACATCTTTGGATTTATGTCCATTTTTGATGCATTATGGATCAGTGATTAGTGATTAGTGAGGTAACAAACCAAATATGTTCAGGTATGAAAGAATCAATTTGTAATGAAAGAATCTGTGATTGTCCAAGGAGAAAACTTACCCATGAACATTTTGAAGATAGTTGCAAATGCGACACCATGGAATCCCTCAGTCTCATTTATTACTCGTGTTTGATTTGTGTGTTTGTGTGTCCAGGCTGAGCTTTTGGCAACAACAACTGAGTTTGAGGGTTATAAAGTGCGCGTCCACAATGTTCTCAAGCAGCAGAAGAACAAAGCCAGCGCTCAGAGTGAAGGAGATGCTTTTAAACTGGAGAGGTGAGGCTGACCACAAACTCGAGCACAAAACACTAAGAAACAAGTCCTCCAATGCGCGAACAAACTTCAAAAAGTCAGGCCACATTCTAAAAATTAACCAAACACAAACAAAAAGTTGGAGTATGTTTTGAAGCATCAGTTACAGCATCACTAAGTTTTAAGTAATGCAGCATTTTACATTATAATACTAAAAATATAGGTTTCTTCATTAAAAAAAATTGTGTGTCATCCTGAATGTGATTCATTTGAGTATTTGGCATCTCTTTCAGAGAGCAGTTGTCCTCTCAGATAGAGCAGCTGAGGATCAGACTGTCGGAGAGCCAGCAGACCCTCCAGAGCACCACGGCAGAGCTGCAGCAGCTCCAGACTGAGCATGACACACTCCTGGACAGGCACAACAAAATCCTCCAGGAAAATGTCAGCAAGGAGGCTGAACTCCGTGAGAGGTGAACTCACCTGCTTCTCCAAATGTTTTGGTTTTATGTGATAGTTTTTGTGCGGTATTTTTTTAGCGTTTCTTTGTTTCAGCAGAAGTATTTTGCCAACATCTGATTTAACTTGGCAAATGCACTTTTTTTTACCTCCTGCTTAGCTGTCACATGTCTGACTCAGCTGAGTGAGCAGTCTCTAAACTCCTTTTCTCTTGCTGTCTGTACATCCAGGCTTTTGTCTTTGCAGTCAGAGAATGTGGCTCTGCGGTCAGACCTGTCGCAGGCTCAGGCTGACCTCTCATCTCAGGTTGAGACCCAGCGGCAGACTTATAGGGACCAGCTGAGGAAGTTGCAGGACGACCACCGGGCCACTGTGGAGACCCTGCAGAGACAATTGACGCGTGTTGAGGAGCAACTCTTCACCCTGCAGAGCCAGAACAGTAAGTTCCTTCGAGAACTGAAGCCTAAATTCATCCAAATGTGTCTGTTTGCATTTATTATATTTGCTCAGATAAAGGTAATCCTGCAGATTTATCAGTTTTTTGTATTTACTGCTTAGTGAAAAAACTCATTGTAGACTGAGAGAGAATGGGGTTTTTGGGGGTGTATCAGTGTGTTTATCAAGACCAAGAGCCCATTCATCACCTCCCACACAGCTGCCCTCTGGAGTCAAACAGCAAATGTTGCTCAGTAATGACTACTAGGGAAGGCAAGTGTGTGTATGTGTGTGTCCTGCCACTTAAATATGGCCAGCTGTTAGCAAGACTCCTCAGTCCTGTTGCCGCCTCAAAGTACGGCACAGAGCTCACTGTGGCATCTGGAGAGACTCATCATTAGTGTCACACACACACGTTTGCCATGATCAGCCCAATAAAGGGAGCCATTGTTGATATTTATTTACAAAACATTTGAGCCATTTTACTACTGTTTCAATCAACCTTCTGCTTAAAAAAGTACAGAAATATGGATGATTGATAAAAGTGGTTCACCGTAAATCAGGCGTAATTTTTAAAGACCTAGTTGGAGGTGTTTTTAACATGTTCTTGTGACATTTTACTGGTGCTGGAGGACATATATAAAGAAAATTAGCCTGAAATATAATTTCTGAGTATTTCTTTATTTAAATCATTGTGAATCAGAGGCAGAGAAAATAATGTCCTTGTACTTGTTACATGGAAAAAGATAGAATATGTGCTATGCTGTAGAAACTATGTCCTAGAAAATTACGCTGTTTTTGTTTATTTTAGCTAAAAATATCATAATCATAAATTAAATCTTCACAATGACTAGGCTCTTTCTGGGTCAGTTTTAAATGGGTTTGTTTCATAACTTGAAAGAACTTTCAGTGTAGCTGTTTGGTTCCTCAACCTCTGCTTTAGTAAAATTATCTTGTGGCGTTCCCCAGGGTTATGTTCTTGGCCCTATTTTATTCATCCAATATATGATTACTCTTGGGAGACTTATAAGTCTGTTCAGCCACATTTTATATCATTTCTATGCAGATGATATCCAGATATACTGTTCTTTCCCAGAAAATGATTATAACAAACTACAAAATCTGCTGGATTGTTCAACATGCATTAAAACATGGTTATGTAATAATCATATACTCTTAAACACTAAGAAAACTAAGACATTGACAAGACTATGCTACTGGAAGGTCACTCAAAACAGAAAATAAAAAACTGTTTTTATCATCTGAAGAATGTGGCAAAATTAAAAAGTAATCTGTCTCGATCTGACCTGGAAACAATTATACATGCTTTGATTCTTCTCGTTTAGATTACTGCAACTGTTTCTTTACCTGTTTTAACAAACGCTCCCTAAACCATCTTCAGCTCGTCCAAAACTCTACAGCAAGGCTTTTAACAGGAAGCAGTAAACGGACACACATCACTCCTCTGTTGTTTGCTTGTCATTGGTCACCCATCAAGTATCGAATTGATTTTAAAATTTTACTTTTAGTTTTTAGAGCTTTGAATGGTCAAGCCCCGTTGTACATCTGACCTTTTAACCCCCGTTGCTTTTAAAGCCGTTGCTCCTCGTCTTTGGAACTCCCTCCCATTGTCACTGCATCAGATTAACTCTGTTGAGTGTTTTAAATCACAAGTCAAGACGTTTTTATTCACAAGAGCTTGTAGTTGAATTCAGTCCATGTTTTTACTGTATTTTACTGTTTTTATTATTATAATTGGATTTTATTACCTCTTTGTGTTTTGATTTTATGATTTTTCTGTAAAGCACTTTGTGATTCTCTCTGTCAAAAGTGCTATAGAATGTTATAACAGAATGTTATAGATGTTCTATTTCATTCAAATTTTTCTAAAACCAAATCAGAAGAAAAAATGCTAATTCTTTTTTGTTTAAAATTTTCTTTTATGGGAGAAAAACAAATACTAATGATTACAAGAGTTATTAAAAATAGGTGTCCTTAATTATATTTTAAACACGTATACCTTTTCGACAGCTTAATTGGGTTTTCAGAACCATGTTTTCATTAATAATAAAAAAAAAACCCACAGCCCCATCATACCTAACATTTTCTAATCACTGTTAAGTCAAAAGAATCAGCACTATCCTTTTTCAGCGGATATCTTATTATCTTGAACGTTTCTCTCTTTTTAAAGTTCTTTTTTCACTGTTGAATAACAAAGTCTGGATTCAATATGCATTTACATCGTAGTTCTGGATAAACTCACAGGCAACAATAACATCTTCTCTGAGATCATGGTCTGTGACAATAACTCACAGCGGAACGTTCCAGACCATCAAGCTGCCAAAACTTCTTTTCTTGAGGTCTGCACACCTGTAGCTGATTAATTAACTACATGCATCTAATTAACAGCACCTGGGTGCTTCGTTTTTTCCTCAGAAACAGTGATGATGTACTTTGTTTTTCATGCAACTGAGCTTTTTTTTCTCCTTTCCTTTAACACATATATTAATTACACGAGCAAGTGTTAATATGTCACTTCTTGCTGTTTCTAATTAATAGCAAGTCTGACCAAAACAACAAAGGTTTTATTTTATTGTGACATGGACATTGTTACTTTTAAAAAGGGTGAGCACTCGGATTACTAAGGCCTGCCTTATTGTATGCCTTCTTTAAAATCTAATTTGGGTACACGTTTTGTCTTAAAGCAAGGCTTTCTGATAAATTGTTTCACTGTTTGCTGTCTCGACGAGGCCCTCTACTGGTCAGGAGAGGTACTGTTAAATTCCATGGGACTGACTTCGCTTTTTGAGGCCAGTTCTTTTGGGGGTGGGGATCTAAATCAAAAAATGAATCACAAATATTCTAAGTGATAGCAATAATAATACGTATTTATATTCTCTAAACCTCAAGAAAAAATATTATAGTTCCTTTATTGTCTCCTGTAGGGAAGAAAACTAGATGATTCTTCACTACAGAGGACATAAATCTATCTATTCAACATTTACTTGCAAGAACGTTTATTAAAGTGAAAGTCGCTTTCAGTCACTTCTCCGTTTGACATTATATATTTAAGAAATCATTTAAATATGTAAGAAGGATGGTGTGTGAGCCGCAGAACTTGTTCCTCTTACTGAGATGATGAAGCAGCCACACTGGAAGTAGGGAGGTATGATTGTTAAGGTTTGGCCTCTTCTGACCCCAGTCCATTAATCATAATCATCTGCTGTCCACCCACTCTCAAGTCTTTGATTCTTCCCTCCCAGTTCTCGTCTCCTCACACCAATGATGTAGAAAGCTTTCTTACCTCTTTTACTTTGTACAAATTTAGCCTGTGCACATCCTCTAAACGTCAGAGACTTTTAAAAGGATAAAATATGTTTTTATTTATGTGCAACTTTTTTAGTTTTGTTCTTCCAAAAATAAGAAAACTTGATTTAGTAGTTAATGAGCTTATTTAGTTCTTCACTAGACTTTTTTTTTTAAGATTTTGAATTAAAGTAATGTTTTTAAAACACTTTAAAATGAAATGCAAATATTTTTAACTATGTTTTTTATGTTAAAGCTAAATTCAGAATGTTTATTTTATGTTTGTGCTGTCGGCTGCAATAACAAGTATTTGCTTGTTAGGCTCATTGTTGGCCCAATCCAGTCGCAAGACCGTGGGGACAGACCTTCAGCGCAGAAATGGAGACCAAATCCAAACCGGGATGGGAATGGTGGCTACCGGTGACCTCCAGTCGATGGCCAGGGAGGAAGGGGAGGGCATGGAGACCACAGAGACTGAAAAATCTTCCCCAGCACAGACCTCACTGCCCTCTTTGGAGCAGCTACTTAAATCTCCTGATCCTAAACAAGGTGTGTTTGAAACCAAACATCAGAGCACCAAAATAACAGGATTTTTCTTTTTTGGTCAAACCTTGTTTAAGTTGCGACTGATACTTTATACAATAAAACATAGATTATTTAAGCAGTCTATTTAAATCTCATGTTACTTTTTAACATCTAGAACCATTTGTGTGGACAGTGGAGCCAACCAAGGAGGAGCTAACTGAGAAGCTGAACACGGCCACACGCAGCATGGACCACATGAACAGCTTGCTGCATGAAACTGAGGCCACCAATGCTATCCTCATGGAGCAAATCACTGTACGTATGAATATAAATGACCTTTTTATTATTTTACAGCACACATAAGAATTTGTTCATTCAGATGTTACCATGTGGTATGATCTCCAAGTTAGTTTCTAGAGTTAACTGAGAAATATGAAAACATCATGGGTCATTTTGTTTATTTTATAAAAAAGCAAACACAATGACTAAGCAATGCAGTTTTGTCAGGCACCCTCCAGTCTTCTAAAATGGCCTGTATGCGCCCACCGTGACATCGAACAGCCTGGCGTTCTTGATTGCCCCCTCTTTATCCAGCAGAAAGTAGAATTTGTGTCCCTTGACTCTCAGGGGTATGAAGGATGTGGACTCCTGTCTGTGGGCGTAGCAGGCCACTTGAGACAGTGGGACGGTCATCCTCCTGCCTCGGCCTGGCCCCAATGGTGACTGCGTCCAAACTGTTACCATCTTTCCACCTTCGTGTAGAGTCACCCTAAGGACAGAGCGCCGGCAAAACAGAACACCGAGGCCGACGATCCCTCCTCCTATCGTCAGGCATCCCAGAGTGAAGCCGTACCTCCAGACGTTCGAACCCAAATTCATTTCAAAATTCCACATCCCAGCTAGACCCGTGGTGGTAGGCGCTTTAGTGTTTTGTTTCGCCTTTTCTCCACCCGTGTCTCTTAGTCCGGTGTACGCGAACTGAGCCAGATATGTCCAGAAGACAAACTGTCCGCCACAGAAGACCGAGAGAAGCCGGAAGAAGCGGGTTCTGTCGTACTCGAACAAGGTGACATCTTTGGAAGGTTGAGCGGTGGTGGAAAGTCTGGGACGAGATTGCAGTTTTCGGCCTGTGTTGAAGAGTTTTCCGCTGTGTAATCCAGAAATAGGGAGTGAAGCGGACCCGCCGCGGCTGGTGGTCGAAGCCGACATCCACGCATTTCGACACAGCGCAAACTGTCTGGAGTTAAACTTAATGAGTCCGCACAGAAGTCGTTCTAACCCCATAGCTAGAGTAAAAAACCGCTTCTAAACGTAAAAAAGCTAAACACGAATTTTACTGTCGCTAGTTTTAAAAACTACATTCACTCACATTTTAAATTCAGTTTCCTATCTCCGGGAAATTAGTGCTAACCTGGAGAGCGCGGCCATCTTGGGTCAAATGACGTAAAGGGTCAGTGGTTTTTTTTGTTGTTGTTGAGATCTCGCGATATTTTAGTGAAACCGCAGCAAAGAAAATTGAGGATTTTAAGTTACTTTTGGAACAATAAAGCATAATATAAAATATTGTCATGTTTTATGTAAATAATTATATATAAAAAAGAAAAATTAAAAAAATATACAATTTAATTCCCCTTGTGCTTATTATTATTTTTTTCTTTTTTTTTCTTTCAAAAATCTTTCCACCTACCAGCTGTTAAAGAGTGAAATGCGGCGTCTTGAGAGGAACCAGGAGAGGGAGAAAAGTGTTGCCAACCTTGAATATCTGAAGAACGTCTTGCTGCAGTTCATTTTTCTCCGTTCTGGCAGTGAGAGGCAGGCCCTGCTGCCTGTCATTCACACAATGCTGCAGCTTAGTCCAGAGGAGAAGAGCAAACTGGCCGCCATTGCACAGGGTATGTAGTTGCTGAACAATCTGTGCACTATGCACAAATGAGTTTGTGAGCAAGGCTTTTTAGTGTTCACTCTGTTGACCACCCATTTTAAATATTATTTTAGCTTTTCTGTTACATTCTAATGTTTTTATCTCCTAAACAACATTCTTGTAGCTGTTCACATCTTTCAAAATTATGATTGCAAAAGATTGTTTTATTATGTGTTTTTGCCTCCTTTGTCTGCAGGTGAGGAGGAAAGAAGTGCTTCTCGGGGTTCAGGGTGGTCTTCGTACCTCCACAGCTGGTCTGGGATCCGATAAAAGTGAAGGCTAAACAAACTGACTAAAAAACTGGGGAACAAATTGCAGTGACTTTACTGATCAATTTTCTGTGAGATTGTGTTGTGAAACATTGAATCCATAGTATATGTGGTCAAACAATATTATTGCTGGGACCAAGGAATGTATTGAAGAGCCTGATGGAGATTATTAATCCCAAATTCTTTAACTTAGTTTTAGTTAGCATTTATATGTCCAAGGTTTAGGTGTATTGATATTTATGGTTTATTTATGACACCACATCTCATTGTAAAATCTTCTTTTCAGTTTGGGGCATTACAGAGACCATAACAAATTAAATATGTTACTATTACTATAATCCACATTTAATGTACAAATGATAAGATTATGCTAGGGCATTTATGAAAACTATTACTTGAACTTACTTGTCACATGCCTGATGTTGAGCTTCTGTGCAGATCCATTCACTAATGGCACTTTGTACTAAAGTAGCGTGCATCTCATTGCTTTTCAGTCACTTTCAAGGCTAGACATTACTGTTTGTAATTTGTGTCTAAGAGTTTTGGGAAGCTGTTTTTTCCTTAACTCCATTCCTTACATTACATGTGATCATAGTTTGTTTAAGCAAAACTTCTCTTTAATCTGTAACAGCTTTTGCCTGGAAGGTTCAGATAAAGTTAGAAAGTTCAAAGCTGCATGGTTTTTGATCATAATTTCCTAAGGAAGTGTGAAATGGTTTAGAGTTGAATTGAATCATAATCATTCATTATCTGCAGATTGACTTTCTAATGAGTTTCTTTTCTAATATGCCATAACTATGATAATTAACTTTTCTTGGAGACTTTAAATGTAAACAAATCCTCCAAAGGGTAAGTTTTCATCCATAACATGCATCAATGTTTTGTTCAGGGTGTTATTTTTACTCTTTAAAATATCAGTAAATGGAGGATGACACTCACAATGACATCTGCTAATGCTTTGGTGCCTTTGACCAAGAATCAAAGTTAAACCTATGAATTTGAGCTTGAGTGTTGTAGAGGTGTGTGGGGAAATAAACACGCATGTAAATATATCCTGCAGTCCAATGAAAGCACATTCTCTCCACAAGTTATGCCACTGGCCGTCTTGTAGGATGATTTCATCACAAATGGATGTAAATTCTTTTTTTTCTTTCAGTCCAAGCTTTTATTTTCGTCTTGTAAGATTGGAGGAATTAATTACGGTAAAATAAATGCAAGATTCAATAAAACATCTGTGATACTGTAAAGATTGGCAAGAAAGCTTGGGATTTTTTTAAAATACAGTTAGAGATTTTAGTGTTCATTAGAAAAATGTGAGCATTTTGATTCAAGGGTCATAAACTCACTGTCTTCTTTCCTTCTATTTGTTAACATTTGAAATAGTCCTAAAATATGTTTGCTCCTATTAATATGTGACTGGTGATCACCGTACAGAGAGGCTGGATGTTCTCATCCTGCCTGAAGGTGGGAGAAAATTGTGGGGGCTTTCCTTTTAAGGGCAGAACTGCGCTTCTTGTAGAGTGACGTAGTCCGGAGAGGAAACCACAAATAATGACTACTGTACTCAGTTGGTTGCAGAGGTAAACAAACCATTATTTCTTGAATGATGTGCAATGGAACCGCTCTTACTTTGTGGTGCATTTATATAGACAATTTTCCATTTCAAACTCTGGTATTTCGAAAAGTTTGGCAGAGCATGAGTGTGTTTAGGACACCAATGGAAAACATGTAAAAAGAATGACAGTACATTATCCTACTGCCATGTTTTTATCAAACATTGAGACAAAAAGAGAGAAGCAGAAAGTCTAGAATGATGCACTAAAAGCAGGCAGTAGTTTTGCAGCCACACGAATGGCTTCAGGTTGATGCAAAAGCAGAATTCGACGCTCTTGCTCAAAACTTGGTGGGTCAGTCTGTTTCCTGTCTGTAAGAAAAAAATACTCCTTCAGATGAACCTCACTGGATAAAAAGCTTTCGCAAACAAAACGAGATGCTTGCATCCTGTGACTTTCAAAGTAAAATGACAGCTCATTCAATTGTTTGCTTCAGTATGAACCAAGAGAAAAGAAAACTCACAGATGGATTACAGTTTTATGCTTAAAAAATACCAGTGTGCCTTCAATCGTTTATCTGTTTCCCTAAAGCGTTCAAATGCATTTTCCCCCCAAATAAATCACAAGGCCTACAACAACAGTTTCTGGCAATTCTTAGAGTCTTTGAAATGTGTTGCAATTTTGGTATTTAAGTGCGCCAATTTTAGTATATAATTAAACTTGAAGGATCTTAAAGTTTTTGTTCCTTTTTTTAATTGGATAAAGCAATAATTGACGTTGGAATTAAGAATTAATTTTATGGATGATTTTTAAAACAGCACTTTTCATGCTTTTTTGGAGGGTTTTAAGACATTAAAGCATACATTTGAACACTGGACGACTGATCAAAGAATAAAATGCACACGTGGTGAAAAGGAAAACCACACAAATGCACAGAAATTACCATACTTATGACCTGTGTATGTGTTCGATTTCCATAAATAAATACACTGCAAATATAACAGTTGTTAAACTTTTCAAATAATCATACGCTAACTTTTCCAAACGTTTGCACTACTGTGGGCCATCGAGCTGAACCCTTTTATTCTGAAAGCCTTTAGCGGAAGCTCAGCATCGTTGATGGAGCGGCGAGAGGACAGAGGCGAGGCCGTCCTAGTTCGCCATTCTGCGCAGGGAGACAACCGACACTCCGTATCCCGGGCTGGACAACATCTGGACATCCGCATCTGCGAGCAGAAAACGTCTGTGGTCCGAAGGGGGGGTGAAGGATGCTTGCCATTACCGAAATGACCAACGGGTAGGAGAAAACACACGCCTGTAGATGAAATCCAACTCAAAAGTTAAGAAGTAAACAGTTTTTAGATGGAGAAAAAAAAAAAAAAACCGCTATGCTTTTTTTCTGATTTGAAACTTTCGTGAAATCATTATTAAAACAATTTAGAACTTTATTATAGCTTCTTATGCTTTGAAAATATTGTAATATGATTTTCTATTTGCGTTTGTGTGTGGAAAAAGCTTTAAAGAGCAAATTAGCCACTCCAATGATTCATCTTACTGTAGCTGAACTTGAAGCTAGCGCCCCCTACAGTATGGGAAAAAAACACATCTGCTTTAGCCAAAACGCATAAACTGTACTTTAAAATCCCTACTATTTTACGTCAAGTTTAAAAATACACAGTAAACTAGTATTACGATGCTCAGACTAGAGTTAGGATTGAATTACATTTCACTTCAGCCCATATGGTTGTGTGCAATTTTGATTTCTTTAACAAAGACTATTGAAGAGAGTGTAGAGTAAGAATTAGAAGTTTTTTCCTCTGTGTCCATATGTCCTCAGACATGAGACAAGACTGGAAACGTTTTGCACTGAGGACAGAAATGATAATCCGTAGCAATGATGCTCCTATTTTCTGCAAATCCCCCTCCTCCCTGCCTTGGAATGTCCTCAGTAGGTCACCGGACAGCGTTCACAGCTCCTCAAACCACTTCCTGACTGTTCTTTCCCTTGGGTCTACTCTCTAAAAGAGATGTTTTTCCCCCACCACTATGGCGTGATTGCCACTGTGTGTACCATAGAGTTAAGTATGGCCTGGAGTGACTTTTTCTGAAGTAATCTGGACTGAGAGGCTCTCAAAGGGAGAGTCTGAGGATCGTTGCATTTGAATGTCTTTTTATCTGATCCCACGCTGTGTTGATACAACCAGAGCTCAGACAAATGTCTCTCCCTCTAGTGCAGACTTGTCCTTGTTTGGAAGTGGTGAAGCTGGAAGATGTAGGATTTAGGTGTGTGTGCTGATGCTTGTGGTGTGAAGATGTGTGGCAGGTGAAAAGCTTGTATAAACGTGTTTTAAGGTTTTGAAGGACTTGTTGTATAAAGCGTCTTTTTATATCACATTTCCATTAATCGCCATGATGGAAAAGCACTAATTTATCATTAGGTATTTATGAACAAAGTTTTGACAATTCTCTGTTGACGTTTTAAATATTTGTTGTGAATACCTATCATGCTTCTTATTTTCAAATGCAGTTTTGATGCACTGATGAAGGAGGGCTGTAAGAACATTTATAAAATATGAATCAGTTGTTTTTTTCTTTTCTTTTTTTTTTTTTTTATAATTGATTATGTATTTACAACAAGTGACTAAGGCAAGCATCTTTTCATGCGTCAAGAGTGAACCATGGATGAATGTGATGGAGAGAATCTTGTAGTTTTTTTTAAATTAAGCATAGTTCAGAATCAGATAAACTATACTGCCAAAAGTATTGGCTCACCTTGACTCACATATAAACTGAAGCGCCATCCCATTCCTAACACATAGTGCTCTATATGATGTCAGTACAGCAGCTTTTACAGATTCAAGTCTTCTGAGAAGGCTGTCCACAAGGTTGAGGAGTGTGTTGTGTTTTTAGGAATCTTTGTTCATTCTTTTAAAAGCGCATTGGTGAGGTCACACACTGATGTTTGTGGAGAAGGCCTGGCTCTCAGTCTCTGCTCTAAATTTCTCCCAAACGTGTTCTGTATGTCTTGCTTTGTGCATAATACAGTCCAAAATGCAATGTTCTCCAGACAACCTGCAGGCCCAAACTCATCTATCAGAATACCAGATGGAAAAGCGTGATTCATCTTTCCAGAGAAGGCTGGTGGCGGCGTGCTTTACACCACTGCATCTGACGCTTTGCATTACACTTGGTGATGAGGGACTTGGATGCAGCTGCTAGTCATGGAAACCCATTCCATGAAGCTCTCTGCGTACTGTACCTGGGCTTCTCTGAAGGTCACATGAAGTTTGGAGCTCTGTAGCAACTGACTGTTCACAAAGTCAGCGACCTCTTTGCACTGCAACATCCGCTGACCCCTCTCCATCAGTTTATGTGTCCTAGCTCTTTGTGGCAGAGTTGCTGTTGTTCCCAAAGCGCCTCCATTATGTTATGATAGAGATGACAGTTCAATGTGGAATGTTTAGGAGTGAGAAGATTTCACAACTGGATTTGTTGCACAGGTGGCATCCTGTGACAGTTCCACACTGGAATTCACTGAGCTCCTGAGATTGAATTCTTTCACAAATATTTGTGAAAACAGTCGGCGTGCCTGAGTGTCTGATTTTATACAGCTGTGGTCAGGCCAAATGATTAGGACACATGACTCCGATCATTTGGATGAGTGAGACAATCCTTCTGGTAATAAAGTGTTTTTTACTGGTCCTTTTGTTGGAGATCAAACATTTTCAGCTAATTTTTAATGTAAGAAATTATCATTATGTGTAACATCAGTTATAATTATTGCAGTGTATATATGTCTGTGGTGTTGTCGCTCAAAATTGAAACTGAAATGAGACCAATCAGGAATGTCTTCAAGACTGCGTCACTGCAGTTACTACATATTTACTGATAAATTATCCACTATTTCCCTCTGTATTTTACGGTTAATGAATGTTCATAAGACTATTCATTGAAATGGTGTTATCTCTTCTGAGGATGTCTTACAAATCAAGAATAAAGTATTTTCTTTAATCTAGATAAATACTTGGAAATGCGGCTCGTCATTTAACTTGCTTCTTTAATAAATGCATTTATGGAAGTGATGTTAGTTTTTTATGTATGCAATGAATTCTTGTAAAAGCTAAATTGTTTTATATTTGTATTCTGCAGATTTTCCATCCAGTTCACTGTGAGCCATTTAAGAAACAGCTTCAGGAGATAAAGTGTGACTGTAGCTTGTATGTTTATGCTGAGAAGAGCTGCTGCCTTGTTCTCTGTTGGTTTTCCATGAGCTCATAACATGACTGATAATGTGATATGTGTTACATCCTGCCAAAAATGGTCACAAAAAATAAAAAAGCTTTCATACTTTCTTGAAATAAGTTAAAATACCTAAGTTCTCTGATTTTAACAGGCAACATTTACTTTGTGAGAAGCAAACTTTGTTTAATGTGCTTTGATGAATCACTTTTTTATTTACATTTTTTAAATTTGTCATCTCATCCCTATTTTGCATCCTGAAATACTTTTGTATTATTTAGTCTGTAATGATTCATGACATCTTTTTTCCCCACATGTCTGTCATGTTTTTATGCAACAAAACTATAAATGTGGAACCCATTTTTAATAGGACAGAGTTGTGTAACACTTTCATGATGCACCCCTGGTTGTGACAAATCATCCACTGTGTCTCTATTTACATTTATATAGCTGCAACTAGAATGTTCCATTTACCTTAGAAAAAGATAACTCTTTGTGTCTAAAAATAAAGCTGAAGTAACTTCCTGTTTTAGGTTACTTACATTCTTTTTTGCATTTTAGCAAAACTCCACAAAAATTCAGAGACATTTTTATGTACTATGGTTGTTGTGACTTTGGGCATTTATTTTGTTATTTCCAAGTCATAGGTTTCCAGAGTGTAGTTATTTGGTAGAACTGCATTTTTAACAGTTGTTTAACAGTTGTAACTTTGAAGTAAAAAGCAGGAATTTGAAGCGACACCAAATTAGAGCGGATTCTCTCTTTCAGAAGTGACAGAGCAGTTGAACTCTTCAGGAATATGCTGTTTGATAACACCAACAGATGATTTATAAGAAATGAATTTTTCCTTGAGACCAGGTATGTTTTTTTCTTGTCTAGGTTTTACTTCTGTTTGAAAAAACGGAACCAGCATGACGCCACGACTCGCAACTTGTAATAAACTAATTTTTATAACTTGTTATATAATAATAAAAAGATGCTTTCCTAAAAAGTTAGCAGTAGTTGTTCTTCCTTTCATCCAGTGTTTATGATTTGATCATATAAATTTGTTATCTTTAATCAGTCATCATAAAAAAGGAGGATATAGTTCCATTTTTTTTTCCTATGCCTTCTCTTCACCTCTCGTTTTTCTGCTTGTCTTCACTCCTTACCTGTGGCCAGGTAAAGGATTCTATGCTAGAAAAAAAGGGTCCATGTTTTTCTTGTAGACTCACTTTCGGATGTTGTTCTTCTCACAGCACAGCTGCAGGAAAAGATGCTTCCTTACAGGCAGAGATAAACGCTGTGAGAGTGACAGCGACAGCAGAGGTCTTAAGAAACGGCTCATTGCAATCCAACACCGTTCTAGTAAGATATACTTGTTTTATTGTCAAATTTATTTTTAGGTGCAGTATCATTACCCATCAAAGTTCTTTATAACTTTTTGGATCTAATCTTTATGAAGCAGTTCTGCTTGGTAAGTTGTTTTCTTCATAGTGTGTGCTTCCTCTTCTGTGAGTGTGATGGCACAACGTCGTTATTCTTTAACGTAAGTATGAAGAAAAAGAGGGGAAAAACTAACCATCATTGCTACTGATGATGTTTGAGCCGATGGTAGGAAAGATGATTACCAAGCCATCGTTTTTCACACGTTCCTTCCATTGTTAACGTATATAAATGGCAATAAAAATGGAGCTTAAAAAATGTGAATTATTTCCTTTTGGACTTCTATAAAAACATTTTTTTTTCAGATTTAGAAATCTCTTTATGATGGTTTTAGCTTGAATCCAGTAAAAAATATCTGGTGATCTGGTTGAGCACATATGAGCCAAAACCCAATGTGAGTTATAGTCTGTGACAATTGTCTGTGTATTTCTGGGACTCAAGCTTTCAGGAGGACTTGAGCACAGATCTGTTCAGCTAGTTACAATACAAAACACTGCCCACATGGTGGCAGCAGAGTTACACTAGTATGCAACACTTTTACAGGAAAGACATATTCATGTTGGGAAAAATTGTGAAAAAAAGAAAAAAAAACTGTTTATTTTATGTGGTTTGTTCTTTCCATTGAGCTAGCTGCTCAGGACTTGCCTTACTCGTTGGAGGTATTTGGCTGTTGAGCTTTCCTTGTTGCAAGAAAGTTTTATTACCCTTTTTGTGTGAGGATTTTAAGCTTTTCCACATAAGGACTAGATGTTTCCAAAGGTGCTCATCATCATCAGGGCTTCAGCGTATTCAGACATGTCTGCCAGTTCTTCTGTGTTCCTGCCACAGCTGCAGCAGGAGGAGAGATTGTGATGGGAAAGTTCTGCACTCAGCGTTTTATGAGATTTTAACGGCACACAAAACTTTTGATTTGATCCCCAGTCCATCCATGATACTTGTTATCTTGAACAAACCGTTGAACCTTCATTGTCTTAAATGTTCTTGTGTTTTTAAAGTATCTCTTATTGTGTGAAGAGCAGAAAAGAGCTGTCTGTTGAATAGGAAACCTAAAAAAAAAGATGGAACGCTGAAAGTGTTAAGCGTTTGTGAAACTTTGTATGAGTGGCTGTAAAATTCAAGTGGAATCCTTAACAGGCCAAGGCAAGCGGCTGTTCTCTGGGCATGAACCTGTTCTTACCTATCTAGCTGTTACTCCACCCACAGCGTTTGAACATCAACAAAGATGCTTCTTATCTTTGAAAATAAGATGGTTTGACCAGATTTCAAAAGAGCAAAACATAGTTAGGTTAAGAAGTAAGTATTTAAATAGTTGAATTTCTTCAGTCTAGCTTGTGTAGTGAATCACATGATGGCTGTTTTGTGGTAAAGGATTCCTTTTAGTCTCATTCTAATTTAAAAAAACCAAAAAGGTAATTACGAGGTTGGAAAACAGGGCCAGCAGCTGCAATTAAAAAAGTCTTTACCCTGCATCTGTAACTACAGCTAAATGTAAATTACACAGATATATAATGATAGTGTTATTGAAGATTTCATCATAGTTTCATCAAAGTTTTTTTTCTTTTTTCTTTCATACATATAGACGACTGTATTGATAATTGAAGTGCTGACTTTTTTCTCTCTAAATCAGTATTCTGACATCTAAAAACGCTAGTTTCTGCTGTTCTTCTGCTGCTTGTTTGCATCCACGCCGTCTAATGAGGTCACAGCTCGGTGTTTTCAATCACTGAAGGAGCTTTCAGCCAGACCGGGAGAAGTTCTTGTGTTTTGTTTTCTCCCTGAGAAGAAGGCTTGTTCCTGTTTAATGTGTCAATGAATTATTCATGCCTTGGCATTTTGTTATTCAATAGTTTGTTGTTTGTGAAAATGTTTCAGTCTGGAGCTCAAATCTAATAATTTAACTGGAGATTCACACTGTCTTGTTGAATTTGCCTATAAAAGACATGGCTGTTTTCAAAACATGTGAATGTAATGTTTCACTGCTGCTTTTTATCAGAATATATTCTTTCTACTCCTGGTTTAGGTCTTTTGTTGCATTGTTTACATTTATCAACAATCATCCGTATGTGATTGGTTAGCTGTTTTTGTTCGGTATTAGATGTCATGAAGTCACATTTGACCAACTTTTCTTGAATATCTTTCTTTAGTTTTTTTATTCACAAAGTACAGTACAGTATTATCTTTATTTTCCTTTGTATTTCACGTTTGTTTTCAACAGAACAATTGCAGAAGAATGTAAACATAAGGATCTTGTTTTAAGTCTGATAATGCTTCCCCTACCTGCTGCTGTAGGAGGAGCTACAACTTTAGTAGATAGGTGTGCAGGCTCTGAGACCACGCCCCTGGATTTCTCTTGCCATAACAGTGTGAGACCTAGAGGTGTGTTTTGGAGAGAAGATCGAGAGCCACAAACCAGCAGAGAGTTTCACCTTGCTCCAAATACAACATATTCAGTGTTAATCTTGTGGTGTGAGAAGTCTAAGAAGACGTAGGAAGGAAAGGAGGGAGAGGAGGAGATGAGCTCTCTGAGGCTGAAAGAGTTGTCCACTTCAGACTTGTACAGACGGAGACAGGAGAAACCAGACAGCTATGGGAGTCTTGGACAGGACATTCTCAGGTGAGTGGGCTTGTGTGGGCCTTCACATCCAAGCCAAAGTTCATTATTTTTTGCTACAGACTGTTTACTGCAGTTAATTGCTACTTTGCCAGAATTACCTAAAAAAAAAAAAAACAAGAAAAACATTCTGTTATATAGAATATTTTTGTTTTGTTTTGTTTTCCATTCAGCTAACAAAAACTTATTCACATTTAAGTTGTCAGTTTTTCCCATAATTTGACATTCAGAGTTTTTTTTTTTTCAAACAATCTAATGTCTAGCCCTTAGTGTGAGTTTGTTTGTCATTAGCTGGTTATCACTCCTCAGAGTGCTTTACAAATCACCATGTCACTGCATGTGTTCCCAAAGAAACACTTCATTAGCAAACAGTGTGTGAAGATAAGTCCTGATGTGTGTGTGCGTGTGGCGTGCTGCAAAGACATAGGGTGAACTGTAGAAGAGTGTTTGATCAGTAAAGGCTGCAGCTGATGGTTGAATTCCTCAGGCTCGTGCGATAACAGAGCAGTGATAACCCTACGATAACATCAGGCTTTTCTGTTTTCCTTCTTTACCGTTTTTGCCAAACTGTTGCTGCTGTAGTCTGGGAATTGAACCACCAACCCCTTTGGGTTCTACCTTTTGAGCACAGTAGTTTGTGTGTGCACATGTGTGTGTGTGTGAACTTTAGGAGGTTAGAGGAATGTAGCAATGTGAGGAATGTGAACAAAAACAGGGGGCTTTTATTGGTGTCCCCAGCTAACCCTCAGGTCTTTCTTGCACGTGATCGCCTTAGAGTTCCTTACAAAAGGGAATGTTTCACTAGAATGCATTGTATAATTGTGAAAATCAGCTTTGTTCTAAACACAAAACTGTTGGAAGAATGGAGATAGAAAGATTAATTTGCCTGATCTTTATTCTTTATTAGATAGATACTCACAGACATGTTGTCGTAAACAAAATGCGTATTTTTTGCGTATTGCAGATTTTTAGGTTTTATTTTTTAATTGTTTTTGCCACTTGGGTTCATTTTTTTTCCTGTCAACACTGTTTTAATCCCTGAATGGCAGAATTTAAAAGCACAATTAAGTAAGAGGAGGAGCTTTGCAAATGAGTCAAAAATGCATTTAAAGTCCCGCTCTGATCTTCTTTTAATCTTTTTTTTTAAATTAATTATGATAATGCCGCTTTTAGCCAACATTAAAAATCCTGTGTTGTTTTCTAGGACATAGTTTCTGCAGAGTGGCAGGAGTTCATTAGAAATTTGCCTGTGAGTTGTGGGTGGTACCATTAACACAGAGCAGCCCCGCCCCCTTCCCCATTGCTGAGAGCTCAGAGCAAGGAGCTTGTGGCCCGTCCATTGTGTTTTCTATGTCACTACTAATCTTTATTCAAACGGAATTCTTTCATCTGCTCCTGATTGACAAAAAACTCAGAAATACAATACATGTTAAAAACACCAAAAACACAATTTTCCTTGGAGTGGGTCTTTAAGCTACGACAATATGAAATACAAATAAAAGTGTGTATTACAGCAGATCTGTGTTTTGCTTAGAGAAATCTTTTTGGATTTACTTACTAGGAGGCAAGTGAAATGATGGGATTGATTGCAGCTTCATACTTGGTAGTGTCAGAGGAAAAAAAGGTTATGTATTGTTGAAAACATTAACATGTTGATGTTATCCTCAGGGCTGTGTGTTTCCTGCACTACAGTGAAGTGGGTCCAGGCTGGATAGGTCAAAGTGTCCTTTGGGACCATGAGTCTAAAAACGATACAAACATTAATCACAAGCTGTGTTTGAACAGTAAGTCCATCAGAACAAACATATTTTTTTAAGAGTGCACGCTTGTGTAAGAGTGCACAGACTTGATGCTCTGCCAGACTGAAAAAAAGAGAAGAAAGTTTATAGTTGAAGCAGCCCTCACCTCCCTGTTGCCGTGGTTACTATTGACATAGTGAGAATAGGGGTGAGTGATCAGGGTGTGTTTCAATTGTGACTTTGGCTTTAGTTTGCCAGTCATGTTGCAAAAAATTATAAGGTTGTTTCTTAACATGTGAAATGTTTTTAATTGTGAGAATTTGTGCACAAACTGATTCACTAAGCCAGCAGTGAGACAGGTTTTAACGTGAAATATTGTGTAGCGTGCTGTTTTACAATTTATTTGCATTTCATTCTCCTTAAAACTTCTTAAAAAGGCATCAGAAATAGTTTTAGTAAGATATCGAAAAGGCTGCAGACATGCCTGTTCCTTTTATTGATATCTAGCCTTTTATTTGTCTAAAAATTCCTGTCTGTGAGAGCCTTCTTTTTATAAAAGTTCACTATTTTTCTTCTTGGTGATGTGGGTTCTCTTGACATTGAAATGCTCCACAAAGAGGAAGTCTCAAATGCTGCAGAGAAAACTGACCACTGATGTGTAATGGGTGTTACTAAAAATTATTTTTACATTCATATGTGTACCCATGGAACACAAAAGCATGTGAAATTCAGGAAAAAAACCTTTTGTAATTTATTAATAAGCAAGTAATATTTACGAAAAGCCTTTTATTTGGCTGATACTATGTCTGGTGTAATGTAATAAAAGAATAAAAATATTTTTTTTCTTAAATTTACTCAGCATAGTTGTTGCAACGGATCACTTATGTCATGATTTGGTTTAATGGTCTGGAATACAGTTCAGTTTTGAACCTTAGAATGATGGCATACCTAATATATATTTCTCTTAAAGTAATTGACACATATATATATTTTTAGGTCTAATTCTTTCATCTCATTAAAAATAATTTGGGTAATAATGACCACATCTGCTTGGGTAGAAGTCTGTGCCTTAGTTTACTTCAGAGTGACTTTAACAGCCCAGGCTTCTGGCTCTGTAATGTTCAGTTGAGTCATTTTCCACCATTTTGGAGCCCACCTGGCTAGCACCGCAACCCAACAATCCACACCAGCAGGATACTTTATCTCACCAGACTGTAAATCAGTGACCTGATCTCATCCTCGGCTTTTATTTTAGGGTGGAACATTCTGCAATGCCAGTGACTGCACAGTAATCAGGAGCAGAGTTTCCTGTCGAGCCACCACCCTCTGTCCATTGTACCCCAGTCACTCAACACTGGTTTCCAGTGCCTGAACCCCCAGCAGAATACATGAACTCTAGGCAGACAGTTCCGAACTTTGACAAGAGTTTTAATAGTTTCTGGTGATGCATCATAATATTTCATTCTTTCAGGATGTGAGACTTTTCACTGTGACTTTTATATTAAAACAATTTTTTTCACAATTAGAGGAATCTTTATCGTTTCACTGACGCACGTTGTGAAATAGTGTGGGGATCCCTTTTATGAGGCGCCACTGTGAGCTCCTACAATGTATACAAAGTCTTTTGCACAGACACACATGTGTAAAACACGGCAGCTGCCAGTGCCTAGTTTGGAGTTGAGGCTCCACTGGGCGTCTATTTGTAGAATGGAGTCATGTAGGAGGCTTTTATACTGAAGGACTGTGAGGCAGCTTTCAGCTGGACTCTTCCACACACACACAAATTGTATTTGTTATTGGTTCCTTGATCAGCCAAGCAGCTTGAGTCGAACGTCAAACATGTTTGTCCCACTGGAGTGTATTTCCGGATCTGGCCTGGTGTTGTTTTGATGTTTTGGGAAGTGATCATTAATTTGAGAAGCCAGTTGAGTGTAACTGCATAATAGCTGTCATTTTCCCAGAAGAGAGACGGGTTTAGGGTGCAGAGGAATGCCTAAGCTTTGCCATGGTAGGATTGGAAAAGATTAGCATATTTTATAAACCCTAGTTCATCCAAATAGCCTCAGAATCCTGTTTTAATTTGGTGTTTTTGTTGTTTTGCTACATATTTGAGTCATAGCAAGATTCCTTTGTGTCAGACATAATCACTTAAGTTTGGTGAATTGGGTAGTTGTACATCTGAAGTGAAAGTCCACACTCTTTTTAGAGTGGGGATCAAAGCCAAACTTTATTTATAAATTCCCTGTTTTTGGTTTCTTGCAGCACTTAAATGCCACAAAGCAAGGAGACATGACGGATGGTGAATGACAGGGAAACAAGGAGAGCATGGCTGATGCCAGAATCAACCATGCTTGAGTTCTGCATCATATTATTAAAAGCTGGAGGCTCCGACTCAATAAAAACTGCTTGATGAGAGCCAGACGGATGACACTGGTCGGCCAGTTTCTTGCTGCATTTGCACGTATGTGTGTTTGTTTAAACATAGACCTCTCTTATACTCACAATAGAAACATTTATTTTTTTATGTTTTTGTTTGTGTTGCATCTAAGTCTAGGTGTTGGGGTGATATGTTCCCTTTTTGACAAAGCCATAGTGGTATAAAACACGAATTTGAAAATGACAGTAAACATTTGTGTGCGTCGTGACACAGTGACCTCTGTCTGAACAGGAGTCAGGGTGGGCTCTTTAACTGGAGTAACCTGCACAAGAATAGTGCGACAGGAGGGGAGGGTGTGGAGGAAAAACAGGGAGAGTAGATGGGAGAAAGAGGGAGTGCTTCCATGAACAGTGTTTGTGAAGGAGAGAGAGGGAGGAAGCGGACTTTTGGCAGTGTGATCAGTTGGTGGTTCGCACTCTCTCCTCACTGGACTACAGCTCCTACAACTTTTCTTTTCTCCTCGTCACTGAGGCATTGCAGCTGATTTTTCTGGGAGTTTAATGATGGTAGCTCACCTGTTAAGGGTTTAGATGGACATTTGGAATTAGGTCACTGCTTGTTGGGGATCATGGAGATGAACGGTCGTGGTCTCCCGCCGTCAATACCTGAGGATGGCGAAGCCCCTGACCAAGTGCATCGCCGGGAGATGAACGGCTTCCACACAAGTCTTCAGAGTGACGGAGGAGACACTGAGCTCCCGGTGTCCAAGTCCCAGAGGAGAAAGAGTGATGTGAAAGTCTACAAAGAGTTCTGTGACTTTTATGCTCGCTTGTAAGTAGTTAAATTTCCTGTAAAATGAATTCACTTTTGTATGAAGTTCTAAAGTCGTAAAGTCTTTTAGGGTATGACCTAAATTTAGCATCCAATCTCCTCATTGGGGTTGGTTATGAAATTATTATTTCCAACAGTGTCAATCCATTTTCCTGTAGAAATGCCAACCAAAAGCGCTGGAAAAGAAGCCGTTTGTTCAGGGGGGAGTTAGCATGAAGGAATCCGCTCTCACTGATGGGAGTGTGTTAACTCGGAGCTGACTGCAGTGTTACAGAATGTGAAGAATTCTGATATGCTTCGAGCTGGCTTTCACCGGCCACTTTGATTAGCTCAAGCCGCTGAGCTGCCATGTTTGTGTGGGATTGGGGAGCCTTATTGGATGGAGAGGACGGGGAAGACTATTTTGGTGGAAAGGGGGGAAGTTGTTACGCAAAGTGACAGCTGGCATTTGAAGTATGAGCGCCTAGGACACAGAAAGGCTAAATATATATGGTGCATTTCTGACCGATACAGGTTCATCATTGGCTGTAGGGAACTAGAGATGTGGGGTCCCCCACTGTTTTTTGAAGGGACGTTTTAAAGCATTGAGTGAATCAGCATTTGCCTAAGTAGAGAGAGATTTCATCATCACTACTGTAAATATTTTATCCCACAATAAAAGCAGCATTTTTTTTTATTTCCAGCAAATGGAAACCAAAGACTGTGGAAGTCATTGAGGAAATGTGTGGTTCTGATCCATTGATTGGGTCAAGTCCATTCAAACACCAATCATCTTTTGATCTATGGTAAAAACGTTCCCAGTGCTCTTTTAAGTATGATTATGCTGTTTTTAGCCTAAATCAAAAAGCCTGTATTGCTTTCTAGGACATAGTTTCTGCAGATCAGCAGTAGTTCATTAGAAATTCGCCCTTCCCGTTGCTGAGAGGGAGCTTTGGCACTAGCAACCTTGCCCCTGAACGGAGTGGCGCTGGGAGCTTGGGCTTATTTTCTGCGGAACAAATACGCTCTATTTCAAACAGCATTATTTTATCTGCTCCTGATTCACAACGATTTGTATAAAGAAATAAAATTTGAATCTTAATTTTCTTAAATATGCCCTTTGTCATCAGAAAATGCCACAAAAATTTGTTGAGTGGTTCTTTAAAGCCATTTTTTTTGTCATTCCTTGGCTAGATATGTTGCTTCCAAACCTCAGTCCTTCCAAAAATGTGCAAGCCGGCGGGACATTTGGCGCCTGACAATTATTGGAACGTGCTCAGTAAGGCTGTTGTGGAGCTGAGGATTTGAAAATCACCTGTCAGTCAAAAGACAACGCAGATTTTTAATGTCAAATAAGGGGCTTAAAGATTTACCCCAATGAAAATGACTTGGATCTCAGTATGGAGGTGATGAAAAGATTTTGAGTGAGTCTGTAGTATGGCACTTCAGACATAAAGTGGTTGGTTTTCCTGGAAGTTAGTGGAGGAAGGAAGCTGAGGGTATTCATACCACAACCACGAGTTTGCATCATTTTCCTTAGCTGCCAGTCACACTCCTTTCATAGGCAAAGACCAGAATAAAAAGTAAAGAAAACATATGTGGCTGTACTTGTACTAGTAGTGTTAGTGAATGGCAGGAGAGTTAGTCAACATTTTTGCTCCTTAAACTTCTTGTTCTGTCTTGCTGCCCTTGTAATTGTAATCCACACCTTCATTGATTCTGCAGAGAAGTATTTTAATGAGCTAACATCCATGCAGCACACCTTTCCTCCCCTCTCATTTATATTCTCTTAGTCAGGGTATCTTCAGCTGCAGAACCTTCATAAAAATTCCCTATTTGCACCGCACATGTGTCAGAGCACAACTGTGCTAAACCTGATTCAGATGGATGAAAACGGCTTACGAGCAGAGCCGAACAGAAACCAAAAGCTTTAGGGAATTTTAGGATGGTTTAAATTTAATGAAGAAAACGTATTCTTTTTTATTTGATTTGATTTTATTGGCAGTCAGGCTTGTGTTTGTGTTGGGGTGCCAGGAGCATGTAGGAGGTGGAAATGCCTGAGAGATGTATCACTTCCTCCCACAAATCCTTCGAACAGGGCAGGGTCCTCTTTCTATTTGATATCAGTCCAGATAGGGCCCATAAAAAAAGGAGTATGTATTTAATAAACTAAGAGAACTGGAAACATCTTGCTTCAACCTGGTGTTTTTAATGCTTTGGACACTTTGAGATGTTGAAAGATGTGGATTTTAGATAAGAGAGAAATCTGAGAAATCATTTTTTCTATTAATCCTTGATGTGGAAAATGGACAAAGAAGAAAAAAATGTTCAAATTAAAATGAAGAAGCATTCCCTGTATAAAACTCCAGCTTTGTGTGGATGTGTTGCTAAGAGACACAGTGGCATTTTGACCTTTAAAAGCAAAGCTGGGGAATTCAGGATTCTCATACCTTCATCTCCTTGGAGTTTATTTTAAATTAAATCTGCAGGTTCAAATATTAGCATAGACACCTGATTTAGAGTCAGAACTATGGAGTTTCATATTGAAGTTGTATTTACTAGTCATGCAAGTAAAAAAATCAAAACTCTTTCAACCCCTTTTTCTAACACAAATTGGTAAACTAAATAAAAACCTACAAGAAAAAAAAAAAGACTTCAGGATAACAAAAACTAGTTCTTGGTTGAAAATAGTAGATCTGAACTCATGTTGGTCACATTGGACCAACTATCAGCATTTGGGCACCAATTTTTTTGAGTTGACAAAAACCAATAAACTGCCTTTTTAAATGCTTCAGCCGACGTGCCCTGTGGTTTCTCATCTGTTTGTGAAAACTGATGAGGTCTGGTCTCTGCTCCAGATTCGCTCATGCTGTCAGGAACTGTGTCCAGAGGGAGGTGGACACTGTCTCTGTATTTTGACAGCAAAAAAAACCCTTTAACCTCCAAAGGGAGGAAACAGAAAAACTGAAAATTCAAGTAGAACACATTAAAAATAGAGAGTTTTCTAAATCAATTGTTTTTCAGTGTAAGAAAAAATCCTGCTCAGCTCTTTTAATATACTGATTATTTGCAGAGAAAAAAGCTTTATATCAAAGGGATATTAATCTAGCATCAGCAGTGGTTTCATTCTGTTTCCTCAGCGGTTTCCCACCTCGGCAAACCCTACGCCCCGATGAGCAAGTCCAAAGAAAACCTGTAACAGAAACTCAATGTGTGCATTTGTATGTGTGTGCACGTGCCTGTGAATGTGTTTTTTATCTAGCTGATAGGATCCTCCTGCTGTTCAGTCATTTTAGAACATGTTCAGAGTACACATTGAATTAATTAAAACCAGTTTTAAGAAGCAAATTGTTTTTTAAATAAAATGTAACAGTGTGAATCATTCCTTTTTTTTAACCCTAAGATGAGGATTAAAGTCAATTCTGTTTCTTTTTTTTCTCCTTCAGCAACATGGCCAACGCTCTGGCCAACGCCATGTGTGAACGCTGCAAGAGCGGCTTCGCTCCAGCCGAGAAAATTGTGAACAGCAATGGGGAGCTTTATCACGAGCAGTGCTTTGTCTGTGCGCAGTGTTTCCAGCAGTTCCCAGAGGGGCTCTTCTATGAGGTAACATCATGGTGCATAGAAACCAACCAGCTCACTGTGAGGATAGATGATTACGAAGAAAAAGTCCACAGTTTGTTTAAAAAGAACCCCAAAGTTACGGTTAAATAACCACCTTTCTCCTGAGAGATTCATCATCACAGACCTCAGTTTGTTGTGTGCATGAAGAGGATTTAGAAACCATCTTCCAGTAATCTGAGAAATTTGAGCCTCCAAAATCAATGAAGAGATGTTTCTGTGAGCTTGATCAATACAAGCCCCAAAGCTAGGATGCTACATTTTCTCTTCCCGCAGTTACTCTCAGTTTATGAGCTGAGAAAAACTTTAGTTTGCCTTGACCTTTTGACCTTGTTAGCTTGTGCTTGAGATTTGTGGGAGTCAATGGTTCATCAACAAAGTCCATCAAAGATTTCTGCTGTTTTCCTATGTAAAAACAGCTTCAAACAGGAAGCTGCCTCATTGAGAAACATATTTTCTTTATCCTATTGACAGTTTGAAGGCAGGAAGTACTGTGAGCACGACTTCCAGATGCTCTTTGCTCCTTGTTGCCATCAGTGTGGTGAGTGCATCTCTTTTTATTACTCCGAGCCGTCGTCAGTCTTTTCGCTCAGATCATTTCTGCGTAAACTCACAGGCGAGTTCATTATCGGCCGTGTGATCAAGGCGATGAACAACAGCTGGCATCCAGACTGTTTCTGCTGTGTGATCTGCCAAGCTGTGCTTGCAGATGTTGGATTTGTTAAAAACGCTGGACGGTCAGTCTGCTGTTCTCACGATGATTGCATATTAAGTCAGAGTAACTGACTTAAGCACTTAAGCAAATTGCATATGATTTTTCTGAAATCCATTCGTCCCACCAGACACTTGTGCCGCCCGTGCCACAACCGAGAGAAGGCTCGGGGTCTCGGCAAGTACATCTGTCAGAAGTGCCACGCCATTATCGATGAGCAGCCTCTGTTGTTCAAGAACGACCCCTATCACCCGGATCACTTCAACTGCAACAACTGCGGGTACTCTTACTCATGCTCCCACACACTCTGGGCTTGTGTCTGACTCACAAACATGAATAACGTACTGCAAGTTAGGAGCTGAACACTGAAGCCTATCTGGTTCGTTTGTTTGCTTGTGTATTCAGAAAAACTTTTATTAATTTGACTGATGATTCTGGATGATCGCCCTCTAGTGGACACGTTTGTAACTGTAAATGCAGGCAGAAAACTTGTACAGAAGTTTTTTTGTCTGAGACATTTTTTTAGACTATTTGGTATTTTGTTGCATAAAAACTGTTATCACCATCTTCATCATATATTATCATCAGTGTTATTTCTTGCCCCCCTCTGCAGTAAGGAACTGACAGCTGATGCCAGGGAGCTGAAGGGAGAGCTCTACTGTCTGCCCTGCCATGATAAGATGGGTGTGCCCATCTGCGGTGCCTGTAGGAGGCCCATTGAGGGCCGTGTGGTCAATGCCATGGGCAAGCAGTGGCATGTGGAGGTATTACCAAAATCACTCCTTATTTATGACAGTGTTGCACTTATGTTCACAACTCTTGGCTATTTCAGGCTGAACTGCCATCAGCAGCATCTTTGTGTTTTAAAATGTGTTGTGACACTTTGTTGTAATAATTTCACACTTGTATTGGCTAATTTGGCCTCAGAGATCTTTTTATTATACAGATGTCGCCATCTAGTGTTCAGTGTTGGAAAATGCACTTCTAAACATGTAGAAACAAGAACCACAAAATATCAGTTTGAATTAAAAAAGCACATAATCTGTTTATTCCATTTTATTCATTTGATTTGTTTAAATTACTCTTAGGTTTGCCACATATGTGTGTCTGCACACTTTCATTTTTGGAGTTACTGTTTTGCCATTAACTTTTAGGTTAGAGGTATTTCAGTTTTCTTTCGTGTCTCTGTTTTTCATGTTTTTATCATGCTCTGTCAAGTCCAGGACTATTGATAGAGACACTTGGAACTACATTTCTGCTAAAACAAAAAAAAAATTGACAACATTTTACAAATCTCCAAATTTGACAGTAATTTTTCAAATTATTTGGCTACATTAATGCATTTTATTTCAGAATTGCATATAAATTGTTTTATTTATTCAAAGATAAACTTTTTTTGATTGAAAAATAAAAGGCAAAGGTCAGCTTGTAACCTAAAAGCTAAGTAGCTCTGGAGTCAGTACTGTCAATTATAAATTACATTTTTACAAAAGTGTCTTAGAGATAAACCTCTGGGTCATTCTGTCACTAACATAAATTGTTCTTTAAAAACCCACTTGTATTTTTGGTGTTGATCCTTTGGTTTTGATCCTAAAAACTGCATAATCATAATTAAAAGACCACTAGGAATTATTTTACAATTGTTACAAGTATATTTGGAGTGTGACTTTAAAAAAAAAAGTATTTGAATTTGAATTATTCTTTTTAGAGATAAATTCTTAAAACAGTGTTTTAGTCTCTCATTCGGGGCTCCAGTAGTCTAACTAAGAAGGAAATATGTGCTTTTATGCTTCAACTTACTTCTCTTTTGGGCGATTTAGAGAACAAGTGGATCTTTCTGCTGACACTTCTCTGCCCCAACAACAACAACATGGCAACAGGCCACGTGCTTTGTTCTCACCTGCTTGTGTTCTGACCTGTTGCTGCTTCTCATGTGGTCTGTGTGTCTATATTTATATATACCAAATAAGTGTCCTTGTTTCTTGTTTTTCAGCATTTTGTGTGTGCTAAGTGTGAGAAACCCTTCCTGGGGCATCGCCACTATGAGCGAAAGGGTCTGGCCTATTGTGAGACCCACTACAACCAGGTAAACCTCACCAGTGTTGTCCTACCAGAGGATCATATTCATCAGTGAATTTGTAAACTTTTCATGTCTGTATTTAATAGTATAATTCATGTTTGTGGCCCATCATTCTCACAGGTGTAAGCCCATTGAAACAAAAAAATAAAGAAAGAAATAAAATGTACTTGAATAGAATCATCAGTCACATTAAAAGCAGTTTTCTGAAGGGCCTAATAGAACAGAACAGGCAGGATGTGTGTCTTTATTGCTCACCCTCAGATTCTCCTCTTTCATCACACTCAGCTGTTCGGAGACGTTTGCTACCACTGCAACCGAGTGATTGAAGGAGACGGTGAGAACTTTTTTTTAAATCTACAAGAACAACAGAAGTGCAGTTATCAGTTCCAGATTTTGGATTTCTTCATTTATTCATAACTTCGAATGTGATTTTCTTCCTGTGATATTGTCAAAAAATCATTTTCTATTTGTAAGTAACTAGAATGGGTTTTCTTTCAGTTTTTTCTGCCCTTAATAAGGCTTGGTGTGTCAACTGCTTTGCATGCTCCACCTGCAACACCAAGCTCACCCTCAAGTAAGTGACACACATTGTGGGTTTAGATGTCATTCCAAGGCTTTTCCTTCTGACTTTTTATCCTTAAATAAGTCTTGATGAGTTTATTTGATGTGATTAACATATAAGAAAGCTCCAGAGAATGGAGTCAAGTGAGAAATTAATTCTAAATGACATCTTTCTGAATGGAAAAATGGAAAAATGGATCAAACGTTCAAAAAGAACAAAAAAAAGCTGACATGTTTTACACTTTAAAAACTAACAAATAAAAAAGAAACAGGAAGATAAATGCAGCAGACACAGGTTACCAGATGTCAGGAAACCTGAAGAGGATAGGGAAAATGAGGGAGGAGGATAGTATTTCATAATGAAAGCAGGTTGTAGGCTCTTTCTGTTTCTTTCTTTCTTTTAAGGTTGTTAACTGCTCTTCTCAGCGCTACTTTCTCATCTCACTTTTCTCGTATTTTTCTGTTTCTTTGAACTCCTTTTCTTCCTTTCCTTCTGCCTCTCTGTAACCATCTTCATCTCTATTTCTTCCTCCTGCTTTCTTAACTATCCTCTCCTCTCACTTCTCTTTCTTTCCCACCCATCACCACCTCTCCGTGGCCCCTGCTCTGTCAGGGATAAGTTTTTGGAGGTGGATCTGAAGCCGGTGTGCAAACACTGCTATGAACGCCTTCCAGATGACATGAAGCGCCGGCTGGCCAAGCGCGAACGTGACTCAAAGGAGAAGAAGAAGAAACCGCTGATCCCCATGTGTCTGTGATCCTTTCTTGCTCCTTTCTCCTCACTTCATTCATTCTTCATTTGGTCAGTGTCCATCTCCCTTTCTGTTGGATTTTGCCTCACTGTTCATGTCGCTCCTAACCCGTAGGCCACGGTTGTGTGAAAGTGGAAGCAGAAACGTTGCAGTTAGACAGAAACAAGCTGAGCACATTTGAGTGACCTTTCTCTGTAATCGTTCAGCACCAGACCAATTGTGAGCAGGAAATGGAGATTGGGATTTAGGCTGTTGCTTGCTGTGCAAACAGGAAAATCAGATCAATCACAGGCTGAAGGGGAAGCTTTGTTTCAGGGGTCTCCCTTAAATACCTTAAATACTTCCGACAGCTGTTCTCTGGTGCACAGAAGGGTTCCAGCAACATTTACATGCTTTTGATTTTATCAGAGGCAGCTGAGATAAAGAGTTTAGAGGCAAGGAAATAAAGAAGTTCAGTAAGGTCACATCAATGTGCATAGCCATGCCTTTTATTTTTTTATTAAATGCAGGATTATTGATTGTTTTTGCGAAAAAAACAACAACAGTTTATTTTAAATCAGTGTGCTTCAGAAAAATATTTAATGTAGTGTTTAACTTATATAGAGATGTGGATGTTTATGGCTGCCATTGATCACTGACATGCATGTTCATGTTCTCCTACTACTGCATGTGCATTTGTACAAGTGCTTTTTAAAGACCCACTCCAATGAAAACTGTATTTTTATTTTTTATTTTTACAAGCTCAAAATTGCATTTCTTAGTATGTTTTTATTCAAATTGTTATGAATTAGAAGCAGATGAAAACATGCCATACCAAGCTCTCAGCAGCAGGAAGAGGAGGGGTTTGCT
Organism: Oryzias celebensis; assembly: GCA_014656515.1. NCBI lineage: Eukaryota > Metazoa > Chordata > Actinopteri > Beloniformes > Adrianichthyidae > Oryzias > Oryzias celebensis. The sequence continues at coordinate 14,332,444 of BNCR01000017.1, read as the reverse complement.
CCACGCCAACAGTCCCGCCCACAACTCAGAGGCGAAATTTTGATGAACTTGCTGCTCTGCAGAAACTATCTCAGAGAAGACAACAGTTTGTTCTTTTTTAATTTGGACTAAAACAGCATAATTATATTTAGAAAACCACTTGGAATATTTTTAATTAAACCAAAAGATGATCAGTGTGGGACTTTTAAGGTATAGTCAGTGTGTCAGAATAAACCCCTCTATACAAGATTTAAAAAAACAAACATTTTTTTATTAAAGTGCTATAGTCACTCAAACATTCACATTGCAGGAGATGTAACTGAGCGTCTGCTTTTGTTTACAGGAATAAGTTTGTGGAGTTTGACATGAAGCCAGTGTGTAAGAAATGCTACGAAAAGTTCCCGCTGGAGCTGAAGAAGCGGCTGAAGAAGCTGTCAGAGAACGTCGCTCGGAAGTAGACACAGCTCTGGAAGATGCAACGAGAGATGAACCACACTCCAACCCACCCTTTAAAAGTCATTGTTGTGCTCATGTTATATTTAGCTTGGAAATTTCACTCAGAATCACAATTTAAATAAGTTTAGAGTCACTTTATTCATCTGAAACTGGCTCCAAAGTAACAGTCAGTTTTGAGTGCCTTTTTCTTTATTTTCTTTATTGCTAAATACACCCTTAGATAGAAAAATAAAAACAAAATAATCAAAACCGGTCTTATATACTTGATAAAAAAATGTGCTTTAAAAAATAATTGATATTTTATGCAAGAAATGCCATTGTATTTTGCCAATATGTGACACTTTTGTTTTATAATAAAGTAGAACTAAAGAAAAATTCAATGTATTAAAAATATATTAATTGTCAGCATATTTTATTTTTCTGTTTTTTTAGCATCCAATGTTTGAAGCTTATGCCAAAAATACTTCGTTTAGATTTTTGTTGTTTAATATTTTCATCCAATAATGTTGTGATTTCATACAAAATGTTTCAGAAACACATCCACTATCACAGATCGCCTTTTATATTTGTATTAAACACTCGTTCATGTTAACCAGATGTCTAACCCCATGACTTTTTCAGATTTTGTCCAGTTTATATGTATGTTTAGTCATATTTCAGCATCATATTCAACATAAATCCATAACAAAGGTAAAACATTTTTTTTTAGCTTGAGTTGATCATGCTCCCTGTCATCGAACTCTAAGCAGCTTGATAGTCCCAGGTTTGCATGGCAGCTATTAATGCGCTGTTTATTACAACACAGTGACTTGTGACGTACAGACGCCACCGGATGTGGGAATAACATTGGATGTAGGAACATTGCCTGTGCTGTGCTGTAATCCAAAGAAAGTGATCCTCTTAAGGAAGTGGAGGCTTTCTTACTTCCTTAGAGCTCAGACCTGCTCAATAGAGGAAGGCAAACCAGCGGCTTTAAGAAAATCCAGTCCTGTATTTGATCATAGGTGTTTATGCAGCGTAATTATTTGTTAATACTTGAACAAAATTATAAAAACAGATTTTTCTTAGAGGCTTTATCATATCCATACAATGTTTCTGTAAATATTTGTTGCATTATTGCATATTTGCATGTTTCAGTCTATAACAGAAATATTTGTTTTAATTCCAAGTGTCGACAGTTCATCTGAATAAAATTATATCAGCACTAATAGTGTCTGCACTTTTATTATTTCGAATTTATTGAAAATAATGCCATGTCAAACTACTTTCATTTTACCGTTTTATCATGAACTTTAAATTTATTGTGGTTACAATTAATTGAAAAAAACATAAACGATCAATTTGTTTTGGACTGGCAGCCCCAAAATAACACTGAATAAATAACATATGGTGCACATATATAAATAAGCTTTCGTAAATTGGAAAACAATTCACAAATGTGTACATTTACTTATATTTTCTTATCTACAAGTACCATTAACACGCAGTTTTCTGAATGTTATTTATTTCAAAAACCTTTTTTCTGTGTTACGTTGGCTAACTGGATCATTTGGGAAAACCGACTCCATGTGAAATCCCACCCCTCTTTCAAAACTGGCTTAGTCTGCGTTACAGGGAATCCTCGTTGTCTATTGGTCTAGAATCGCTTTTCAAGTACCCACCACCCACGTGACCATCTGCCCTTTTTAATGACTGCGAGACCGCAAGTTAGCATCATGGGAAGCTAGCAGCGGCTTTTTTATGTTTTGGTGACCTGTGATTTGACATATGAAGAAAGTGGACACATTTTAAGTCATGCGGCGAAGTAAAGTCGAAGTGGACCGTTATGTTGCCTCAGTCCTGAGCTCCTCTCCCGCCTTTAAAGAGGTAAGAGCCTGTCCTGGTCGCTAGCATTAGCCGCTATGCTAGTCGTGCATGTGACAACCTGGAGCGAGTATATATTTAAGCCAGAACACGTTCCAAATGAGCCCAAACTGTACGTGTACTTGAGAGGGTGTGTGGTACGTTCGTCAACGTATTGTGTTAGTGTTATTATTCTGTTAAACTAACCCCGACATGTAGACATTAGCTTAACCGGCGTACTGAGTCTGGTCGAAAAACGCGCGCGGCACAGAGTTGTAGCTCAGAGGTTGAGTTAGCCACAACCAGTCACCGAGTAAGATTGAAATAATTCCGTAACGATTCATTTGGCGCGGGTAAACCACATTAATGATTAAAATTAAAGTGAACATATTAAACATGACATTTAATGTCAAAGTAAATTTTCCAGGGAATCTGTTTTGTCAGCAATCCAACACGGTTGCTATGTTGCCGTTAAGATTGACTGGAGAGAGTTTGCTGGTCACCCATCACTCATGACTGTTGATCACAGAAATCGTTGTTTGGTTTGAACTTTTTCATAATTGAAGCTAAGGTTCCTCTCATGTCGCCTGTCATAAATAAAAAAAAAGGCTTTACATGAGACCAATGTGTAGCTATGAAGTTAAAATAAAACACCCCGGCTGTCATTTGTGACATGCATGTAACTGAGGGTGTGTCTGTGTGTTTAGGAAGCTTTTATGATGACAGTTATTTTTATGTGTTCTGCAACAAAAAGTGCTTTATAATTTCACATTAATTTGAATTTATGTAACATGATCTTTCCACAGAAGCCAGTGAAGGGATTTTTGTTTGCTAAACTTTACCTTGAAGCAAAAGAATATGAACTTGCGAAAAGGTAAGTAAGTCAAAGTGCATTGTTGCCTCAAAGCAGCTTTCTGTAGATTCTAATGGTTATGTTTGCTGTTCTAGGCATGTTTCCGAGTATCTTAAAGTGCAAGAGAGGGATCCGAAAGCACATAAATTCCTTGGACATCTCTACGAGAGAGAGGGGGAGCTCAACAAGGCTGTTGGATGCTACAAGGTAGAGCCGATGATGATTCTGAAGACAACTAATCTCTTGCAGACAAATAGATTAATTACGTCTTTGTTTTTCTGTCTGAGTTGGCATTTGGCTCAAAACTGTACGGCTGGATAGGGCGTTAGAGGCTGTAAGCTAGTGGGTCAGATCGATGGTGGAAGCAGGAGCATGCCGGCCAGCAGTCCAGCCCACAATTCAGAGGGGAATTTCGAATTAGCTGCTATCGCTATTCAGAAACTACGTCCATGACGACATTTTATTGATTTTGTTTAAAAACGGCTTAATCATATGTTTTTTAAAAAGCAAATCATAATAACCACTGGGAACACCACTTAAACACTCAACTCCTGAAAAGTTTATCGCTCACCATAAACAAAAACTAGTGTGTTAATATCTGCAACATTTTTCTAAGTCAAATTTTGTGTTGGCTGCATCTCAAAAACTGTTTGTTGTGATAAAAAACCTTTTTCTGTGTTCTGATTTCAAACCCAAAGCTGTGAATTCTGTGTTACTGGTACATACACATTCTGTTTTTTCTTTTTAAAAAAACCCGTCATTTTCAAATTTAGTTCTGAGGTTTCTTTACCTTTATGTTTTTGTAGCGCTCCGTGGACTTGAATCCCACACAGAGAGATCTGGTCCTGAAGGTGGCCGAGCTACTTGTTAGTAAAGAGGAATGCGACAGCAGAGCAGAGTTTTGGGTGGATAAAGCTGCAAAGCTTTTGCCCAACAGCCCAGCGGTCTTCAGCCTAAAGGTTGAACATTTTTTTTCTTTGCATCTTCTGTTGGACTGCTCATCAAAGCATCCAGTAACAAACTGTTGACATTAGAGTCCCTTTGTCTGACGCTGTTTTGATTGTTTTTTGCATTTTTCTTTAGACTGATATAAAGAAAGGAAGTGTAAGCTTGTAAGTAAAATTGACTCATCACTTTTTGTTTTTGTTGTACAGGAGCAACTGTTGAGTCGCCGGGGCCAGCAGGGCTGGAACCAGTTGTTCGATCTTCTCCAAGCTGAGCTCGCAGCGCGGCCAGCCGATCCCCATGTGAACGTGAAGCTGGTGCAGCTGTTCTGCCAGGACGGACGACTGGATGAAGCCGTTAAACACTGCCTGGCGGCAGAAAAGAAGGGCCTGCTGCGCTGCAGCAAAGAGTGGTACACTGTTGTGTTGCGAACTCTGCAGGTCAGAACAGACTGTCATGTAGAACGTCTGCTTGTTTTGACACCACTTTACATACTTCTTGATGTTTAAAAGTTTTCGCTCATGCTTTTGTGTATTTCAGGAGTATCTGGCTCAACCCAGCATCTCTAGTAATGAGAAGTTGTGTCGACGACTTCAGAAGGAAGTTCTGTTGACGCACTGCAACCTGATGAGGATCACGCTTTCTGAGAGTGATGTGCAACCAAGTCTAGATGCATTTAGAAGGTAATTAAGATCTAATTTAATGTTTTTAAATATATTTTTGTTGTATGAAATACTAACGAAAATATAGCTTTTTATGGCTAGTTTTGAATCTGTTTTTTGTGTGTGTTTTATTTAATAGTTGCAGTACTCAAAGTACTTCTTAAAAAAACAATCTTTTATCATGTTCTTTCAATTGGATGGTCTAAACCAGGGGTCTGCAACATTTATCACTGAAAGAGCCATTTGGTCCAGTTACTTACTGACCAAAACCCAGTGAGAGCCACAAAGTCCCACTTTATTATTTAGAAAAAATACTCTTATGTTTTTATGGCCAATAAACTGTTTATTTATAAAATTGAGCTTTTAGATATAGCTAATAGTTTAAATAAAGTGATAAATAAATAAGTTTCGCGACATGACAAATTTTCTCTATATCCCAATTTTAAATTATTTTGCCTTTAACAGCAGCACAAGTTCCTTCAAAATAAAATACATCCTATGTCCACTAAAATACAGATATGCTGATGCAGATTCACAGTTTATTGAATTAGAAATGTGAGAAAGCCAAGTCAAACCTGACATTTTCTATAATTACTACTTTTGACAACATTGGTTAGAACTTTTAGATCTATACATATGAATGCCATTATTTATTTTTTAAGATATTTGCCTCTTTACAGCAACTAGACACAATTGTACAGCAGAAGATTAGCTTAGCAGTTTTATATGCATCAAATTGTGCATCTGACGTGTTATTACTCATAATAATTACTCATAATAAAAGAATAAATGCTCTGAAGCACATCCTCTTCTCATTTCCCTTTTTTCTTTTCTTTAACTCTGTTCAGCTTTGACAGTGCTATGCAGACACTGAATATTACGGCTAGACGCCAATCAGATGATCTTTTGGAGGTTTTTGTGGAGATGAGAGGTCACCTTTATCTGCATGCTGCCACACTGTTGTTGAAAATGGCTCACGAGCGCCAGCAAACCTGGAGGGCTGTCACTGATCTGTCTGCGATGTGCTACCTGCTGGCATACCAGGTACCTGTCCTGCTGATGATGAGCGCTGTGTTGCGCTGCTATGTTAGAGCCATATGATTTTTTTTTATGTGCAAGAGAAATGAGGTTTTCTGTATTATTACTACTTCTTTCAAGATAACTAAATTGTGCTGCTTTTTTTCCCGTCTTTTATATTCTATTTTAAATGACGTGAGCTGAAAAGTACACAAGTGTTAGGTGTTTTTGAAAAAATATTTCAAATGTGCTCAATTTATTCCGTTTTTATCTAATTTTAGTTTTGGAAACAACCTTTTTTTGTCTCAAACTTTTTCCTCCCTCAGAATCCCAGACCAAAGCCAAGAGTGAGCAAAAGAGAACAGTCACCCCCACTGCTTCTGGAGCTGTTGGCTAATGACCGACAGAGTCAAGCTGGACACATGCTGTTGAGTCTGAATCAAGATCCACCTACTTTAATCAGAGAGGTCGGTCCAGACAGATGTGTAGCTGTTTTTCAGTCCTAATCTTAACAGATTTTTCTTTTTAGCAGTATGTAATCTGTCCAAACATACAACTACATTTGGAAGGTGGCTGCTATCTATTATTTTTCCTCCACTCCAATCATATCTTTATTTTAGGAATAATTTAAAATGTTTCAGTTCAGTTTCAAAAGATCGTTTGTATTAGCAATAACATATATTATAAGCACTGTATTTTAGAAACCTGCTTAATGCTTTCTTGTTTTTGGTCCAGGTGGTTGAAGCATTTGGAAACCTTAAGGGACAGGAGTCTCTGTTTGAGCTCCTGTGGGGTCCACAGGCCTCCAGCAGCTCTTCCTTCATTGCCATAGATGACATACGGTCACTTGGCGCTATCACTCCAGAGCTCTCACAGCTGAATAAAAATGACACTGGTATGGAACTAATGATCTGACCCAAAGTTCTGAATCTGCCATAAATTATGACTCTGTTACTAATTCAATGCTGCTGCTCTTCCTGCAGGCTCCATCCTGCTGCACGGTGGAGATTTGCAACATCTGAGCTGGTTGGGGCTGCAGTGGATTCTCCAAGACCAAAGACCACCTCTGAGGGACTGGCTGCAGCAGCTTTTTCCCAGGCTTACTCTGGAAACTTCTAAGATAGACACCAATGCACCAGAGTCCATCTGCCTTCTGGATCTAGAGGTTTTTATTCTGATTTAGAAAATAATTTAAATGATCAGAAATAAATAAAACTTGCTAATAACTTGGTAACTGCAGAATTAAAAAAAAATCTATTTAACCTCAAATTAAAAGCCAGTATCTTTGTTTAATAAATGTTGCTGTCCTATTTTTTTTATGTGTGTCTATGAACTTCCATTCAGTATTGACATGTTTCTGCTGTTTCACTGCAGGTGTTTTTATATGGTGTGGTGTTCACCAGCCACTGTCAGCTGCAGGAAAAGGCAAAGCTCAGCAGTGGCATGAAGGCGCAGCAGGAGCTACTGGAACCTCGCTGTCTGCCTTTGGCTCTGCTCCGCCTCTTGACCACGGACAGACAGAGGGAATGGTGGGAAGCCACATACAACCTTATATACAACCGAGCAGCGTGAGTGTCAGATCTGTTCAGTTCTTCCAGCATTTTTGTCTCAGCAACAGTAAATATTGACACACACAAAACATGAAATAAAGTTATTGAAGGAGATTTTTAGATTTTTTTTTAATCTGGTATAAGAATCACAGTTGTGGGATCAAAACTAAAATGTGTCATCAGCTTATTTATACCTGTAAAATAAAAATAATGAACAAATATATTGAAATATTAAGCTTTATGATGCTTAAGTGCCAAAAATTCCTCTCATGTCCAACACACAGTCTGTCTTTATTAGAACTGGAATTATGTACATATTTTGATTTTGAATTACACATTTCCTACAGTTTCTGAAATTAAAATGTTTAACTGCATGGTTGAGCTGCTCTTAAGATCTTATTTATTAAGTTTTTGCTTAAAAAAGCTCAAACAATTAATAAATATATCGGTTTAATACTTAATCTTTATTTGAGCACTTGAAGCATTTACTGTGTAGCAATGTGAATTCTAAAATTAAAAAAAACATTTAAGGTCCTATATCCTGCTATTCTAATCCTGTCACAATAAACTATATCCATTTATATGATAATATATTATATTTGGCACACGAAAGAACACATTTTTTATGATATAGGAGTTATTTTTGCAAGCTCCTTTTCCTAGCCAGAAGTAAAACGACTCGATCTCTGAGGTACCGGCTTTTGCTCCTTGTGAGTGCCACACATTTCATGACATCAACCTAGATCCGGCGTCGCCAGCGAGACGTTGTTATCTCTGCAGTGCAAGAGGAACCACTTTTTCTCAGAGTCGGGGCTAAAATGAAAGCGTTTTGTCGATTGCTGCTATCTCTGCGTAGAAACTGGGTGAGTGTGTGTTAGCCTGGGTGTGGTGCTAGCAGCGCAGACTTTTCCTGGAAAGGGTTGTTCATACATATGTATCTGGGGACCCAGTCATTCTCTGGGATTGGGAGGGGCTGGTGCTCATAGAGCAGCGTTTTAGAGAATGCTCAGATGTGTGAATAAAGCAAAATATTGTAATGGGGTTGTTTTTTGTGAGAGTTTAACATTATAATGCCCACAAAAGTTTAAAAAAAAAGTTGATTTTGCATGATATAGGCCCTTTTGGTCCAGAAACTGTCATCCAGATGTACTTTAATCCTGATTTTTTTTTTTTTTTTCTAAAATGTTCTGACATTTTTAAAAGAAAAATTCTTAGATAAACTAAAGTCAATGTTGAGTACAAAAACTCAACTTTTTTATGTGTGCATTTTGTGTTGTCTTGCAGTCCTGGCACATCAGCCAAGCTGCGAATGATTGTGCAGCATGGTCTCAACACTCTGAGAGCCGGAGAGAAACACGGCCTTCAGCCTGCGCTCCCCATCCACTGGGCCCAGTACCTCAGTCAGACGGTACGTGCTCGCTAAAGGAACTGTGGAGGTGTGACTGATAAGAGATTCCGTTTTAGCAAAGACATTGACAGTCATTTGCAGAAATTCCTAAAGGCTGACTTAAAACATGCTGGAGAACTTGCTCATAAAGTGAATCCTTTGCCCTTAAACAGCTGATTCTTCCTTTCTCGGTCTGCAGTAAAATCTATGTTCTACAGCTCCCATAGCTTTGTCTTTTTTATAATGGAATTTACAAGTTGAAGACAGGTTAGGTACCCTTAATAATAACAATAATGTAATTTAATATGATTATGTTTTTGTGTCGTCAAAAAACAGGGTGATGGCATGAACTCGTACTACGACCAGAAAGAATACATCGGGCGCAGTGTCCACTACTGGAGAGCTGTTCTCCCCCAGCTGGAGAAAATCAAATCCAGACGTAGTATACCTGAGCCCCTGGAACCCCTCTTCATGCACTTTTCTTCCAAAAATATTCAGGTTAAAAATCTTTTAATGCCTTTTTTTTTTTTTTTATGAAATGTGTCATGCTGCCTGTTTTGAACTGTTTTGTTCTGTTTTCAGATTTCTTCAGTGAGGGGTTATGAGGAGGAAGCTCAGATAGCACATGCCGTTCTGCTTGACATTGAAGGAAGAACAGATGAAGCGATCACCATCTTGGAAAGTATCAACAACTTGTCCTCCGCCTGGCATTTAGCACAGGTAAACCCAATCTGGTACAAAACTGGAACTTCTGAGGAAAAATTATCTCAAAACAAGGTATAGGCAGGATAATAAAAAGTTTCTTTTTGTTTTGCAACTTGTTTGAACTTCACAACTGTTAAAGTAGTTGTGGTTCAGATTTTGCAACTTTTATTTTACAATTAGTTGTAAGTTGAGAACTCTGTTATTTGATCTGGAGAATAGCTTGTCTTTAATTGACTGCAAAAAACCTAATTTTTTTGTTTTGGGTGATTTTTATTTTATTTTTCCTGCAGATCCACCAGCGACTGTCAGAGGAAGCCAGCAATGGTGTGGAAGAGACTCAAGACCGCTGTATAACTTCTCTGAGAAAATACAGAACTTATCTTCTAAGGATCTATAACGCCAATGCAAACGACATTGACAAGGTCTATCTCACTGTATTACATCTACAAAAGCAAATATAAAAAATCAAAGAAAGTTCATGTATAGTTTACAGTTTAGACTTTTTTTTCTTCAAGTTAGATCATTTGTTTGTAATCCTGTATTTTGTGTATTCAGCTCCCTGTGTCCATGGAGGAAGTCGTTGACCTCCTGAATGATGTAAACCAACAACTGGGGGAGAGTGGGGAGGACGACGAGGATGAGAAGGAGTTTGAGCGTCAAATAGGACCAGATCACTCCAGTCCCGCTCATCTTCAGGAAACAAACACCACAATTTCTCACATCAAGTTCTCCACTCCATCTCCTAACAAAAGCATCGTCTCTCCTTCCAAACGCCTGGTAAGTGCAGGTTGTTTGTATTTTAGAGTTAGATTTAGTCATTTATGAAAGTTCTCTCATGTATCTTTTTCTTTTCTTTTGTTTTTCAGATTTCCCCGAAGACGCCGCCTCATTGGGTTGAAGACCAAAAAAATCTCTTGCAGATGTTGTGCCAGAAAGTTGAGGCTCTTAAGGTCAGAATATGGAGTTTAAGTGACAGCCTTTAAAAGCACTCCTGCATTGTTGTTCGTTCACTTATTGAATCTGTGTTTTGCAGAATGAGGTTCAGGATCTGAAACTCAATGCATCAGTGGCTGCAGGTTCTCCTCATAAGTTGTATGGAGACAGTTACAGGGGTGAGGGCCTTCAGGAACCTTTTACACCAGTCCAGTCTTATCATGGAGCCCCCCTCACAGGTCAGCATTGTCGCAGAGGGAAAAAAAACACATCCTACATTTTCCCCATTTTATTTATCATCTGATTCTGAAGGAAGTTTTGTTTCGGAAAACTACTGGATTCTCCTCACTAGATCCAACTCATTCTTGATGTATGTCAAGTCGCTCGGACAGGTGTCAAAAATATATCTTCTTCTTCATTAAAAGTGGCTGCACCAAAAACTAAATGAAAACCTACAATGTAGCAAAGTTAAACAAAAAAAAAAGGTATTTAGAACAGATAACAAAACCAGCAGTCTTTACTTGAAATATAGTCTTTACTTTAGAGTTGTTGCCGCACACAATAATACTAATCATTATATTCAGCAAACACCTGTCTAATGTTATGAGGACACTGCTCATAAAGTTGCTCAAATTGTGAATTAATTTTAATGAGTATTTTTATTGAGTACTAATTTTAGTTACCTTTATTTTTTGTTTTTTTGTATATATTCGTCACTTTAAAAGTCAGATGAGGCTGAAGTTAGTCTGATTTTTTTTTTTTTTGACTTTGATAGTTATGGGGTAAGAGAAATTCTATATTACATTTTATGGTTCCTATTCAAAATCTAGTGTGCAAATAAGGTTTAAACCTGTTTTTCACAAAAGAATAAAGGTAAACTTTACCCATTAAAAAGTTAAGGGAAATTCAAGCCTAAAAGTTTGAAAAGAAATCAGACATCCACTTCAGCCTCATACATAAAGGTCGGTCTGTAAAAATATTGTCTGCCATTAAACTGATTCGTGGCCTGAAAATGGTTGGGACCCTTCTCTTGAATATTGTACATTCTATTCCTTTGTTCATATTTTTAATCTTTGTTTTCCATTTGCTTTAGTGGCTACCACCGGCCCTTCTCTGTTCTACAACCAGTCTCCAGCTTATAACTCTCAGTATCTCCTGCGGCCTGCAGCAAATGTGACCCCCACCAAGGTAGTTATTGTTCTGGGGCGTGTGTTGATGGTTACAGCCTGCACCGACTGTGAGGTCATGTTTGCTGTCTTTCCTGCAGGCTCCGGTGTATGGTGTAAACCGTCTGCCCCCTCAGCAGCATGTGTATGCCTACCAGCAGCCCACTCACACTCCCCCCTTGCAGACGACTCCGGCATGCATGTACCCTCCCCAGGAGCAAGTTTTTGGCACTCCCCTTCGGTTCGAATCCCCAGCCACAAGCCTTTTGTCCCCTTGCAGTGAGGAGTATTTTGGCCAAAATGTTTCTCAACAAGCTCCCAACCCCCCTCTCCCAGAACCTGGATATTTCACCAAGCCGTCTGTGCTTCCTGTTCAGCCGCCCAAGAGCTTAGAGGGGGCGCCTGTAGATTTTGGGAAGGTCCCGCTCAGTCAGCAGACCCCTGAAGTCTCCAAAGTGCCCAGTTTTGGTGCAGCTGCTCAGTCTGCACCGTCAGCTGCTTTCAAGTTTAACTCCAACTTTAAATCCAATGATGGAGATTTCACGTTTTCCGCTTCCCAAGCAAAGCACAGCCAAAGTTTACTGGGATTGTTAACATCTGACATCCCCACAACTAAAGACTCTGCTCCCGATAAGCCCGCTGCCCAGGAGCAGCCCCCCAGCCAAACCAGCATCTTCAGCTTCGGCAACAGAAACCTGACCAGCTTCTCCTTTGTTGATCCTGTACAGAACTCGCCAAGTGTGGGAGTTTTTGGCAAGGTGGATCAGCCCTTCAAATTTGGGGAGAGCGCCAAGCAGCTGTTTGACATTCCCAAGCAAGCAGAGAGTGACAATGACAGTGCGCATGCAGATGACGACGAAGACGGACCCCACTTTGAGCCGATCGTCCCTCTTCCTGATAAGGTGGACGTGAAGACGGGCGAAGAAGAGGAGGAAGAAATGTTTTGCAACAGGGCCAAGTTGTACAGGTTTGACACAGAGACGAAAGAGTGGAAAGAACGTGGAATCGGCAATCTAAAAATCCTGAAACACAGCACTAAAGGGAAAGTTCGTCTGTTGATGAGAAGGGAGCAAGTCCTAAAGATCTGTGCCAACCACTACATCACTGCTGACATGCTTCTCAAACCGAATGCCGGCTCTGACAGATCCTGGGTGTGGAACGCCATCGACTACGCAGACGAAGAGCCCAAACCCGAGCAACTGGCCATCCGCTTCAAAACGGTGGAAGAAGCGTCTCTCTTCAAAGCCAAATTTGAAGAGGCTCAAAAGGTGGTGCTTGCGTCCCCAGAAAAGAAGCCTGAAAAGAAGAGCAGCTCTGAAGATTCAAATTCCCTGGCGGCTCAGTTTGCTCTAAAAGAAGGGGAATGGGAGTGTGACGTGTGCTGTGTCAGGAATAAATCCTCTGATCTGCGCTGCAAGGCCTGCCAGGCGAACAACCCTTCCTCAAAAGCAGAAATTCCGGCTCCTAAAGCCAGCGCTTTTACTTTCAAATTTGGTACAGATTCGTCAAAACAGGGCAGCTCTGGCTCCATATTTGCTGGATTTGGTGGCTTTGGTTCTTCTGTTCCTTCTTCTTTTACGTTTGGCATCGGCTCTTCAAAGGTCGCTGACGCAGCCTCCAAGGCTTTTAGTTTTGGCTCTTTGGATGATAAAAAGTCAGCTCAGTGGGATTGTGAGAAGTGTTCCACAAAAAACGAGACCTCTGTAGATGTTTGTGTTTCTTGTAAAACTTCTAAAAGCAAAAAGACGATACAAAGCAGCCCGGCTGCAGCAATGCAGCCGTCTGCGTTTGCTTCTGATCTAAGCGCCCAGTTTGGCAAAAAGCCCGGACAGTGGGACTGCGACGTTTGTGAAGTGAGGAACGAGTCGGCCGCTGAAAGGTGCGTTGCCTGTAATACCTCAAAGACAAAAACAGTCGCAGCTCCTGTGGCACCAACTTCGCCGCCTGCACCAGAACTAACTGCCGATTCTAGCAATGCAGGTGGGGAGTGGGACTGCAAGAGCTGCCTGGTCAGAAATGAAGCATCAGCTGCCAAATGTGTTTGCTGCAGCGCCCCCAATGACACTCCCTCCTTGGAAGCCATTTTTGGCAAGAAACAAGGAGAATGGGATTGTGATACGTGCTTGGTGAGAAACGAGGCCTCTGCTAGCAAGTGTGTAGCCTGTCAGGCTGCTAATCCTAATGCTAAAAGCGCCAGCAGCTCCTCTGCCTCCAGTTTTAGCTTCACCTTTGGAACCAAAAGTCAACCAAGTCAAACTGCTGGAGCTGGATTCACGACGTTGTTTGGAGGTGGCAGCACGTTTCAGTTTGGTCAGAGCAAAGAAAAAAGCTCTGCTACTCCTTTTAAGTTTGAAACTCCCCAGACTGCACCCACCTCCACCACCACAAGCTCCCCAGGGTTTTCTTTTTCCATGCCCCTTCCAGCTGGAGGCTTCAAATTCGGTCTTCAGGAGCCTGCAAAGAATCCTGCCTCATCTGATGGTCCGGCACCACCCGGGCCAGCCTCCAGCTGTCTGAAAAGCATTGCAGACAAACACAAGGAGAAAGAAACTCTGTCTGCACCACCTGACAGCAAAGCAGAGCAAGACGCCAATCCACTCGTTTCTGGAAAGGGCAGTTTGTCCAGTTTCGCAGACTTGGCTAAATCCTCTGGGGGCGACTTCCAGTTTGGACAGAGGGACCCCAACTTCAAAGGTTTTTCTGGAGCCGGGGAGCAGGTCTTCTCAACGCCACAGGCAACACCCACCAAGACGGACCCTGTGAGCGAACAAGAGGATGACGGCATGTACAAGACTGAAGAAAACGACGACATTCAGTTTGAGCCAGTGGTCCAAATGCCAGACAAGGTGGATGTGATCACTGGTGAGGAAGACGAGCAGGTTCTGTATTCTCAGCGTGTCAAACTTTTCCGCTTTGATACAAGTACCAGCCAGTGGAAAGAGCGAGGGGTGGGGGTCCTCAAATTCCTGAAAAACAGTATCAACGGTCGCCTGAGGGTGCTGATGAGGAGGGAGCAAGTTTTGAAGGTGTGCGCCAACCACTGGATCACGACTACAATGAACCTGAAGCCCCTGGCAGGTTCCGACAAAGCTTGGATTTGGATGGCCAATGACTTTTCAGACGGAGACGCCAAGCTGGAGCAGTTGGCTGTTAAATTCAAAACCCCAGAACTTGCCGAGGAGTTCAAGGCGAAGTTTGAGGAGTGTCAAAGACTCCTCCTGGACATCCCCCTACAAACTCCACACAAGCTGGTCGACACGGGCAGAACGGCGCACCTCATCCAGAAGGCAGAGGAAATGAAATGTGGTTTAAAAGACCTGAAGTCATTTTTGACAGATGAGAAAACAAAGATTAAAGATGAAGATGCGCAGGGAGACATGACTGCTTCCAGTGAGGTTTCCAGTCTCGTCATCAGGCCCCACGGGGAAACCACCGGCCCAACCTTGGAGTGGGATAACTACGACCTAAGAGGAGATACTCTGGATGATACAGCTGACTCCTCAGTCTATGCCTCCCCGCTTGCCAGCAGCCCCTTGAGGAAAAACCTTTTCCGCTTCGGAGAATCCACTGGTGGGTTCAGCTTCAGCTTCCAGCCTGGCATCAGCCCCTCGAAATCTCCTGCTAAGCTCAACCAGAGCCGAGCCTCAGTGGGCACTGATGACGAGCAGGACTTAACACAAGAGGAAGAGCGGGACGGGCAGTACTTTGAGCCTGTGGTGCCTTTACCCGACTTGGTTGAAATTTCTACCGGAGAGGAAAACGAGCAGGTGGTCTTCAGCCACAGAGCAAAGCTGTATCGTTTCGACAAGGATTTGGGTCAGTGGAAGGAGAGGGGCATCGGAGACCTGAAGATCTTGCAGAATTATGACAGCAAACGAGTGAGGCTGATCATGAGGAGAGACCAGGTGCTGAAGCTCTGTGCCAACCACTGGATCTCAGAAGCCATGAAGCTGGAGCCCATGAAGGGAGCAGAGAAGGCCTGGGTCTGGAGTGCCATGGACTTTTCTGAGGATGGGGAGGGCAAAATCGAACAGCTGGCTGTGAGGTTCAAACTCCAAGAAACTGCAAATACCTTTAAACAAGTCTTCGAAGAGTCCAAAGTCACTCAAGCGAAAGCAGAACTGATGACTCCAGTGGCATCACGACTTGCAGCGCCAAAAGAGGGCTCAGCAGCAGGGTTTCCAAGCTCTCCCGTATGCGGTAGTGCGGCTATTGCTGTCCTGGAGGAGACCACAAAGGAGCACACTGAACCTTCTCCTGACAGCAAACCGTTTACTCCTGCCTGTCAGAGTCCAGTCAACCCCTCAAAGACTGTGGTGTCTCCCCCAAAGTTCGTCTTTGGCACAGATTCCGTTCAGAAGATATTTGGCACACCAAAATCTCAGCCGGAAACTCCATCTCCTGCAGGGAAAGCGAAAGATTCTGGAAGTTCTGTGAAGAGTCAACCTCTTGCTCCCGCGTTCCAGATGCACACAGGTAACTTGCATATTTGTTTTCCTCAAGTATAAAAACTGCTTTTTGCTGACAGAAATTTTGCTTCCTTTCTTTCATCTGCATCTCTGATTCATCCTCTTTTCTTCATTTAAAATTCAAATCAGTTCTTATGTCATGAAAATTCAACTTTATATTCAAAATGTATCTGCAGTATTTTAAGTGAATAACCTGGACTAATCTGACACTCATTAGTAATTCCAAAGCTATAGCACCTGCTTAAAATCAAATCACATTTGGAGTTTTCTGACTTCTCGCGGCCTCACAAACAGTTTCTCTTTGCTCAACAACCATCATCCTTCAGGGCTGGATTTTAGGCTTTTCAAAGATAACCCAATGGCTTTTTGGACCAGCACGTCCACCAGCAACAGTTTTGAACCCACAGGTACTCTGGTTACTGCAGCGTGTGTTAACACCTGTCAGCTGTCATCCGGCTGGCCGCCACCTACTGTGACATAAAAAAGTAACACCTGAAATGCACGAAGTGGCTGAAGCGGTGTAAGCTAATCCTGCATGTTCAGTGTGTTCATTTCCAGTTGTTGCTGTTGGGAAACCTTAATTTAATTAGATGTTTGTCTTATAAAAAACATGTATTTTACAGACTGTGTTGTTTGGCATTTTCACTTTGGACTTTTTCTTCTTCTGTGACAAAACTTAGGAAAACTAACCCGTACATTGGGGTATTACTCGTGAAACTCTGTTTCTGTAAAGCTCAGTGGTTTGGAGGTTCAGTTGTTTGATAACCAAGCAGAAGTTGCAAATTCAAAAGCCGAACATCTGAAATATGAGGAGCAGTTTCTGTATAGCGGCACATCCCCAACAAACGTCAGAGCTATTTATAGAGCAGGAAGTGTAGCAACAGCATGGAATGTAATTTCCTACCTGGCCTGACGTCGATTAGTGAGATGCACATCAACAATTAGGGATTATTTATGCTTCTTTTTGTTACTGTCATAAAACTAGGAATAAAAAACATAGTTCTTTTAAAAAAAAAAAGGTGTAAATTTTGTGTGTCTAAGTGTAGCAATGTGCATGCCGTAGGGTCTGCTAAACGTGTGTGTGTGAATCTAACATTTTTGTATACTAAGACAAATGCACAAAAAGGGTTCCCTTTGAATATTAGTAAGTTTACACTTTTTATTGTTTTTTTTCTTTTCATAATTCCAGGTCCTGCTCAGGTGGCAGCAGGCAGCTCACAGTTAGAGGAAGACTCTGAGGTGGAGGTTTTGTACGTCAAAGAGCCCACTGGTGAGCAGGCAGCTTTAGCCAGGAAACTCCTACTGCCCCTCACCTTCTTCTGCTACAAAAACGAGCCCGGTTACACCAGCGACAGTGAAACCGATGGTGAGAAAGTCATAAAACTTTTGATTTCTAGAGGTTTCCGACAAAAAAAAAAAATTCACAGCAGATGGTTTTCTTAACATGTGACTGAATTTGTTTGGCTTTTCAGATGAAGACTTTGAGTCGGCAGTAAAAGCATTAAATGGAAAGCTCTACCCCGATGCTCCTCAAGCTGCTGCTTCTGATGATGGTACTTTTGTCGTCATTCATATAAGTTAAAGTTGCTTTTTTTTTTTTTTTAATCTTGGAAGGCATCAGTGCCAGTCACTCTTTTGCACTAAAAGCTTTAATTCTGCTTTCAGAAAACTACTGTCAGGTCGTGTGGGAGAAACGTCCAACACCAGAGGAGGAGGAGAAGGCAAAGAGCCTGCAGCTTCCACCCACGTTCTTCTGCGGCCTGAGCACTTCTGACAGCGACACCGACCACGACAAGCCAGAAGACTTTGACGCAGAAGTCCGCAAAGCGCAGCATGAGCTGGTAATGTACTGACTTAACCCATGCATAGAGCTCCCAGTTTTTAACAAACTGATCAGACATCCATGTGAACTGTGTTCAGCTGCAGAAAAAGACGATGCAAAAAAAAAAAAAAACAGTATCGGGTTTAATGGCTGAAGTTAAAACTGTAGATGGATTCAGTTGTCAGGATCTCCAGCCTTTCACCTCCTGTTCAAACAGCCATTGATCACTGTAGAACTGCGCTCGCATTGCCTTCTGCTACACGCATTCATTGTTTCGGGCTGCGTTCAAAACTCTTGCATTCAATCATTGCTACGGAACTACCTCTCCACCTCTCCACACACAATGCGTGCCCATTGAATGTGCTTTGAAAGTTAACCAGCTTGAACTTTGACCAAAGTTTGGTAGTGACAAATGGATGACATCCCTTTTTAATCACAGAAGTCCCAACCGTTTGAAAATTGATCACAGAGGAAAAATGAATAATTGTAGTTTGTGCCGGACTGGATTATATGACATCAAGTCATATCAGAATTGAGCTGTTCAAGAACACGTATTCCTGAATGGGCTAAATGCAGGTTCACCCATTTGAGTTAAATGGCCTCAACTTTTTGAGGAGTTTTTAAGTGGATTTGAATGTTAAATCCTCCCAAAAAGAAACTCCAAATCTGTATTTTGCTCAATTCACGCATGTCTGAGCATTCCTCTAAAACCCTTCTCGCTGAGCACAAGACCCTCTTAATCCCCGAGAATGACACGCTGCCAAGGCTGGCTCTAGGATGACGTCATGCTTTGGGCAGCACCCACAAGTAGCAAAAGGCGGCTTCTCAAGAAGAAAAAGGAGTTCGCAAAAATAACTTATTTCATTAAAAAATGTTCTTTTGGGAGCGTAAGGTAATATATTATCATATATATGGATATAGTTTACTCTGAAAGGCTTTAGAATAGCAGGATATAAGACCATTTTAAAGACGACTTCATGATGGTTAAACTGAAAGACACAGGATTTAAGATCCTTGCTGTTTTTTTTAGCTCCTGGGACTAATGTGAACTGAAAAACAAACAATAGTTACTCAGATTATTCTTTTTATTTTATTTTTAAGACATTCAAGATGTTTCGCAAATATGCACAAGCAGCTCGGTGCTGCTTAGAATGTTCTCTGTGCTGCGAAGAGTAACACAGGTTTACTTTGTTTTAGGCCAGTCAGTCAAAGAAAGCTGAGAAAAGTGGGAGCCTTCCAGCTGCAGCTCTTCAGGACCCGAGCTCAGTCTCTGCAACCAGCAGTCCAGAAACAGCTGTCGGCACAACTGTTGCGGAGGAGCAGACTGCAGACCAGCCAACAGGAAGTCAAAGCAGCAGCTCTCCCATCGACTTGTCCACCAAGAAGAGCTCAGAACCTGAGCTCAGTTCTAGAACAGATGTTTCTACCTCTGCAGCGGCTGCTCAAGGTCAGAAAAAATGTCTGATGGATTTTGAAAACTGAGAAAAACAGTTTTATATGTGATGACTTTGTGTCACTTCAGACTCCACCTTTGGTTTTAACTCGCTCACGGGATTCTCTTTTGCTGACTTGGCAAAGAAAACAGAAGGGTTCGCATTTGGAAGCAAAGGTTGACTTTCTTTTCTTTCATTTATTCAAATAAACTTTTAATTTAAAATTCCCTGTATTAACTGTGTTTGTTTTTTCTTTTCAATAGACTCTGATTTCTCCTGGGCCAATGCTGGGGCAATGGTGTTCAAGCCTGCGGTGTCCTGTGAGCCTAAAACAAAGACCAATGAAGGAAGCGATGAAGAGGAGGCTCCTACCAATGTGGACATTCACTTTGAGCCTATAGTGTCTCTGCCTGAGGTGAGGTCACTGACTCATCACTCAGGAAAACACCACTTTTCCTCCCATTTTTCAAAAAATGTCAAACTTGGAAGCTACAGTCTGTCAGTGACATCTAGTGGTCAACTGAAGACAAGGCTACATGTATAAACAAAGAGATGCACTAAGCTTTTTTTTTTAAATAAAAGGTTAAAAGTTTTTTTTTTTTAATTTGATTTGGGCAATTACATGTTTAAGAAAAGATGGCCTGATCCTTATGGTGCATTGTTTATTTATTTACATACTAATAATATCTTTAAATTATTAATAAATCTTGAGATCATCGCGGGTCTTTGGTCAGAACTTCCACCAGAAGAACGACTTCAATAACTTTATTTAAAAAAAGAAAAAGAAAAAAAACAAGGTTATAAACCTCCAGACACCAATAAAATCTGTTTGGTATCAAATAGGAAAAAGTCTTTTTTAAAACATAAATTGAAGTTTAAACAAATATTATTTTTTGCAATTGTGGAGGTTTTTTTTTTTAAATGAAAGTCAGAAAATGTTTTTTAATTAGCATACAAAGACTAAAGCTGTAGTCGTGATACAGAGATTTGGATTAACTAAATATGTATTCGATTAAAAGGTCAACAAGCAAAACACTTGTTAGAGTACTTTTTTTTTTCGTGCTTTCAGGTAGAGACCAAGTCCGGAGAGGAGGATGAGGAGATCTTGTTTAAAGAGCGTGCCAAGCTTTACCGGTGGGACCGGGACCATAGCGCATGGAAGGAGCGAGGCACTGGCGACATCAAAATCCTCTTCCACCCCAACAAACGCTTCTATCGAATCCTAATGAGAAGAGATCAGGTCCTGAGGGTTTGTGCCAACCATACCATCACCCAGGGAATGGAGCTAAAGCCTTTGGAAACCACAGCTAATGCGGTGGTCTGGACTGCCACAGACTACGCAGGTACCCGCAACTCAGGTTTGCTAGTTGATGAATGTCTGTTGCTCCTGGAGTCTCTTTAATTCTTCTGGGGGTTTTTCTTTCAGATGGTGAAGGCGTTGTGGAGCAACTGGCAGCCAAATTCAAAACCTCAGAGATTGCAGAATCCTTTAAGAAAACCTTCTGCGAGTGCCAGAGCCGCATGAGTCAAACTGAGGGTGACGCTTCATGCGCCACGTCACCACAGATGTCCAGAGTCCAGGAGCACTCGAGAGAGACCAACCCACAAGTGTTCCTCAAAGTAGCTGCTGATGGCAAGCTGCTGGGCTCCATCACCATAGAGCTTTTCTCCCACATTGTTCCTAAGACTGCTGAGAACTTCCGAGCCCTCTGCACCGGCGAGAAAGGCTTTGGCCTTCAGAACTCCATCTTTCATAGGGTCATACCAGATTTCATGTGTCAGGTAAGGAGTCTGGGAGATTGCTCTTGTTTTGATAACATGAAACTATCTGTGTCCCTCAGAGCAGGATTCCAGCTTCTCTCACATTTTCCACTTTCTGTGTCAGGGTGGTGACATCACAAACAGCAACGGCAAAGGGGGAAAGTCCATCTATGGGAGCTCTTTTGAGGACGAGAACTTCGACGTTCGCCACACGGGTCCAGGGATCCTGTCGATGGCAAATCGAGGACGCGACACCAACAATTCCCAGTTCTTTATAACCCTGAAAAAAGCAGAACACCTGGACTTCAAACACGTGGCGTTTGGCTGGGTTCGAGAAGGCATGGATGTGGTGCAGCAGATGGGAGAGCTGGGCACAAAGAACGGGGTTCCCTCTAAGAAGCTGGTCATTACGGAGTGTGGACAATTGTAGCGTTTTGAAATGTCTTAAGAGCAACATCGAGCACCCTTCAGTCTTTTTAAGAGCACAATCTTTCTCCCAAAGCACAATCTTTAGTCACATTTTTATTCAGAAGTTAAACATTGGAAACTATTTTGCAATGTAACTTCAAATGGGAAACATTGAGGAGGAGGCATTTATGGTAAATGTTACCTTTACTCTCTTTTGACTTGTCATTTCAATATTTGTCAAAAGTTTATTTTGTGTGTAAAATTGTACATGAACGTCTTTTTAAATGTGTTTGGGTTTTTTGTTGTTTCTGGTCAGTTTGTAGTGGTTTTCTTCACTGCAAGATGAAAGTTTTTTTTTTCTCACCATATACACGTGTCCCATTTAAAAATGCAGTCTCTGGATACATTTTATAGTAGGACACCTACGTTTGAGTTTCTTGAAGCAAATAGTTGACATTCATATGGAGAGTAACCAGATGTTTCTGATTTAAAAACTATACAGATGTTTCATTATATGTACAGACTGAAGTTGAGATGATGCTTGTACCAAAACAAAACTCAAAATTAATAAAGTTGCTTATAAAAAAGATTTATTATATTTTGAAGTATTTTTGTGTCAAAATAATGATTTAGTTATTAACCATTTTGGACCTTTAAAACACAGACAAGGTGAGCTGTGGTTCTAATAAATTAAAATGCATTAATTAAGCTTTTTAAACTGAAAGTATTGGTGAGGTGTAATTTCTTAGTACAAATTAAAATAACATTTCACTAGGAAATAAAGTTTAAATGAATATATTTTAATAAGAGTAAACGATAAATGTATGACTCGGTTAAAGTTGCAATACCGCTTATAATATTAGAGGTGCAATACCATTTTTGGCCACCATCTCCAAGTAGCAGCAAACTATACGTGGCTCTCCGGGCTGTCCGCAGTGACGTCAGCAGGATGTAAATACGGTGCCCAGGCGCATGCTCGGTCTTTTTCCTCTCCTGAGCTTTTTGGGGCGGTCGGCCTTGTCTCTGTCTCTGGAAGATCTTTCGCCGTAGCAGCCAAAATGATCATCTATAAGTGCATCATCACTGGTAAGTCGATATAATTGAGTTTTATGTCTTAACGTTTGGTGATGTTACGGTCTAGAAAGCCTAGTTTGAGACGTTACGTTGTTGGTGGGGGTAGCGGGACTAGCTTAGGGGGGCTAGCTAACTCGTGTATCGTGTTCAGAAGTTAGCGATGCTAACGAGAAACTGTGGCTATCCGCCCCGCCGGTTAGCCGGCTTTTCGGCAATAGTTTTGGCCGCTTTCCAACAATGGATACGTTATCTTTTCAGAGCCAAAGTGTTTGTTTCATGCTGATAATTATCGGGCCTCTGATTTTAACTGTGCGTTCTGGCGTTTAGAGTTGGGCGGCAGTTTTTGTCTCTAGATTTTCGGCTACATTTAGCTTTAAGCTAGCTCATTTTGATTTGGCAGTATTATTTTTTTTTATAGGTACGTGGCCAGATTTACAGACCAGGACGTATTTAAATTAAAGTCGGGTTACTGAGAGTGTAAAAGTTTTAAAAATTTACCAAGCTAGTACCATAGGTACCTTTGCTTTAGCTTAGGCTCAATAAAGTTTTTTTCCCTTTTGGTGGAGGAGGGGGAGGGGGTAATTAAAGAGTTTAAGATGTTCGTCACAGAAGACTATTCTGATGTAATCTCACAATTTTTTTTTTGTTGCAGTAAAGTTACGAAATGTATGTTGTATTTTATTTTTGTCTTAAATAACCATTTAAATGTTTCTTTTTTGTAGGGGATGAGATGTTCTCTGATATTTACAAAATAAAAGAAACTGAAATCTTCTATGAAGTTGAAGGAAAGGTGAGTAGAAATGACACAAATGACGTTTGGAATCTTTCATTAAGTCTTTCACTTCAATGCAGACCGAAGGTTTATAATTGTGGACCGACGCCTCAAAGATGTGGCTTTGAGCTCCGTCATTGTACTACACTTCTATTAGGTTTTGGTTACATTTTCTCACCCTGTTTGTTACTGGTTTCAGACAGTCACCAGGACAGAGGGATTTGACGACGCCCTAATTGGAGCCAACGCGTCTGCTGAGGAGGCCACTGAAGCCAACGAGTCAAGCACCGTTTCCGGGGTGGACATCGTCCTCAACCACAGCCTACAAGAGACGGGCTTTGATAAGAAGGGCTACTTGGCTTACATTAAAGACTACATGAAGGCGTGAGTATTAGTCTTTGTGCATTTTACATTTTTAAAATACATTTACCACTTTGAACTCACATTCAATTATATGGCCCTGTTTGTTTAGCATTAAGGCAAAGCTGCAAGAGACCAATCCCGACAGAGTGGAGAAATTCATGGCTGAAGCTCAAGTGGCAGTAAAGAGCGTTGTTGGAAACATCAAGAACTACCAGGTATTCAAAGCCAGCTACAGTACACTCTTTCAATAGGCTTTATTAACTGACTAGTGTTGAATGTACTTTCAATGGAAACATTAGTCTGTTTGTCAGTGATTGTTGGTGCATTCGGTTATGCTAAATGTCTGTGTTCTGGCTTGATTTTATTGGTGCTTTGAGAACCAAATGAACTTTGTGAACTACGTCATCGGCTAGTCCAATTTCTGTCGCAAGAAGTGCTGCATGTCTAATTTGGAAAAATGATAGAAAAATGGCGGCTTCCATGATTGTCGCAGGAAATTAAAAATTATTTGTATATAACAAATTTTATGAATCAATCGACAAAATGGTGGCACGATCTTAGCTTGTACTAATCAATGTTTAATGGAATTCTTTTGTTTTTTTATTTGATGATGATAGTCCTCCTTTAATGATCAACACTGGGAAGTGTGCTATAGCAGTTACTTAAAACCATACTCGTTGTTTCCAAGCACGTATAACGGTATTTAATCCGCATCCTACAAGTCCTAAACAAAAAAAACTCAATCGTACCAGTCAGATATGAAAGCAAATGTCTTATTTACAGATAAAACCTTGTTATTCCACAAAATTGCATTATTGGTGGGAAAAGTTGCGAGGAAACAGCATTTTGGACAGTTCATCACAATTCACCAAAAATACAAGTCTTCCGAACTGCTTATTTGGGATATAAGACATAGATTGAAGCTGAGAGATACAATCCTTTAGCCAAGATTCTAAGGCTTTTAAGACCCTTTTTTTATAATCTAACAAATTTTTATTTTTTTTCTTTTAAATGTTTTATTTTTCCAAATAAACTTAAAAAATCCTGCTTTGCTTCTCAGTTTTACACAGGCGAGTCCATGAACCCTGAGGGCATTGTGGGTCTGCTGGACTACCGTGAAGATGGCGTTACACCATACATGCTTTTTTTCAAGGACGGTTTGGAGATTGAGAAATGCGTAAGTAATTTTTATTTAAGTATTATACCAAGTCATGGCTAAACTTTTAACACATTTCTCACTATTCTGTTGCAGTAAATATCTGCAATGAGATCTGCTGTTCAATTGCCTGCTGCTTCCCAAAAAGCCCCCAGGAGCAGACCTAAGGAGCCACCATTCTGTGCTCTTTTCGTCTGAATGGATACTTTTTTGTCCACAAGTTCCACTCATGCTGAGTGGAACCAAACACGGTCACAGAATACAGTTTTTAAACTTTGTTTTTGGCTTCTGAGTGCTTTTTGACTCCTTGGAAACTAAGTGAATGCTTGAAGCTCTGACTTTGGCCAAAAAGTGTTTTTTTTTCTTTCATCCACCTTCAGTTTTAGCAACAACAAAACATCCCAGACCACATTGAGTTTGGGTGTATGGATTAAATCAAATAAAAAGATCATGAAAAATGTTACCAAGTTCTACTCTTTTACAAATGTTCTAGTTTTTAATTTAAGAAACACGGTTTCTGATTTCTAAAGATATTTGACAAGTGCAAACTAAAGCAAAGTTGGCTCAAGTTCAATCCTTCAAATCTCCAGAAGCATTTCAAACGTTTTCCTGCCAGAACTGTTAGCTGTGAGTTTAAACGTTTTGAACATAAACATCTTTTTTGGTGGGTTTTGATGGACATGTGGTGGTTGTCATAATGTAAAAGAATCCATAAACCGATAAAGCAGTTTTGTAACTGGTCTATTTCTGTCCAGGGTCAAGGCTGGGGCCTAACCCTGGTTCACCAGTCCATTTCAAAATCATCTGAGACACTGTAGAGCCACCACTCCACTTAGGAAGTGTGTTTTAAATTACATGTATGAGGAGAATATGCAAACTCCACAATGAAAGAACCCATGTGGTACTGTGGGGCAATTAAGTATTCAGTCAATCACTAATTGAGTTCTCCCACTAAAAGAGATGGGCTTGTTATTTTCATCATAGGTTTACCCCAACTTTGATAGAAAAAGACTTAATTTTAAAGAGTCAATTATGGTGCAAAAATACGTATTTGGTCAAAAGTTCGACTCAATACTTGTTATATATCCTTTGTTGGCACTGACAGCAGTCAAATGTTTTCTCTAAGTCTTTACAAACTTGCTGTTATTTTTGCCTTTCCCTCCAAACAGATTTCTAGAGCAGTGATGTTTTGGGACTGTCGATGGGCAACACAGACCTTCAACTCTCCGCATTTTTAATGGGGTTGATATCTGGAGAAGTAGTTACAGGTCTGTGAGAGCCAGAAATCTTGTTTGTAGGTATACCCTATGATGAAAATTACTGGCCTATCACCTTTTCAAGTGGGATAACTTGCACAGTTGGTAGCTAACTAAATACTTTTATGCCCCACTCTACTTAAACTAGGACTAATAATCGTACCTCTAAGGAACCTGTTTTGTATGAAAACTATAACGTTTTTTAAACCGAGGTTAAGCAGCGAAAAAGTATTTGCTATTGGATATTAGTGGTTTTCTTGCAACCAAAAGAGGACAAGATCTCTGGGTAAAAAGTGCTCTTTAGTCAAATCTTCCCTTAATTTCACCAGAATTAGACCATTTGTCCATGAAACCTGTTGCTCATTGATATACAGCTGGATGCTCACTGAATAAACCCAGAAAATTAACCTCACGTCTGTTCAGACTGGAAAAGTTAGTCGATCTGGATCGAGTCTTGAACCTTGCATTTAATCTGTATTCAGACTTCTGTCAAGTGTTTTTTCTTTTTCAAACTAAATTTTGTGAACAAAACCATGCAACTAAAGATCTCTTTAGTCAATGGCCAGAAATTACGAGGATGTTGGGAAAAGCAGAGAAAGAATAATGGAAGTCCTAAACTTATGATCCTTGTCAAAATGGTTCACTTATTCAAACTTCCTATTTCAGTGACCGATTTTTAACAGTGTATCAAGGTAAGGTACAACGCTTTTCACTGCTACTTTGGTATGGTGGAGGTTATGGCAAGACGACGGCTAAGAAAGTACTCAACTAAGTGACATGGGAGAACGGTGAGAAGCAATCTGTATCACATGAAAGTTATTGAGCATGCATTCATCCGGCCACATTTCAATGGGTTCCTTTGTCTCATCGTTGCTCTAAGTTTGTTCGAGGTTCATAGGTTGCTTCCTTCCTGCTCCGTTTACATCCCGTAATGCCCGGGTACGGTGGCCTTTCTGGTCCAGTTCTGCTCTGAGCACCGAGCGTATTCAGACTGAAAAGACAGAGTCAGTGGAAGCTCAGTTCGAATGGGGACTAACCCAGCCCACCTCGAAAGATGGTCCTGGAGCGGTTCCTACTCCTGGACCAGGGTCTGCTTGCATGCATTTAGACTGAAGATTTGTTCCAGATTATCGCGTTAAAACAAACTCTGAACCAAATGTGTTCAGTTTGAATACACCCTATGAACATGTCAGTGTGCCCCCTTATTTAACAACCAAGAGTTGGCCATTTGATAGAAAAAGCTGTTGCTATGGTAACACTACTAAAGAAACAAGACTACTACAAACGTGTTTCCAACTGTTTTGCTTTTGAATCTTTATTTTCCTGACTCTTATCTGTGAACACTACAGTGTCTTTTCAAATGAACGCCACTTGGCGCTGTGTGGCATTTCAAACAGGAGTCTCGAATGACATTCACAGCCCTCGTTACTGGTTACTCGCTACTAACGAGTGCTGGGAAAATCCAGCTGATGCTCGTACAAACAAACAAAAAACGAAACAATACGCTCAACTTAATGCCCTCATCTCAACTGAAAGAACCAGCGACTCCACCAACGGACAGGTGCAGAGGACACCTATGAGTCCTGCTTCTCCTCTTCCTCCTCAGTGGGGCGGTAATGCTGGTACTCCGGCTTCAGCTCCCAGTTGCTTTTGTGTGCTCCTTTGCGGTTGCAGATCCCAATTTCCCTCATGATTTCTTTAAGGTAGGTCTGTGCCAGACAGAAGGGGGAAAAAAAAAGCTTCAAAACACCATTTTATCAGCACATTTACGTTAAATAGAACTGAAAAATGTCCACTTTTTTTTTTCTTTTCCAAACGCTAATAAATATGCTGCAGCCTTTATGTACTTCATGCATGAAGGATATAAGCAGCACTGACTGGACTGACGCCACAGACCCATGAATGGTTGAAACAGACTGTAAACTCAGTGGATGAATCAGCAGAGTGCCTACACAGGATCAAAAGCACGAGCAAACATTTTCTAAAGCTCATGAGACTCGGGATCTGTAAATCGTGCAAAACTGTAGCTTATGTCAAAGGAGAAAAGTTTCAAATTCATCCATTTGGAAACAACCAAAAGAATCTTTTTCCAATGTACCACAATATTTTTTGTAACAATTCCTGACAAAATTACAAAATTTTCATGAACCCTAGAAATATAATGCTTTGTCCCATTTACACACATGAGGAATATTATATTTATTACCTGGAATTGAAAAACAAATGTATAAAAGAGTAGTTTACTGTCCATTAAAATTTGCTAATATCCCAGGATCAACTTTTATTAATTTCTTCTACTTTACCTCCACTTTAAGATTTATGAAAGATGTTAAACAGATCTTTCCTGAAAAAGAAATCTAAAAACTTTACACACAATTTTTTTTCTCCAGCTTTTTATTCTTTGAGTTGTGAAGTCCAGACAACTTTTCATTTAGACCAGGAGTCTGCAAACTTAACAATAAAAGAGCCAATTGCAACAGTTATTTAGCGACCAAAACTCAGAAAGAGCCTCAAAGTCCCATCACAAAGTTTTGAAAAATACACTAAGTTTTATTGGCCATTCATTTATATTGCTAATAAAAGATTACAGTAGTCCAATTATATTTATCTATTTATATCCATTTGTAACAATTTTAATTTCTTTTACTTTTGGGAGCAGCACATACAAATTTATTTCAAAATAAAATACGGTGTCAATTAAGATTTTCCTGTAGCAGAAGGTTTACTTTATTAAAAATTGTGGGAAAGCAAAGCCAAACATGGAATTTTCTATAATAACTTCAGTCCAACATGATGCTTTTTCTCTTAATATAAAATCTAAACATTATAGTGTACAGTATTGGTGTAGAATCCAGTTTCTTATAAAATCTATACATTCGATTCACTTTTGATTAATTTTATTTATTTTTAAAGAATAACTGTCTAATCCATTCACATTTTAGTTTCATAAAGTTCAGCCCACTGTTGTTTTATCAACATCAAAATAATACAAACAGAAAATTATTAGAGCATCCGAGCACATTGTATGTTCACATGTCTGTAAATTCAAAGCGTTTAAACACGTTGGACTGTAATGATGGTTGATGCCTGATCATTTTTTGCTGCCATTTTTAAGTGGTTTAGGTCGATTCAATTTGATTCAGCTTCAGACAGATTGATCTGTTTGAATTTTAGGAATAGAAACCAATTAATCATTAAACCCCGGATGTCAACACACAGGGATGACATATTTTAAGAACGTTGCCTTTGAATAGCAACCAACAACAGCCACAGCATATGTGCTTTAAGCTTATTCTAATAATAAAATACTGACAATAGATTAAACCTTTTACCATCATTTTGCTCAGTTATCTGTCATGTTAAAAATCTGAACATAAAATGAAAGACAAATCATGAACTAAAAGAATCCATTATCTGTTCAAATGAGCAGTTTTCTGTAACGCTAAAGAACCTCAATGTAAGAATGAAGGAGCCTCGGGTTGCAGAGCTCGGGCTTAAGCAGAACTGCATGTTTTTGAGGCTTTATTCTGAAACAACCACAAGGTGTCTCTGTTGAGCTTTTGGCACTTGGCTAACTCTTCTTGGGGAGTTCCGCCACTGTGCTCCAAGACTTCTCATAATGGACATTTCGGTTACTTCGGTTCAGTTAATTTGAGTGTTGGCCAAGTGCTCTGGGAGAGAAATGATGGAGTGGAGTGTATCGGGGCGTTTGACTCCTACTCAGTCGATGGTTATGCAATCAGATGCAATCAGAGGGAGAAGAGGGCCTCAAGGTCTCATCAGCACCTACACAATGCTGTTCACTGGGAGTTGGAATGAATCCATTGCTCTGTATCGATTCATCCTCACTCCCAGTGTGTGTGTGAGAGTATGTGTGTATGTGTGCACACTGGTCAGAATTTGAGCCACAACAGAGAGTGTGAGCAGGCATAGACGTCATGCTGTGGGCGATTTGTTCAAATTTAACAAGGCAAGGTGGATGGTGGGCCGGTGCATTGTTTTGTTTTGTGTTGCTCCTCATGCAGGTGCTCCTCACCACGGGTTGTTTGGTGATGTCCACCAGGTCCTTGAAGCTGTAGTACTGGTGCTTCTCAAAAGCAGAGAAGAGCATGTCCATCACAACCTGCCGCTCTGCCCTCACCATCTTCCCTTCGGACTTCTTCTTCTTCTCAAACTCCACCTTGAAATTACACACCATGTTAGCAGGGACAAAGATAGCAGTGACAATTACTGGTGTGGAGAAAATGATCAAATTGAATAAACTACTACTTAGAAAAAACACAATTTTATTCCTAATTTTCTTTTCAAATTTGTTATTTTTCATTGGATTATTTGATAGTCTTGATAATAAAAGCACCATCTTTGTTCAGCTTTAATAATAATAACTGAAATATAGTTTTTTTAATAATATTAGTTTGAAATGAAAGGTAAAAGAGCCATTTTGAAAGTGTTCCCAGTGGTCTTCTAATTCTGGTTCTGCAGTTTTTAGCCCAAAAAAAAAAAAAATGCTGGCATTTATCCATGTTGCTGAGAGCCCTCTGTTTACATGCTCTCCCACTAGCCAACAGCCCCTCACCCCCTAACCTAACCGGTGCAACAAAAATGGCGAGCAATAATGGAGTTACCCAGCCATACAGTTTTGAGCCAGACGTCAGATTGGTCGAAGAAAACGAAGACGTAAATGGATCAAACCGTCTACAGAATGAAACAGCAGACTTCTGCGCTCGTAACCTGCCCAGTGTATTTTCCATGTCACAACTACAATCTTTTTCAAAACAGAACTCTTTCATCTGCTCCTGATTCACCAGGATTTTAAAGAAATTAGGGATGGGCGATATACCGGTGCCAGTGTCAATATTTGCATAACTGGAGTTTATCTGTATTGGTCCGATATTAAAAAATCCACCGATGTTATTCTGACAGTTTTCTCATACATTTTATTTTTAAAAATGGAGACTTCTTCCTTTTAGATTCCTGGCCCTGGGAAGGATTTGTTTAGTCATAGTCAGAAAGTGTTGTTTTCATGTAATTTATTTATTCCTAAAAGATCCCTGGCAATGGTAAGCTTAAAGACACCAAAAACATTTTCATCAGAGTGAGGCTTTGTTTATTAATTTGTTTATTAAAAGTCTATTAAAGACTTTGATGAACACCTTCTTTAACCTTTCGGTGACATTTAAAGTTTAGACACACTTGATAGTATTTATTGTAAACCTGATGCTGATTTCTTACGTTGAAATCGTGGTTGGCCACAGGTTTGAAGACAGTGGTGATGGCCCGGTCCAGCTGCTGCGACAGACGCTGAGGCTTGACAGACTCGATCTGCAGCCTGTCACACAGACGCACAATCGCACATTAAAAGCTGAAAGTTTCCTTTGTGTTCCTCAGGCCGACTCCATCACCGAGATGACAGATGTAGCTCCAGGCAGGAATGAGACTGTCTGCACCTTGAGGTCAAGCTAACAAAAATATGTCATGACACTTTCTCCGTTCAAAGACGTTCTTTCACTGAATTGTGTTTTCTCATTCCACCATGACAACATCTTTCCTGCTGCCTGCATTGATGGACAGACATTCATCTGCAGCCAGAAAACGAGACATGTATCTGGATCCACAAGTGAAGGATTTTCTGCTGCTCACATTTCGACTCTGCAGATAACGGGTATGAATGCACGGAACAGTCCACGCCGCACAAAATGTCTTTGTGAGCGCGAATTAAAACAGTCTGAGGGTCAGGATGAAACTGGTTTCCGCAGTTGCGCCCCTAAAGTGCTTTCCTCTTAGAGAGTAATGTGGCTCGCTGATTTGACGGCTACAATGAAACGAAATGTGTGCCGTGTGTTTGCCTTGGGTGGCATTGAAGCAGTGCATCTGCCACAGTGATGTCGTTGCTATAGCAATGCACCAACTCTGGCTGAACTAACATCATTCACTGAGGAGGAGACAAAGACCAGTTTAACAAAAAAAAAAAAAAAAGAAAGAAAAAGGTAGAGTGGACTGGAGTGTTTTCTGTGACAAAATGAACATTTGCAGCGATGGATCCATTAATAACTTCCCTGCTGCTGCTGCTGGAATGAAAAAGCTTTGCCCCTATAAGAGTGATAACAGGAGCAACTTTGGCTGCACACCTGCCCTGATGCTTTCTGCAATGGATGGATTTGTTTTTTCCCCACTAACTTACTTTGGACCTTCGTTCCGCACGCAGAACGACGGAATCAACAAGACTTTTCCTCAAACATCTCAGGATGGTGAAAGTGTTCAAGCTGATATCATTTGTCCCACTTTCCTATGTCTATCGCTCTGATGCACCCCTCATCATCACCACCAGGGAGGCTGGCTTTTAAAAAGTATGTTGATGACCAGCCTGAAGGTCCCTCTTTTTTTTCTATCCGAAGGACACAGTTTTCAACAACTCCCAAAAGTAATTTTAAACGTTGATAAATCGGAGCATGTCAAGTGTTAGGCTTTCTGTTTGTGTTTGTGCACGCCAGAGGCAACAATATGTCCTTTTAGGAAGGATCTGAACTAGACCGGATTATAAAATCTCAGGCACCATGGGATTGTAACACCCTGTTAATTTACTTCTTATCTTGGTTTGACATTTTCCTGTATGTTTCTGTGTGGAACACTAAAAACAAACAAAAAAAATTCTTTTAAATACAATTTCTTTATGGTTTTCTGATCTTTTTTCAAAAACATGATGCAGAAGAATAAAAAGTTTTCACTTTTGAAATTATGCAATCATTCCATGTGTGTTGAAGAGTTGTTGACATTCAGAGTGTGAATGTTGTACTTTACGTTAACATGTCAAACTGCAGCTCACCGCTTGATCTTCATGTAGTCTTCAGAGACGACGGGTCGACATTCAGCTCTGTGCACGACCATGCCCTCCAGGCTGATTTCCTCTGCAACAAAAAGGCCATTTTCAGCTGCTTTTATCCAAATAACACACATGCACATGATAACATCGTTTAAAATCGATTTCTACAAATATTTATTCACAAAAAATCTGGCTTTCACTAAAGTTGAGTTAAAGAAATGTTGTGAAGCTGCGATGTGATGAAAACTCACAATTCTAACAAAAAGAAAATGTTTTTTAATGACTGCTCAGATTTATGTTTAAATCATTTGCAGATTTCTGCCTTGAAGCAGTTTTGATGATCTCAGCTTCATAAGGCAGACATGCTTCTTGATATTTCTTTTCTAAACTGTTTCAGCAAATCCTTCCACTGTGCTTCCTGCAGGTTTTTCCTCATCTGCTCCTTTCATTTTCCAGATTTGAACTGACTCTTCAAACTCAATAATGAAGTCCAGCTGGTGTTACAGCAGAAACTCTTTATTTCACTGTGCACATCTAGACTGGAACTGATTGTGTTTGTTAAAAAGAAATGCTTCAAACGCCTCTATAGTTTCTAACACATCATATGGTAAAACAAGAGAAAAAGGAAGTGGTAGAGATGCAGAAAAGCCAGAGACTGTGAGCCTACACTAACACAAGCAACAAATGACAGTACAGAGGAGAGACACCAGCTGTTCAACTCATCTCAACCTTCTCTTTGAAATCCTTTTAACCCAGAGAAGTTCTGACAGGAAGGAATCAGCGAGTTCCTCCGCATAGTTCCTCCCATCTCCCCTTTTCCACCTCAGCCGCCATCTGAAGCAGCGTCAGCTTCTGATGACAGAGGCACAGCAGGGTCACCTGTCAGACAGGCAGCACCTTTTGTTACTACGGTGAAGTGGTGCTGCATCTGAGAGCTGCTCAGACAGTTATTGCTTTCAAGATGTCCACCAGATGACAACGATGCTGAAAAGGGGAAATAAACTTTAACTTGACCTAATTTGTTTCCTGGTGAAAGAGAAGAAAAAACGAGTATAAATAGCACGTCTCCGTAACCCAGACCAGTGGGTCTAATTATACACGCAGTATCTGTGCCAGGCGTGCAAATATTGAACATCGTTTTACTGAATCACACATATTTTTTTTTAAGATAAATACAGCAGAATGGCAGAAAAAACTGTATATAAGCACTGACAGCTCCCAGCAGACAACTCCCTCTGAGCAACAAGCTGCTGTTTAAGAGAAACAAAAATAGACAACTTTCAGAAATGGAAAATCAAACGTGTGAAAGAAAGCGCGCTTAAGGAATCAGCCGAGTCTTCTGAAGTTTATTTAAAAAAAAAGGGCAAACAGTAAAAAAAAAAAAGACTGTACGTGTCCTTGCAGCGTTTCACATCAACTCGAGAGGTTTTTTTAATGCACAAATACAGAGATTTCCTCTGATGTTTTCATACTAAGATGGTGTTTTCTGCTAAAACAGATTCATGAAATAAGGTTTACAGAGAGATTCAGAACTACTACGTAAAGATCCAACATGAAGGGCTTTCTCTGAACTGCTTGCTTTAGCAAAAAACAAGCAGACAAGGTTTATGCTTTAAAACATGATGGGGAAATGCACTTTAGTTTGACTAACATCACTAGAAAAAGTTTTAAAAATCTGAATCCAGTCAGCACTGGTAGAACAAAAGCAAATCTATGGTCCACTCATACAATTATGAGTCTTACATGAAAAGATTTAATAAAGTCTGGTCCCTTTTAGATTAGGTAAGAATATCCACATGTCATTTAATGAGCCAAAACTTGCAGATATTAACATCCATTTCCCACATCCATTTCCCAGTACTCTGGAAAACATATTCGCAAATGTGTGTTGCATATCAAATGCAATTTATTGGATGATTTTCATCCCGAGACGTCATTAAATTAGACCTTATTCGCCTTTTTGGTGGTCTGGAGCAGGGAAGAAGTTAAACAAATCATTTCACTGTTTGAAGATCCGGAATCAGAAAACATCCAAAGCAGAAAAAGTCCCAAAAGGTTCAAGCAAATTGAAGTGAAACGTCTCAAACCCAGCCCCTGTGTTTTTAATTAGTAAAACTGAATCCAACAGCAACACATCTGGAACTGTGTTATTCAAACAACACTGTGCAGGGTGACTGAACATAACGCATAATGAGGATGAAAACTCAGCATATCAGCAGTAAAACCTTCAGAGGTTGGGTGGCTCAGTTGGTTGGACTGGCGCACAGGGGGGTCTGGGTCTCCATGTGCCGGTCCCCACCTGGATAAAATGCCAGATTGGGTCAGGAAGGGAATCTGGTGTAAAACATTCTGCCAAACGGATCAGTTTCACAAATCAGTGAAAGCTCCTTCGCTGTGCCGACCCCTGACAGGACATGTCAAAGGTGAACATCAGCAGAGAAACCTTCCAGAGGAAATAGACACACGTCGGAACAAAGATTTACAATTTTTTGACATCAGTCAGCCCGAGAAATAAAAGCTCTCTTTACAATGTTTTAAGAATGAACTCCGATCATATTTTGATCTATTTTAAAAGTGTTCCCAGTGTCTTTTAATTTTTCAATTTTTATCCCATCTAAAACAAACTGTCATTTTCTGGGACATCGTCTCTGCAGAGCGGAAGCAGTTTTTTTAGAAATTTGCGTCCAAGTTGTGGGCGGGACCACCGACACAGCAACTCCAGAGCAGCGAAGGGTGTTTGAGGCCTGCCCAGCGTCACAAATACTTTTCTTTTTTCCCCCGTGGTATTTTTGCATCTTCTCCTGATTCACAACAATCTGAAGAAAGAAATACTCAAAAAAGCTATTTTAAGCTTAATTTTCTTTATAAATGTCCTCCGTCCTCAGAAAAATGCCACAAGAAGATTTTAATAACAACATTTTAATGACAATCTAATAATAAAATATTCATTTGAACGGTTTTATACCATTATAATCCCATTTCTAAGACTATAAAAATCTTACTGAAAGATCCATCTATGCATTTTCAGCATATATTGAAATAATAAAGGGTCTCAGTGAAATATATGCAGTGTCACATGTGTACTGATAAATGTCACATGCCCAGAGCTGAAGACGATGATAGTGAGAAAGGTCTCAAAGAAAAACTTAGAAAAGTATGTTTACATTAAGCTAGGACATAGATTTTAGGTATGCATCATGTTTAAGGTGTATAGTTTTGATGTTTACATTTGCAGTTACTTGGCTTAATGTGAGGATGGAACTCACAATTATGATGTCACTGGTGGGATTAACCTTATTCTACATTCTACCGTAGAAGGGCCAGCTCTTCTGTTAGTGGAGGGACCATCAACCTGCTCACCTTCTCACAGATAGTCTCACAGTCTCTTCTGCAAAGGTTTGAACATAACTACTAAATCGGGGAAGGAGGTTTCTACTTGTTTCTTTCATTGAAGGCAAGATACAATAGCTTCTCAATGGCTAGTAAGCACAATGCATGGTTAGGACACGTTGTCAATCTGAGAAACGCACTACCTGTGCATGTAGGAAATGCTACACATGGAGGTCTTCTAGCTAAACCATGGAGAATAAAAGAAAAATAGCAAAGGCAGCAGACAGGAGTCAGACAAAGTTCACACACATCTACAGAAACACACTGCACTGGTCAAATGTACCTACATTCAGTCTATAGTGTTGATACAACACCAGAAATGGAGGAGCGAGAGTTTGAGCTTCCTTTGTTCTCACAGGATCTAATCAACATGTAGCCATTGAGTCCATCATAAACTGAACATGAACATCTCAGTGAAGCAGATAACCTTGAACTTTTTCTTTCATTAAACTCAAACTAGAGGATAAAAGACGAGAGTTGGAGCAGCTGAAAATAAACAAAGGATGGAAAAGTAGAGTTTCTGGAGCATCTTGTAACACAAACAGCTAGAGATCAATAAATACAATATTTTTTACTCAGAGTGGAGTTTTTTTTATAAACTAATGTTTTCAAATTAGCATAATTTTGGCTTTTTTGCCCCTGCTGCAAGTGACTCAGAGAGCTTTTCTGCCGGAGGAGAAAATATTTGAACAAGATTGGAGGTCAATTTTTGTATTTTGCAGTAATTCTGCTCCCAGGAGGTAAAATACTGCTTGATTTGCAGAAAGAGTTGGATGAAGTTGAACTTCAGGTCACGCAGCCACCCACAGTCGGGTCAGTGCTGGTTCACAAAGCTGCTGCTTCTAGATGGGGCTGGATGGAGTTCTCTGCAAAAGGACTCTGCGCACAGCTGTCAGACGGCTGATGTGGTACAAGAAGAAATAGGAGCACATTTTTAGCTGCTGCAGAAAGGAAAACAATCTCAGCTTTCTCAAAGGAAAAACATTTACAAGCTATATATTTTTCATAATTTGAAATTGCCGTTTTCAGAACAACGTTTTGAAAAAGTAAGAAGGTCATTATGAGCTCCAAGTATAAAAACAGATTGAAGATTCCCTTCAAAAACAATAGAACTATTACGCATCAGTTTTTAAAAAAACATCCTCGGCAATCAGGGTTCTCCTCACTTGCATGAAAAGGAGAGGAACCTGAAGTAAAAATTGCATTTTATTTATTTAATTTTCCTTTCAACAGCAAACAGAGTTTGGTGTGTGTGAGGCTGAAATTATAAGTGAAACAGCTGGCAGTGTGTGTACTGTGAACATGGATTCTGTGTTGCAAACACAAACCAGAGGATTTCTGAAGAGATTTGCCAGATCTTTAAGACGTCTGATGTAAACTGAGCTCTTTTCAGTAAATGCATTCAGAGACTTGACCTAATGAAGAGGCTTTCCATCATATTTTTATGACAGGGAGCAGACAAAAAAGAATTAATCTGGAAGGAAAACAAAAAACAACAGAGCCATCTAAAAAAGAACACAAATCCCACTCCGATCATCTTTTGATCCATTTTAATAGTGTTGCCAGTGGTCTTTTAATTGTGTGCTTGCCATTTTTAGACAAAAATAAAAAAAACTTGTGTTGTTTTAAGACAGTATCTTCAGAGCGGCAGTAGTTTATTAGAAACTTGCCTCTGAGTTGTGGGTGGGACTGTTAGTGTGGAGTAAGCCTCCACTGATATCCCATCAACCCTTTGTTTTAACAGCCTTTCACAACCCCGACCTAGCATTATGGGTGCAACAAAAATGGAGCTATCCAGCGGTACAGTTTTGAGCCAGATGCCACCTTGGACAAGGAAAAGGAAGACTTACATGGATCTAGTCATCTACAGTGGGGATTGAAAGTTTGGGCACCCAAGGGTAAAATGTTATGTTATTATGCATAAAGAACCCAAGGAAAGATTAAAAAAATCTTCTAAAGGCATCTATTTACAGATGAGACATTCTTTTAATATGTAAAAAAAGGTTTCATTTCCATCATTTGCCCTTTGCTTGGGTTCTTTATGCAGAAGAATAGCTTCATGAAAAACATAGGTGGAATGTAGTAAATTAGTGCAACAAATGAACAATTATTCAGATAACCATAACATAAAAAACATGCTAACAAGTCAACCAAACTCAATCTCACTTCAATCACTAAGTTCTTCATTGTCTGTGTCACTTTGGTACAATTCAGCCAAACCTGGCGTAAGACTGAGTGGCGCTTCTTCTTCTATCACCTACAGTGCCCTCTAGAGGTTGTTAGTGGGAAGATAAACTGTGCAAAAAAAAAAGAGAGAAAAATACGCTAAGTAAAAAAGGTAGTTGGTGATTTAAAACAATGCAAAGCTTCTACAATTGAAAAGAGAAGAGTTGGAGGACAGCAGTGTTTCAGATGACTCGTCTATTCTATATACAGATGCAGCTCATGATTCATTGTGTGATGACGTCTGATCAACATTTATCCATCAAAATATTGTCCAGTTTGATGCGTTTCTGGCTCTGTCAGTGCACTTTCACAAGAAAATACTCAAGTATCCTCAAATCTGATAAAAACTCTCACAAAAGGGGTAAGTCTGAAGCTTTACCAAGTAACTTAGGTAATTTATTAACACACATCCAGATAAGATTAATAAAAATATCAAATAAAAGCACCATAGTGGGTTTTTGGTGCTGTTTTAATTCTACGTTTATTCATGGTTTTCCTAATTTTTTTATTTGAAGGATAAATATACTCATGTATGCAATTGCATAAACGCGAAGATAAAAACAAATAAATTATGGTCAAAAAGCAGTTGCGCTGGCCTCGGTCACCATAGTAACCTTCACATTCCAACCTGACATGATGTGTCACATAGCGTTCCATCAACCGCCTGCATGAGTCTCTCAAGGCAACAGTACATGTCACCGATCTCCCTAATGCTCATCTTTGCCTTTTTCCACCAATGGATGCAATTATGTGCAATTACTGGCTTGTTAGTGCCTGAGTGCAGAGTCTAAAAACACTCCCACACACGTGCACACAGATTCACTGAATATTCCTGCAAAGTTACAGTTTTC
This sequence comes from Oryzias celebensis, assembly GCA_014656515.1. Lineage (NCBI taxonomy): Eukaryota > Metazoa > Chordata > Actinopteri > Beloniformes > Adrianichthyidae > Oryzias > Oryzias celebensis. The sequence continues at coordinate 14,293,148 of BNCR01000017.1, read as the reverse complement.
ACACAGGGTCAAGGACTAGACCGCAGTTTCTCTGCTGCCATTCAGCTTTTTTTTTTTTTTTTTTTCTCTTTTACAAGGCTCAGTTGGATATTTAATATTGAAGAAAAATGTTTCACCAAACACAGATAAAATGAAGAAAAAAGAAAAAGAAAAACAATTGACCACCGCCAAGTGCAGCTCAAGGCGTCTGTGTGTGGGAGGAACACTCGAGACAAACAGTAGATTCTTGCACATTAGCTTCAATATAAAACTCTTGCATTGTACAGTTATGTCTTCACTGTGGTCAACACCCTCAACATTGATTCAATATCTTAATTCTCCTGCGCACTTTTATCAGGCAGGACTTTATAAAACGGACATACAAACAGAAATTCATATGTTTTGTGGCAACATCAGATCATGTCTGCGATGCACCAAAGTCCAAATGATTCTACACAAAAAAAGACTCGTATGGATGCTTTTATTATAACCTTCTGTAACCTGCTAATCTGAAGAGTTTGAGATCCAGAGAAATAGCAGAGAAATTGTTTTCCAATTTCAGAGGCACAACACAAACAAATCAATATCTTTTTTATATCAGAAAAAGAAAAGATGCCTCACAAATGTATTTTTGTTTTTATGTTTATACATGTTTATAACATGTTCTTGTTTTCTGACAATGGAGGACATATATAAAGATAATTTAAGATTAAAATTGTATTTCTTTATTCAAATTGTTGTGAATCAGGAGCAGACAAAAAAAAATGAATTTGGAACAAAAGAGCATATTTGTTTTGAATAAATAAATAGACATAAGATGCTTCAGTTCCGACACTTATCTATAAAAATGGCTTTAAAGTTCTAAATAGATAAAAATGTAAAAGCCTTAATTGCTTTCTCAGAAACACACAAATGGAATTATAGAGACTCAAATTTATCAAAAGAACAAAATGTTCGGCCACGTACAGCGAATATCTTTAAGTTTGACACCAAACATGTCAAATTGTCTCTTTCTACTGATTACAGATGGTCTTCAGGAGTTTTGAGTCTTGACAAAACACAGAGCTTCATCCAAAAGGGCAGTGTGCGACAGTACAAGCTGGATGGACCATTATCTGACTTTATGCTTCAGGAGTTGAACACACTAAAGGTCAAACACGCTGTAATCTGCACATTTATCACAAGACTGACCCACACAAGCAAAAGGACAGTGGCCTTTTCCCATTACTTAAAACCTCAATCAACCTTCAGGGTCAGAGCTTTTACCTTTACAGGCTGAGGACACACCAGTAAGGTAATAGTTTAATGATATATCATTATTAAAAATAAAGATCAAAAGATAACAATCGCTTCTAAAACAGGTTTTTTTTGCTTCTATTTTCCTTAAAAACACAGAGTTAAATATGTACAGTTTACACATTTTCAGAAAATTATCAAATTATTATTTTTTTATTACAAAAAGGCCGTTGGTCAGAACTAAACAAAAATAAAGTCAGAGGAGTAAGTAGAAGGAGAAATGTGGAGGAGTCTGCCTGAGGTGGACACACCAACCTAACTAAAGATAACAAATGAGCAAATCAACTCTCTTTCATCCTTTATAATGGCAGCAATAAGAGATGACATTCACAATTCTTACTAAGTTGTCAAACACCTTCTTGGCTTTTATAGAAAATCTTTGGTCATCAGGATGCTTTCATTTGGAGCTTTTTTTTCTTTAGATATTAAACTTTTGTTTGCAGAGCAAAATCTACAGCCGTGACAAAATGAAATAAATATAATGAATCTAACGTTATTTTAATGGTATTAGGCTATTATTGTTGTTGTAAGGGTATTATTTTATTATTAAATTGGACAAATTAAAAAAAGGTAAAAATATCTTTTTTTTTTTTTTTTTTTTTTTACAAATACCAGCGTTACTGCAAAAACATAAATTCGCAATGCTACACACGTGGACACAATTGTTGGTACCCCCCAGTTAAAGAAGGAAAAACCCACAATTCTCACTGAAATCACTTGAAACTTACAAAAGTAACAATAAATAAAAATGTCTTGAAAATTAAATAATCAAAATCAGCCATCACTTTTGAATTGCTGATTAACATAATTATTAAAAAAACAAACTAATGAAACAGGCCTGGACAAAAATGATGGTACCCATAACTTAATATTTTGTTGCACAACCTTTTGAGGCAATCACTGCAATGAAGCGATTTCTGTATTTGTCAATGAGCGTTCTGCAGCTGTCAACAGGTATTTTGGCCCACTCCTCATGAGCAAACTGCTCCAGTTGTCTCAGGTTTGATGGGTGTCTTCTCCAAACGGCATGTTTCAGCTCCTTCCACAGATGTTCAATGGGATTCAGATCTGGGCTCATGGAAGGCCACTTTAGAATAGTCCAACGCTTTTCTCTCAGCCATTCTTGGGTGTTTTTGGCTGTGTGTTTTGGATCGTTGTCCTGTTGGAAGACCCATGACCTGCGACTGAGACCAAGCTTTCTGACACAAGGCAGCACATTTCTCTCCAGAATGCCTTGATAGTCTACAGATTTCATTGTACCTTGCACACATTCAAGACACCCTGTGCCAGATGCAGCAAAGCAGCCCCAAAACATGACTGAGCCTCCTCCATGTTTCACCGTAGGGATGGTGTTCTTTTCTTCGTATGCTTGGTTTTTGAGTCTATGAACATAGAGTTGATGTGCCTTACCAAAAAGCTCCAGTTTGGTCTCATCTGTCCAAAGGACATTCTCCCAGAAGCTTTGGGGCTTGTCAACATGCATTTTTGCAAATTCCAGTCTGGCTTTTTTAGGACTGTTTTTCAGCAGTGGTGTCCTCCTTGGTCGTCTCCCATGAAGTCCACTTTAGCTCAAACAACGACGAATGGTGCGATCTGACACTGATGTACCTTGGCCTTGGAGTTCACCTTTAATTTCTTTGGAGGTTGTTCTGGGCTCTTTGGATACAATTCGAACGATCCGTCTCTTCAATTTGTCATCAATTTTCCTCTTGCGGCTACGTCCACAGAGGTTGGCTACTGTCCCGTGGGTCTTGAACCTCTGAATAATATGAGCCACTGTTGTCACAGGAAGTTCAAGCTGTTTAGAGATGGTCTTATAGCCTTTACCTTTAAGATGTTTATCTATAATTATTTTTCGGATGTCCTGGGACAATTCTCTCCTTGGCTTTCTGTTGTCCATGTTCAGTGTGGTACACACCTTTTCACCAAACAGCAGAGTGACTACTTGTCTCCCTTTAAATAGGCAGACTGACTGATTATGAGTTTGGTAACACCTGTGATGTCAATTAAAGGACACACCTGAGTTAATCATGTCAGTCTGGTCAAATAGTTTTCAAACTTTCATAGAGGTACCATCATTTTTGTCCAGGCCTGTTTCATTAGTTTGTGTTTTTAAATAATTATGTTAATCAGCAATTCAAAAGTGATGGCTGATTTTGATTATTTAATTTTCAATAAATTTTTATTTATTGTTACTTTTGCAAGTTTCAAGTGATTTCAGTGAGAATTGTGGGTTTTTCCTTCTTTAACTGAGGGGTACCAACAATTTTGTCCACGTGTGTAAGTAATCACACAAGAAAGCATACTTGTCTTTCATCTTCGTAAAATTTTCTCTATTTTCTAAGCATTGTTACCTAATATCTAAAATGAGTTTGATATATTTGTGTTTTCTAATGTTTTTAAAGTATTATTTTATTATTTGTAATGCTTAAAATACATCCCAAATTCAAACAAACTTTTTTCTAAACAAAATTAAGAAGTCCTTTATGTATTTTATATAATATTGTTGCACTATATTTGGTTAAATCAGAGAAATTGTGAAATGTATTTAAACTAAACATAATATAAGAAGTTATATATATTTTATGAAACTAAAATATGAATTTATTTGCCATTAATTCTTGTTTTTCTTAAGCACATATGTAATTTACACTTGATTATCTTCCAAGAAATTCTTGGAATCTGGAAAACTTCACCAGTAATGTTCAGTACCAGGTATTTATCTTTGAGTTACACTGGTTGAAGTTTTGGCTACAGATGTCCTGGATCCATTTTAGGTCAGATCAAGATCAAGTTGGAGTGTTTAAAATGAACCAATATCAATTGCGTATCGAAGAGTCAACCACTAATGATGATACAAATCGAATTGTTAAACCCCTAGAGAAGGTAGTCATCCTTCATTCCACCTTTGTGACCCAAAAGGTCAGTTCCACTGTGATCTATAGCAGTTCAGATGGATCATTCTGACAGGACAGGTGGTATAACAATGTGAACGTAGAAGGGAATGAGAAAAGACAGGTGACACACGAGCAGGTGCTGCAGGTTAATCATGACTTCTGTCCTCGTGGCTGCATTTCCACCAAGGACTATGTATGTGTGTATGTGTGTGTGTGTGTGTGTGTGTGTGGGTGCTTCCACATTAATCAAAGACTTATAAAGAAGGACAAACTATGATTATTCACTCTGTAAATATGTCTAAATAGAAAATCAAAAAGAAGTAGAGTTAGCAAATTCTCTGCATGCTCTAACTGAGATCAGAAGAACAATTAGGTGAACCAAAGGTTGGTTGACCTCTTTTATTTGTAATATCCATCTGATTTACACACCATAACAAGATAATGTGCAAGGATCAACAAAATACAAACACGCACCAACGAAAGCTACTTAAGATGCAAATACATAGAGAGATTATTTTTCTTAAAAAGCAGAGAAGCTAGCAGAGGAAGAGAGAAAGATAACCGTAAGGGTGAAGAGGTCAGTCTTCCTCCCCCTCATCCTCATTTCTCACCTCTTTCTGCTTTGACGCCCTTTCCTCAAAGCTCTGACCTCCATAACGGTCCAACAACAAACAGCTTGCCGCCCACAAGAGCTCCATCCTCCATCACCGTCTCCAGCTGTCAGCACTAGTTAGGTTTTTCAGCTTCTCTCAAAGAAAAACCAACACACTGGCGTTGGGACAATGCATGCAGATTAGACTCAGACCTTCATCTGCTCCAATATTGACACTGCTACTCATTATTGCTAAACGACTGCTGCCAGCAGCTGTATCCATCTTTCACTCCAAGGTCGGCTAGAAGGCTTCATTCAGAACCAACAAAAGCCTCTTTTCCTGAAATCACCATATTTTACTCACAGCAGGAAAGGTTAGCGTTACAGAAGCGGAGGCAGGTCACGTCATCCCTCCTCCTCTTTTTTTATGCGTTTCACTGGTAACTTTCTGAATCTAAAGCTTTACAGATGTAACCTCATTTCAAAAGCAGGAAGCTCCCAGCAGCAGTTTAAGGGCTTGAGAGGATCAATAGAGATGAAACAGAACAAAATAAAAACAGAAATGACAATTAACTCACACTAGTTTTTTTTTTAAACTCTATATCATGCATTCATTTGCTAAATGATATTAAAAAATACATAATTGAAGGATGTATTCAAAATTGACAAATTAGGTTTGCCTAAAGTGAGCCAAAGTTCGTGTCGGATAATCCAGAACAATTTCTCAGTTTGAAGCTGACATGGGTCAGCCGCCCTGCCACATTCTGAGGTTGCATGGTAGCAGTTCAGGCCCCCACAGGCGGGGAATCACCAGCTGCATCAACATCACTGTTAAATGCGGTGAAAAATGCTTCCACGCACAAGTCAAGTAGAAGACAGCGATACGATGGCCAGAATGTGCAGGTCAAGGTGGTTAATTTAAACCCTCATAATCAATTTTCATCCGGTGTGTGAATTCCCATAAGAAAACAATGTGTGTCATTATTAAAGAAACATTTTGAGTCCAAATATGTAATGACTGAACTGCAAATTGCAAATCCTCCAAATTAATTGCTCTGTGCTTTAATTTTTCTTGCCTATTTAAAAGGTTGTGAAACAGTGAAAAGGTGAAAAACGTTTGGGGTCATTTGTTATCTTGTCCCTTTACAATTAATATTTAAACAAATAAATCACCCAGCTTGATTATTTCTCTAAAAATACTTATTAAACAGATGATCCTAGAAATAAATATATTAAATATTTACTTAAATATTTAATACAAGTCAAAATAAGATGTTTATTAAGAACTTATGGAATGTGTTGCAATCTAAAGATACATTTGTTTTTAAAGTACTTCATATTACAAAACAGGACTGGTATAAAAACACGGTACTTGAACTATGGTAAGGAAAATGTTAAATAAAACCACTTGTTACATTAGCCATCAAATTATCTGAAGAGATAAACATGCATAAATGTCACTGCAGAGGTGATAGGCTCAGTGGAGAAATATTATACAACTTATGGATTTATTCTCCAGTCAAACATTTTTTTGTAAACAATGTGCGACATGTTTGCACCACAATCCCCAAGCAAATGTTCTATGGATGAGCTTATAGGTTGATCAGACCTTGATCCTACACAGCAACATGATGCAAATTTAGTGGATTATTTGAAGAAAACGTTTACCACTAATTCTGTGCAGAGGAAAAAATAAAGTTCCAGATTCCTTTTCATCTCCACAGAACACCTCACCAGTGCAGGTCAAAGGCCATAAAAAGGAAGTGTTGGTCCAGCCCACCATACCAGGTCCTGCTGACAACACCAGCAGCTGTCAAAATTGCTGAAAGGACGTCTTGGATCCACCTGTCCCACTGCAAGAAGCAGCATCTGGGGGAGGCTGATTCCAACTGCTAGATGGGGGAAGTCCAACTAGAAAGGGAGACCGTTGTATAGAGCTGTTTGTCTCAATGTCGGAGATGCTGGGAGATCCACCTAGCTTTAGGAAAAACAGCCCACCAGACCTCTTTTGCACCACACTGATCCTGGACATTGTTAGAGGACTTGAGGAGGTTAAGCACTAGTAACCTCTGACCTCCTGAAGTTAGATATTCACCATAGCGTGCCCAACCAGGCTAAGAAACAGCTTCTTCTGTCTACTGTTCCTGTTACTTCTAACAGATTTGGCTCTTTTGGAATCCTATCCACCTACAAGAAGAACAACCAACAAAGAGAGACTGAACATTTCCCGCCGATGGCTAAGTATGGATGAACATGATGTTTTACATGGTCCAAAAAAAATGAACATAACTCATTTAAAGGACTGCTCCTCTCCTGCTCTCCTTTTATTGAAAATTAAAGTGGAAGGTTGAAACATTTGCGTTTGGTTGTTGGATTTAAAGTGATAAACATTAAAGTTAATTAAATGTAAGCTTTGTTTTATTGTGTTTTATTTAGAAAATAGCATATGTCTGTCGATTTCCAAAGAGCATGAGATTACAGAGTTTTCATGACCAGATTTCACAATAAAAGCTTTAGTATGTTAATCAGTCTATCTAAAAATAGACTTTTTAAAAATGTGTGCACACAGATGTATATCTGTTATGTGTGACTCCAATTCTGTCTTTTTTTGGGTGAAATGAGTCATACTAAATGTGTAAAAATGCAGATTTTACGAGCTTCTGAGGGTTTATTCACCACTGTCATCAGTAAAAAATGTAAATCATAAACACAAATGATGCAGCTGAAATTTCCAGTAATACACCAATTTGTAAACTGCTGATTCTATACATAGCATGGATGTAAATATGACCTATGTATGCACATTAATGGTTGCTGAAATGAAATATAAAACAGAATGCGGGCATGTTTGCTTCTCTGTGCATTAGGAGAAACAGGCCCATATGGAATAAAGCATCACCTCGTTTCTGGTCCTTTCTAGGATTTGTACTTAAATCAGCATAAAACGGAGAAATATTAACATTTGCTCATATTTTGCGACAGCAGTTTGTCATTAACAGGTCATAATGACAACAAGGAAGCAATTTTGCGTGGGGGCTTCAGGTTGGCTAAGATTGGATCTCCAAATATAAATTTCCACTAAAGCTCACATCGTTCTGAGCCCAGAGGCTGTTTCATTAAGGAAATGTAATGATTCCATTCGTTAACGTCCAAGTGATATTCCGACCTTTGCGACTCATCCACCCGCTCGTTTTGATCTAATGTGGATAAACTGCATCCAGATGCAAAGGGAGCCGGCTTTCATGTGCTACCAGCAGGTGGGCAGTTTAATTTCTCACAGACGGTGGGGGCTGTGAGTAATACTGTCATTGGTACATTTATTTTTAATAACTGAAAAGTGTTTTTAACTGTCATTTTCAATAAAAAAAAAACTGGTTTTAAGTTCTTCATCCAAAATCTTGTTTAATGTCATATCCTGCAGTGTTTGGTACATCAATATACTCTTTAAGCTCCTTTTTTAGATCAGCGCTTTGATTTCTGGTGTTTCTGGCGACTGGAGGAACACCTCAGACTGATGTGTTTGTGAATCTTCCTAAGATGTTTTCCCAACCTGCTGCTGTCCTGCTGGAGAAAGCTGCCACTTTATAGGAGAGATATTGCAGCGAATTTCTGCCAGGATGCAAGAATTTCTCAGCGGTTTATTGCTCAGCAACAGGACAGATGTTTCTTGTTAGGGCAGCTTCAGCTCTGGAGGGAAAGCAGCAGCCTGTCAGTCTCTGGCTCCAGTGGTCGACATGTTGAAACATCCTTGGGTGGGGAATTAAACTGTCCTCAATGACTTTTTTTAAACAGACGAAATCATTGATGTCTAAAATACACTAGAGAGTGATAATTTCATTACTACAGCTTGTTAAAATGTGATAAATGTTAATAAATTGCATTCATCTTTTCATCCATTAACAGTAGTTTCACAGTAACCTCTACACACCGACTCATACGGTAAACGAAGGCACAGATTGACAGCTCGGAGCTCTTAGAAGACCCTATTTTAAGTTGTTGCCATGCCAGCTTCATAGCAGTCAGTGACTCCATGTAAAAGCACAAGCTCTAAGAGCAGCACCATGAATTATTCACCGCCTTTAACAGCGAGGGCGAGTCCTCCCTAACAGCATTTTCAGAAACGCTGAAATGCCCAAAAAATTGTCACTTGGATAAAGAGATTCGACAGATTCTAACAGACTTTCAACAGTATCCTTCAATGAGACCGTTTTAATGAACAGGAGTTAGAAAACAGGTCAAATCCTCCCACAATCCTCTCCTGCTGCCTCTCGCCCTCGTTTGCAATTCCAATTGAGTGTCGGTAAAGGACAATACAGCTAATTACCCATGATTTTTTTCCTTTTCTTTTTAAATTGCAGAAGAACACAGAGAATGTCCCTCTTGGATCTTCTCCATGATAAACACACACAGATGCAAAGAAAGGCAGAGTGTGAGTCACTCGCATCAATGTACACAGCGGCCACACATTGTATCTAAGTGCTTCATTTTAAATGAATGTGCAGTCACCGCCTTCGGGGTGAATCTGCAACAGTTGTGAGGGTAAGTGGCTGCTCACCTGTTGCATCAGTAAAGCACCTGTTGCTCCCGTTCGAGTTTAACATAAATTCTGATTAGTTTCTTTTCGTGCAAAATGCCACCTAAATTTAAAAAAATAAAAGCAGGAATGTGTAGCCTCACCTTTCAGATAAGAATTATTGATTTTTTATCAAACTTGAATGAAAGTTAATGTTTTGCTAAACGCATTATCTAACCTTCCAACTTTTTGCCAACTAGACATTTTCCACCTCTTTTCCAACAGCTTTGTGGCTGACATTTCTTGGTTAAAGTTCCACTCCAATCATCTTTTGATCTGTTTTAAAAATGTTCCCGCAGGTCTCAAAATATGATTATGCTGGTTTTAGACCAATTCCAAAAATGTGTCATTTTCTATAACATAGTTTATGCAGATTGCAAGTAGTTAATTAGAAATGTCCCATGATCCCTTTGTTAATGCTCTCTCCTGCTAGCTTACAGACCCTCACACCCCTAACATTAGAGGTGCAACAAAAATACTGAGAATTATTGGAGCTATCCAGTCAAACAGTTTGGATATAGATCTGCTCTGCAAGTGGATGATGGATCACTGTTTCAGGTTTTTCAGTCTGAATCTTTTCACCTGCTCCGGATTCAACGATTTGAACAAGAAAATTCTCAGAAACGCAAGTTATAGATTAATTTTCTTTATATACATGTCCTCCATCAAAAGACAAATGCCACAAGAACCTAAAAAAAACAAAAACCCAATTTTGATTAGATTGGATCTAAAAATGGTGTGAAACTTAATATTTATTTCATACAATTCATTTTAATTAATTGCATTTTTGATAATTTGACAGCTAAAATGCTGTTTTGAATTTTATGAGATATAATTTAGCAAAAAGGTTATGTTACCTATAATTTAAGAGACGAAATGTCTCTCTTCATTGTTTTTTTAACCTTAGTAGCTATGGATTTTCAGATATACATCTCTCTAGCTCCCGTTTCAAAAGCTGCATCTGAAAATGGATCACCAACAATCATTAGTTTTCTTCTCAAACCAAGTCTCCTCCATTCCTCCAGGAGTCTGATACTCCAGTGTGCTCAGTCTGCCCTCATGCAAAGTAAAGGAACCGAGGACATCCTGGCAAAACAGATTCACGGCATCTGGTATCCTGCAGTGACTGGAAAGCTGTAGGTATTCATTCATTGTCTAATTTGTGCGCAATCGATGATAAATTATGCAAAGTGATAGGCGATGTGTCCCCTGTGTGAAACCCCAACTAAAGTAGGTTACAAAGCGTCTGCACGGAAATAGTTCTTTTGGGGTCAAAACCTAATAAAAACACAAATCAGATCAACTGTATGTAGAATTTCATGCACGTTTCATTTTGTACCCATCTGCGCAGATTTATTTTTATACGCTTTCCCTTTCAAAATTATAAAATTAAACAAGGAAATCTGGCATATTCCTATGATCCAAACAGACCGATCTTTCTGAGGCAAGTTGTTATTCGGATTGACCTATATCATTAAAGAATTGTTTCAAAATAAAATAAATCAATAGTGTCGATCTTGGAAGACATCATTTGGACTGAGGCACAGTAGGTTTATAATACTGTAATGTAAAAATGACAGCAGACAGCTGTGAATGGATTTACTGTTAATTCTTATTTGTTTGTTAGTACACACATTTAATTTACACTTGATTGTCTTGCCGGAAATACAAGGAATCTGGAAAACTTCACCTGCACTGTTCAGTGCCAGGTATTTCTCTGAGTCCCACTGGTTGAATTTTTGGCTAACGATGTCCCGGATCCATTTTAGGTCAGAGAATCAGATCAAATCGTTCAAACATAACCAAAATAGACTATGAATCGAGTCAGTTACCACAAATGATTTAAATCGAATAGTTAAAGGGAATTGTGACACCCATAGTACAAACATTGACAGGAAGGTAGCAAAAATTAAGACACTGTTACAGCTTATTCAGTCATCAGACCAGCACGTACATATAAATACACAAATGCTGGGCCCTCTATGCATTCCTCATGCTTGACATGAAGTGTGAGGCTTTCTTTGCACTAGGAGAGACAGCCGTATGAAGCACACTCACAGCGTGATGCTTTGTCCTTTCAGTTTTTTTTGCAAATGGCCAGTCTTTTGCAGTTCCCAAACAGCAGGGCCACTTTCCAAAACATTGTCAATAGAAAAAAAAAATCAGCTCCTAATGGCCAAACTAGAATTGACTGCAGCTGATTCCTTTTTCCCTCAACCTGAAATTATCGCAATCAATCAATGTGTCCGCTCACCGGGGCAGAGACGACTGCTGGTTATCTTCAGAGAGACACAACAGGATATTTACATGAATGTGATCATTTCATTTACATAAGTGGGGCTCCATCAGAGTCACAACAAGAGAAAAAGACAAACCTCACTTCAGCAAACAACCATTCTTCTCAGACAGTCAGAAGTGATGATGTGAGGTATTTGTGTACAAATAGAGTTTTGTATTCACGCTCACACAAGTCTGACAATTTTCTTGTGCAAAGATTATAAAAACCCAACCACCCCCTAACTTCCATCTGGTGAGAGGATGGTTTATGTGCGGGTTTGGCACCTTTTTTTTTTTTTTTTGGCCAAAGATAATTAAGGACCGAGAAAAAGAGTCCGCACTCTTCTGTTTGCTCACATACTCCCTTTTCCTCCTCCCTGAAATGTGACGCTGTCTGCACACCCACTCTTAAAGAGAGACACCGAGAGAGGGAGAGTGGAGAGGAGGGACACGGATCGGCACACAGAGCCAGTTTGCAGCTCCTACTTCACTGTAGCTGCTCTGCCAGACAACACTCAGCCATCCACATCACACTCTCTCAAACACATTTGCTCTCTCAGCCGACAACACCCTCTCAATTTCTCAGCTGCATCAAACGTCCAAACGACAAGGTGAAAACAAACCCCACGCACAGACACCAGCTCTGAGGAGGAGGCTGGACTGAAGCTGGAGGGGCTGACTGGAGAATGGAATGGAACCTCAGAAGGATGGAAAGTGAACTGAGGCACATTAATCCGGACCTGCTGCAGCCCAGCAAAAGCTTCAAGAAGCCCTCTTCCGGCACCATCACCCTTAATGTAGGGGGGTTTCTTTACACCGCTCATCGGACCACCCTTTCCAAGCACCTCGGGTCCTTTCTGGAGGAGCTGGCTAATGGTAAAAAGCCGGTTCAGCACACAGATTCTATGGGCAATCCCTTCATTGACAGAGATGGTCCTGTTTTTCGCCACGTGCTCAACTACCTCCGGACCGGTGAGCTGCAGCTGCCCGATGACTTCCGCGAGGCAGGGCTGCTGAGGAGAGAGGCCGACTTCTACCGCCTGAGCCAGCTGGTGGAGGCCGTGGCCGAGTGGGAGAATCAAAGGGCGGCCCAGCGAGAACCCGCATTTTTGGAGGTGACAGACAGCCACGAGAGGTCACAGGGCCTCAAGGTGTACTGCAGCGACTCCACCTTCATTGAGAAGGTTAAGGGACGGCTGGTGCAGATCTCCAAGAGCCGCTTGGACGGCTTCCCAGAAGAATTTGTGGTGTCATCAAACGTGATCCAGTTTCGCCACTTCATCAAGTCCGAGCCGGGCTCACGGCTTGTGTTGAAGGAGGACAGCACGTTCGTGTGCACTCTAGACTGTCTGAAGTTAGAAACAGTTATGCTAGCACTGAAATCGGGGTTCAAGTTGGTCACCAGCCTCGACAGCAGTAAAGGCTCGGTGGTGGCAGCGGAGGCCCTGCACTTTGTCAAGTAAGATGAAGAGAAACACAGGAATCAGAGAGAAGGGAAAGTACTGCCATATTTCATATTCACCCCACTAATGTCAGGTATTGGTTTGAGTCTTGTAAAATGTGTATTATGTGATTTTGTAGATAAAATAATAGGTGGATTGGACTGTTTGGCAGGACGGAGTTTGTATCTTTACATATGAAGCTTTGGGTGGATGTTTTTAGCAGAACCATATTTTGGCATTTGCAGAATTTGCACTGCCTTGTATTTGTAAAATCCAGAAAGATCCCGATAGCACAAAAGCACCGGTGACATGGACGAAAAGCCACAAACGAATCTTCACACGGAAAATACAGAACGTCAAGTTCCATCAATAAATGTGTGCTTCGTCAATGGCTGCAATAATTAAAAAAAAACAGAAAAAAAAAAAAAACAGCCCCTTCATAAAAAGCCTGTGATGTGCACTGTTGTGCCATTCAGCTTTTACTACAGTCTGTGTGTGCGTGCGCGTGTGTGTGCCTTGCCGTACACTGTGTGTGTGTGTAGCTGTCTAATTAGCTTGAGTTTTTTTAGACTCCTGACTTGAAAAGCAGAGCTCACTGAAGGCAGGCTGGGGCCAACACACAAACGTTGCAATTAATTGCTGAGTTTAGAGCAAAGAGCTGTGATTATTGCAAGGGCTTTGAATCTTGCATGATGCATGTGCACAGAAACAATGAAAAAAAAACTGTGTGTTTTGTAAGTGCCGTGAGCCTCTGTGAAGCCAGTGCCACAAAAATGCCTATTTCTTTAAATGTGAATATTTTACGAATAAAATGGAGTTAAAAAAAGCAGTTTGTTGTTTCTTTGAAATCCCTCATTAATAAAACAAGTCAATTTGTTTGCACAACTAATTATTCATGGCATGCAGAAAATTATAATCTGTAATTGTTCACTCTAATTATAATAATCTACTTCCTTTGAAACGGACATTAGTAATATTACAATTCATTGCATTGTAAACTTTACTTTTTGTTTACAGAAAAGGAAGTTTGAAAAATTAATTTATTTAACAAAAATGACTCATTTTCTATCTAAAATTGATTGACTTTTATTAAATGTTTTATTAGAAATAAAAAAAGATTGAGGCGGCCCTAAACGTGATGAAATAATGTGTGTGTTGGGTTATTAGACAATCTACTGATGGGATTTTGTCCTGAGGAAGAGACTTTGATCTACAAAAGCAGAAATGTCCTGCTTTCAAAGGATTTCTTCGTCCACTGCAAACTACTTAAGCTCTCATGCTATAACACTGATACATTGGGATGCACAAATGTCATTAAAATATATATTTGTAACAATAAAGTGAATTTTCTTGATTAAAAATAAGGTGCAAAATGTGTAACATTAAATTAGAATTCAATGAATAAATCCCACTCCTACCCTAAATATGATCCTGGGATAACCAGAAAGCCAGTTTGCACCGCAGTGTCTTCACAAAAGCGTCAGAGTACTGGTGTAATGTGAACATGGTCATTGCTCCATCCTTTTGAAAGTGAGGATCCTATTGAGTGCTGTCAAGATGTTTGAAATTACCACATTTACATGTTCAAGCTAAAAGACGGGTTTAAAGACTGTGTGGGCACGCAGTCACATCAGTTTTAAACCAGATACTAATGTGTTCAGTAAGTGTGCTTCAGTAAAAAAAACAGGGTAAAAGAAACTCTGAACATGAATAAATGATCTTGAAATGCCAACTGAAAGTAGTGAGATTACACAGACTAAACTTTTTCTATTTCCCCCTTTGCTAAAATACTACACACATTGCTCCAAACAGAATAAACACCATGATTTTAAATTTTTGTTCTAATGAAAGTCTAGCTGAACTGCTTTGCTCAGTAAGGTCATTGTTTTATTTAGGATAAAAAAGAAGTAGCTTACAGGCTTTTTAAATTTTTATCTTAGATGTGTATTATAGATAAATATAAGCTCCAAAAGTGATGATGGTTAGCCATGGTGAGTCTGTACCTACAGGAGTTCAGAGGAAGAGTGAATACTAACGAATGCTAACAAAGAATAATTGTACAAACATTGTAAAAGACAATGAATAAATAAATGAATACATTATATTGTATCATTACAAACTTTACTTTAAGAAACAAAGTTCCTGATTGCTGCTCTAAAATCCTGCTTTGGTAGAATGGGTGACAAGATTCAGACAAAATAAGTCACACTTTGAATGTATTTAAATCCAAAAGCAGCTATACATTTTATATAATTTATATTATATTTAGTTATAGAATAACATTTGCTAACATTTTAAACACAAGACTAAAAGTTGCAGTTTACTTTAAGCCTCCAAAGAGTAAAAAATAAATAAAGAAGCAATCAACTCCCACACTTTAAGCCACTGTAGTCCATTGCAGCTTGACCAGTCAGATATAAAATATTAGAACAGGCTGCCATCCATAGTATCAACTTCTGCTATTGAATGGTTAAAAACAATTGCTTTGATTTTTTTACTCTCAGACAAATAACAATTAAAAAACTTAAAAACTGTAATTTATTTTAATTATTACTCATTATTGTGGCTTCTTTAAATCAAAGTATAAAATTAAGGAGGCAACAGAACAGAAGGATCCACAAAGAACAAGTTACATAGATCATCCTAATGTCAAATTAAGCTGATGCGGTTTCCCTTTAAGATGAACAATTTAGCACAAATCTATCTCCAGTCTCCAGTCTCACTCAAGTCAAGGTATCAAATAAGATTTTGTTGGAGGGAATTTGGGTGACTGAACCAAAGATACTAAATGTGAGCCACTTAAAAAGTTGAAAGCTAAAATGTAAAAGTCTGACGATGAATAAGAGGCTCTTTTACTCATCGACGATGCCTGTGCCAAACGCAAAACAAGCCCAGCTGGCTTAAACCCAAACAATGTGAAGCCGGCATGCGTCATGACTCATTTATGGAAGCTAGTGGGAGTGGAAATCTTTAAATTCAATTATCCTGGACATTGGACGACATTAACCTCCATCTCCTTACCGCAATGGGAAATCCTTTTGTCGTGAAAGTTCAGACTTCTTTTTGTTGCCTGGATGAACTTTTAATTGCAGAGCATTCGTCTGTAGGGAGCTGCTATCAGCTGGCTTAAAATGAACAGCGTCACTCATTTTACCTCTTACTGTGACTCCTCTGCCTGAGACCAAAAGCGTCTGTTCTGGCAAACAATGTCACTAAACCAACCAAGCCCTCCCTCATGTTGAATAAGCCTGCTTTCAGGCCTGACATCAGGAGAACATGATGCACTATAAACACATAAAAGACTGCAAACAGTCCAGTTCCCGTAACCCTTCAGGATAAGATCCCCTCCGTAGAGCTACAATGCGAGCTTTGGCATTTTGCTGTAACATTCAGCCCGCTCTTAAATGCAGATCAGTTCCATGCATTTTTTATGATGTTGGCAGGTTGACTGCACGTTAAAAGTGATCTGTCTGAAGTAAAAGTGATGAAAGTGTGATGGAGGCAGCATGAGACGCACAGCAGCGCCGATGAGATAAGCGTTATCAGCTGTAGGAAAACTAGCACCACGCTCTATCTCAGTCGTTTCACCTGTTGCCAAGCGAGCTCGAGTCCTCCATGCTGTCAAAAGGCGATGCTCTTTTCTGTGTTCAGTACACCAACATCATGGGATGCTGCTGAGATAAACCCGTGAACTGGTTGCCTCTGATTTCTCTCTGTCGTCTCACTAGAAATAGCAAAGAAAGAACACATACAAACGATGAAAGTAAAATGAAGAAGAAAGTTTAGGCCTTTTCCTCTGCTGCTGATTCATAGGTAAATGATAGAAATACTTGTATCTTTGTGCTGCTCGATCATGTTATCCTCCATTTAAGCACTGTTATTTTGTTTTCTCCACAGCGCTCCTTTGTTAGCGTAAGAAGCAGGTATTTATCACAAATACTGAAGGAAATGCATATAAACAACATTTGGTCATCCAGGAAATGAACTACCAACTTTGCGGTCGGCTGAAGAAATTGTGGCTTGTGAGCTACAAGACATTAAAGAACCACTGATGAAAATTGTGTTTTTTTAACATGTTCTTGTGGCATTTTTCACATGGACGTATATACAGAAAATTAAGGTTAAAATGCATTTCTGAGTATTTCTCTATTCACATTATAAGGAGCAAACAAAAAACGCTTTTGGAAAAAGCTTGTTGATGTGACATAGAAGCTACTACGGCAAGCCACAAGCTCCCTGTTCCATTCCATTTTGATGCATCCACTTGCAAACAACTACATCCATGTACATCTTCGCTTTCCTCATCTAAATTTGTATCTGGCTCAAAACTCTGAGTAGTGCTGGATAGCTCAGATATTGCTCGCCATTTTTGTTTGCACCACTAATGTTAGCTTGAGTCCGTAAGCTAGTGGGAGAGAGTTTAAACAGATGGATGATGGGAAATGAGCACAGGCTTACTCTGCACCAACAGTCCCGCCCACAACTCAGAGGTGAATTCCTAATAAACTACTGCAGTTTTGCCAAAACTATGTACTAGAAAACACAGGGTTTTTTTTATTATTATTTTGGCATAACCAATTAAAAGACCTCTGGGAATACTTTTAGAAATAGCTCATAATGGGACTTTAAACAACAGCAGCAGTTATAAAAGTACTGATGAGGCAATAATTTCATGAGGTTTATGTATTTCTGCAAAATGTTTACTTTGGGTATTAGAGATGAGTATGAATTATGAGAATCTAACGTATACTGTTTTGTTTTTGACTGTTTAAAACTAAACTACATGTTACATCATTAAACTAAATAGAGGGGAAATTATATCATTGCATTCCTACTGCTTATGTTTACATGTCTTTACATTGAAAGTGTCAAAGACGTGTGTTGTGCTACATGTAATATATTACATTACAACAGGCTTCCTGAAAGGTTTCTCTTTGTCACTCACTTAATAGCTATTAAAAAAAGTTGGTTTTTTTTGGTTTTTTTATTATTTTATAATGTGTAGTCAAATCATTTCAAACCAAAATAAAACAGTGACGCACATACACTAAGAAATATTTGAAGCGAGTAATGGGGAAAGCGAATCATTTTCCTAATGGAATGTAAAAAAACGCATATTTTTAATTGCCACGGTCTGTTAGCATTACTGTAAACCAATGTTCTAAGTTTTCCTCTACAAAACAAACTACTCACAGGATTAATTGGGTGTGATTTACATAAGTTTTACTTTAGTTTTAATTTAGTTCTAGACATCTATAATGATGTTTTTTTCTTTAACCATAATGATATTCATCTGTCTGTTTGCTCCATGTCTACAAGTCTTTGCATCACTGAGCAAAAGCCATAGTAACTGAGCTGCACATATTTCAGCCAGATTTCTATTTAAAAGATGATTGAGTGGAAGCTAAACATTAGGAACGCTCACAGATTTTTGCAGAGAGCGGCTCTGCTTCTTCTGGCTTTTCCACATAGCCTGTGCCAGCTGCTCTTTAGTTTCTTCCACACAGCCTGTTCTCTGTCTCTGTGAACCTCTCTTTTCACCCTGTTGTGCCGCGTGAACTGCACCATCATGGAATGGGTAACACTTCTTTCCGCTGCTGTAACACCTCTGTACCTTCTTCTGAGGTAATCACAGAGGTAAAACTACTGCTGTGTGAAAGGGCGAGGCGCCGTGCAGAATGTGACATTCATCAGGAAGCTGTTTTCAAAATGCCAGTACCAAACTTTTCAGTAATGTACCATCTGAAAAAAGTTTAACATGCTTGTAATTTTGTACGCCGTGAAACTGGATTTTCTAGTTCTGTTAGTTTCATTTTTTACTAACAAAACTTGGTTGTTGGATCTGACTACATTCTAAAACAGCCTAAACTTCTGCTTGTGTTGACATTTATACTTTTAAATGCTCTATAATTACTTGTTTAAACAATGCATGGACAGTTCTGATTCTGCAGATTCAAAAGAGGTTTTCCAAATCCACAAAAGATGAAAAGTGCTAAAAATGACAGAATGATAAGTGCATCTCATTAAGTTTGAGTAATAATACTTTTTTGTCAGTTATCCAGTTGAAAAGTAAAACTCAGATATTACCTATAGTGATGCCTTTATTTTTTTTTCTCTTAGCGCCCATTTATGAAAACCATCACTTAGCATCTCAGAAATGTCGAGCATATTTCAAAGAGTTTAATGGTAGGGACTCATGGTAAATTGTTTGAAACTTCTGCAAAGGTTATTTTGCCCTTTTAAAACTGTCAGTCTGGATGAGACGAGCCCCACAGTAACAGGGATAATTGCAGACGTGACAGTTGGTCAGTGCAGAAGAAGCTGGCTCTTTCCAAGCAAAGCGAATGCTGCAAAGGGATTGTGAAATTAGGCTCATTTGGAATTCACAAGGAGGAGACTGCTTTTGAAGTCAAGGATTCAAGAAGCACCTAACACAGATGTACCCACAACCTGAACCTCGTGTACTCTTTTCTTTTAAAGACCCATTCAATCAAAATTGTTTTTGGTGTTTGTAACATGTTCTTGTAGCATTTTTCTCATGATCAAGATAAATTATACTGCCAAAAGTATTGGCTCACCTTGACTCACATATAAACTGAAGCGCCATCCCATTCCTAACACATACAGTTCAATATGATGTCAGTACAGCAGCTTTTACAGATTCAAGTCTTCTGGGAAGGCTGTCCACAAGGTTGAGGAGTGTGTTGTGTTTTTAGGAATCTTTGTTCATTCTTTTAAAAGCGCATTGGTGAGGTCACACACTGGTGTTTGTGGAGAAGGCCTGGCTCTCAGTCTCTGCTCTAATTCATCCCAAAGGTGTTCTGTCTGGTTCACCAAATGTCACACTCGGCACAATGCAGTCCGAAATGTACCGTTCTCCAGGCAACCTCCAAACCCAGACTCATCTATCAGAATACCAGATGGAAAAGCGTGATTCATGTTTCCAGAGAAGGCTGGTGGCGGCGTGCTTTACACCACTGCATCTGACGCTTTGCATTAAACTTGGTGATGAGGGACTTGGATGCAGCTGCTAGTCATGGAAACCCATTCCATGAAGCTCTCTGCGTACTGTACCTGGGCTTATCTGAAGGTCACATGAAGTTTGGAGCTCTGTAGCAACTGACTGTTCACAAAGTCAGCGACCTCTTTGCACTGCTGACCCCTCTCCATCAGTTTATGTGTCCTAGCACTTTGTGGCAGAGTTGCTGTTGTTCCCAAAGCGCCTCCATTATGTTATGATAGAGATGACAGTTCAGTGTGGAATGTTTAGGAGTGAGAAGATTTCACAACTGGATTTGTTGCACAGGTGGCATCCTGTGACAGTTCCACACTGGAATTCACTGAGCTCCTGAGATTGAATTCTTTCACAAATATTTGTGAAAACAGTCGGCGTGCCTGAGTGTCTGATTTTATACAGCTGTGGTCAGGCCAAATGATTAGGACACATGACTCCGATCATTTGGAGGAGTGAGACAATACTTCTGGTAATATAGTGTGTATAAAGTAAATTAAGATTCAAACAGCAGAAAAAGCTCTAAGCTGTGATGTAGAAACTGCGATGGGCGGGCCACAGTCTCCCTGCCCCACTCCATTATAATGCATCCACTTGCAGACAAATAGATCCATTAACGCCTTTGTTTTCCTCGTCCAAGCTGGCATTTGGCTCAAACTGTACAGCTGGGTAGCTCAGATATTGCTTGCCATTTTTGTTGCACCGCTAATGTTAGATTGGGGTTAAGTGTAAGCTACCAGGAGAGAGTGTTGACAAAGGTATTATGGGAAATAACAGTCCCATCCACAACTCACAGGTGAGTTTCAGATTAACTACTGATGCTTTACCCAAACCAGTTTCTAGAAAGTGACATAGGTCTTTTAATTTGGGCTAAATTTGGCTTAATCGTATTAAAAAAATGACTGGGAACACTTTTACAAAATAAAAAAAAAATAAAATAAATCAAAAGGTGATTTAAGTGGGACTTTAAACCAGACTTTGACTTAAACCTGGACTAAAGACAAAAGTTGCTCAATGGTTTAAACTTCTCTTTTCAGATTAAAAGTTATTTAGCTTTAACTTTGAAAGTCAAAGTCCCAGAGTCCCGAGGGCCGGTTTCTGGCTGTTTTCCAACCAACCTGCCACTAGTCCAGGTAATCAACAGTAAATGAGCCCGGGTTTCTGAAAATCCAGCAGGAGGCCGGCACTCGAGGCCTGTATTTGGGCACTCCTGATCTAGAGAATCAGAGGAGTTAGTCTGAGGAGCTACTTCATCTCCTGAAGCTAGTCTTCAGTATTTTATTAAAGACCAACAAAAATGGCGAGCCAGATGCCAGCTCGGACATGGAAGAGTTAATGGATCTCGGGGTCTACAAGTGGATGCATCAGAATGAAGTGTGCAGGGTGCTTGTGGCCCGCCCAGTGTGTTTTCTACGTAGCAAATACAACCCTTTTCAAACTGCATTTTTTTGTCTGCTCCTGATTCACAAAGACTGGAATAGAGAAATACTCTGGAATGCAATTTTAAGCTGAAATGCATTAATAAATGTCCATCCTCGGAAAGATGTTATAAGAACATGTCAAAAGTATGATTTTCATCCAGTGGGTTTTTAAGCTCAGTTTATTTATCTACCAGAATGTTTGACACAATTCATTTTTCTCTTTGTTGACCAGCTTTGTGGGCTTATGAAAGTTCTGGCAGATACATGGATTGACAGTAGTCAATGCAAAGAGCTTTTCCAAAAAGCTACTGAGAGCTGTAAATGTTTATTCTTTTCAGTAATCATCCATAAAGCACATTTTAATCTAATGTTTTGGGATTCAAATTTGTATTACCACTAAGCAAAATTCATTATTATTATTAAATCCAACTTTATCAATCTGTGGTCAGAAAACAGAATCACATGTGTGGAGTCCACATGTATGTAATGCAGCTCTATCTTACCATGTTCTTCTTTTTAAAACAGGCTTAGTCTTTGCATGTCCGACACAGAAATTAGGTATTTGAGAAAACTGAATTACGCAGAAGTGATGAGAGGGCTGACAGTCATAAGCTCTTTGATCATCTACAGGGACAGATTCCTGGAATGAGAACAAGATTCCTATGAGAAAAAAAAGATCCAGATGGAATTATCAGAAACATATTAAGTCCCAACATCTCATTGTGGTGAATGGCTGTCTTTGTGCAGCCTCTTTGAGTGGATTATACCCCCCCTCTCTAAAGAGCACAGAGAAATTTGAACAATTATTTTCAAGAGACGACACAAAGGAATAACCTTCAGCAGTATAGCTACAGCATCTCAATTCATTCAGGAAGAGGTTAGTTAAAGAGATAACCAGTCACTGTTTTGTGTACGTCGCTAAAAACAGTTTTAGTGTTCAAGCGCCCAACTGGCAAGCACTTTGTCCCCCCCCTGACAGAGCAGCACATCATTATCCTGCCTGTCACACATCTGCTGTGTGGGAGCTCAGCAGAGGTTGAATAAAGCTTTATTTCGAGCCGAAACAAGAATATGGATGACATTTCCCTTCCAAAACGTCTGTAGCCTCGCTTTGGTATTTTCACCTTGGGCAAAAAAACAAAAACATCTTTCCATCCTTCCAAAGAATTAGTGTCTAAACCATGTTTTGGTTGTGGTTCATGCCTGGTAAAATGGCATCTGGCTGCCCTCTGAACACCAACACACATGATCTCTGGGAAAAAACGTTATTTCTTTCCCTCCTACATTATTAAACACATGAACATCAACACTTCAGATGTTTGCAGATGGCATTTCATTTTTGCAGTGACTCAGTTTCTCTTTGTTTGATAGCAACAATTAATGAGCAATACCTCTGTCAAATGAATGTTCTGCATCAGTATGCGCTGCTGTTGAGTGCTGGTAGTTTAAACTGTCCAGGCCTTAGGCTAGACTAAAATAACGCCACTCTTTGTAAAGTGGTGCTTGATTTTTTGTGATCCCTTTAGAATTTTTTGTTTTTTAAAAATATTTTGTTCAACCATGATTGGATTTTTACAAAAGTGTTAAAGCAAGAGCCTGTTTAAGTAAAAGGCAAATATCATAATAGGGATTGCTTATTTAGGAAAGCATTTTGTTGAATGTTCAAACTGATAAAACTAGAGGCTTTTATATTTCTTTAATATTTTTTATTTTTTTATTAAGGGGTTATTTACTTTTTAGTGCAATATTTCACCATTTTTTAAATAATAAAAGTTTCCATTTTCCAGTTCTTCTCAAAAGTAATGTGAACAGTGCTGTTATTTCTTGTTCTATGTAGTTTTTGTTGAAAACTTTTTGACATGGGAGTCATCAGGAAATAGCTGCCTTCTAAAACAAGACTGCGGTGGTCACTTGAACTGCAGTATTAGGTCAATCCTGGATGGTTTCAAACTCGTGTTCAGATTGTGAGGCTAGATTTTCAATGCAGGATCTTATCCATGTGGTAAATTACAGGAAGGTGTCTTTTGAAAGCATAAATTCCCCCTTGCAGCCCTGCCTTTTCATTTCATTTAAATCAATGTCATTCAGTGGGAACTGACGTTAAGGTCCTCAAACTCTTTTAGTCTTTGCAAACTAGGTGTCCTTCGTTGCATTTGTGTGCAATTTCTAATTGTATTGTTTGGTGAAGTTCACACTCAGGACGAGCGTTTAACTCTTTTTGACACTACTTTAATCTCACAGATAGGAGACTAGAGACATTGTCGAGGACTGTCAGGTTTCTCTAAAAGTGTCGGTGCAACATCATGTTAGCAAAGACACAGTCCATCTTTGACACTGTGTGCCCACTAGTTGTAATTTTGTGAGAAACACTAGCTTACATACGTCTTAGAAAATGTTTTAGGACTCCAAGAGGGTTTTTACTGTTCACCTCCATTTTAGTCTACATTTTTTTACTTCATATTGCAGGAATGGTAATGGTAAGCAACCAAATGCATACATACAATCAGAGTACAGTACACCAATTACAGCTTTCACGTAGCTGCCAATGTAACCAAACAAGGAGGAGAAGTGATAAGAAAAGTACAGAGGTTGCCTGCATGTCAGTAGAGAAATGATACACCAGGAGAATGGTACTTTTCTCGTTTCTGATGGAGAGCAAAGGAAGTGAGGCAGGAGAGAGATGACAGCATCGACTGCTCCGACAATGAAGACAGACAGGAAATATAGGCTTTAAATATGAAATTGTTAGAAAGTTCCAACGCAGTACTTATTTACTATGAAAATAGCTCGAAATACCTCTGTTGGTGCAGAAGGTTTGGCAAAGAGATCGGTCATCTGAGGACTGAAAGTGCACAGTTACAGGCACACCGGGCCCATGGTGTTTCCACCAGACAAGCAGGGAGGGACTTCGTCATCTTTTTCTTTATCTATGTTTTATTCGTGCATATTCGCCACCTACAGTTGGCTTGGAGCGAAATGTAGAAGCGGTGCAAATCTCACTCGTCTTGCTCCGAGCTTTTACTTTCACAGCTTCATTCCAATACATGAAAGACTTGGGCTGCGTTCGAATTCCCTTCCTGCTCCCTAACTACTAAAAAAAAAAAAAACCAAAAAAAAAAACTATACAGCGCGGGGCTATCTGGTGCCCTGAATTTTAAAAGCAATTTGGACACGATGCTAAAACTGTAAAAAAATAAAATGTAGAAAAAACCATAATAAATATAAATATTTTACAGAGTGAGAGTTTTGAAATGAGGCTAGAAATACACATTTACATAGAACTTTCATTGGAAGTGGCCAGCTGAACGCACGTTTCCAACGGCGGTGTGAATGTAGCTAAACACTGCAGGCCTGATGAATCCTAAGACGACAAATGTTACCTTGAAACAAACACCGTTATTTTCATTTATCCTCAGAACAAGCAGCATGTTTCACAATTTTAGTGAATGCCTGTTTTTGCTATATATCCACACACACATGCATTTACATATTTCATGTCCACATGTTTGTATAGTTAAGACAAACTAATTAAAAACCCCTTTAAACTAAAAATAAAAGCTAAACATTATGTTCTGTTCCTTTTTTCTTTTCACTTTCAACAGGCTCAAGGATTTTCAGCATTTTAATGAAAAGCCTCGCAAGCAAGCGGCTGAAGTCACACTGTAACAGAGCAGTACATTAGATCTGGCTTACTGTTCTCCTCTGCACGCTTCTGTGACAGCTGAGCCTGTTGCTTAGCAACGCCCTAATCAATACCAGGTCCTTAACCGGAACAATGCAGAACAACGAGAGGGGAAATAATGGAGGAATATTTAGCTAGCAGCCTTGCAGCACAAAAGCCGTGTCAGACATTATTTTAGTGCGCATCAGTCACCTACGGTCTCCATTAGCAACCTCTTTGTTACTGTTGGCTCACTGAATACCTTCGTAACATGAGTGAAGAATGAATTGCACAGAGTGAATTGATTAGATTATAGAGATTAGACACAGTGTGGCTTGCTGAATCAGATTCCTCTGACAAAGTAGAGAGTTGGTCTAGCATGCATGAAAAGTCAGTAATTCTTGGAGAGTCTCTCTGCTGAGTGCAGCTAGGGGAAACTCCAGGACTCATGAACAGTTTTTTCATAAAGTTATTTCATATCAAAAACACACTAAAACTAAAAATGTTTTTTCTTATGTGCAAACTGGGATTTAACATGTCATTAGGTATAAACTGTGGATGTGAGTTTGTCCTTCGGATATGTTGTGGTACTAGCAAACGTTCTTATATTTCAAATTAAATTAGATTTCTTGTGGCTGAAATTTTAGGTAATTTCCGTTCATGGTTCCTTACTAAAAGCAATTTTCCTGAGTAGAATGTTTAATCAAGTTCTGGCATCACACAAGTCGAAGCCTAATGGTTCATTTATCAGCCTTCAGAGTCTGCAGAACAAGACATCTGCAACTAGTTTAATAACTTTCTTAAAACAAAGAAATGGCGCAGAAAGTTTATTCTATTTACAAAATACCAAAGGTTTGGTTTCAGTTCACTATTTTATTTGTTGAATGTTTTTAATCATCATTCTGCAAAAATTCAGTAACAGCAGCAGCATTTATTTAACTAATGAAAGTAAAATAAATGTCATTTAAAAAATGTATTAATATTTTTTTAGGCAATTGAAAGTTACTAGATTTTACATAAAGAAAACTAAAGGGGAAAAAGATAAATTAGACATAAAGGTTAACTTTTTAAAAAAGGACAAGACTAAAACGTAAAAATGAAGCACTTTTTTGGTGACTAGAGATATTGTCTGTCTTGTAAACACAACGCACAAATAATATAGTCGTCCATCATTTTATACTTCTGTGAGATATTTCAAGACGTTTTGAAATAAGTATTAGCTCTTACTGTTTTGTAGAACAAACAAAGCATCCCATAGAAGAGAAAAGTGTTAAATAACTGACTTCAGCTGTAGTTAAAATAGTTCTTTTCCTATGGGCTGCCCCCTTAGGGGATGCCACTGCGAATCATCCGCCTCCATTTAACCCTATCTTCTACATCCTCCTCGCTCACACCAACCACCCTTATGTCCTCCTTCAATACAACCACGAACATCCTCTTTGATCTTCCTCCAGGCCTCTTTCGTGGTAGCTC
Organism: Oryzias celebensis; assembly: GCA_014656515.1. Lineage (NCBI taxonomy): Eukaryota > Metazoa > Chordata > Actinopteri > Beloniformes > Adrianichthyidae > Oryzias > Oryzias celebensis. The sequence continues at coordinate 14,266,525 of BNCR01000017.1, read as the reverse complement.
CAACCTGAGCATCCTTCTACCAACAAAATCACTGTCCCTTCTCTAAAACCATCTCAACCTGGCTCATCTCCCTAAAAACCTCACAGCACTCTTCCTTTTATAGCTTCCACCAGTTGGTCCTGTGCTCTTCCCTTGTCCTTTTCATCTTCCTCACCACCAGAGTCATCCTACACACCACTAACCTTTGCTGTCTGGCTCCATTATCCTCAAGCATACATTTAAAGTCACTGGCCCTTTTGTGATTACAATACCTATAATAACACACTACAGTGACTTTACAGTGACAATAACAGTTTTGGCTCCCCATTTCTTCTTTCCATCATGTTGCCCAATTCCCTAGTTTGTCAAAATTCCTGCATTAAAGTTCTTACTCCAAGTCTTACACTCCTGCCTTTCCTTTTCCCTGTCTACCTACAAACACACCTTCGTCCTCTCCTTCTTTGGCCAACAATGGTCCGATTTCCACTGACACCCTGTACCTCTAAAGTACCAGTGGAGGTCATTGATCGAATCAAGATCCTATTTTTTAATTACGTGATTTATGATTTGGTTCTAGTTTTAAGTCAGAAGTCCCTCTCATATTCCTCCACATCAGGAGAGTCCAAACTTTTTGCAAAGAAGACCAGATTTGGTAAGGTGAATATTTGGGAGTTTTGCTGGAGCGGCAGTATGAACTGGTCAAACAATATTATGAAGACAAAAACTATGACAAAAAAAGGGGGAGCTTCTTAGATTATTTAAATGCACTGCAGATATGCAATGTGTCCGGTCATCTACCAACTCATACTGACCATGAAAATGCAAATTAATGACAAGGGGACAAGCTCACGTTTTATGCCCTGCGTATGATTGTTAGAACTGAATATTGTTAACATTTTAAACGCTTATGGGTCCGTACTTGTGATGCATCCCCTCCCTTCATGTTTAGGGTGCGGTTCTGTCCGTTTGTGTGCTGCACAAATGTCACACGCGTCTCTCTTCTTTGGAATATGACCTGCTGTTGCTCTGCAGGGGATGACAAGCTGAGCATAGTGCAGCTTTCAAACACACAGCTCACATCGTGGTGTCAGTTCAAATAAACAAACATGTGCTAACTAGAGAGAGCAGTCCAGTCGATGCAGATCTCCAGGAAAAAAAAAAAAAAAAAAACATACTTTCAAGGATAAAGGCTTAAGAAGCAACCCTGCTCATTAAGATTCTGTTCAAATATTAGAAGATCTAGATATTCTAATGTTAGAATGATTTAAATCAGTTCAAACTTTTACATCGCATGCGCGTCATGGATGGGTTTGTTTCTGTACACAGAGGGAAAAAATAGGAACAACTTCTTCATTTCTTCCAACTGGAAGCTTACCAAAGGTTTGTAGGGCAATGTGACATTCATATTGATTTTTATTTGATGGGTGTAGTAATGTAGTACTGTTGTTTGTACACATACACACACAAGAGTAATGCAATGTGTTGACCACATATAATCTTGGTGTTTAAACTTTTAAAAGCTAAAAGATTTTTGTGCAGTTATTTCAATTTCTTACATGAATTTACAATACCACCCCCCCCTGCTTTGAACCAGGTGTCAGAATCCAGTGAAATCTGTGGAGGTGTGCAAAATAAAAATTCAAGGTTAAGAGCGTAGATCAAGCCCCGAGAGGTGTGCACGTTTACAGGCAGGTAGAGGGCTGAAATGTTGATGTTTCTGTGCATGTCTGACTGTGCGAACAGCGAGTGGGAGACCGGTGTCATCCAGCCCACCTTCCTGTGCACGAGTGGGGGAGGAGCCGAGCGTCGGTCAGGTAAATACAGACTGCACACCACCGCATCTCTGAGGACATTATTCCGCTTCTTGTTTGCAGAGCCCTTTCACAGTCAAGTGTACCATCTGCAGCACTGACACCTTTATGAAAAAACGAAGAGCTTTTAATGCATCCCGAGTGCTATGCTCCCACATTCACAAGCAGAAGATTACAACCTAATGAACCTCTGACACCCACTGCTTTTGTTGTTTTATTTACGTCAAACTACATTCATTTTTGCGCTGAAGATCTCAGGGGCATGTTATGGGGAGCTCAGGCCATTAATGGCTCCAAAAGAAGACTAAAGACACAGAAAATAGCTTTAAAATAAAGAAAAATAAATCCTTTACCACGCGTAGGAGTGATTAACACTTTGAAAGTGTGGGTGCAAGTGTATAAGAATGGTGGCAGAAAAGGAGGAAAGTAATCGTTTTCAGTAGGAGGGCAGAGACTTCTGACTGAGGATAAACAAGAGTGGTCAGTTTTGCAGGGGGGTTAGTATTTGCGTTAAATTTGTAAAACATTTTGCAAAATTTTCCTAAACAATTAAAAAAAAAAACTTCTATAACTATTTAGACCTAAAATTGGAGATAGTTGACCGTAAGGCACAGAGATAGTCCGAATTTAAATGAGGAAATTCACCATCTGTATGATAATAGGATTAGTTGAATACTGAAGCAATCTTAAACACAATAAAAATAAATAAAAAAAAAACAAAATAGAAATGAACCACAGAGATCTTTTAGTCTAATTTAAGTCCAGACCAACCAACTGAAATGTTGTGGCATTAATTTAAAACCTCAGGGCAGCTGTAAACAAACAACAACAAAAAAGCAAGAGAAAAAATTAATTAATGCTTACGCTGTTTAAAGGTAAACTGCTTTAAATCAGTTTGCATACCTCATTAATGACTGGAATGTCATTAAAATTCTGCAAAGAGACAACTAAAACCCTGATGGAACAGAAAAATATTTATAAAAAGTTGTGTAAAGTAGATCAGATGGACTACAGCATATGTTTTTATTTAGCCCTCTAACCAAAAAGTCATAGCTATGAACTGAAATTTCAATAAATTTACAACTAGAACATTGTATTCTATTTTCCTCCAGGACTCTTATTAAACTCTTTAAATTCATCCAAAAAGCGATCTCTTGACTTTTTTATATTATTCAAGTCTATCACATTTCCATTATCAAAATAATAAAGTGAACACAATTTTAGATGTTAGAACACCTAAATGTTCTGTCCCTGAGGCATAATGCTATAACTCCATTCATGTCCGTCTCACAAAACATTTGCAGCATGGCTGTCACCTCTCTGAAGCTCAGTGCACTTTAGAAACATCCGCTTCGCACTCTGTGCATTTTGAGCTGTGTATTCCCTGGTGATGCAGACATGCATTTATTATGCAAGCTAAACTGCACAGGATGCTCCATTTTCACACGTTTGGCCTGCCTGGATCAAGGTTTGGTCTGCAGTCAAAATGTGCGCTTTAAACTAATTTGGTCTCGCCTGGGGAATACTTAAAATATGCTTTTTTGTTTTAGAGCCAGCACAAGCCAATTAAATGTACCCTTATCTGTATTTGAAAAAACCCTGTGGAGCAGGCATTGTGTTTTTTACTGAGTAAAAGCACCCTGGCAGGTGTGGAATAGCTTGTGGGCATTTGTTGCTGATTTCTGCTCCTTGTCCCCCATTATTATTTATTTTGGACTCAAGTATAGCACTTACAAGATTAAGGCAATAATTGATGCTTTCATTTATTTTTCTTTCACTTAAAATAAGTATTGTCCAGCCTTATGAGTTAGCTGTTTGGATTCTTAATAATAGAGTTATTTTCAAATAAAACCTGCTTGAAACTGCCAAATAAACTTTGGCAAGTTAACTCAGTTGAAGCTGCTTTGATAGTTTGATGTAAAACTAATCCCTTAGGCTTGGAAAGCAGTGTGACACATTGAGCCTGGCAGCAAATGTCCTCCATAAATAAAGAGCCGTTCTGAGAATTCTCATGAATTTTACAGTGCGATCTAAGAGGAATAAATCAACATCAGGTTTTAATCAGAATGATCTAAGGAGACCCGAAAGTAATGTCATGTTTTAATCACCTAAGCTCTCAGCCTTGGCAAAGCTGCATGTAGATCAAACAGTTCTTGATTTTAATTTATTTTTTGGTATGAAAATTCAGTTTTTTACCCCCGAACATTAAAGTTTCAATGTGTATCTGATAAATGAGTTATAGTTTATCGAAACACAAACCCACACTGCCTTGTCGTTTATTGAAGGCATCACACTCCATCAAGTCTATTTTTCAGCCCAGACCCTGAAGCCACCTTCATCACCAAATGTGTGATCCAGATGACATTACCCAGCAGAGGAGAGGCGAGTGCAGCTGAATCAGACACTGACCTGTGTCGCTTTGGCTAAAGACAGCCATGGTTTGTCCGCCCACTGTTTGCATAGTGAAGGGATGATCCCTGGGGACCTGCACCGATGCATCCTTCTCCTCCGCAGAGCCCAGGGCCGCCAGTTCCTCACTCAGACTGAAACACACCTGAGGAAAACAGCTTAGTCAACACAATGGCTGGCTAGTCATATTACCAGCCAGCTCTTTATTTAATCAGATCAGGTCAAATAAGGTATGGTGAAGCTATTGATTGCTGTGAGTCAGTGTGTGAACAAACAGATGGAATACAACAAAGCAAAAAAAAAAAAGCACCCGAGAAAGTGCTGGGGTTGTTGTGATTGCTTTTATTTTTGTATGCGTCTCTTATTTTACCAATTTTTAAAATTTATTATTATAATGTTTTTTCTCTTGCTTTTAACATTTGGAAATGTTTTTAACGTGAAGCACTTTAAGCTACACTTGTTGGAAAAGTGCTCTATAAATAAAGTTTGATTTGGTTGTAAAAGTGTTTGTGTGGGGGAAAATACAGTCTCCTCACCTCAGTTTTATCTTGTTTCCTGTCAAGAGAAAAAGCAAAATAGTGAGCGGTGCAAATTACCCTTTTCTACAGTTAAAAGTAGCATAATCTCTCCAAGTAAGAGCAATAAATGCAACCAGCTTTAGCATAAAAGCAGTCTAAAAAGCTCTGGTTAAGATAAATCATAGTCTCTCACATACTTGCCAATTGTAATTTTTCCAACTTCTCCCTTGTCTGTGGCCTTGTCCCATTGCTGGGATAAGTATTTGGGAACCTATGGAGGAACAAAATTTGTTTGGTTTATTTTATAAATTGGTCTGTAAGCTAAGCTTACGTTTGTAGGTGAACAAACCTTAACAAGCCACACGCCTTTGCTCTGTCTGACTCCTGTCAGGTTAACCTCCACTTTCTCTGACATGTTTCAAACGGCGAAGACTTCAACAGACTGTGTAATATTACCTCTTAAATCACCTGTGAGATTCAAACAGACGCTTAATAAACTTGACTTCCTGTTGGGATTTTCAGAATAAACGTCGTGGTTGAAAATTTAAAAGACAAACTTTTTGTTTTGTGTGCATCATTCAAACTCCTGGCAGTAACAGTAATATTACCTAAGAAGTGCCTTTACGTGAGTAAACCCTGTAAGGCCTGAGCCAGTAAATATTGAAGGAAAATTCCCAAACTTTCAATTCGGAACCTTTATAGGTCCCTCTGAACCATCAAACATACACAAAAAAATGTTCATATACGTTTCAATTTGTATCATATTTGATACATAAGGTCATCAGCTTAAATATATGTTTTTTCCTGAGCTAACAAAAAAAATAATACAAGAAATGTGTATTTCCATTCCATTGCTCTTGAGGAGAGCTGACAGACTATCAAAAATTATACGTTCGGCTTTAAAAGTTTAAAGTAGCTTTATGGTGAAGGGCAGGGGCGTGTCCAGAGGGGGTGGGGCTTAGCCACTCCCAAGACCTCATTGGCTACATTCTGATAAAAGGCATCCCCTTTTTGTGTCCGCCGTTTGAAACTATAGCTGTAATACAAAATTGAATCCAAAAATAAATAAATGCGTAAAATTGGGTGGATTTTTAAAAATTATATATATATATATATATATATATATATATATATATATATATATATATCTTATACAGTTACTTAAATTTGGACAACAAATGTAACAATTTAGTCTTTTTTTTTTAGAAACTTAATTGTAAAAGTCAGGTATAGTACGAAAGTACCATTAAACATTGTACAATAACACAAATAAACAAGGAATGAAAATAAAATAAATCGTTACAGATTTACTATTTTATTGCTTTTTTAAATGAAAATTTTAAATTTATAAATGTAAATTTAACAAGGATAGTAATAAGTTTATTAAAATTTAAAGGGCATATTTTCTGTGTTGGTGAAAGCCAAACAATTTATGCTTTTAAAGCAAATAAAAGGACAGAGAATATTTGGTACAAAAGGAATCGCAAAAAATGTGTAAAAGGGGGTATAGTCAAAATAAACGAATAACAGTTTCAGCGGAAAATCAGAAAACTACATGCTAACTTGTATTCTATGTTTAGTATTTTTTACAATAAGAAAAATAGTAGTAACATTTTTTATTTTTGTAAATGTTTACATTTGCAAAGTTTGTAGGAAAATTGGTTGGTAAAAAAAAAAAAGCAAATGAGAAAGCTTATACCTGTTTTCTTTTTAATTTTTGACTTGTCCAAACTCTATTTTGTTTTTTACACATTTTTAAGACCATTATTGCAATCAATATCAGTTTAAAAAGAAATAGGTATTGTAGATTTATGTAGTTTAAGTTTAAAAAAGTGTCCAATGAATTGATCAATGTCTTGCAACACATTCAGGGTGTATTCTGCCTTTGCTCAACTGTAACCGCTTGACCGGGTTAGGCTCTGGCAGCCCCGTGACCTGAAAAGGATACAACAGGTTAAAAAAATGAATTGATGGATTTGATCAATTCTGGAAATTTCGCAGTTCCAAAGCAACCAGATTCTTTTTGTAAAAACGAGTAACACTATATCTGTCTAAAGACACAGTAAAAACTTCTTTGTAACCTTTTAATACTGCTCTGTGCAACCTCAGTATTATTTGTCAGAAGATTGGAGAAATAAAGAGTTGGCTTCCTTTGAGATACTATTTCCTGCTGCTTGCTCCAAGACAGAAGACAATTTTGTTCTTGCTCCAAGACTTTTCTTTGCAGCTCTTTCTCTGTGTGAGAGATGTTAGAGCTCTTCCACAAAACAGTTACTGCTGGTCATTATACTGTTCGGCTGCTGTAGACGCCAAAGATTCAGGTAGATTTAAGTGAGCTCTCTTCAGCCGACACAGGAAATGTAGACTCGGACGCACCAGTGAAGAAGTGTGCAGAAAAAAAAAGAAAAGGTGATCAGTGACATCATCTCCTCAGGAACTTTTGTGGACAACCGCCACAGATGTTCTGTTGATGTTTTGGTGATCCTGTTGTTTGTTAGCAAATATATATATATATTTGCTGATTAATTTTTGGTTGGCATGGTTAATGTGGTTAGTGCTCTTTTTTCACAATCATATTAGGCCTGGAGAATGAACAGTCAGTGTCTTCAGGGACAACCATTAAAGGGTTATCAAAGAAAAGCTGCTGTCCAACTGGTCTTTACGGCAAAAAGGTTCAAATTCTAAGTATGTTGTAACAACCACAGTTTTATCAACCAAGTTACAGTTTACAGACAGTATGGGTAGCCAACCAAATATCAAACTCAAGTGTTCAAACGGTGGTTTGAGATCAAAATCAGAGAATTTATTGGAATTTGTCAAATATTCAAGCAAATGACATCAGATATCTAATGACATTTGACAACCTATGAAAAAAAGAAGACTTCATTTTGAAAATGATCTGTGACCTCCACTTTGTATCCATTATCTAACACTGCATTTCTTTCTCTAATCTCTAAGCGTTTTATGTTCACTTGATTATCTTGTTTCAAAGATTTATAATTATTTGAATGCAGATGGTTCTTGTGATTAAAGAGAATGGTTTCAGCATAATATCACGAACAGCAACTAACCTCACCATACCAAATACAGGCTATAAAGATGTACAAGTAAAGTAACTACATTAAATAAATGCAGATCAACACACACACACAAGTATTTAAAAAAATCTTCTTGATCAAAATCTTGTAAAGCTTTCACACTTAAAACAAGTCCAGTAAGATTTAAGCATAAAATAATAATAATCAGTTGTGGTAGGATCAAAATACACTTCTTGTGACATTAATAAAGCACATTAACAAAGACCAAATAATTCTAAGATAAAAATGTTCTTTTCCATTTTTATACTTGAGCTTTGAGGAGTCATCTGACATCAGATCGTTGGAATATAATGCCATCTGGTGGACAACAGCTAGAAAATACATTTTTGAATGACAGGACCAATAAAGGAATGAGTGAAGTGTGATGAACTATCAATCTGAAGTCTTACAAGAAACATTGAATCAAACCTTGTGCTAAAATGTATTTTTATGGCTGTTAATTTAGTTTTTAAGGCCCAGTGTCTGTGGGCAGACTCGATGATGATGAAGATTATTGTCTTTAAGCATTGCAGGAGTTGGGCATTAATGTTCATCTTCAGTATTAGTACTTACGCACATTTTAAGGCATCAGTATGTTTACATTCTAAAAACAAAAAAAAAAAGGACAAAACTATATATTTTTTAAACATAAGGTAAAAAAAACTGTTTTTTAACTAAAGATTAAATGATGTATAGATGGTTTGCTGCTGTGGTTTTAAATCAGTTTGACCTAATTTAGACTTGTGAAATTTTTCTGAGACTGCGTTATTCATCTTAGTGGTTACCTTTCAGCCTCAACATTAACATAACAAGATAGGTCCTTCAAAAATATGTGAACCACTATGGAGAAGAAAGGATTTTATTTTTCTAACAAATTCATATAGATTTTTAAACAATATTTAAAAAAAAGGATTGAACACTAATTTCATGCAGATTTTAACTTCGGTGTAGTCACCTCTTTACTGCCTCATCTACTAACAAAAGTGTGCTCAAAACAAAAAAAATGGCAGTGTTATTTGGCTATTTTTCATTCATCCACCCATCTTCTGAACCTGCTGAATCCCTTTCAGGGTCATGGGACAGCTGGAGCCTATCCTAGCTACCTGTTGGGTGAAGGTGGGGTACACCCAAAACAGGTGGCCAGTCTGTGGCCTCACGATCACACACAGTAAGTTTCAGGTAATAAAATTAAAAAAGAAACTTTTTCCTGTTTTTTAGTCTATATTATTCTTGAAGCAAATACAAAATGTTTTACAAGTTGGACGTGATGAACTTTGTATCTACTGGGTCATGTTTATCATGTATGATTTAATAGATGAGTGCATTTTGGTTGTGTTTTTGTTTAAAATAAAAAGTTATTAACTTGACATTGAACTAATTGCTGGACACAAAAAGAAGGAGTTACACTCTGCTTTTCTTAGGCCAAGCTCTGCTTACTATGCAGCAGCACACAAAGTCGTGATCAAGACTTCAACATCTCATAGACTCGCAAGGTTAAAAGAAGGTTAAAAACACTGTATCTGGAAAGATATTAGAGCAATCCAACAAAAAGACTTCCTCTGTTCTGCATTTTTCTCTGCAGAGTAACCTGACAAATCTGTGAAACACAGTCAGGGATGCCAACTGAGCAGCTGTCAGTGCTTTCTCGTGAAGCTCCACGGAGGAGAGCTCTCACACACATCAAGACTTGCACACAGAGCCTCCAAAGTTCCCCAGCCTTCTGCTCACAGCTTATCGGCTTTACTAGGTTCTGTGGAAAGTGTGTGTAAATACAAAACACTTAGGCGAGATGATAAATCGTAAGCCTAACTTCCTCCTGTTGTGCCCGCTTGGATCTGGGCGAAGCCCCTGCAGTCCTCTGCCTGTCCTCTGCTGGATGAATGCTTCATAACTCCCTTTTCATCAGGGATAAAATGAGCTTGGCACAATACTGCAAGAGGTTTAAACTTTCCCATCAAGGTCAGCTTCACTGTGGGGAAATTTGCCCGGAAAACTGTGTCAGCCAGGCAACTGCCGCTCTACCAGATGATGAAGGGTGTTCTGACATGACTGGCACTGTCATTTTCCTGTCTTGATCCTAGCTTGAGTGACACCTCCCTCAAGACCCAAATATGACATTGAATAGATTTTTAAAAAGTCGTAATTTTTTACAGTAAAGGTTCACTGTTTGCTAAAGGGTTGTTGCCATAGCAGCTTCCAGTGGGCAAATTTAGTCTTGAAATTTGCAACCAGATCTTGAGGGCCGCAGTGTCTGCATAATTTCCAGATATCCAAGCCCTACTTATGACTGATTACCTGGTTCAGGTGTGTCCAGCCAATTAGAACATACCAGAGCATGGTACGTTGATTGTATGCCCTGCAACAGACTGTTGCAGGGCAACGGTTTGGGGTAATGAATAGATGACTGTAAACAAGAAAATGCGATAAAATTAAATAATATAAAACATATTTTGGAATTGGTTTATCTTCCAGCTTCGGCATCACTCCGGTTCACACAAATTTAATTCATATTAATTCATTCTTTGACTCTTTAGACTAAAGACAAATACTTTGGTGACCTGACGGGGGCGCTACAATCAAAAGTCTTTGCATTCTGGTGTCGTAACAAGAAAAGTTGTACTTGTGGGTACAATTTTTAAATATTGTAAATAACACTTGTTCAATTTTTTACATTGGAACAGAAAAGAAATACTTCTGATGTGACAACATGTATTTTAGGAATGTAATGTTTTGCTGTGAGTTTGGTTTATGGCTCACTTTCCTATGAACCTGCTATCATTATCTGGACACTATGACTCAAATACCAGGATGTAACCAACTGTAGGAGGAAACATTTATTCTCAAACATTGTTTGACTCAGCTTGACCAGGGCTCTGTACCATCCTAGATTCACTCCATTATTAAAACCAATGTTTCCACCGGCTGCTCTCCAGTTTCCCTTTCACTCACCACTGCGCAATTCACATCTAGGATTACTGTTTGATTAATTCATGCTTTTCTGTTCATTTTCTGCAGTGGCATTCCTTTTCAAATAGCAACGTCCTGAATGCTTTTTTTTTTGTTTGGTCACACCAGCTTATTCATCAAACTGTGTTAATGTGCTGTGATATTTATACTGCATACATTCATAGTTGTGGAACTTAATCAGGCTTCATCGTAGATTGTCAAACCCATGTTACATTTGTGGAGAAAACATTGCTGACGCAAGTCTGCAGCATAAACATGTCCTTTAGTCTTTATACCCTCATTCGCCTTGAAAAGAAATGAAAAACTTTCACAGGTATCAGGACAGACTGTATTCTCCTGTCCCTGAGTTGCACGCGACATTTTGTCCACGGCTTTCAACAGAAACTAAAGCTCATTTATGACACATTTGTGAAACTCTGAGTTATTTTTTTTTAAATGTTTTTGCGCTTCTACCCTTTATCAGAAACTGGACATCACTCTGTGATCAGAGCTGCTGTTGTTTTAGGACTTCTATATTTATAATCACTCTACCTTGGGTGATCTATGTGAATTTGTGCCAAAATAAAACTGCATATCTCTTACTGTATTTTTGAAAAATTACTTAGGTTTTGCCAATGCAAGCAATAATGATAATAACAACAATAATTACAGTTATTAGTTTTTAGTGAATAAATCACTTTTATGGCTGTTATCCTCAAGAGCTGTCAAATACTTTATGTTTTAAGCAATAACAATGACACCTCTGTGTGCTTCTTCTTTAACGGTGGGGTAAAGGAAATTGAATTTCAAAAGAGTTGTGGAGAGACTGCCAGCCAGTGTGTTCCTTTATGGATTAAAGTGAACAGCTGGATGTCAGTCACAGGCTGTGGAAGCATACTGAGCTCATTAAGACTTTCTCTAAGAACAAGACTTGCAGAAAAAAAGTTTTTGGTTAAAATTATAGTGAATTTATGTCAAGAGCTGCAGCATCAGTTGTGCTTTTTTGTAGAGTGTTGGGGGAATTGGCAGACAGCTGTCTCTTGTACCCTATCATTTGCATTTTTGCATTAGGCCATGTGGCTTTTTGACCCCTTGATTGTGGCTCTCTGTATGAAAAGAAAAAAACAATTGTTTTCATCTTTACAATTTTTTTAACAAGGTGCATTGATCAAAACTAAACAGTCAAATTGGTGAAACTTTATTTAACTCAAACAGTTGAAGCACAGTTTGTATTACTCCACAAGGCACTTGACTCCAACAATCCATCGAGCGGTGCGGCTTGAAAATTGACCAAAGTCGTTCTAAAACAGACAGATTTTTGAGCACCATGTATCACAATAAATCAATTGAAGGTCATTTAGGATGAACAGAATCCATCCTTAGGACAGATTTTCTATTTTTGAAAAAAAAACAAGAAAAAAAAACAAAACAAGAATTCTAGATACAGTTTGTAAACATGAAAAATGTGATAAGGGTCACTTAATGAGGTCTGAACTAATTTTGATTAGTTAGATTTATGAATTTCCTCTGGCTAAGATGCACCACAATGATAATATAAATGGTGTATACCAGTAATTTTTAAAAATCTTTTTAGTTATCTAGATATCATAACAATAACATTAACATAAATGCAAATCAGTCTCTTGTTCTTCTAAAGTCTGATTTTGTGATTCTTACTGGGTTGTGGTCAGTAAGAAATCAACCCAAATGGCTCTTTAAGTGTTAAAGTTGCATACCCCTGCCTTAGACTAGAGATTCATAAATGACTCAGCAGAAATTAAGTTGAAGTGTTATTCAGTGAAATAGCTAATATTTTAGAGATTGCAATTGCTTTTACATATTTTTTCTGTCCAACGCAATGCTGTATCATTGTATATGATCATCTGACATCAAAAAGTCGACAGAGACACCTGAAAGAGAGAAAAAGAGGTATAACTGAGAGGAGCGATGAACAGAAAGGACCAGAGCACTAAAAAAAAGACATGTTTGTCTAAGAGTTCATTGACCTTGGCAACATTAACAATCAACAAATGTGTTGTCGTCTCTCAGCCTCTTTTTCTCCCTCTGTCTGACACAGGGGAGAGACAGAGGCCCCAAACTACCTGTGTGTGTGTGTAGAATAATCCTGTAGTGTGCCCAACACCTGTGTCTGCAGAGGGATCCAGCAGCTCTCTGTCTGCCTTTGTTTCACCAACACTGATGTGCTCCTGTTTTGCCCGATCCAATGAAATGTTTATCACAGATTTTTAGTTTATTTTTTTATATTGGAAGTTATTTCTATTTATTATTAAGATTTATTTGTATTGTGCAACTATCAAGTTATTCATAACTGTTAAAGACATTTACCTTTAGTTGTGAAAGCAACTTTTGAATGAAAATTGTATAAATTCGATTCCATTAGAGGAATCCTTTTACATTGACTAATAAAATAACATTAAAAAAAAGTTTAACAAAAGGTATAATTACTATGCTGCTATTTTAAAAATAATTGTTTATTATGTGAAATAACCCATTCTAGAATGTAGAGTGGTTTAAACATCTACATATGTATTACATTACAAGCACTGAAACATACATACAAATAAATGGCGAAATAATAATAATTATTATTGTTATTATTATTCTATTAACGGCGCCATTAACCAAGTTTTGTGGTGTCGCGTGGAGCGCCTTCACTCGGCTCTTTTCGGCAAATTCCGTTGATGTTGATATGAGGTTCGTGAGCCGCCGCCTCACCCAGACTGCTTTATGTCTGGCAGGAGAGGCCATGCGCAGTCGCCATATTACGGCACACCCCTCCCTTCCAGTGCCGTCACAGCACAGATCCACAGCAGCCGCGAAGGAGGCCACATACTGAACGTCGCTGCCGCTGGGGAGGACCGGTGATACAGCAAAACCAATACCAGAAACGACGATTAGATGGAATGGATTTAGCCTCTGCACTCCGGTATTAAGTGGAAGTTTTATCCGCATTTGTATCACCATTTCTCAAATGAAAGGTTGCTTTGTTTACGTTGCTTAATCTGGGTAAATAAGTAGTTTGAACGACTCATTACAGCCTCAGCATAGCTAGCCGGTGATGGAAACTGGCAGCTAACTAGCTGGCGATACTCTTCTGTCAAGCTAGTGTTTGGTTGAACATCTTCAAGGGGGGGGTCTCGCTGGTTGAACTCGTTTACTCTGCAACTCGAAAGAGTGAAACAAACGGGCTGTTCGTCCATTGCTAACCAAGGCTCCAACGGACGTTAACCGGCGAAGTGCAAGTGGGATCAGCTGACGTTAGCGGCTAGCTGTTGAACAAGCGGCCACTAGCTTCCAATGCTTCGCTAGCTGTCACAAGAAAACTGAATCCTGTGAGCGAGGCTGTGGATATTGGCACGGATTTTGCCCCAAGTTTTGAGACCGACCGCCCTACTCTCTGACTTAACTTCTATTTTTCAGTTGGGTTGTCTGTTTGTTGTAGTTTTTGCAAAACGGCGGCGTTAACGAGCCACAGTCTTATTACATTCTGTCAGAGAGCAACTACCGCCCGGATCCCCTCGAAATGCATCATCCGGACCCTGCAGGAGACTCTGGCAGCGTTAGAAAGATGGCGCATCCAACCGCCTCCCATAGAAAGGGCAACAACACGACCAGCGGGACCGGCTCGTCGCTGTCAACACCGGGGAGCGCTCTGGTCAGCAACAGCCACGTTTCGGCCGATGATTATCATGGCTCCCTGTTGATTCAACCTCCTGCTGGTTCTTCCTCCCCGAGTCCCCATCATCCTCCCCACAGCCTCAGCCTGCATCCCCAACCCCAGACAACCCAGTCGACTGGAGCACAGATGAAGAAGAAGAGTGGATTTCAGATCACAAGTGTGACTCCGGCACAGGTGTCGGTTAGTACAAATAACAGTATTGCAGAGGACACGGAAAGTTACGACGACTTGGATGAGTCCCACACAGAGGATCTGTCCTCTTCCGAAATCCTTGATGTGTCCCTTTCTCGAGCCAATGATGTAGTTGGAGCAGAGAGGAGCTCTTCAGAGGAGACGCTAAACAACTTTCACGAGGCGGAGACCCCTGGAGCTGTCTCCCCAAACCAGCCTTCACACCCCCACACTCTGAGCCAGGCACAGCACAGCGGGACTATGGTGAACGGGACTGTACACCCTCAACATCCTCATCACCCCAACCACGCTCAGAGCTACCCCATGCCATCTAGCATCACTCCATCTACTCACGCTTCCAGAGCTTTACCTAGTTTTACCCAGAAGATGCCTTCTAGCGTGGAGGGTCCTCAAGAGAACATTTCCCGGGCTGCCCCTCCAAGTATTGCTTCTCAACCTGCGGGGATTGTGGCCTCAGGACCTGTCGCTGGAATGCACAGCTCTTCTGCGGGCACCACAGTTAGCATAGTTAATCCCCAGACCAGCAGTGTGAATAATGTGAATACATTGAGCTCTGCCAGTGTGCCTGTGAGAGGGGGAATCAACACAAGTGCTAGCAGCAGTAGTGGTGGTGGCTTCCCTCTGAATGTGCTTAACAGCAGTGAAGCTGGAGGCGCTGCTATTCCAGCTGGAGGTAACCATATGCCCAGCGCTAATCTCAGCGTGATCCAGCAGCACCAAAACATCAACCCAAACATCACCATGGCTACTACAACTACTGCTGCTGCTGTTGTGAGTGCCTCTGGCGGCATGGGGGCTCCCAGCGGGACACAGGGAAGAGTTGGATCAGCTGCATTGCAGCCTGTGAGCTCCTCTACTACAGCTGTGGCCTCAGCTCCTGTTTCATCCGCTCCTGCCATGCCTGCTCCTACTCCAACTCCAGTTTCAGCGCCCACGGTGGCTACTGGTTCTCGCTTCAGGGTGGTGAAGCTGGACTCTAGCTCTGAGCCCTTCAAGAAGGGGAGATGGACTTGCACTGAGTTCTATGACAAGGAGGTGCCACCCTCTGCAACTTTTACCTCAGCCCCTGATGCTGGCTCTCTCAGTGCACGTCATTTTGTGTCTGAGAGCTTTGCTGGAGCCTTGGAGAGGGAAAGCACGAGTGGTAGTACTACGAGTACATTGAGCCATTACAATGAGAACACTGGAAGTGGAGAGGTTGGAGGGCCCCGGTACTTCAGCATGCCCAGGATTTTGCCTCTCCTCCCCAGGGCTATCGTGGGATGCTGCCCAGTGGCTTAAACATGGAGTTCCTCAAACCCAGCCTCAAATGCTTAGTCATGATATCGGCCATTCACAAGTGAAGACTACTGTAGCCCCCTCAGCTTCCACAAATGTTCATCAGCCTGTACCCATGCCAGGGCTGCAGACCACCATTGGCCTGCCTGCACCTGCCACCCAGCAGCAGCTCACCTATGCCCAGGCAGTTGCTAATCAAACCCCAGGCTCTTCGCAGGGCCTAGTGGGTGTTCAGCAGCAGAAGTTAGGCTTTGCTAATCTTCCACAACAATCAGCTGCTACTTCACCTGCACCCCCAGTGAGGGGTTCTGAGTACACCCAGCCTCAGCAAGGGGTCCCCCAGGCAGCTGCCTCCCCTCCTCTTTCCAACCAGACTGGCACGGCGCCCTCTGGGCCAGCTAACGGATCTTGTCAGATGATTGGAGGTCCTCAGCAGTCCCAAGGACTCCAGCATGAACAGCCCACCTCTGTTCAGTCCACCTCTTCCAGCATGCCCTCTCATATTAGTGTAGCAGCTCTCAGCCGGCCACCTCAAAACCATCCAGGCCACCTTGATTGTCAACAACAGAAACCGCTGTCCCTCCCCACGCAAATTCAAACTCCAGGCCTGAGCAGCCAGCTGCCGACCACGGTCCATCAAAGCCAAGTGCCCGCACATAGTGGGCCACCTCCTAACTCCCAGAGTGATCATCATGCCCAGCCCCAAGGCCACAATGCTGGTACTGGTGGTCGAATTCCCTCCCAGGGCATTTCTCATAGCCAGCCTTCTTCTGCCAGCTTGACCCAGGAGCACAGCAGTGCCCAGGCCATGTCTCATGCAGCCCAAGCCAGTGCCCTTTACGCTAGTCTGCCTAACTTCACCACCACACAGCTGCAGGATGCCCAGCGGTTGCTCCTGCAGCATCAGTCTGCTTTGTTGGGACTACCCAAGCTGTCTGCTGACGCCGCTGCTGGAGCTTCTACTGGCCAGGGTCAAGAAGCTGAGGGCAGTACCGCCATCGCTAGTGCCTTAACTGCACCGGCTGGTCTCAAGACAGCTGACGGAGAGGAAGACAGGTAAGAAATTAATAACCTTTTTGTTATTCTGGTTCATCTGTATTTATTTTACCCCTCCAAGTAAAGAAGGAAATGATTTATTGCTTTTGGAAATAAATAATTTGAGCTTAGTATTTATAAAGGAATAAATAAGTGAAGGAGTGCCCACACTGCTAAATGCTGTCTTCTGCAACACTTTACACTGGATATTACTGAACTGGACTCGCGTTTTATGAAGAAGCAGTGATTGGATATATTCTCACTTCAATTTTGATTATGGGGTTCAACTTTGCTGTTTTTTATTTCAAATGTTTTCCACATTTTTAAGAAGCATAAAACTAAACTTATGTACTTACAGATGCAGCCGAAAACAATTACTGTGTCTTGAGTCAAGACACTTTAACCAAAATGATCAGTGTTAGTTCCAACTTTGAGTGAACTCTCAGAAAAGGGGTTGCCAGGTTTTTGGGTTACAAAAAGTAAAGACTGAACAATGTCTCATTTGTCTTTAGAAGTTTTTTTCCTCACAAAACCTGTCCCTCTTTGTTTTTAACAGAGTGAAAACATTTTTGGTATGTCCTGTCAGTAAGTTCAAGTAGGCTTTTTGAGGTTAAAAAGGAATTTTAATCACTCTGAAGCTGGAGGAAATTGCTCACAATGCTCTCCTAACAATCATAAGCCCTTTCTCTTGGCTTGATCCAGGGTTGTTAACCCTGTCAGTTTTATCGCGTTTGCCTACCTGAGCTATAAGGACGTTGCAAGAAGAAACTGTGAATATCAAACTGCTTTTTAATAGGCTTTGTTTGCTGTTCTTTGTGGTTAAGTTAGGTGGATAAGAAAAGCTGGCTTCAGTTATCACAAAATGTTTAACTCTGAAGAATGTGGGATGTGTGGGGTCACATGGATTATTCTCTTTGATCAGCAGTATTTGTAACAAATGGTCAGATTATCTCTGTATCTTGCTCACAAATGTATCAGATCTAATTCATCTGCTCCAGGTACATTTTAAATGAATAGAAACTCTTGTAAAAGTTGTAACTTGAATTCAACTTCAACATGTGAATGCTTCTGGAAAAAGACCGGTGAATTTTTTTATTGCAAACTTGGGTCTTTGGCTTAATTTCTACTTCAGGACAACATATTTTAGCACCATCAGAAAACTTGCGTTGGTTTAAAAATTTCACTGATGCTTTTCTGTCATGCTTCTGGTCAGCCTCCACAGTCTTCAAGGTTTTTAACATTTAAAATCCCATTCTGTAGAGATTGGTGCTAATTGGTTTAGTTTTATCAGTTCAAAACATTTTTACAATCTTTGACAGAATTAGAAAGTATAATTTGAGTCATGACTTTTACATTATTTCCTGTAGTCAATAGTATTCCAAAGTACTCCAAATATGGATTTATTGCAACAGTTTTTCCCCACACACATCATAATGTTTTATATTCAGCAACCAGCTGTCTAATGTTGTCTGATACTAAACTGGTCTGTGGCCTGAAAAAGGTTGGGCACCACTGCCTTAGTCACACTTTCTAGAGATGTTGACAAGTCTTTGTGCTTTAATTCACAAGAACACAGTTTGTTGCGCATCAAAATCTGTCAATGACAAATGGTGATTCAGATGGTGCACTGCAGACCTGTTGCTATTATAATTGATTTTTTCAGTAACGCTAAATTCAAAAGTGAACTGCAGATGCTGTGAACATATGACTAAAACACTTCCTAGCAAAATCTTTTTTCTATTTTTAGTTGTTTGCCAGTTTAGCAGTAAGTCTGATTATTTTTGTGGGAAATGTGTAGTTCTCTTAATAATGACATTTGTCTAAAGTTGGCTTAAAACCTTTAATCTTTACTGTGGATTTAAGAAAGAAAACTGTTGTTGAGTTGACAAAGTAGCAAATAAGCTCACAAACCAAAATCCTTTTGAGCAATTTGGCAAACTTAATACACCACATAGAAACATAATCCCTTCCTCTGAACTGAATTTACTAGAAGGCTTTCTCTTTTAGCTTTTGTTGTAAAATGTTTGCAAAAGAATAACATCAGACATCATGCTATCTGTAGGGGTTTGATGTTAACTGATTCAAAGTGGTGCAGATTTCACTTGCTTAGATGTGGCAATTAATAAAGAATTTTTGGCATTTTGTTCCAAAAAATGATTGCAAAATATTTCTGTAATTTATGCTAAGTTAAAAATATAGTCTTTGACAGTTTATTGATAGTGAAAAACAGTTTCAAGACTTTTGTATTTGTTTTATATTATTCAGTTTAAGTCACTGTGGAGATTTGAAGATGAGTTTTGAACTTTTTTTGTCAAATATAATAAAACCAAGCACCACATTTTTTTTGGGGGGTCTGACGGAGACTCAAGATGTTATATTTTTTCCTAAAATACTTTTATCATTTGCTAGTGACTAATCACTAAAAACATTTATAGATACAAAAATAAAAAATAATATTTTTTTTTCCATGTGTCTTTTAATTAGTTCTATCTTTGTTGAAAAACAAAGCATAAAAAAATGAGTTAATCTATTGTAGTATATATTTTTGTTGTGTATATAGTTTATTCGAAATTATTAGCAAAAGAAAGTTTAACATACACAGATTAATACAAAAAATTAACAAAGCACAATCAAGGTTTGTAATATGTGTTAATTTCAGTTCATTTATGGAGTTAACTTTGTTAAATTGAGTTTTTAACTAAACAAAATACTTGTATTAAACAAAAAGTCTGTTTCCTAATGGATTGATACTAAATATTTAAAAGTGCATGGTGTTAAAACATGTCAATTTTCTGTAGTAAAATATGTTCCTAGGGTGAGCTGATACCTTTGTATCTGTGTAGACCGGACAGATCATCTCTGATGTCACCCTTTGGCTTTTGCATGGCCAAAATGAGGCACGTTGAATGGAATTTACTTTGTCTTGCTCAACAACATTCCCAAAAATCTGTAATTGGGCAGGATAAAGTACATTTTAAAACTTTGTCAGGGCCACCTATGAATCCAACCACCTATCAATCAAATGACATAAATGCTAAATATCAAAAAAGTGTAACTATTTTCAAATTCAAACAGCTGATTAATCTTCCCTTTTAGTTTTTTTTTATGACTAATAAACATTAATCATGTGGAGTTTCAGAAACCAGAATGTCCTTTGGGTTTATTTCTTTTGTGAATTGTTTGAGTTTGTTAGATTGGAGATTTTCTCTTTTCTGAAATCTGCTTCCAGCTTGAAGGACTGCAAAATTGAGTCCTTCTTGGTTTTAGGAACAGATGGTGGGGGCTTGCTTTAGACCAATTTGTAAGGTTCAGTGTTGATGGAGTAGGTTAAAAAGGAGCCTTCTGTTTCATATAGTAGGATTACTGGAATATACCTTTTACAAGGATGGAGAAAGAAGAAATGATTCACTGTTTTCATTTTTTTAATTGGGGAGGAGGGGTGCCTTCTGTTAAATTAGAGGGTACCCGCCACCCCTCCTTTCATAGCCAGAACCATTGTTACTGTGAACCGTGGCTAAGTGTGTCAGCATGTCAGTGCAGGGGAAATGTGAACTGGCAGTGTGATAGTTATCTCTGGCAGTTCTGAATGTGATGTTCCCTCTGGCAGTGCACAGCACTGATGTGACCCACGTCTCTTTGCTCTTTGTGTAGAGATCAGTGAAATCCGCAGAATTCACAGCGGAAGTCACCCGAGCTGACCCAGCCCAACTTGGACGGGTCCACCAACTTGGTTTCAATTGCAGGGGTGCATTTGAAAGATGAAACTAAACTGCAGTTTAACTCCTGCTTTACTGGGATTTTAAATCTGCTCTCTGTAGATTTGTGAGACCACGAATGTCGTCAAATATTTCAGTTTAACAAGCATCACTAGTTTGAGAAGTTTTATTTCAATGAAAATGATGGAACGTTTTTGCACGTGCCAAGAGAAAAAAAATTGCTTTGATTTTCTGATGGGCTTCTGATGGATTCACATGTAGCTTTTTTTTATTAGGCTAAAACAATGGAATAAAAAAGTAGACTCATTCGAAGGCTTTGTCAGCTCAGTCCACTGGACCCATTAAATGCCATTATTAACTCTCCACTTGTCTGTAGCAGAACAGACCAGAGCGAAGCAACTTCAAAACTGGGCTTTAATGGCATTTCTTCATATATAAAGATTATTTATTTCTTGCACTGCGACACCTGATTGGTCTTTATAGAAAAAAAGTGATTTTGAATGAAAGGTTCCAACAGTTTGCTAACAGGCCGCCATGACCGTTTTAAGTAAACAACAATTGTTAGTTGTTATGTTGCTGACACCTCCCCCATTTTCAGCACACAGACCAAGCCAGAGAAGACCAGAACACAGCAGAGCAGGAACATGCTGTGAATGGGGGACAGACAGACAGAGATGGAGTGGGGGAACAATTTGCTCAATTTTGACCATCTTCCGTCTAGCAGCGACGGCACGAGAGCCAGAAAATCCAAACAGAGTAGTTTGTTTCCTATGGTGGTATATGTGCTAGGCTACTGCCAGAACTATTCAGTTGCGCTCGCTCAGGATCACACGCTTTGTGCTGCTTCTTTGTTTTCCTGTTTGTGATCTCTGTAAGGCTGCATCATTGATTTTTTTATTTTTTTCTCTTTGCTTTGTCCAGCTCCTTCTTGCTTATTTTTGCATCAATAAATAGGACTGTTTCACTTAAAAGTATTGTGGAAATACTAATGGCCTGTAATGGATGATAATGGATTGTGTTTAATGTACCTTTCATCATTGAAGCCCCCCCACACACAAACACACTGCTCCCCACCCAACTAAAAACACACATACAGATGACCCCACACGAGTTGTCAAAGGAAACTATCCTTTACCTTTTAAGGTTATGTTCCCATCGCCCCCAGCAACGTGCCGTTATTGGCCATTTCCAATGAAAAGTCTATGTAAACACATGCAAATGCGTGTTTTGGGCTACCACGTTCAAAATTCTAGCATCTGCGCATCGCTATGCAAGTTTCTACAATCGTTTTCAGACTCGATGCACAAAAAAAGTGTGGCCACTGAGCTTGCATTGGAAGGGAAACCAGGTTGATCTTTGACTAGTTAAATCAGGGACTTGGGTTTGGTAGTGCCAGCTGATTGAAAACTGATCATGGAGGAGAAAACAAAAATTTTAGTTTGTGCCAGAACTACATAACACCAAGTCTTTCATACATCAGAAGAGAGCTGTGAAAGAAAAAGCTTGGAGCAAGATTCACGAGATTTGCACCGCTTTGACATTTCGTATGGGAAATGTTGGAAACAAGTTCTGTGGACAGATGAGGTTAAAAATGAACTTTTTGGCCGCAATGAGCAAAGGTACATTTGGAGAAGGAAGGGTACAGAGTTTAATGAAAAGAACCTCTGTCGAACAGTTAAGCATGGGGGTGGATCAATCATGCTTTGGGCCAGCAGCACAGGAAACATTTCAAGAGTAGAAGGAAGAATGGATTCCATAAAATTTCAGCAAATTTTGAACACTAACTTGCTGTCATCTGTGATAAAGTTGAAGTTGAAGACAGAATGGCTTCTATAAATGGATAATGATCCTAAACACACCTCCAAATCCACGTTACATTAAGAGGCAGAAACTGAAGGTTTTGCAGTGGCCTTCCTGATCACCTGACCTCAACATCATTGAAAATCTATGGATAGACCTGAAAAGAGCAGTAAGTAACAGACATCCCACGAATCTCAAAGAACTGGAAGACTTTTGTAAAGAAGAATGGATGAAGAAACCTCAAACTGGCTACAACACGCGTTTACAAGCTGTGATACTTGCCAAGGAGGGCACTACGAGGTCCTAACTGAAGGGTGCCCAAACTTTTGCACACATCGTTATTTTGTTTTCTGTTATTTTGAAAGGGAAAATGATGGCAATAAAGACTTTTTTGTGACATATTAAAAGGATGTGTCATTTGTAAACTGAAGCCTTTAGGCAATTTTTAATCTTTCCTTGGGTTCTTTATGAACAATAATAAAACATGTTACCTGGGAGCAAACTTTTGATCCCCACTGTAACTTAACCCCGTCACAGTTAACAAGAGTGAGATCAGTTCACCAGGTATCAGTTTTCAAACCCTTCTTAAAGAGGAAGTGAAAGTGTTAAAGCATATCCTCTTGTTGTGTTTGCTGTAAATAGGTTGTAGATGTTTGCGTTGCAAATGTGTCCATGTGATTGACTTTGATTAGCTAATCATTAATGCATCTTTATTGTAGACTACTCATCCTTCTTGGCTAAGGTACATGTATGGATTTCACAAGTGGCTACATTTTTTCCATGTTTCTGCAGTTTGGAAATTTTGAAAAAAATTATATATTTTTTTGTAAAATTGGACGAGGCAATTTAATTAGAATAACACCTTATGTACATAGGCATTCAAAGTGTTTAAACAATCAATCATATTTTTATGATGAAAAATAACTTAAGTGTAACTGTTGAAAAAAATCATTAGCAAATCATGTAATGGTAAATGGACTTTTGTGGGAAATAGCTACCACTTGGTGTCACTTTCTTCACAGATGGCAAAGCTAAAAGCTCCCTGATATTCCCAATTTAAATAAATGTTGTTTTTTGATGTCTATTCAAATACTAAGTTAGAATATCTGAGAGTTGAACTTTTCTCTAACCTTTTTTTCTGAATTCTATTGTTAGTCCCCTAAACATGCAGACTATGTGCTGAATCATAGCAAACATTCCCGTGGTCGAAGCGCTGTCCAGTCAGCTCGGAGAATGTCATGCAGGCACACTCAGTGGAATGAAGGACTAGTGGCATAAAAAAATGTTAACCTTTCTGTTGACATTTTTGTGATTTACGCCATTTCTGTACATTTTTTTCTTGTCTTGTTTGCATTGTGTGTAAATTTGTATGAAATAATTACTCATTTGTTATCAGGACTTAGAAACATCAAAAGGATTTTTTTTGGCCCTGCATCACAAGAAAGAAGATGAAATTGCAAAAAAAAAAAGCGGTCTGTTGACAAATCAATTGTATTTGTCAATAAAGTTCTATAGATTTAGTCTTGCTGCTTGGCTCAGATGTTGTAAGTTTAGCTAACTGTTGTCTCTATTTTTAAAGGTCTTTATTTTATTTTGTTTACTCAGGCTTTGTGAGAGGTAATCCTGCTCTCTGTGCTTTGTGCATTGAATGTGACTGGATGGAGGGTGGACAATTTACTTTTCGTTAACCTCTCACTGGACTATCCAGGACCTTGTCTTTACTACTTCAATGAAATATGATACTCACAACTCATATCTCTGCACCGTTAAGGTGAAACTCATTGGACTGCTTCAGGAATTCAAACTAAATTACTACTAACTATATTATAAAAGAAATGATTAGATGAGGACTCAAATGAAAAAAAATGTAGCATGTTTTTTGTAGAAAATAGAACCAAATGGATAAATCCAATAACTAAAACAAACTGTACTAACTTTTATTAATAATGATCTTGAAGTTTTGTTTATTTGGCCAATTAAGGGAATAAAGAATAGACACGTTTATTTCTGTATATTTTTATGAGAATACTTAGGAGATATTCAGGACAAACTTAAAGTTTTGCAAGAGCTAATAGAAAAATCCGAAACTCAACAAAAGGAAAGAGGAAAGTTCTATGTTTATGCAAGAAAGTAAAGCTTGGCTAAAGATAAAAACAAACTAATGCAGTTTAATAAACACAATAAAAGAATGCAACACACAACAAACTGTTACATTTTAGTGGCTGGATGAAATAATTGACTGGAATGTGACACAACGCCGGAAACTTAAAACCGTTTCTCATTCTTTTCAGTCTGTTTATAATGTTGTACTGCCCTCTGCTGGTTGGAAAGGTGCTTTTTCACACCTTGCTATTGTCGATTATTTAGTGTTTTTTTTTACATTTCTAAAATTTTCACCAGAATTCGTTTAAACTTCTATTGAGTTACAATTAGGCTACAACATATTTTTAATTTATTTTTCTTTATCTATAATGAAATGGATGTAATGCAGGTAAAGAGACTAATTCCAGAGCCTTTTTGCATTGGCTTTTAAACACAGGTTTAATTCAGAGAAAGTCTCTGAAGTCTCTAAATGCATTATGGCTGTAGTGCATTTAGCCTCTATGTACTGTGATATGCATGAAGATAGAATATGTTACTATACTAGGGAGAAAGAAGCTCAGTTTTGTGGGATTGTGTATGAATAAAAGTTCTACCTCAGAAAAAAAGGCTATGCTTAAATCTGTTTAACAGTATCAAATTAAGTGGCCATAAAAAAATCTAAATTAGTAATATGATCTTTTTAATGTGTGGATTTTTGAACGGAAGTTGAAACATAATCCTCATGTAATCTCTGCCACTAGATGGCGGTGTGAATCTACATATGATTTGAAACTCAGGCTCATAGTTAAAAACCTCTACAGACTCAAACCAGGCAAAAAATAATTTGTGTGAAGATCTTCTAGACATTAGGAACTTTCAACAACTCTATTCATAAAGTTTTTTGTGTTTATTTCTCTTAATGGGATCTAGTTCAAACACTAACAGTGGGACAGGAACTTTTAAAGCCATGAAATTAACTTTTTATGCGTTTGTTTCATACTTTTAAAAGCCTAAAGAGCTGGTAGTAATTACATTTACTCATTTATATGCAGTTGTGTAACTTTTTGTAAAAATTTAACTTGCATCACTTTTACTACATCAAACTTAACTTTTACATGAGTAACTTAATGATCTTATTCAAGTGCAATTTGCTGTAATAGAGTTACATTTTTTCTTAGTAACATTTGTGCCATTTATTCTACGAAAGCACAGTAATATCAGCATAATGTCCGTGTTGGAAGATAATTGCATAAAAAAGCAATTGCCAGCATTCAGTCCTTTATTCCATCTGTGAAATATTAGCTACATTTTTCCACGTGTGTATTTTTAAAAATGGTACAAACCTTATCCAAGCTGTTCAGTGCAACCTGGAAGCTAAAGTTCTTCATGGCTGAAGCACGACTGAGTAGAATATAGATGCAGTATGTTGAAAAACCAGTATTAATATCAACTGCTATCCTATTTTTCAGAATGTTTAGAAACACATTTAACAACTGTACATTTTAGACACCCTAGTAAAATACAGTAAATGTGACTGTTTACACGATCACCGTGCATCAGCTGAACACACTAACATAAAGCATCTCATAGTGGCATAAAGCTGCTTTTCTTCGTGACAGAATCTGCTGTCATTATGTTAATTGCATAAATGGTTAGAGTTGTCAAAAGAATGTTAACGCTGGTGTTACTGGGTTAACGTAGACTTCTACCCATGCATGTAGGTAAATGTTTACATAAAGGTGTGTAAGTATATTAATTTAGAGGATCTGCATAACTTTACCTATATTTTAATATACAAGTATTTGCAAATGTCATATTGTTTATTGAATTTGGGGGAAAAAAATTCTCTTTTATAAGGCACTGCTTCAGGCTGATACGTCAGAGTTAGCCTCAGAGACTTTCTTCTTTCCCTGTCTTTCTTTTGTCCGTGACTGTGAGATGCAGAGTACTAATGCTGAGTTAATGAAACTAGGTCGTTCTAGTTTTTTTTTAGTCTCTAGTCAATGGTCCCTTCTTCCCCAGGACTTTACAAGCTGCTTTTAGCATGAAAGCTAAAATGCCCTCTCATTCCTCCTTGTCCCCTTCACCGCTCAGCCCATTTTTCCATAGTCAGTATTGTGTGTAAAGGGAAAGCTCTGCCAGGACTTACTGGTAAAGTCTATGTGTGCTTTACACTACCCATCTACAATTAAGCCCCAACTTTTACACTCATCTGTTCAATAGACCGCTGTTTCATTGCTCGGGCATGTCAGGCCCCTCAGTAACATTTAGACCACTTGGCAGTGCAGTTCTTTTTCCTGCTTTTTGTGTCTTAAATAAAAAGATTAAACGACATGCTACTCTTTTACCAGTGTGAGCTAAAAAAACAAATTCAGAATCAAATCTTTGTATATTAAAACCATACAATTCTTGTCTTTGACTGAATGTGTTGATCAGTGGCTCTGGATAGCAACAGTTGATCAAACTAACTGCTATTACAGCCTTTGTGACTGCTTCATATTATTTCTGTTAATTCCAGAGAAGTTTGGTTAGTTGACTGCATGCACAACAGTTTCTTTTGGAAAAGTGCTGTTGGGCGTGTCTGCATATTTCTTAGGTTAACTTCTTTTTCTCTCTCTTCACAAAGCCACCTGTTTTTGTTGCTCATACATCACTTTCGAGTGGGGAAAAAAAGGCGTTTATGTTAAGTCCATCTTTATTTAATATTGAGTTAGATCAATGACTGTCAAAGAAATGTTGTCCTATTCTTTTGAAATGATTTAACATATCAAATTCCACCAATTGATTTTTCTCTCAGCACTTTTTCATGAGTAACGGTGACTGTTTTTCATGAAAATGACAGATTTTCTAAAGAAACATTATATTTTAAGTAAAATTGGGCCAGCAATTGAATTGATTTAAGGTATTTGAAACCTGTCTGAAGAAATGAGTTGAATATTTAGGTACATGCTGTAGTCATGTGTTTTTTTTTTTTTTTTTGCTCACCTCAGGACACAGAGTCTGTTAACACAAGTAAAATCCCTTGGATTGTGTTTGTCCTTTACTTGTTGTTTCTTGGTCAGCCCTTTCTAAGCCAGGAGAGGCCCTGGGTACGTGCACATTTTTCACCCCTCTTAGTAGAGGCAAGCTACCATAAAGCAGCCTTTCAACGAGAAGTGACAAGATAAGACCCTAAAGAGAAGGGCTTCTCGAAGCCTGTCATGCAAAGGGCTAGCTCAGAAACTCACTAGGGTGCGGCAAAAATCATGAGTCATTTTAAAAATCCTAACTAAACTAACCATTGAAAGCGTCCCGGCTGCATTTTTGGAATAACAAAGCTCTATGAGCACTTTTGACCTGTGAGTAATTATGACAGCCGTTGTGGGATCACAATGCTGACTTACTGGAAATTTGGAACTGGAACTTGCTTTAAATTTTGTCCAGTGGTCATGGAAACAATTTTTTAGAACTTGCAAAATGCTTAGTTAAAAAGGAAAAGATGTGCAGAGCATCACATGCAGATAGCTGGTAGGTCAATGTGATTTTAGGCACAAATCCTGTAAACAAAAACTGCAGAAATATGACAATGAAAATATGATTGTATGTTTTTGCTGCTTGACAGCGTAAAACTATTTGAGAGCTGGTATCCATTCATGTACAGCTGTTCTATAATGTTCATTGTACTCTGAACCTCTGGGGTTATTGATTTCAGTAAATTATATTTAGATTTTAGCATATTTACAATAGAAATCTTCAGTCACTCCTGTTCTGTTATATTAATTAAAAACTTACCAAGTGATGGCAAAATAAAACACGAGTCCAGAAATTGTTTATCTTTTTATGCAAATCCTGCTGGTGATTTTGTCGTTTTGTGCTGTATTTATTTTTTCACTAAATGTCTGTAATTATGCATGGTTCCTCAAAAAATTTCACTTAAAACCTGAGTCAATGCTGAGCTGAAGATTAGACTGAAATCTGAATTAAATCTATCTTGACCATGTGAATGTGGAAAGCATAATTAAGGATTTTAGTCTAATTTACTGCAAATTGAAATAAAACTACATTAGAATTAAATACAATTCAAAACTTTAAAAAAAATGCAACTATGAATGGGTGTAGCGGAGAGTCACACGGCTTTTAACAAGATGAATCAGCTATCTGCAATGTTTTCCATTTGGCATTAGTTATTCTCTCTCTTAAAATGACCTGTAAATGTGAAATGTCCTGTGAACCCCTCACACAGAAGATGGTCTCTGCTGACGTGTTTGTCTATACGACGCTGTATCAACACAGCTAAAGTCTAAACTTTGGATGTTTCCTTTACCATTCTGGTTATTTATTATGTGAATTTGATCTCCCTGTTTCATAATTCCGGTATCTTTTAATATTTTGTGGCTAATTCCTGGATCATTTCAAGCACTATTGTTCTTCTAAGGGCCACGTTCGCCTTGCTGTAGGGTTAGAAGGAAAATCATTACTAAGAAATTGCAATTTTTTTCATTTTATTTAACTCTTGGAAAAATGGAACTCGGTTCATTTATCACTCAGCAAGCCCTCAGGCTACAGAGAACTTGTGGGGAGTAAGAGCGGGAAAATCACTGAACCACATGCTAATCTCCTTTGATGGTTTATGTAACTCCTTGATCACATGATCACACTTTAACACCTACCTTCCTATCTGTGTTCATTAAGTCCTTCTCCCGTCAGCCGAGCAAACACAGATGTTTGGCACAGAGGTAGAGGCAAGGCTGCACATGTATCAGGAAGCTTCGTCTACTAACATCGCAACTTCAGTAGACATTTCACGCATTAGGACGAGACTTATCTGTTCAGTGGATGTGAGCAGCAACAGCGACGGTTGGAAACCCACAAACAAAGAGCTGTGATTGACACGGCGGCGCTCCTGTGGAGTCTACACGTTTCAGCTGAGCCACGTTTCAATGAGACTGCAGACGATACAACTGCAAGGCCATGAGGAAATGGCCATCAAGATTTTGTTCAGGGAACTAGAGAAGCATCTTAAGAGGTAAACCAGAGAGGGAAGTGTTTGATGTTTTGAAAAAATAAGATTGGTTGGTATGTTTGGATAGTCGGGAATAAAATGTGCATTTTCTGCTCTTATTTATTTATTTATTGTTTGTTGATATGGTGACATTTGTTTCAGCAAGCTGCATGAAATCTAAATATATTCCAATAATTAGTCTTATGTATCTAATTTCCATTCCCTTGAGTTACAGGTGTCAAACTCCCAGCCTCTAGGGCCAGTGTCCTATTTGTTTTCCAACTAACCTGCCATTGTAGCTTCTTATTGGCAAAACACAGCCGATCCAGGTAATCAGCAGCAGGTATAGGGCTGGGTTTCTGAAAAACTAGTAGGATGTTGGTTCTTAAGCTCTGAGTCAGACGCATTTACTGTTTTGAAAATGTTTTCTAAGGAGAAAAAAATCCAAATAGACCTTCACACCTTTGAAAGCCGTGTGTGATGGTCTGCTTGTGATGCAAAGAAACCTTTTCTTTAGGAAATATCCTATTTCAGTTTAACCTAAAAAGATGAAAATGCACGTGGACTTTGACTGGAAAAGTAGAGCGCCTGCTTCACCCAGCTTATTATAATGAAGGTCATATCACTGGAGCTGCTTCACTAGGTCACTGGGCTAGTTTTGACTTGCAGCCGCTCTGTCAATTGGCTGACCTACCTTATTTTTGTCTTCATAGAGAGTTAATAATATGCTGTGTACTGGATTTAGATCAGTTTGTTTAAATGGCTCATTCTTTCATTAGAGAAGACTCAACTTAAGTTAAACTGCATCATTAATTCAAGATTATTGAACTATACAAAGGAGAAATTCATGCGACAGAATAGATTTATATTATTGTGGAAAGTGTCATTAAATAAGGTTGACTTGACTTTGTACACCAGGATGGAAGCATCTCAGCTGGTTAGTATTCACCCTAAGTGCTAAATCAGCAGAATTAAGAGTAAAGAAGCAATGAGAGGAGGCTAACTGACAGGGTGACCCGTCTCCTAAACCCGTAATTACAGTTGACAAAGGAGAGAGCTGCTGGTTATCTAAAGCTCAAACCAAGACGTACCATTTAGCTCCTGTACCTTTGAGAGGAGACTAAAGGAAAAGAAGGGAAGAGGGTTTTTGTATTGGTTTGCTTGTTGCGGAAAGCTTAATAACAGCTGTTCATTTAGTATGATTTTTTTTTTTAATTGGCTGGTTAACTTGCACATTTTCGAAGAAAACCAACTGGACTAAAAAGTCAAGAAACTTTATTTTCAGTCTATTTAGTTGTAAATTTGACACATTTTCTGATAAGTAAAAACAAACAAAAACTGCATTTCATTGGAATGCATTGCCATTAAAAATAATCATTAAAGTGGGAAGTTAAGGTTCAATGATGTTCTCCGAACAGAACTCTGTTTTTGACTCGACTTGATGCAAGTATAAATATGGAAATCTCTCACCAAGAACTCGTGTGCACATGGAACTTCAAGAGCTAATGCGGTTCTAGCTGTTTGGGTGCATGACGAGTTCCAGTCATAGATGAAGCCGGAACAGATCAGAATGACTTAGAGCGTCTTTTTCTGGTGATTTGGTCTCTTGGTATAGTTGGTACAAAGCTGTTTTTAAATGGGATTATAGGGAGCAGGACCTTAAGACTGCAGCTGGTAAACAAATCAGCTTAACAGTTCATTGTGCTGTGTCATCACAGTTGGCATTATTATGGTAGTGATGATATCCAGTGAATTAAAGTGTCTTTGGTGACAAAGTCTATCTTGAATCTGTTAGCAGAAACCTTGAAAGGCAGAGTACATTAAAACTGTTGCACTAGAGTATTTTTATATATAAATATCTAAATCAAAATGTGTTTTTCTTTAGTGTAAAAATAACTTTCTTTTTTTTTTTCAAAGTTGTTGTAAAATGTATTCTTACTTTTTCTCATTCGTCTCATTAGTTCTAAATGAAAAAATAATAAAAATAATGTTCTAAGACCTTTGGTTAATTCATGAAACAAAGTGACCAACCTACAAACCATAAAGTCAGAGTTCTAAGTCTGTAATTTACTTGCTTACACCTGTTTCATCACAGACACTAGAAGGCCTAATATATTTTAAAGTTGTTTGCCTCATGTTTTTTATGCCTGTCGAACGGAAACCCCCAAGGCTTTTTCCTTGTTTCTGTGCAGCTTCCCACATTTTGCTCTCTTTAACACCAGCACCTCCTATCTAGGTTTTATTTGTCCTAAAGTTACATATTATGACAGCCTTGTATGCACTCCCAGTTTTTTGTCAAAGCTCCATAACGCTTAGAAAGTTTTCATAAAATAAAAAAGCATAAAATAAATCTTTAACGTATTTAGGATGACCTTTTAAATATGTACACATGTATTTCTGTTTTTTCCAGTGTCTGGCACTGTGCAGGGAGTGTTGTGTGTGGGAGCTGTAGGGTGCTGTTTTGCGGGAGTCTGAAAAATAAAAATATTGCAGAATTTGTGTGTTCAGGACACTCCTAGTTTTTGTGTCTTCTGGGCACTTTTGAGTGTGTTATTGAGTCAGAAAAAAAATAGACAAACTTTTGCAAAAGAAACACAACAAAGTGGAACAGAAAACATGTATTCAAGTTGCAGCAAAATGTTGCCGAAGTCCAAGAATCAAATAACAAACTAAAGTGAGACAACAAATAACAAGTTAAGGTACAGAAGTGGATTAAGGTCGGTCGGTTTGAATTGGAGTGAATTGGATTTGAAGTATAATTTGAGAAAAATTGAGCAGTTTATTAAACGGTTTATTTGCTGAGATTTGTTTTGTGTACATCTTAGTTTAGTTCCATAAACATACCTTCTGAAGTGCATTTTTTTTTAAAACCGAGTACCTATTGAACAAAAATGTCTTTCAAATCTTTTAATTTTCTTTTTTGGTGCATTGAAGTTTCACAGCAATCTTTTCTGGGATGATTCAATGACTGAACTTTGCTCTCACTTTTGGCCACATGGGGGCGATATATATACACAGACAGAGCGGTAGTAGGAACCTGTCTTTGACAGCTCAGACTTGCTGCATCACTTTGAAATTGTGCCCTTACTTTCACGTGTACATGTTTCTATGTTGTTGGCAATGGTGACAGAGTGCATATTTTTATTACAGTGCATTTCTATACTGATTTAAAACAACGTGGTTGGAAGTTTCTTACGTGTTTTCAAGTGTTTTTTTTTTTCTTTTTTTTCGAAAAAAAAAAAACTATAGAATCTACAATACTAGAGTCTAAAAAATGTTTGGCATTTAGTGAGTGTGTCTCGGGTGTTTCCTTGGTCCCTTCTTCTCCTGAGTTGGTGTATGCAAAGCTCGTCTGCTCAGACGCAAAAGGAGGCGTTCCCAAATGGCGTGTCGCGCCGTTCGACCAATCAGAGGACGGCTTCTCCTTGCGCTGCTGAATAAATTATGCGGACTCGTAGAAAACCGCAGACCTTTGTGTAGCGTCGAGATGAGCTGACCTTGGCTTGAGTCCGTATCGCTGCGGTCGGTACCCCAGCTTTCTAGTGGACCCTGGTCCTGAAGGGTTGCGGATGCGCGTGGCAGAGCGCCCTGATCTCCTGGAAGCGGCCTTGCTCAAGAGCGGTGGAAAATGAACAGCGTGAATTCGCCGTGCTACAGCGTTGCTATGGATCTAGGCGTCTGCCAGCTGAGAAATTTCTCCATATCGTTTTTGTCGTCGCTGCTGAGCGCAGAGAGCTCACACGTCCAGCTCGACAAAAGGTAAAAGCGCCGTGAAACGGCTTCTCATTATTCAGGACGTGTCCCAT
The DNA here is from genome assembly GCA_014656515.1 of Oryzias celebensis. Classification (NCBI taxonomy): domain Eukaryota; kingdom Metazoa; phylum Chordata; class Actinopteri; order Beloniformes; family Adrianichthyidae; genus Oryzias; species Oryzias celebensis. The sequence continues at coordinate 14,233,195 of BNCR01000017.1, read as the reverse complement.
TCACCTGCTCCGCGTTCGTCGGTGCTACAGTACCATTGTTTTCTCACAGGACATTACCATAAACGCTGCCCAGGAAAGCCAAACGAGGAACGGCTTTATGCTGGAAAGTAGACCGTTTTATAGACATTTCCAGATGCTTCCTGTGAAGGCCCACATTCTTGTAGAGGGAGAGACGGCGCTCGTCTCCCATCTTTCCCCACTGCAGCAAACGGTGATGTTTGACTCCCCTTTTCTTCTTTTACAGCTCGTCCGGAGCCAGTGTCGTCGCCATAGACAACAAAATTGAACAAGCAATGGTGAGTTTTCATCCATACCATCTCTTGAAGCTGTGGTGTCAACTAGCTGCGTGGTTTGGATGGGTTTTCTTAAATCCAGAGGCGAGACATCCATGTAAACCTGTCTAATAAGACTGGTTTAAATCATTTGTACTGCTTTAGACGTCTACATTTAATAGAGAATATGCTAATACCGCATTTAATAAAACCTCTGAAGTACAAGTATTTACTAGTGAAGACAAATAATTCGTCTTCTGGGTTCCATGTAGATTATGACAGCATCACGTTTTTTTAAGGTAACGACAATGTATTTCTCTAACCAAGATTAGTCTTTATCCGACGTTTAATAACAGCGGTGGTTGTGTTTTTATATTTTCTATAAATTGTTTTTGTACAATAAAACACAAACGGTGACTGAAATTAAATCTACTTTACCCGGATAGCTTTTAGGGTTTGTTTCTTGTTTCACTTTCTCCGTTGTTAGGTCTGTTGCTAGGCAAAGCTGAAGGCTCTTGCGCATGGTTAAAAATATCTCCAGCTTTGATTGGCTGTCACAAACCCAGCTGTGGGCTGTCTTGGTCACGTCACAGCCTGGGAATATTGGGAATATTCTCATCAAATTTTCTTTGATAATCGCCTGACAGTATCATCAAATTTGATCTAAACAAAATAACCTGCTAGTTTTATTCCTATTTTGCTTAGGATGAATTTGTTTTATTACAACATTTACTCAACAAAATTTGAATGAATAAACAGATTAAATTGTTGGTTGTTAGTCAAGTGTACATCTGCCTTTGCAACATTTTTCTGGTAGAATTGAACCACTACAGTTATTGTGTTAATGATAGAACTGGGTTAGTTAACTTGTAATATTTTCTATTTAATTATGCATACTTCATTATATTACTTCTTTTATCATATCAAGTTTAAACTCCTAAAACATTTCCATCTTGATTTTGCTAATAGTGGTTTACAAAAAAAAACCCATAAAATTTGATATTTTTATTTTTAAAAAGTTGTGTACATCTTTTTTCAAGACATGTTTTGTATATGAGCAACATAGTTTTTTTTTTTTTTTTTTTTTTTTTTTTTTAAGGACCAACTCCTATAAAAATTGTTCTTTTGGTGTTTTTAACATGTAGCATTTTTCTGTCATGATGGCGGATATATATCAAGAAAGTTAAGGGGGGAGATTAAAAAAAAAGCTGCTTGAGTTGGAAAAAGCTTGTTGGTGTGATGTAGGACCTACAACAGCAAGCCACAAGCTCCTGCTCCGCACCATTCCACTTGTAGACAAATAGATCTCCTAAAGTCTTTTTTTTCCTGGTCCGAGCTGACATCTGGCTCAAAAATGTACAGCTGGATAGCCTTGATTATTGCTCACCGTCTTTGTTGCACCGATAATGTTAAGTTGGAGTTGTGAGAGTCTGTAAGTTGGCATGAGAAAGTGAGATGATGTGAAATGAGGGAAGGCTAACTCTGCGCCAGCAGCCCCACCCACAACCCAGAGGCAAGTTTCAAATGACCTCCTGCGGCTCTGCAAAAACTCTCGTAGAAAATGAGACAGTTTTTTATTTCTTTCTTTTTTTCTAATTTTAAATTTTGGCTAAAAACGGCATAATCGTGATTAAAAGACCACAGGGAACGATTTACAGTAGGTCAAAAGATGATCGGAGTGGGACTTTAATTAGCTAAGCTTTATCTGATGATGAAACTGTGACATAACCAACTTTCTGTTAATGGATGTTAATTGTTTAGAATAACCTTGTGTCCGTCTCTGCAGGATCTGGTGAAGAGTCACCTTATGTATGCTGTGCGTGAAGAGGTAGAGGTCTTAAAGGAGCAGATCAAGGAGCTGCTTGAGCGGAACTCTCAGCTGGAGCAAGAAAACACACTGCTAAAAACGCTGGCCAGCCCAGAGCAGATGGCTCAGTTCCAGGCCCAGGTTCAGACCGGCTCTCCACCCGCCGCTCCAACAGCAGCCTCAGCAGGAACCCCAAGCACCGCAACCCTCACCCAGCCTGCCTCCCACAGCTCCGGCCCCTCTGCGTAGCCCGGTGTGTGGAGACGAATTGCCTGCCTTGTCCCGTTTGAGTTCTGCTTCAGCTGCAGAGCCAAACTTTGCCTTCTACAGCAGGAGGTTACGCTGTCAAAACCGAGAATTTGCACATATTTATCTCTGATGGGTGAAGCCCGTGGGACAGAACTCCACGGCACAGTGGAGAAGAGACAATCTCTAGAATGCTACGAGGATTTGTTATCAGAAGAAACTGAATCATCAAACATTTGCCAAAAAAAACCCTTGGTCAACAAGAATGTCTTACCGAGAAAATCATAACAGCTTGTCTTTGACAACAACACACCATAGATAAATAAAATAAAATCACTGTGTCTGGATTTTAAGTGATATACTGATGATGGAGCAGTAGGACGTGGAGGATTGTACTGGTTATTGCCTGTTATCCTGAATTATGTAAACTTAAGCCTCTCTTTTTTTAAGGCTAGATCCTAACTTATAAGAGAGACTGGTTGAAATAAAAAAAATGAAGAATGAGCATTTATTGTAACAACAAAGCCCCCATCTGGAATGGGGTGGGTTAGTAGGGAGGATATTTTTTTTGAGGGAGGGGTTGGTGGGCAGGATGGGGTCCTTGAATTACACTTGGCAGCATTGATGATGTTACTTAACCTGAGGGTTGGTGGGATAAACAAAACGTTTCTTATGGAGATGATGAAATGAATCTATTTTCAGTATTTCACTTTCAAGCTGCTGGTTTTTGCCCTTTTCAGAGCTCATTGTTGCTGTTTTTTCAGCTCTGCAGTGGCATGACATTGAAACCTTTATTTAAAAGGGTTGGAAAAAATGGGCTAAGCTGCACGTTTTTTTTGTTTTTCTTTTTGGTTTGATGTTTTTTTTTTTTTTTTTTTTTAAATCCCTTAAATATGATGGGCAGAAGATGTACATTTCTGTATAGTTTAACTACGATGTAAAATAGTGAGGAGGTTGAGAAGAGGGGCAAAAAAAAGATGCTATCTAGGTTACACAGATTGATGCAGATGTGCAAGAAAAACAACAATGTTGCCTGGTCTGTGTTTTATTGCTGATTTTTCATCACTCTGGATCTACAGGAGATGAGCTGAACTGACAACAACCAACAATGTTTTTCCTAATATCTTAGTGGAACATTAACTGTAAAATAATTTTTGTTACTTTCTTTTCTTTTCTCCAGTATTGCACTTTTAAAAAAAATGTTTCTTCTTTTTTATTTTTATTATTTAGAATTGCAAAACTTGGATCTGAAAATGCAATCTTAAAGAAGAAGTGATGGAGTTGTTTTTTTTTTTCTTTCCATTCTGTGTATCAGTTGTATGCTCATGTTCTGTGCATGTTTTTCGCAAATACCGGATTAGATAATGTAACACAAATACCATACAATTGCACTTGACATCTGCACATCAAAACTTTCAATAAACTTGCTTAATGAAGAGTAAAAAGCCCAGGAACTGTTTCCTTCCTGATTTTTCCATAGGACTGTGCCTGCTAGATTTTAAAGGATCGAGCATCCTTAGAAATTACTTAGTACTTTTTAAACGCGTGACCTCACAAATATATGTCTGGAAATTCTTGGTTCTTCAGGGTAACAAGACTAAAGGTTAATCTAGAAAAGGGGTGTCCATACTTTTTGCAAAGCGGGGCAGATTCTGAGGGGGAAATGTTTGGCCTGTATTCTTTGAACCATTTTAATAGCATTAATTGCAAATGAACCATTTTTTTATTGAACATTTTATTTTAACGGCCTACTTCTCACTTTTTCACATTGAAAACAGATGCAACTAGATACGTTTTTTTTACCGTTACTGTCAATTGACCTATTTTTCACATTGTTCATTCCCAGTTTGCTTGTCATAGTCTCTCTCGACATTAAACTCCATGAAAACAGCCATATTAGACACAGTGACTGGAACAATGTGCTAATTTCCATTTGTCCTAAAAGTGGTGGTCCTTATTGTCAGCCTTTATTTTTTTAATTTACAGTTGACATTTTGGAAACGAGTTGAAAGTGGCACAGAAGGATCACACAGCAGGTTTGGCACAGGTTTGCAACGGCTTAAAATGTAATTTTGCTGACGACAATCAGGAAATCGTATACACATTTATTTAGAAGATGGCCTGCGGGCTGGACTTTGGACATGCCTGATCTGGAAGATGTGTTGCTCACCTGAGGAGCTTCTTTGGTTCTTCTGAAGAAGCCACTCGAAAAAGCTTTAAAAAGTTTTACTTTACAAGATTTATGTTAAATGCAATTTATGAATCAGAAACACAGTTAAAAGTTGTAACAATTTGGAAAACTCCCTTTTTTGTCTTGGAATACTTTATTGCTGAATGCATTGGTCAGATTTTCTGACTGTGCATTCCAGATGACTTAGAAGAAAGCACTTTCCCTCAAAATAAAAGTTGAAAAATGTTTTAAGAGACAACTCTTTAAGAAAAAACAACTTTTTTCAATTATTTATTTAATGGTTTTCATTCAAAAGCATTAAAATGTTCACATTTCTAACTCTGCTAAACTCTTAAATTCAGCAGTTTTTGACAAAATACTGAGTTCTACCATCCAGTGACATTTCTGTTCATTTTCTTGAGCAGAAGGATATTTCAGCACCATGGAGTCCCTTTAATACACACGCAAAAGTAAATTAAATCATTTTAGATTTAAAGTCCATATTGAATTGGATTTCATAATTTTACCAAACAAAAGAAATCCCCTTTAAGTTAATGTATTCTTGGTAGAATTGAAGCTTAGAAATCCGACTCGTTAAACAGAGACCTGTCGACCTCCTTATATAACATTCTAAATCTACTGACTAATGTTTAACTTGCCATTCAATTATTTTATCACAGTCCCATATAAAGAGTCCTTCAGGATTCCTCGAAGTCTTTCAGTCGGACAAGGTGTTATAAAAGAACATAACAGTGTGTCTTTTATACAGCTTATCAAGGATTCATTCCTAATAAAACAATACTGAGAATTCTAAATGATCCAAACATACTTGAGAAACTGTTGGAACTGAAATGTCACCTTAAGAACCTCGTGGTACATGACGCTCTCCTCGTTCATTTCCCAACAAAATACATGAATGTTTGTCAAGTCAAAGTTTATTTAAAAAGCACATTTTAAACAACTGTGCTGTACATTAATAAATGTTGAATAATTAAGGCAGGATAAATAAAAATCAAACATAGGAACTTTAAAATAATGAAGGATAAATTAAAAAAAAGAAAAAATATATAATAAAAGGGGAAACAATCTTAAAAAAAAAAAAAAAAACGCAATAGATGTCACCCAAATGATCAACATTTATTTGCAAAAATCTTTCGTTTCTCACAGTACAGATGAAAAGTCAAGTCACAGGTATGGCACGGTGTCACACACCCACACACGCACGCACACTCAAGCCAATGAGGAACCATGCCTTCCAGCCGGCGTGGTTTTATACTGTCCATAGAAAGGCTGTCAGTCCCACAGACTGCAACACTGTAAACGCTGATTCAAGGCAGGGAAGGTGGTGTGGGGTCACATCCCCATCCGGATGCTCTGGATGATCTGAAAGATAGCTGAGAGGGAAAACGGACACCATCAATGAAAGGGTCCACAATATGAGCCCAATAAAAATCTCATCTGTAATCTGCACTAATCCCCAGGTCTCATCCTAATCTGGGACGGACTGTAAAAAGCACCAGTACCTGATCCGCAAACCACAAAGACAAAGAGAGCCAGCAGCCAGGGACCCACGGGGTACTTCTCTTCCTGCGGTCGCTGCGTAAAACAAAAACATAAAAAAATGCCTTACATTCATAAAGTTCATACAAAAAAAACCCCAAAATAAAAACACATTCATGTCTTTGATATCTTAGCTCAGATTCTCTACTTTTGCTTTCTGAGTAAGCCTCCTTTCACATCTCATGCTGCTATTCATCACAGCTGTCTTCAAGAACAGCTCTGTGGACACTTTCTACAGACAACCCTTGGTTGGAAATATTCAGTCTGCTCCAACATTTTGCTTTTTTTTGATTTGAAACTTTTTAAGTTTGTCACTAGATTGTTTAGTTAGCATGTCTCCAGATCAGTAAAGATGAAACGGAACGTTCCAACGTTCATTCTGTCTTTTTCAGAGCAGAAACAAATTTCACATTCAGTTGGAATAGAGCTTCATTTAATCTAAGTATTAAAATAAAACATTTTCCTCTGAAATTCAAAAGCTGTAGTCATGTTTATGTACATACCCTTGGCAAAAAGTAGTTTATTTAGGTGTACTACAAGTATGTTTAGTCCATTTTAAAAGTGATGTGGTGTCATTTTTACATACTATCTATACATAGTAAACTTAAACATTCAAATTAAGTCTGAAGAAGTATTTTACAATACATGTGCATGGTCTATATAGTATACTTGCTATACTTATACTCAAGTATACTTAATAAATTTCGCTTCAGTTGTACAACGTTTTGTTAAGGATAAGCAGCATGCTTAAAAAGCAAAAAAGGTCCAAAGATAAACTAGACATGAGTACACCTGAAAGGGATTATATATATAAAAAAAACTTGGTTAAACATTACATTTAAGTGATTAAAAACAAAAACAGTTTAGGTAAAGGCTTAAAAACCAGCATGGGGGCAGGATGACTGCCCTTCAGTCAATTCAGAGATAAATGTACTCCACTGCTTCCAAAAGCTGATTTTTATCGCTCATAAAGCAACAAATGAAAGCCGAGTAAATCCAATCAAGGCAATTAAATCCTTATCTTCAAACGAGCGTATCCTTTCACTTGCCCCCCATGATTGTTGCTGATGGTCACACTGATATGCTAAATCCTTTTATGAAAATCCTCATCTCTCCTGGCTCTTTGACTAAATGAGAGAACATTCTCCATTAAAAGTGGTGAACAGTGGACTCAAGGGTTTGACTTTTGACCTTTTCACATCATGTTTGTGCGGAAACTTGAAAAAACAAAAGTAACATCATTTTAAATCAAACTGACACTGATAAAAAAGATAGGCTGCACTTCACTTTTGCTCATCCAGTTTCTGAACCCACTTAACCCTTTTTGTGGTCATGAAGTTGCTGGAGCCTATCCCAGATGCTTTCAGGCAAAGGCGGGATACATCACACACAGCTCCAGCTAGGGACAACTTTGGGTCACCAATGAGAAAACCCTAACATGCACATGGAGAACATGCAAAACTCCACACAGAAAAGACCCAGTCCTTTTCATTAGACCCCGGGAATCAAACCAGGGCCTTCTTTCTGCGAGGTGTTAACCAGTACTCCACCATGTGGTCTTAACTTCATTTTTTTCTCCATATTTGTCTAAAATACCATCAGATTTTAGAGAAGAAGAAATATAATACAATGATGATAATCTAAAATTAAAAACAAAGGAATTTAAAACCCATCTCACTTCCTGCTAACATCAATCTCTACATATAAAGGAGTCGACTCTCAGAAATTGTTTTTATTTTTACTTCATTAAAAACAGAAAAATCTGATTAAAGTCTCCACACCGATCATCTTTTGATCTATTTTCAAAGCGTTACCAGTGGTCGTTTAATAATTTTTTAGATTTGTCTTGTTTTCTAGGATATAGTTTCTGCAGAGTGGCAATTAACGCTAATTCCCTCTAGCTTACAACCCCTCACACCCCCAACAATTTACTGTTTAAGAAAACTGGACTGAGTGACCCCCTCGCGTTCCAAATAGGATGTTACTGCTAGTCCCAAAAAGTAGAAATCTCATAGACATCAACAGAAAAATAAACATTTTTCTATTTGTCGGAATATCCATTCTCGCTCTGCTACATTTTTTAGCATGTTTCTCATATTTTTCATAACATTTTTGCTGAAGTGCACATTTTTCTAAACTAAAAACTGACCAATCAGCGCCTCAGCCCACTTTCAGTGGAAGGGGTGTGGTCTGCTAGCAAGCTCACTCCTGATTGGAGAGAATGGTTGCCATAGAAATGAAGACTCAGACAAATTTGAACCAATCACTGTTTACTGATGACTTCTGGCTCCAACATGGCAATGATTGTATAATGGATACTGGTACTAAATTGATTTTCGTTGGAACCAGAAGCAAGTAATTTCCAATAGGTGATGTCACACTTCCAATTCTCATGTACAGGTAATGCCTCCAACACAACATGGCGAACAATATCAATGCTATCCCGCCATACAGTTTTGAGCCAAATACGTACATGGATCTGGATTCACAATGATTTCAAGAAAGAAATACTCACAAGAGCAATTTTAAACTTAATTTCCTTATACGTGTCCTTCACTATGAGAAAAATGCCACAAGAACATTTCTCGGTTTTGCATGTATACATATATCATGTGGGTATTTAAAAACTCTTTAGCAGCTATCTATTTATTGAAAATAATAAGAATTTGTGTTTGTATAAGGATAAATCCTACAGTCTGATAGGGAAGTGGTCACAGCGTAAACACAAAAAAACATTTTTTTTTTAAAGACACTATAGTAAAATCTAAAAGAATTACAAATGTATGCAAACTTTACTGTCAAACTTTACTGTCCTTTTACTTCCCCAAAAAAGGTTGAAATCCCACTGACCTGCCCTGACCCCGACAACTATCGAGAGTTAAAAGCAGCATTCGTGAAAATAATAAGAAAATTCAAACACCCTGAACGCTTTTATTTACTGAAAACACAACGAGTTTGGGCTGAAAAGGTCCTGAGTCACGCTTTACGGCACTGTGCGTGAACGGCGGCTGACTTCTCCGTGTCCTCGTGCGGCGGCGTTCACGCGCCTCTGATGGCTGATGTGCCCCCCCGTCCCTCTCCCCGCCCCCCAGCATCTGGATGCGCGTGAAGGGCTCACCAGCGTCTTGGCCACGTTTCCTCTCTGCGTGATGTTTTTGCTGTGTTTCTCGTTGGCCATGCGGATCCTCTGTTTGGCCACCATCTTTCCTTACAGAGCGAGGAAAACAGCAGAGGCTAATTTATTATCTCCGCTTCACACAGCTACTTTCTGATGCTGCAGGCGGATGACGGCAGCCTCGCATCCAGAGAGAGGATAGTGGCGGGCAAACACAGGAAACTGATGGGGGTCCTTTCAAAATAATATCACAACTGTAAGAAAACCCCCCACAAAGGTTCGCAAAATGTTAACGTCATTTCTTTTTAGTAAAATACAAACATTGTTTTCTCACTAACGTCTTATTGGTATTTTCGTATGTCTATCAAAAATTGACAAAGAAAGGCAGACCATAACTATTATTTTGAAGGCACGAGAACAACAAGCTTCCTGTCGTTGAACTTTACAATGTGCTGCTCGTGTCGAACGTTAGTTTTATTTGATTGGGACATAAATTATTTCACCTAATGGGTCCAAAGCCATTTGGAAAGTTATAAGTAATAAATATGGATGCACATTTAGGGCTTTTGCACAATATTACACACACGTTGGGCACAAGCCTAAAAGAAAACCAAAAAACGTTTCTTATTACTTGAAATATCCTAAGTTAAAACAGCTTAATACTTTACTTTGGGATTTGCCAAAAACTTATTAACAAACAAAAGACTAGTTCAAACCAGAAAATATTGATTTTAATTAATTCATTACAAATGTTGAGGGCAGTCACCCAAGAAGACTCTGTAACTTGGCTTTTTACTGTCCAAAAACCTGGTTTAATAAATGGGTGAAATCATTGACTGTATGCAGAGAACTGGAATGAGTGACCCCTCCCCCTTTGCGTTCCAAACAGAAAGTACTCTCTGGCTCTAAGAAGCCAAAACCCTATAGAGTTTCATATGGAAATAAGCAGCTATACCCAGTCATTCTTTGTCAGAATAACCATTCTGCTTCTAATACATTTTTTTAGCTTGTTCTTGCTAATCCTAATTTTTTTTATTGTATGTTTTCTTTATCACAAGTTATTCAAGTTATAAACTGACCAATCAGATGCCTCAGTAAAAGCATGTGGTGCCTGCTGCCCCCCATCTTTAACGTTTAATTGACAGATGCTCTCGAGCCCAGTTTCAGTGGAAGGGGTGTGGACTTTGAACAAGGCCATTCCTGATTGGTGACAGCAGTTACTATAGAAACGTTGACTCAGACCGACTCGGACCAATAACTGTCATCTGGCTCCAACATGGCGATGTTCGTATTGTGAAAAAATGGTGACTGAATTGGTTTTATTTTGCTGGAGCAGAAGGTAAGGCATTTTGTATGGGTGACGTTACACCCGATCTGTCCAGTTCTCCATATACAGTCAATGGTTGAGACAAGCAAAGCTTTTAACACTTGAAAACTGTTATTCTTTGACACAAACCAGTGGTTTCAAACCTTAGTTCTTTAAAGTTACAGCCCTTCTGGTTCTAGGGGAACTCAGCCTTCTCTCTTTGTGATTTTTCTAGATCAGGTTTCATTACTTACAAGTTGGTAGTACAGGCCTGTCTCAAAAACAAGCAGGGCAGTAGCTCTTAAAGACCAGGCTTGAAGAACACTGACCAAAGCTGACTTCAAACCATAGACATAAACACACTTTAAGCTGTTGATTGTTGATTTGAACCACAAGCTTTTCATTTTAACTGTTCAGGGCATCATGGTATAACACAGGGAAATGTGTGAAAGTATCAGTACAGAGGGTGAGTTTACACCGGAGGGTTAAAAAAAAGAAGAGTAATAGTTTAGAGTGTTGATCTTTTATGTCCCGACACACAGATCAATTGGTCACAACATCCTGACATGATAACGCTCATGTCAGAGTTACTGATGCCTTCAGTGACCCTACCTCAGAAGTATGTACAAGAAATTGATAGATAGGACTTTACTTGATCCTACAATGGAGAAATTGATGTGTTACCATAGCTTCAAAATTAAAACAAATAATAAAGAATAACAGATGATAAATAGCACTAAAATATACAATAAATGACACAATGAACTGTCCAGTGTCTATGAGGCGTTGTAGGATCGAGCTGACAGCAGTCCATGACAATCCACTTGCTCCATCACATTGCTCTAAATTACAGAGACTTGCTTGTAACAAGTTCACCACGAGTCAGTCTCAAGAGTGTCCCCCCTTTTAGCATATGATCAAGTTGGGAAAAAAAAGACACATATGCAAACAACCGTACTTTCATTTTTACTTATATGACGTCTGCACATTTCTGAGTCAGTTACAGCTCTCAACCCTCACCCCCTCTCACATGAAGAGTGAGCCTTCTGCTGAGAGTGAAAGCAGGGCAGCGACACAGTAGTTGTTGCCTAGCAACTGAAACAGATAGCCTGCCTGGGGAGGGACAAACTCCTCAAGCTGAGAGAGGAAAAGCCAGTCTCAACATCTGACTCATGAGGGGGACTGATGAGTGTGTTGTTTTTTTTAATGCTGAACACACGAAGAGTGGGATTCTCTTTGTTTTCCCTTTCAGTTCAAATGAAGCAGCTGCTGTTGAAGATGGAATATAAAACGGAAATAAAGCAGTTCAGCCAGATAGGAGAATGCTGGTTTTGATGCCTTCATCTTTAATGTTGACATCCTAATTTTAAAGTCTTTACAAAATATGCTTTTCATTGTTGCTTATTATTCTTGCTTTGCAAAAATAAATAACTGTCTTTACAGCCAGTAAGTGTGGTAACCCTACAGCCTGGCATCTTCATGTGTGAGAGACAGCACAGGTCAACAGAGGTTGCAGCTGCAGATCAAATGTCTCTGTATGCTAAAAGCTCGCAATGAGGCATTACTTTGCTTTCTCTTTCCCATCCCCAAAGATCTACATTGTCTCTTTGTGCACGACAGAGAAGGTGAGAGCACCTGAGATGCAGGAAATACGAGAATCAGTGCTGCGTGGAACAAAAGGCGCACAAAGGAAAGCAACGCTGACAGAAGAAGAAAGAAGAAAGAGAAGCTAAAGTAGGAAGAGGATACAACTTAGAATAGAACTTGAACTGGCCTTTCAATGGAGATGTGAGAAGTTACTGCTGAAAAAAAACTGTTTTTTTATAATTGTTTTCTTACATATGCAATGTAAATGACGGAAGTGTTTTGTTTGTTTTGAATTTTCAGGTCATTTTATGTATAACAAAAATATATTAAATGCTCAAAAAAGGGTTGGGCAGAAAAAAATCGTATTAATTCTTATCCTCAGTTTTACTATATTTTATTCAAACATTTATAGATATTAAGCATGAAATCCTAAACATAAAAGAATTAAAGAAATACATGTAAAAAGTCATGACTGTCTGTACATTATCCCATTAGGCTTCTTGTTTTCTATTTTATTATTAAGATTTACAGTTTAAATTATTAAATTGTACAACATTTTTACTCATTTTGATGCTTTCCTATGAGCATTTAATGACTTTCTGTTTATAATGTTCATTTAACTATTTCATTTTGTGTTTGAATATAAAAAATCAATCAGTTAATACATATACATGATGAGTCTTCATTTGAATTTAATAATATATGTTAAAATTGTTATTTGAGCATAAAGATACTCCAGTATCAAAGAAAACAAATGTGTAAAGCAGCAGCCAAATGCAAAAAGTTTGCAGAATTACAGGTGTAAGACTTAAAAATAAATATTTTGCACGTGACAGCCAGGACTTCTGATCTGAAACCATCACGGGAAATCTAAAGGATTTGCAGTTGAAAACATATTCAAAGCATCGCAGCAGAATAATCCCGCTCACTGTAACATGAGGAAAATATTTGGCCTGATTTTTGGTGTGTTTACCTCCGACCTGCTCTAATTATGGTTAAAACTGACCTTGTGGAATACAGACACGTGCTTGAGTCTCCTCAGGAGAGGAGGGTAAACAGGGATTGACCCCAGAGAAAACAAACTAAACGCTGGAGATGAATTCAGCTGCAGAAGAAGGGAGCTTTGGCAGAGGAAGAAGGAAGGAAACGCTTGACGGTGGCCCTTTTAGGGTGTGTCATGAACAAAGTGAGGGTCTATGTGGAAAACGGTTCAAATTCATTTCATCCAAAGCACACTCGCTGCTTTTCTTCCCATTTGCTGACCCTGCCCCCTCCATCAGGCAAAGACAGAGCTGCACGTGTCGCTGAACGCACACCAAACTGCAGTCTGTTTCATGTCAGCCTGCAGGGATGTTCAATCCACTCAGACTTTACACTTCTCTGTTATGCTCTGTACATGTATGCACATTACATAGATGGAAAAATCCCAAACCTTTATTTCTTGAATTTGGGATTTTTATAGGTCTATGACAAAAAAGATTGTAGGATGTTTTTATGAAACTTAATGTTTAAAGTGTAAACTGTATAAAGGGTTCATGTGCAAAACATTAACACATAATTGAACTGATCTCTTTTTAGAATTTAGCATTTTATCTCATTTTTAAAAATATCTTAATGTACTTTTTACATTTAGATTATAAAATAAATGTTACATAGAAGATATTTATTAATGCAGTAAAAAATGCAGTTTTGAAAAGAAATGGTGCAATGTCCATGAAAACAAATCAAAACAAACGTGCATGATTGTAAGAAAACCAAACCAATCGCCTCACTAATCTTGTACTGCCTCATCTTGCAGCATAAATTCCTGTTGAGGGTTGGGAAGGTCACTCTTGACCTTGACTATGAACACATCCTGTTTAGGTCTTTATACATAATTGTTTTACCCACATTGGAAAACTTTCCATCATAAACAGCTCAAGTTCAATGCCCCGGACCATTACATAACAGAGCAGCAGTTTACAACTCTCCTCTGAGCTCCCTTTAGCGCTGGTGCAAACCCCATGCAGAAGTATTCAAGCAGCCCCTAGCTTTCACTCATGTGCTGAACGGCAAGTGAAAGAAGTGAGACACAGAAACCTAAAAGTAATGGCTACTAGTACTCTCAATCACAACAAGCTGAATTATGATGTAATTAAATGTGGGTTATTAAACATTAGATCCATTTCCTTAATGTCCCTCTTAGTCAATGAGTTAAGTAATGAGAACAAACTTAGCCTACTAGCTCGAACAAAAACCTGAATACAACAAGATGACTATGTTAGGCTGAATGGAGCAACCCTACCTAGTTATAACTAAATCCAGGATTTCAGGGAAAGGAGGTGAGTTAGCAGTGATATCACAGTCTAGCTTAATTCCTAACACTAAAGTCAAACACACTTATAATTCATTTGAAAACATCATATTGTCTATTAATCCTCCAAAGAGGAAAACTCATAAAGTTGTTTTATTCATAATTTATTTCAGGCTGTACTCAGAATTTTTAACGTCAGAGTTTTCTGACTTTCTATGAACTATTGTTTTATAATATAATAATAGTAGGGGATTTTAATATTCATGTTACTGTCTAATGAATTTCTAATTTATTAGATACTGTTGATTTCACACAAAACGTAAATGAACCCTCTCACTGTCACAAGCACACTCTCCCACTTCCCTACGGGGCAGCGGGAGAGATTCCTGATTCCAGGTCGATCGTCTGTGTTCCCGTCTTTGGCTGTGACCTCACCTCTGGCTCGTCTCGCAACCCCAGCTGTTCCACAGCTTCATCTGGATGATTCCCGTCTGCTACACAATTCAAACATGTCGTTGTAGAGTTAAATAAGCTCATTTTTCAAAAGTTTTAGCACATCACCTGTCCGTTCAGGGTTGAGGATCCCTCCTTCATGTCTGTTTTTAGTCTCCTACATGGAATTTTCTTCCTATTTACTTATTACTCCTAAACCAAAGCATTACTGAACAAAAACTTCTCAAAAGATGGAAGTACAATAATTTGATCATTTTTTGCAAGCAAAAATCTGAAAAGATGTCTGACAATGATTTCATATGAACTAATTAAACGTTCCTCTGATACTATCAGAGATAGAAATACCATCAGACAAGAAATGTAGGGCGTCAAACAGAAACGTAGATCTACATGATTAGAAAGTGCAAACATTCAGCAACTTCAGCCGTCATACAGATGCACATGTAAACATGAAAAACTAGCAGAATGGGTCTCAGTAAAACAAGGCTGTGATGTTTGTGTTCTTCTGACCCTGGTTTGTTGGGTGAATGGCTCCAGTCAGTGAGACGCCTCCTGAGGAAAGGTAAGATTACAACAATTTTGTCTGTGAGAAATGGTTTCGATTTTTTACATCAAAATGTTTTCCGCAACAACCGGGCTTTGACTAGAAAACACTCCCACCTGACATTCTGAACCGCATTTAAAGGGTTTTCCTTCATTAAACTTTTACTATCTGACTGTAATAAGTCCTCATTTCTGTTGCGCAATTTGCACATGCTTTTTGTGGAAACATGGATGTTAGAAAACCTACACAAATATATTTCCAAAGGAAAGTGTATTTTACTGAAGAAAAAACTGAATTTATTCAAATCCAGACACAGGTTACAAACATAAATATCTCCATCCATTTCTAAACCCCTTAATCCCTTCTGGGGTTATTAGAGCCTGTTCTAGCTACTGTTGGGCAAAGAAGGGACACATAAAAACAGACATCTGCACACACTCTCACATTCACATCAAAGCAAGCAAGTTTTTGGACTGTGGGAGGAAACTGGAGTGCCTGAAGAAACCCCACAAAAAAAGGGAAAACATGCAGATTCCACACAAAAAGTATGACCTTTTTAAATGACCTCATTTCATCTTTTAATTTACAGCCTAAGACATTAATTTATTTTAGAAAAATCTTTTCTCCATTCATACACATACTAATGCAGCATAGATTTGCAAAATGAAATACAAACATGCCCTTATGTCTCAACTACATATGTGTGTATATATATATATATATATATATATATATATATATATATATATATATATATATATATATATATATATATATATATATATAAAATTTAGTTTGTAATATATAATATGTAATAAAATGACAAACACTGCATAAAAAAGAATGCATAAACACCAAAATGTAAGAAAATATTTTCAGATTATCCAGCTATTTTTTGCACAGAATTGTATAAAATTTTCTCCCAGTGAGCACCTTTGTAATTTTCCATCACCGTCAGAGGCATCGATGTTGATGGAGGTGCAACCAACATTTCTTGTGTTCGATTGATGTTGATTTTATGTTTTTGCTTTTCAGAGAGAGGTGAGAAAAAATGTTGGAAAATATTTTCGTATTTGCTGCCGACCAACACCTGCCAGGGGAAAACCCCAAAGCAGTCCGAGGGTCCAGAGCCAAAGAAAGCATCCACGTCTACACGTCCTCTGACAGCAAATTCCTGTGGCAGCTCTCACTTTTTCTATGTCAAGCTTCAAACAGTCACATATCAGTGACTTGCTCTTTGTGTGCAATACTGTGGAGAAGTCAGTGCAGCTGCCTGCTGCTGGCAGGTGATGTGAAGCTGAGAAAGTGGGTCAGCACTTGTTATAACAAAAGACAAGCGCTCTCGCCCCCGTGTGAGTATATGCACACATACAGCACATTCAAGTACATCATTAGGTCTTCCAACTTGTTGTGATTTGATAGTTTTTTTAAGGGAGCTGTTTGAAATTCTGCAGTTTTATGCTTAAACACGGCGGACTAAACTTTATTGACGAGTAACAAAGAAAAAAATAGCATTTCAGCATTGGTGCAACAGTCTGTTACCGTTTTACAGTTTTCTCTGTCTGATTTAAAACAAAAAAAAATTAACCACAGGCAGCGATGAGCGGCCATGGCGCAGAGGTACGGCAGTCGACCTCTGATCAATTGCAGGTTCAAGTCTGCTCACCCAGACTTTGAAGTGTCCTTAGGCAAGACACTGAACCCCACTTTGCCTCTGGTGGTCAGAGTTTGGCGCCAGTGTTCAGCAGCTGAGCCACCATCAGTTTGTGAATGTGTGTGTGCGTGGATGAATGTCACTGTAAAGCGCTTTGGGCCTTCAAGGAAGGTGGAAAAGCGCTTTACATAAGCATTTACCACCAACAACACATGGTTTCTTAGAAATCATATGTAAATGTTGTTGTTATAGCAACCCCATCCTTTAAGGGCGATTCAAAAAAAGAAGCGTACAAAGGTCACAATGCTTCATCGTTTTATTTTCCATGATGATGGAAACCTTCTCTGCTGGGTGTGGTGAGTGGATGTTGACTCGGCAGTAAGTCTGAGGAAGCACAGAGGAGGGCAGGAATCGGGATGACGCCACTGCTTCTATGCAGGGGTGTGTGAGGACTTGTGGAGACTTGCAAGAGTTTGTGGACATGTCTGAATTCGCATCCTGTTGTGTGCACAGAGACTTTCTCCAAAGAGAGGCATCATGAGGGATTGGAAGACTGGAAACCACTCTTCACTAAGCCATAAAATAATTATTCAAGCAAAAGTACTCAAGAACGGAGTAACAGTTTGAACTTTATTGACTGAAACTCGTTTGCAGTTGCTGAGAAAATGAATTAAGTAAAAAAAGGCAATTTCTCATGTTTACAAGGTTTTTTTTTGTTCTGCCGTAACACATGTAGGATTCAAACTGATGATGTGCAATAATAAAGCCCTACAGTAATAGGACTGAAACATTGCTACACATCACAGCTGCTTTAATAACCAAACAAACAAGATTTGAGCATCATCTTTCCACATTCCAACGTTCTTCAAGGTTTGTTTGCATTCATGTGTTCAGTGTAGTTGTAAGGTCAAAGTTGAATTACCTGAATTACTGAAAAAGTTCAGTTTTTAAGTGATTTATTATTTCATTAAATTAGATTAGATTAGATTAGATTAGATTAGATTAGATTAGATTAGATTAGATTAGATTAGATTAGATTTTTATTTTGGATTTTGCAAAAATACTAAACTGCAATTCAGACATTTAGTTTTTCCTTTTTTTCCCCTTTCTTTTGGTGAGGTGAGGACTCAATCCTTTCAAACTACATACTGAAAAGGTCCTGGTTCGAATCCCTGCTGGATCTTTTCTATGTGTGTTCTCCCTGTGACTTTAATATTGTTGAATAAAGGGGTCTCTCGCCAACTTCATTTTTCTTAACTCCATGGTAGCGTTCCAGAACCGGAAGTTTGATTACCTGTGTGAGTGTAACTGAACTCCATTTCTGTGTGAGCTGCAGCGACGAAGAACTTTCATGAGTAACATAATTAGTCATGATAAAGAATTTGACTGGAATCGACTTAAGGTGAGCTTAAACGGAGGTTTCAAACAGAGTTCTACGCAGGTTTTGAAGCGTTAAGCAACATCTGTGTTGGCACACCTGTGATGCAAAAATTGGCTGTGGTTAAATCAAATAATCATCCATTAAATAACTAAGAGATCCCCCAACAGCAGTGTTTTGTGCATGTGTGTGTGTGCAGGTTGAGAGGATGACACACTTTTAAGGAATTCTCACCCAATCCCTTGTTGGCTCTTGCTATGTGTCTGTGGATTTGGTCAGAAACGTCCTCTTACCTGGTGTCTGCACACACAGCGGTTCAGGCTTGAATGAATAATTGATAGGCCTTATGGGTTACACCTTCCAAGAAGTTCTCAGCTGACAAGTTCCACAAAACCAAATTGAGCGTTTCAGATCACTGACTGGAATCATTGTAAAAATCCTCATTACTTTGCACTGAATTCTGGAAGAGCATAATTAAAACAGTTCATGGTCAGAGAGCTGTTCTGTGAGATCCAATTAAAAACTGTTTGGACTTTTGTGTTCATCTGTTTTTCCTTCTTTTTATTCCTTTTTTGAGTTGTTTAACAGTTTCCAAACCACATTTTTTTCCAATACTGCAATTAGCCTTGAATGATATTACAAATGCATCTGTTCCAAGAATTTGTCAGCAATCCCTCAGAACACCAAGATGACTGGACACCCACTGCTTCTCAGAAAAGAGGCATGACTCATCAACCAGGTAGATTTCATTCTGGGTTTGCAAGAGCATGACAAGCAATTACTGCTGCAGTAAACGTGCTCAATTTTATAAAAATAAATACTTTTAGATCTGGAGAATCGATGGCTTTGCAGGAAGCAGCAGACGACCTTTTGACCTGAAGCACTGAAAGTTACAGGAACATGCAGATCCCTCTGCGCAAAGGACAAACTGTAAATTATAATATTTAGACATGTGTCCAAAAGAGAAAAAAAGTATTCTATCTTATGATTAAAAATGATTGAACCCTTTCTGGAAAAGCTTTGTAATTCCATGTTTTTTTTCAGAGAAACCTCTTGTGTGCACAAACCATGCACATTTTCTTCAATGCCTGTAATACGATTAGTGGCAGTTTTTTAGATAAAGATATGTGTGAAGGAAGCCTTAAATGGATTTTAAG
The DNA here is from genome assembly GCA_014656515.1 of Oryzias celebensis. NCBI lineage: Eukaryota > Metazoa > Chordata > Actinopteri > Beloniformes > Adrianichthyidae > Oryzias > Oryzias celebensis. The sequence goes on along the minus strand of BNCR01000017.1, from coordinate 14,213,653 downwards.
TTGCTATGTGTGCACGGAACCCTTACAGCACGTTCCAAATTATTGTGCAAATGACATTTTCCTTTTTTCTGGATATTCAATGCAAATGACAGAAGAAGACAAAAGAATTTTGACACTTAAATACATTTTGCATAATAATTTGGAAAGCACTGTAAATTCGACAGATTTAGAGTTATCTAAACATTTTAAAACCCTTAGAGAACAATTTAATAATAAACAGGCTCCATCATCGGTATTTAATCTCATTCACAAACACCTTCATGCTAGATTTCCTTAGTGTGTGTCTTTGATGCAGCTTTTTTATGTTGTGAAGACATCATTTTTGATTTTTTTAATCTCACTACATTTTTTTTCTCAAGTCAATACTGCTTTTTTGTTAAGCTGCAAATGTACCACTCCACAGTATGGTGGCCCTGAAGTTCAAATCACATCAACAAATCGCTTGACAAAAATTTAAAGATCGACGATTAAAGAACCAAAACTAATTGGGGAAAAAAAACGCCATTACACTTTAAAAATCAAAACCAAAATTCTATAAACTAAAACACAACAAACAAAAAACAAAATGCAATAAAAGAAAAAAAGAAATAAAAGGAAATGTTTCAGAAAACAGAAGTAGTTACCAGAAATCAGCCAAATGTTAGAAATAAAACAAAAAAATGAAGAAACCAGTAAAAGGTAAGCACTTTAAGACGCCAACGGACGTCACTGATTGGATGATGATGTTTGTTCTCCTTTTCACTCTGCTGTTGTTTGGCATGATGGCATCTTCAGACAGACGACATGGCAGATGATAGACAGATCCAAAACGTCGATGATTGCTCAGTCTTCTCTTTACCAGTTCAGGCAAAGTATTCTCCAGCTTCTCCCTCGTTTTCAAAACTCAAATGTCATCAACCAATCAGCGATGTCCCACAATACCTTCCTTTTTCGCTTTCTAAGTTGAATTTTTCTAACATTGCATTTTTGATTTCTGGAAATTACTTTTGTTTTCTGAAAGTTTCTTTTTTTACGTTTAGTTTTCTGGAATTTTGTTTTGATTCCTAAAATGTAATGTTGTTTTTTTTCTTTTTTTTTTTTTTATTTTAATTATTTTTGGGATCTTCTATATTATTTTGCGTTGCACTTCAATGCCATCTCTGACACCTTACTGCAAGCTACAAAACAAATAAGATAATGAATTCCAGTTCTTAGCATCCAAGTATTTACAAGTAAATTAAGAGTATTGTAGTCTTATTCCTTTAAGATCATTTCAAAAAGCTAGGTTGCATTATATGTATTTACAAAAATGACCAATAAATTACATTTTGGTGAAACAAGAGGCAACAGTTCAAAGGGTAACTCTTCAAAATGAAAGATTTGAAAGAAGCTGTGACTAGTTTTGTATCTAAGATGACATGAAAAGAGACAGACACTGAAAAAAACATCTTATAAGAGAAGAGAATTATGATTTAGGCACTGCAACAGTGACCTATACCTCCATGGCAGGCAGAAAAAAGGTGTAATATTCAGCGCATCCCCAGGAGTTCAAGCCTATGTGGGAGCACAACTGAATGTTCAGCTCCAAGGCAAAAATGCAAGTCAACCAACCATCAGATTTACTACAAATGAAAGTTCCAAGTGCAGATTTGAAGACAGAGATTGTGTACCTAAAACTTGAGTTCCACAAAAAAGGAGCTTGCTGTGCCTCCCATTCTATTCATGAACATTCTAGGAACTCTGAACTCAAACTGCAACTCTGAGGTTTTTCAGATGGGACAGAGCTTTATACGACACGGATGTTGAAAAAAAAAACTGTAAAAATGTAAATCTTAAAGCTTTTACACCTGCTGGAAGTTGTGTCGTCTACAGGTGAATGCATCAGCAGGGAGCTTGTGACCTGCTCATTGTAGCTTCTACATCACAACTGCCAGTTTTTCCAGCAACGTTTATTCATCTGCTCCTGATGAATCCTTATTCCAGATTTGAATAAAGAAATACTCCAAAATGCATTTTTGAGCCTATTTTCCATACGTGTTCTCCATCATGAGAAAAATGAACATGTTAAAAACCCCAGAAACACAATTTTCATTACAGTGGGTCTTAAAATGAATCGGTAAGGACCTCTAATGAAAATCTACAGATCAGAGACTTTTCTGGTTTAACAACTATTTTAAAGCTGTTTTGATGTCTTATTAAACTATCAGTTTGTCAGTGTCGGGATGTGTCCTAATGTTTTTACTTGGTAGAGCTTCTCTCAGCTGTGAAGAAACTTCTAAAGAGAGATCTAAAGAGACACATGGCTCAACAGAAGCATGAGTCATGGTTTCTGTACTTTAAAAAAAACTCTTGTTCTGTTTCTGTTATATAAGTCGAAAACAAACATGGATTTACAGACTACATAAGAGGAAAAACATGTAACATTTCTTCAAAATATCAACTGTTGGCATTGGATTGTTCAAAGCTTTAAGGGCATCATCAACTCTCCTGACAAATGCAGAAATGACTCTCATCTCCAGCTGGTAGTGGGTGTGAACACGCCTTTGTTTGGCTGTTTGCACTGATGAAAACAAGACTAGATTAAAAAAAAGAATAATGTAATATAAAAAGAAAAAGTTTTGTCTTTTGTTTGTTTGCTTACACTATTTAGTATTTTAGATTCACAGCTTAGTATTTTGTAGCCACAGATTAGCATTTTATTAGCCTTATTTGTGCACACGTTAGCATTTTGTGACCACAATTTTATATTTTGTGCTCAAAAATAAACATTTTGTGGCCACAATTTCATATTTTATGCTCATAAATTAGTATTTTGTAGCCACAGATTAGCATTCTGTGTGCACAAGTCAGCATTTTGTGGCCGTAAATTTGACTTTTATTAGCAAGTTTTAGGAATAATTAGCATTCTGCATTTACTAATTAGCATTTTGTGGGCACATTTTAGTACTTTGTTCCCACAAAATGTGATTTTTTTTCACACACAATACAAATTCGTGGCCACAGATTATTGATTTGAGGGAACTTTTTTTTTTTTAATGTCATGCCCGGTGCTCCGTACCGTGGAACATGAAGATGACACTTTTCATTCAGAAAAAGTGTGGCATCCTGGCATTTAATTTAATTTTTTTCATTTTGCTTTGCCACCTGTCCTGCTTTTTTAATGCTGTCGATTACTATACGTTGTAATCACACTCTCATCACACTGTTCTGTTGGTGAGTAACAGCTTGCATGTAGGAAAAATAGACAAACTGTGCGTGGATCCATGAATCCATCTGCTCCTGCTCAGAAAAGAGGAGGCAGAAAGGCTCACTCCACATTCTGACCCTCAACAGAATGATGGCTGCATTCTAATTAGAGGCTAAAATGTGACATCGTTTGCTGTTCGTTTGTCTTTAAATTTCATGAAAGTGTCAGTCCCGGAGAAGGGAGTTAAAAGAAAGCAGAAAGGGAGTCTTGAGACAGGTACCAAAAGGTCACAGTGGGCTGTAAAAAACAAAAAAATGCTGTGTGTTTAGATGGAAAGAGAGGCTGGAAGGTGCATGCAGGCACACAAACACAGTTTGCTGTCCCAACACAAAGTGCTGGTACAGCTATTGACTTTTTTTTCCCCCCTCCCTGCTTAAACTCTGCATGCTGCACCGACATCATCGCACTTCTCTGAGCCTAAACCCTCCGTTTATATAAGAGTCACTGGTCATTCTGGAACACATTGCTGCAAAATAACAATATTATACTCGCTGAAAGGGTTTCTTTTTGCGACTGACACATTTTTAGGTCAGCGAAATGTAGGCCCAGCTGCTCCCGATGAGAGAGGTCACACACTTTCAGAGCCAGATGGTATTCAGACTCAGTGTCCTCATTCAGAGACGCACGAGGTGAATGCAGCCCTGACACACCGTCAGGTCACTCTCTTAAAGACAACTTTAAGTTGGGAGCATTTGTCTTTAATGAGCGCATTTGTCTCAGAAAAAAATTGTGAAATAAAAAGAGCTGTGGTGTTTTTGTGTTTGCATGAATCTAAATACACATTTGTTGATCCAAAACTGTGTAATGATGACTTAGTGATAATCCGAGTGAGATTGTTGCAGTAAACTGGGGTTCCCTCAGCCAGATCTTTATTTTTGTATACCCATTTTAGAGCTTTTTTTTATAATTCATCTTTTATTTTAATACTTGATGTCTTTGTAAGTTCTGTCATGCTGAGGTCTCTAAACGCTGCTAAAACATTCGATCTCTTCTTTGTGAGCTCTGCTTCATTTTGTCTAATCTTATCCCGTGGACTTATGTCACTAAACATCTTGTGGCAAAACTGCAAGGACGCATGTTTGTTCCATGCGTAAACATTTTTAACAGCAACATTTTTTTTCTTTTTGAGTACTTCTTTATTCAAATTGTAGTGAATTAGGAAAACAAAGGGTTGACGGGAAGTAGGGGTGGGCTTACTCTGCACCCTCAACTCCCACCTTGCCTGCCCATGTATCAAAGTGTCCTTGGGCAAGACACTGAACCCCACATTGACTCTGGTGGAAGGCTGGCGACAGTGTTTAGCAGGGGAGAAAAATGCTAAATATATTTCACAAATGCTGAGAATTGAAGCTCAGAAACTCCTGTGTCATGATGAGCAAACATTAACAGGTGACTAGAACAAACAGCTGTTTTGGCTGTTGTGCAGACCGCTGACCCGGCATTGGGTCTTCACCCAAGAGAGCGGCTCGTATGACCGGTCACGCATGTCTCATGTGGGACTTGGTGGCAGAACATGACACCGCAGGTGAGCTGTAAATGTGACGGAGATGCTAATTAACAAATACTGGAAACATCCTGTGTGCGCCTAATGTCAAGCTTAAACAAACAAACTCTCAAAGAACCATCTGTGAACTGGTTAGCTTAAGGGGGCGGCAGGTGAGTTTTTAGTTCAAACTATGCCTGGAAGTCCAGAGAGAAGACTTTTTCCACCCTGATGGAAGAGAAGTAAAAGCAGAAAGTCTCCACGACAATATCAAACATATTTGTCTGCAAAGTCTAGAGATTACATAAAGTCATCTGCACAAAAACTCCACATTTTTCATCGTTCTGTGTCTTATTCGTGCTCCTCTAACAAGGTCATTCCAATGGCTGCACTTTCAAAGTAAAACGATTTAAAAAGGAACCACTTCAGGAAGGGAAAATGAACCGAGGGAGCAGCACCATCAACATGGGGGCACCAGGGTGTTAAATTGTGTTGAACCAAACAGGTAGAGATTAAGCTGATTCAGCTCCGTTCTCATGCAATAAGTTACAGTCCAGGTAGGTTAACTATGGTAAACTATGCATTTACATTGAGTTCATACAAAAATGGTAGCTGTGACAGATTTTTCGTCATCGTGTTGTGATTTTAGAGCACATTTTTGGGCCTTGTGATGAAGTTTCTAAATAATCATAAAATGAAGCTGCATCAAATATATTCACATCAAATGCTGCTTTACAGATTTGCAGCTGACAGAAATAAACCCTCAGGTACAGAGATGGAAACTCTCACTGACGTTTGACACAGTTTTTGTGAGCTTTTGCATCATCTTGAAATGAAGCAAGCAATCCTGTTGCAGCGTGTAACTGGTAATCTCTGACCACGCTGACACCAGGTGGGTGTTCTGCAGGTGAGGCTCCAGCACCTGTTTCTGGTTGGATTACATTTGTTTGACTGTTGCACCTGTCTCTTGTCTAAGAGAAAGAGCTGCTGCTTCTTTGGAATTTGGTTTTCATTTATTTAGCAGTGTTGTCAAATGGAGTCAAACTGAGATTTTTTGTTGTTGTTATACAAAGGTTTCAGACAACATAAGTCACTTCATAAAGCCTTTCTTTTGGTTAAACTTTTGCTGACATACTTTAATTACAACAAAAAGACATAAAAAGTAAATTTTAGCTTGTTTTGATGGTCTACAGTTTATCCATCTTTTCTGTAGAAACTGCTGCTTCTAAAGTTTGACCCACTTTTCTGAACGGCGCATTGCTGCCCTCTGGTGTTCACTTCCTGCAATTACATAAACAGGTTTAAATTGTAGAGAGCAGCAGAGCTGCAGAGTAAGAGTTTTTGTCGTATGTATCAGAAGGGAAAAACAATGAAATGCTGAAACAATTTAAATGTGGAATCTGTTATGAACCCTACAGCAATAATCCAGCATAAAATTCACCAAATCTATCTCATCTGACCAGATTTTGGAGCTGGATGCTTCTAATTAGTCTTGTTTTCATTCGTTTCTTCATATTTTGTGAACGTTAAGACTTGGTTTTCTTTCATTTAATTATCAAAACAGCAAAGGATTTTTTTAAAAGTAAAAGAAAGGTTAATTCAAACATTGTGTATTATTTTGAAGGATTGAACAGTCCCCTGATCACACAGAAACAACCAAATCATCTTTAAATAGAAATGTCTCTGTTCTGACAAGCAGAATGTCAAATTTCCTCATTGATTTATTGATTTCTGTCCCATGTGAATCCAAAAGTAAAAAGCCATCAAGACAAAGTCTCATTACAAGTCATTTATTTCCCTTTTGTACAAATATTATTTCATTTCTGTGCGCATAAGTCAGTTCATCTGATCTTGTTAGTTTAAAATGAAAGCAGAAAACTCTGTTAAGACAATTATTCACCTTTAGTTTCATTTAAACCGGAAACCTACAAGAAACAGATTTACAGAAGATTGATCACGTTTTCGCTCCATAGTTGAGGCAAAGTACTCTTTCCGTTCCTGTTCATTCAGTTTTTCTCTTCAGGCAGCTGCTGTTTCAGCATTAAAACTGTTTTTGTTTCTGTTTGTGTCAAATCTCAGATCAGAAGCCATGCTGCTTCCAAACCTGTTGATGGGAAAAACTCACAGCTGTACCGAACACTTCCCATCTGTGAAACATGACAGTGTAGCAGTTTGAAAACAACAATTACAGAGAAACGGTGCACAAATACACAACAGAAAAACTGACATTGGACCAAAATGATACAGTTACAAAATATAAAGTCCCTTTTTCTCTTTCCTTTTGCATCAGTAACAAGGCAGCAGTCCATTCAACTTCAACAGAACAATATTTTTAATCATTTTTACTTAAGACGTGATAACGTTTTTTTTTATTAATTAATTTATTAACGTTGGAATAAATTATGGTGTTAATTACACACTTTAAGAATTCTCAGGCTTTGCTGCATTTGAATTAAAACAATGTCTTTCATGTTAACTGCTGTGATTTAGAATTAAAAAAATACAGTTAGAATATTTTTATGATAAAGAAACTGAATTTACACAGTATAGAATTGGTCCACATAACAACTACATGATTTATTTATGCTTTTATTTTGTAAACTTTTGACTCCAAAAGGGGTTTAGTGTCGTGACCTAATACACAAGAACAAAAGATTTTTTTTTTCTACAATAACCCAATAATTTAACAATAAAACAATTATTTTATGGAAACAAGTTTCAATACTACAGTTTACCATCTGCTAGTTTTACCTTTTTTTTAAATAATTGACAGTCTCTCAATTCCAGTGAACACAGGAAGCGTCACTGGGTCACAGCACTGCAAACTATATTCAAAATGATTTTTTAAACAGATTTTAATAAGTTTTAGAAAAAATACTGGCTCATCACTTTAGTAATTTAAGATTTCCCTTCAAATATTGTTAAAGTTCAGCTTTCCTGAAGTGCTTGCAGGTTTGAACACAACTTCGTATTATAATAATACATTATTTTTTGGAGAATAAATTATTCCCTAAGAAAAAAATCAAAGTCATGAGAAATTGGTGAAAAACTGTTAAAAAAATACTCTTATTTTATGTTAAAAATAAATTTTACATCATACAGTCATTTTAATGTTGACATTTGTTGGTCGTTTTGCTTCAAACCATGTCCACAAGATGGCGATGTGTTACTGTGCGTCTTCTTCCAGTGCTTTGTCCTGCAGCTTCTTCCACCAGCAGAAACCTGGTGGTTCTGTCGGTCCTGCGGCAGCCGCTTCCTGTCTACTACGTCATGGATTCCTTTTGGATCTGGAAGTAGCAGGCCTGCACCAGAGACGCATGAAGGACAGAAATCGCATAGAACCAAAGCCGGTGATCAGAAAACAGAAGAACAATGAACAAAGAGCACAAACAGGACACACACAAACTTTCAAACTAAAATACTTCAATGTGGAATGAGCGAAAACTCAAAATAAATGGTTAAATGTCATTATAAATGATTTGTTTCTGTTGGGCTGACCTGCAGTGTTGTGAACATCAACCCCATTTCTCCATGCTGAATGTTGGGATCCATCAAGTCTTCTATCAGACTGACTTCCGCTTTAAGGTTTTTGATTCTAGAGAAGAAGAGAAGCAGCAGACGAACGGTGAGTTGTGGGCCTCAGGATGAAAACCCTCTACAGGACACACGAGCAATCAAAATCTTTAATAATCTATGGGCATTTTCACATGTTTGTGCATCTGTTTAAAAAAAACAAAAAAGCTTTTGTGTGTTAAGACAAACTAAATCCAATTTTGGATTATTCTATTTAGAAGTGCATGTGATTGTGTCAGGTCCAATTGTTGGAGTTAACAGATTCCTCCAAGTTATCAGATTAAATGAAGTCCCCCAGGGGTCAGTGTTGGGTCCATTACCATTTATTTGTCGTGATCATGTTTAAACTGCTCAGAGATCAGTACAAACTCACAGGAAAGTCTGGCTTTAGTTTGCGATGTCTTACCTGGCTCTGATCACCACATACATGAAAAGAGGTAACAGGTCGTCCATGCACCACAGGACGTCACTGTGCAGCAAAGGTTTCACCTCCGCTTTCAGCTCCTTGAACGTCTCCTGAATCACTAGCAGTTTGTCTCCAGGCGTAAAAGTGGTGCTGCGCACCAGGCAAAAATCTTTGTTACATTAAGACTCAACATCTGCCACAAAATATTATTAGATGCTAAATTTTAGCTACAAAATCAAAGCTGTCCTCAGCACTCACCTGATTTGCTGCAGAGTCTCTACAGCTGAAACAAAACAGGCATCTTTACTGCTGGACACAATCTGCAGTGAAGGAAAAATAAGCTCAAGACAGCCAAAGAAAAGCTGCCAGCAAAGAAAAAACTAAGAATTCTGGGAAAAAGCATCTGACCTGCTTTTTCTCCCCCAGAACTGACATCCAGAGAGGCCAGAACTTCCTTGGAAAATAAAAAAAAAGAAATAGCATTAAATCCTTCAAAATAAAGTAAAAAAAACCAAACTTAACATCTATGAAGTGTGTGGTGCACACGTACTCCTGCACTTCCAGAAAGCTGAGCAGGGATTGGTCAGGCTGTTTGTTGAACGTGATGATGCGCTGCCAGTACTGGGCCTCCTCCTGCTCCTCCTGCTGACAGTAAAGCTGGAACAGAGGAGGGTAGAGACGTGGGAGCAGGAGAGGGAGGAGCAGAGAGGAGCAGCTCACCACCACGACACTGAAAATTTAGAGGAGAAGAAACAGGAAAAGGATTCCCAGTTAAGACAAGAACACCTGAGATGTACACAATGCGTCATCAAATAATGCATCTCGTGTTGCTGGCGTTGACAGTCACCTCTGCCATTCGTTTATCAAGCTGCCTTGACTGTTGCATGAAGAGGACGCAGGTTCAGGTAGGACGCTGCCATCCTCCTGTAGCCCTGAAAACAGAAACCTGCAGGGATAAAACTAAAGTTATCTTTAAGGACTTGTTGTTTCAGGAGACTTTTATTCTAAGAAGACATTCTAAAAGACACAGACACAATACCTCCAAGAATGTCGATTTGTCCAATGGGATACCATTTAGTTTTTAAATAAGCAAGTTCCTTACAGTTTTTCCAGATTTATTTGCAGAATTTTTGACTTAAAAAATATATAAATAAAATTTAAAATGATTTGAAAAAAGTTTGAGACTAAATATTTTAAAAGCCTGTTTTTTTAAAGTCTCCCTCTGATCATCTTTTGATCGGTGGTAAAAGCTTTCCTCGTGGTTTTAATTATGATAACAACAACACATTTTTTTTTGCCAAAATAAGAAAAAGAAAAATCGTTTTCTAGTACAGTTTCTGCAGAGCGGCAGAATTAGAGTTGGCACAGAGAAAGCCAGATGCTAGCTTGGAAGACGAAGACGTACATGGATTTGTTTGTCTGCAAGTGGATGCATCAGAATGGAGCGGAGCAGGGAGCTTGTGGCCTGGGCAGGGTATTTTCAAACTGCATTTTTTAATCTGCTCATGAATAATCAGAAATCCAATTTTGGGCTTATTATCTTTCACAATATAAGTCCTCCATCATCATAAAAACGCCACAAGAACATGTTAACGACACCAAATACATTGTTTTCAGAGGAGTGGGTCCAACATGTTACATGAAACAGAGAAGAAAAACGAAAGAAGAACGAAGAAATGCTGTCAACATTTAGAGACATTTTTCAGATTCTTGTAATCTGTCTGTAACATCAGGTTAGGAACAAAGAAGACAAATGCACTACTGGTCAAAAGCTTTTTTTTTTTTTTTCTCTTTCTTTTTATGGTAGTAAAGTCCAAATGAACAGCTATAAATAGTAAAAAAGCAAGGGTTTATAACAATAAAATACCGGTAAGATAACCTAAAACTGAACAGTTTTACAGATTTCAGAATGATCCAAAAGCCTTTTTCCACAGAACATGAAACGGAAAAGCTGGAAAAACTGAGATTGATAAAGTTTTAACTGTTTTTGATTATTTACCACCTTCTCTGTTTGTTTGAAAGCAGTGCTGGTACACACTCTGGTACCAAACCCTCAAAGATAAACCTTTTTGTCCTAAAGTTGAGTGACGGCTTGTAGACTTTGAAATGCTTCCCCACTCATCCAAGCAGCTTCATCAGTCAGTATTGTAGTGTGCTTCCACTTTATTGAACGACAAAGTGGTTTATTGTTTTAAAAATGTCAAGAAGAAGGAAACTGATAAGTGAAAACGAAACCGACCATCATCATTGTTCCGTATCCTAACATGAACGATCAATTATCTTGAAAGTGGGGTTTAGGGAACAAACTGTACCTGACGATGCTGTAGAAGTGTGTGAGGTAGGCCTTGACCTCTGCAACAGCCTGCTGGAGGAGCCTGGGGTTTGATCCAACATAGGTCATCCTGTAAGCAGTCACCAACGCCTCCACCAGCCAGCCCAGAGGGTGATGGGGGGTCTCACACGCCTGAGGACAAACGGTCAGCTATGAGGAATCACAGAAGGCGTGCGATTGGGAAAGGAGTTTTCCTCACAGCCACATTTACCTTACAGAGGTATCTTCTTATGTTGTCATAGTTTGCGGTGGTGACCGGCTCTGAATACTGAGGAATAAACTCCAAACTCTCCAGTAATTTGTTCTGAGATTTGCTGAGCTTTGGGCTTCAATGGACAGAAACAAAAGCATAATATGATTTCAGACACAATTTAGATCCAAAACACTCAGTCCAACCACAACAAGTCCATCTCTAGATGGTTTAAAACGATCCAAACGCAGACTTTGGGTAGAAGTTCTAAATCTTTTTGGGATGCAGTGGTGGGATTTAAAAAAAAAATCTACTGAGGATGAATTACAACATTTCTGTTGAAACAAATGGGACAAAATTCCTCCACAAAGCAAAAAAAAACTGTCTGTACTCACCGGTGTGTTTATTATCCACAATTAGAATAATTTTCTTTTAAAACTTCTTTTTATTTTTTGAAATTCATGGATTAGAAGAAGTTTAAAAACAAACAAAAAAAAAATCACATTTTTTAATCTCGTCTTCTTTGTTTTTAGATTTTGCCTTTTTTATTTTCCATTTGCACTTTTGATCTTTGCTATGAAACATAAAAACTGTCTGCTCTCAATTGCTGTGATGCTCAAATGAAAAAAAAAGAGTAAATTTACTTCTCAGAATGGAGCTTTTTTTTTTTTTTTTACAGTTTTAGGTTTATTGTGTAATTACTGAGCAATATATTGAAAAAATATCTGTAATAAAAGAAGCTGGGGTTGTAATAATAGGAGGAATATCAAGCATTACCCCAAGAAAACAGTTTTAAAAATTATAGGAGCAAATTGTAAACTAGTAAAAAAATGCTCAAAAAGGCTCTAGACTACGTTAAATAAACTCAGTTATTCAAAACCCTTAGTTGTAGTTATCTTGCATCTCACTTTTTCACATGTAAATTTACATTTTTAGCAATAAAAACTTGTATTTTAAACTGCATTTTGTGACATTGTCTAATATTTGCATATGTTTGATGATCTAAAACTTTAAAAACTAACAAAGAAGAAATCAGCACATTAGTTTGCATTCATTCTTACAGGAAATTATTAGGTTTCTTTGTGCATTTGGATTTTGAGCTTCAAGAAAAGGAAGTTATTTGCTAGTCATTTCATAGTTTTTTAGTGGATGCATCAGCATGGAGCTTGTGGCCCACCATTGTTCTAAAGAAAAACTCCAAGCTTTGTTGAATTAGTTTTTTTTTTCTGCTGCTGATTCACAATGATTTGAATAAAAAAAAATACTTAGAAATGGAATGGTAATCCTAATTTTCTCCCTAAAATGTCTCTTTAATTTGTAAAATGCCATAAGAACATGTTAAAAACATTGGAAAGCATTAAACTTAAAAACTCACAAAATAAGAGAGTGGAAAGAGTGCAATCCTACAGTTTAGAGTGTATTTACCTCTGTCGCCGTGCTGTTGTTATAGTGACAGCGATGTTCCCCCAGGCTGTGGCTCTGTCTCCACTCCCGGCAGCATCACACCCCAGCCGACTCCAACATTCATCAAAGACGCAGCTCCACCTCTGAGCTGCAGGCACCACATACTGACCCAACCTGCTCCACACATTTTCTTTTTAGAAATCAGCTGTTAGCCTGACAGAATGCAAATGAGCCTGTGCATATTTTTTTTCACATCAAACATCAAAAACACAACAGGAGAGCCCAGGAGCTTTCATTCAGAATTCAACTGGAGGAGCAGAGCCAAACATGTCTCACTTTGGAGTGTCTCTCCCTTTGCTTTCAGATTCATCGATGGCTGGTTTGGTGTACAGTCCTACCACCTTGAGTCCTGAGCTCCACTCTCCAGTGAACACGCCATCGAGACAGTGTCCATTAGCCAAGAACAAAACACCCTGCAGAGATGTGAGAGAGGTCAGAGTTTAGAACTAGTGTTCTATTCATCTGAATGTCTAAATATTCACCTCTTTGTTATGTTCAAAGTCCATGGCTCATACCAGCATAGCAAAGCAAGATCATTTGAAAGATAAAAGAGTTTGGTACCTTCCCGCTCACAGTCCAGTCATCCGAAAACTCCCCGTGAAAAGTGGTTTCATCCTCCGACACCAGCAGACCCGGACCCTAACAGATCACACACATTCAGATCACACACATGTTACAGGCGTGACCTGATACATATGTTTGTTTTCTTGTTATGTCTTAGTATAGAAGTAACTTTGTGGCATTTTTTTTCATTTTAAAGGATCTTTTGTATTCAGGTTCAAGAATAATTCACAACTCAGTCAATACACAGAATTCAATAAAGTTTCAGGTTAATTTTGACTCGAAGGCTTCTCCAAATCCTTTATTTATCAACATATAAATAGGTTTTTTCTAAGTTTTTAAGTGTAAGTTAATTAGCATCCTTGTCTAGTGTCTCACAAAAAAGAATAATCTACAAAAATGTGAAAAAAAATCTATATGAAGCCGTATAATTCTATAAAACTTGTTCAAAACATGAAAAAAGGCAAAGTTTGACAAAATGAATAAGAGTGAGGAAAAAAAAACAGCTCCAGGTTTTCATTAAGCTGGTCTGTGAGAAACCACACATTAATATTTATCTAAAGAAAATGGCACAAAATAAAATAAATTGGTTTAATAATTACAAAAAACAAAACGCTTCCTTTGTCTCAACTACATGGCTTATAGTTAATATGAGGCACTTGTTATATAACTAATCAAAATCACTTTGGAATAAAAACAATATGGTAAAATATTTCATTCAATATGTTCACGTTAATCTAAAAATTATTTTAATATGTAAAAAGTTATTTTCTCCAATTAAACGGTTTCCATATGCTCTGTGATAACTGTTGAATTGGCCAGGATGGAGTCTCCAACAACCCCAAGACACGACATTGGTCTAAGCAGGAATGAATGAATGAATGAATGGATGAATGGATGAATGGATGGATGAATGGATGAATGGATGGATGGATGGATGTTTCTTTATCTTGCGCTCTGTAAATTGCGTGTACGTTCATGAAAGCACTTACACTCATCTTGTTTTCTCTAAATGTTCCTTCAAAGTACAGTCCATGCTGGGAGATGATAACAGCGTTGCCATGCCGCTGGTCGTCCTGCCACAATCCCATATACTTCTGCCCCCTAGAAGTAAAAAAGCTTTCAAACAATCATGATGATCCTGTTGATTCCTATTTTGCATTTATGAAATACTTTCAAACAAGAGTATATTGAAGTAGTTCAAAGATTTCAATCTATAGTTTGTCATGAAAATCTGACCTAGAACTAACAGAAACTCTGAAAAAATAACTCTTTGGTGATATTATTACAGCTTTTAAAGGAATTTATTGTGTCGTTGTAGCTCAGACAGAATGTTCTACATCCAGCGTATTTGCACCAACAACACTTTTGTGTATTCTCTAGAGATGAGTTTGACACAGGGCCAAAACACGGACCTGGTGATATCGTCAAAGACTCCGTATCCTGTCTTTCTGTCTTGCACCCAGCGACCAATGAACATGCTGGAGGATGTCCTGGTCAGTTTACCGGAGCTCAGCATGCCATAACCGTGGCGCTGGCCCTCCCAGAAGCAGCCCTCGTACACTTCCCCGCCGGCGTACCTAAATGCAATGAGCTCAGATGGTTGCACTTCTGTAACAGTAACAGCAATCGTAACTCCTCATGTTGTCAAATGCAAAGTTTAGAGACTGCCGTGTGCATAGAAATCAATTATTGTATTTCCCACACTATAATACCCACTTCATGGCATTAATTAAAAAAAGAAAACACGACAGTGCTCCATTTATTTAGAGCCCCTTTTATTCTGGTTGATTTCACTAATGTTGAAGCCGTTTTAAAAGGTACTGTCAAAATATCTGCTTTTTTATGAATTGTAAATAGGGTTAAGTGTTTTAGTAAATGTGCTAACGCGGCTAACTGTAGCAGCGTCGGACTGTGTTTTATGTGTTACAAACAAGGTTGGTATTGTTGGTAATGTGTCAAACACTTCTAACGTTGCTAATGTGTAGCGCGTAACACACAAGTTCTAGATTTGCTGCGAATGCAGTTAATAAATAACTCGACTGACTGACGGACTTATTTCTGACGCTTTAATTTGGTCAGTTTATATATGTGACATAAGTCCAAAACAAAACTATTTATTTATGATGTGCATCATAATCCAGTGCGCCCAAAAAAAGTACTTGACAAAAAAATGCTAACAAACATAAGAACAACTGCTGAAAACATTCATAACTGAACTCAAATATATATCAAATAAAATGCATATATAAAACTGTGTACTGACTGGTATTTGCCAAAACCATGGATTTTGCCTTCCTTCCATTGCCCTTGGTAGCTGTCCGGTTTGTTGGACTCCTTGTTTGGGATTGTACACTCGCCGTAACTTGAAAACCAGCAAAACAATGTTCACAAAAGTTCTGATCATTTCAGTCATGCCTCTAAGTCACACATTTTAAAATATGATGAATGTTTGTGAAAGAAACAAAGACGTTTCCACAACAAAAAAACAAAAAAACTAATTTCATACAGACCCATCCTCCAATCCATTTTTAAAGCTTCCTTTGTACAAGCGTCCATCAGGCCACTTCATGGTTCCTCTGAAAATAAAAGCATGACCAATTGGAGATGTAATCTATAGTGCCCTTGCTGTTAAAAACCTAAAAACAGGATTTTTTAAGCACCAGTTCCTTCGTCTTCTTACCTTCCATGCAAGCGACCTGCCAGCCACCCCCCAGTGTACTGAGCGTCTCTGAGGCGTTCATCTGCAGTGAATGTGTAGGACGCCGTGCGAGCCATGGCGGTCAAGCCAGGTGACCCCTCCCCAGAACCCCCCAGCGCTCGATCCACAGCCTGGTTCAGAGACCTCAGCCACTTGTTCTGCAGACAATAAAGAAAAGAAAGACACCTGACTTAGAGAAGAGGTCAAAATGATTGAACGATTGAACGATTGAATTTGCTTTACTGAATGTTTAGAAGAAAAACAAAAAAATGTCTAAAGTGAGTTCAACATTAAAGTACCTTTTCTTGGGGTGATGAGGCCACAAGTGTAAAGACCTCCTCAGGACATGTCATTTTAATGGCATTGCTGAAAATATTAAATAGAATCATTGTGATTATTGTCATGAGAAAGAATATGACCATAAGTTGTATATTAATTGTTAACCTTAAAAATATAGGCAGACTAATAATGTTTGGTGCTTGTAATGACACAAAGTCTCTCTTAGTACCTGTTTATAAGGTAAATAAAAAAAGAAAAAACTTTAATATATATAGATAACTACATATAGATATCTAGATATCTATATATAGATATCTATATATAGATATCTTATCTATATCTATATATATAGATATCTATCTATATATAGATATCTATCTATATATAGATATCTTTATATAGATATCTTATCTATATCTATATATAGATATCTATATATAGATATCTATATCTATATCTATAGATAGATATATATATCTATCTATATCTATATATAGATAGATATCTATATATAGATATAGATAAGATATCTATATATAGATATCTATATATAGATATATACATATCTATCTTTATATAGATATAGATATCTATCTATATCTATAGATAGATATAGATAGATATCTATAGATAGATATAGATATCTATCTATATATACATATCTATATATAGATAGATATCTATAGATAGATATAGATATCTATCTATATATACATATCTATATATAGATAGATATCTATAGATATCTATATAGAGATCTATCTCTATATAGATCTCTATATAGAGATATATATATATCTATATATACATATCTATCTATCTATATATAGATATCTATCTATAGATATCTATCTATAAAAATCTATATAGAGATATATCTCTTTATAGATATGTATATAAAAGCTACGTTATGGAAATAAATAGTTTTAAAAAACAGCATCCTTTTACTCTAGTTTGTTTAAAAAATGTTTTTGCACCATAGCTTACAGCAGGGCAGCACAACATTAAGAAAACTTGCAATATTTGTGATCAATATTGATATGATGATATGACTTGTGATACATGAACAAAAAGCAGTCACCAAAGTCACCATAAACGAATTTATACTCCAAATGAGCTCTGTCTACATAGGAGGTGGGCATCTAACTTTAAAGGGCTCAATTTGATTTGTTAAATACTTTAATCTGCTATGAGACTGTTTTAGCTTGTGTGTTGAACATTTAAGGTCACCATTTAATACAATTTAGGCAGTCTTGTGCGAAACACATATTGCACACATTTTGCAATAATCATAAATTTGCGATTTAATTTGCCTACCTATCTAGCAGTAAATGATGACCTGACTTTTGAGATAAATATCTAGTCAAATAGGAAATTCTAGTGTACAATATTACATGTGACCCACACACCGACAGTCTAGGGGTTATATGACAAAAAAACAGTGAACCTCTGTAAAACATCAATGGTTTAGGAGTGAGATGCTACCAAAATGTGACAGATTTTTCATATCAATTACACTTTTGAGAAAGAAAATGTCAAATAAGTCACCTTATACCATGTCTATTTCCCTCAAAACTCGCATTAAAGGGCTGTGAGGCAGGGGGGAACATGTACAAACTGAAAACAGTACAAACTGTCAAAAATACAACACTAAAACATGTTTGTGTTAAGGTTTTAGCGCAGTACACACGCAGATGGAAAAAAGCTGTTTCTAACATGCATCCCACTTTACTTGTAATGCAAGCTTAAACATTTGTGGATTGCTTTCACAACAGACTTACAGTCCGCCGTCGTCCTCTGTGACTGGTTTCACCCACAGCCAACTCAGATTGTAGATGCGATGTACGGAGAACTGCAGAGTTACAAGAAAAGAGGAAGATTTCACAGTAAAGGGTGCAAAAACTGATAGCTGCACCTGAAGCAAAACCTTAAATGAAACTTTCTAAGAGCAACAAAAGATGGAAAATTACCATCCGATGTTTCTATAGTCCAACTTTTTTCTTTCTCCTTTCCTTATTAACTAAAATCAATCGTTCAGGCAATGCTTTGCCATAATGTAAAACATCTTTTTTCAACAGAAATGCTACTGTTCTACAACAAAATAAAGAAATAAAACATCTAAAATAACTGTTTTTAACAGAAATGTAGGTGTCAAAGCTGTGATTTACAACACAACAACACGAAACCAGCAGGAGAGGGGGACAGGGAGGTCAGGGTTCACCACGTTTGAATCTCCACACCAAACAAACTGTTAGTCTTCACTAAGAGAGTCAGAGACGGCAACACCTCCATCTTCAGAGCCCCATGTTAGATACAACAGACTGCAGTGACAGACATCTTTATCTTTACATGTTTAGTAAGCCCCGCCCACTCAGACAGGTGTCTGCACACAGGCGCTGCCTGTTCAGCAGGGAAGAAAGTCCATGTTGGACAGAAACAACCACCAGGAACCCGTGAAAACTCAAATGTCAACACAGGACTTCAGCATTAATAGAACAGCAAAATGTTTATTCTACAAAGAAAATTTCAGAAACACCTTTCCTGTTATGGGACCCTTATTTAGTGTTTGTACGTCAATTTTTCCTTTCAAAGCTGCTCGTCCTGTGTTCACACTCGATCGTTCCACTTTGACTTCATCAGTCAGAGTGGAGGCATTAAAAAATGCCAGAACCCCCCTCCCCATAGTGCACTGCAGCTCAAGCTCACAAGCTTGTTTTCTGGAAGCTGAACTTCTTACACTGATGCTGGAGATACTTACAAAGCTTTTGGAGGGAATAGTACCCTGTGTGAATGACAGACATAACTTTATTGACACAAAACAACAGAAACGTCAGCAGAGAGACAGCAGCTTTTCCTGATCCTGCCCTGTGGGAACAGTGACCCCCCCCCCAGCTGTTTTCAGGCCATTGACCGGTTTTAAGGTGCGACAGATAAATACCAATAAAACGGCTACTAAAACTGGTATTTTCCAAATATAATAATGAACATAAATTCACCATTTGAGCAACTTTATTAGCACCTGGTTTTGTCTGTTAAATGCAGATTTCTTTTTTTCTCTTAAGTTGAAGATTCTTCTTCTGTTTTCTCACTGGATCTTTTCTGCAATAAACAGCTTTCCAACTTTTTATTGTGAACTTTCCGAGCTTGGAGTTTTAATTTAGTGGCCGCTTTAAAAAAGTTGCAGATGGATTTTTGATGCGCGACCATGCGACTTGAAATGTGTCAAGAATGAAGCTGATGTGGTGAAGAGAATCCAGTAGTTTTTCAAAGTAAAACTTCCTCCATAATTAGATCATAAATAAAACGGAAAAAATGTAAGTCGTGATTTTTTTTTCTCTGCGACCAAGTATCAGGTATCAGTACGCAGCCCTGGCGTGCTGTAGACAATTTGATGAATAAACAGATATACTTTTAAAAATTGCCCACTATAGATACAGATTTCCTAGAATGTGGCCGGGTGCAGACCTCCCAGAGGTGTTGACTGAAGCGTACCTGTGTGTGAACGAGGACGTCATTAAACAGGATGAACCAGTGACTGGAGAAGCGGCCGGCGTTCTGCGGAGTCAGGGATCTGTTGCTGCTTTCACACACCACACGCCGCTGCGGGAGACGCAGGCCCTCCTGAGGAGCACATATGAACGCTTCCTCATTAAAGCTCACATGCCACCTCTCCTAACAGCACTATAAATTCAAGTATGACTAAAAAAAGGAGAAAAAAAAACGCTTCAAAGTAGCTTTCCTCACCATAATCGGAGCTGTCAGGGAGCCTGTTACAGCTGACAGCAGAAAGGCTTTACCCCACGTTATTAAAAGCCTGGTTGTTGTTTTTTGAGTGGGGGGGTTGGCAGGAATGCCGTTAGCCTTGAGCAATGAAGTAAACGCTACAAGCACAGTTGGTGTTGAGGTTTTAACTACAGAGAAAAGCGCTCTGCTTAATGTAAATCATGCTGTAGGGAGTAAAACGTATCCTTGGGTTATGCTGCTGAACGGGACAGAGGAGAGATGGAAGGTTCATGTAAGACACTCACTGTAGCTTTGCCACAGTGGGTTTTCCAGAAGAGGAAGGTGGTTTCAGCCTCCTTCTTCTTTTTCAACAGAGACAGAGACAGACTCTCATACTCAGTGCAGCCCTGATTGAGCGACTGATACTCAATAGTGGACTGTGGAGGGAAAAGACAAACACAGAGACATGTCACACGGAATTTAGGCTAGATTATAAAGCAAAAAGAAAAGGAGGTTTGGAGAAAGCAGGGTACTCCGTCCCCACCACGTCGTAGCAGGCCGTCAATCTGAGCAGGGTTCGGTGGTATTGGCTGAGCTGTTGCAGAGGCCAGTAGAAGACTGAAACCAGATCGACTTCCCCAACGACCGACTGGTTTGACCCGCACAGCTGAGCGAGTGTGGTCTGCTGAGCGGCCAGACATTCACTGCGGAGACAGAGACAGAAGCAATCATCTCAGTGTTTGCTTAAGAGATAAAACGGAGACAAACATGAGCATTACTGACAGCACAAAAAATAAATCACTTTCCAAATCTGGGGCAGATGTTAGTGGCAAATTTAAACCGTTTCCCTATGAATCATCCCATGAAAGTGAGGAGGAATCTGGATCAGGATTAAGATGAGCTGCTTAAAATACAAAATGCTCACACTGAAAGGCTGTGAAGTGACTGGAATCCACCCATTACTTGAAAGTCATCCACCGCAGAGCAGTATCTGAAGTCAAAAACACAAGAGAGATTATTTTTTCCTTCCAAATGACCAACAAAGGTTTGTGTTTAAAATCCAATAGGACAAAAACCCTACTTCTTATAAGTATCCTGAAAGAACTCGGTGTGGGTCAACAGGGAGAGAGATGTCACATCCCGGATGTGCCCGTTGTGCAGGAAGTAGTTAAGTGATGTTGAATGACGGCCGGCAAGAGTACTGAGGCGAACAAACGTCTCACAGAGTGTGGAGAACAGCTGGGTGCACTGCTCTCCTAACAGCAGACACAAACTCTCTGAGAACAGACAATGCATACAAGCAAGATGGATTGAAAAAGTAAAATAAATGAAAGACGCAAGTGGCGTTGTATGGCCTGCAGGTGCTACCCATCCTTGCCCTCACCGCCCCCTTTTACCCCCTTTTTTACCCACCCTCACTGGCTGAGAGGCTGGTTCAGGCCATTCACTCTCCCCGCTCTGCCTCTGACACCCTGGTCAGAGATGCACGTGACAATTCAGGCAAAAAAAAAAATTTTTTTTTTTCAAAATGTTAGTTTTCTGTTAGTTTTATCTCCATAGCAACCATTTCCTTTTCTGTTTGTCTCAGGATGACGAGCAGGTCTTTGTAAGTTTTAGAAGAATTGGCAAAAGTAAACGTTTGCTTTTCCTTAGCAACAGAGATTTTTTGTTAACCATGCCAACATTCCTAATGTTATTGAAGGCTGAATTGTTTTGTTAAAAATCTTCTAAAACAGGATTTTTTTTTACCCAAGTAGTGTCTCAATGAAGAGTTAGGAGGTGATAGATCAAAATCTCTAGGAGGAGTTTAAATTTGTACAAGGGGATTTGTTTTGGAAAATTCAAAATATGGGTCTTTTGCTGAACTCAAAGGTCAACAAAACTTAGGTTATGGTTGTAAGACTTAAAATGGTATTATGTGTGTGGCAAATTTCACACTTTGCTACAAACTGGTCACCAATCTGTTGGTCCTGTGGCCATCCCACATCAATTTAAAATTTTCTTTCGATATCCCAGACACGTGTTTTGGTTTTGTTTGAATTTTTTGTTCTAGCCCCATAAGAGATTTTGACCCTATTCCTTTTTTGGATGGTTTCTCCCACTGTGATGTCATCATTTTTTGGGAGGGTCGAACACGATGCAAAAAAATGTATTTTCACCAGGTACTAGCTGCAGGCACATTTTGTTTAGTTTTTTAGTATGTGGCTGGAATTAAATTTTCACTCACAGGAGTAGCGAAAAAATCCTTGAAGTTCAGGACTGCTGCTGCGGGACATTAAAAACCTATACAGAGCGACTGATTAAGCTTACGTCTGTCACGCAGAGGAGAGAGGAGGAGCCTCCTGACGCTGATCAGCCAGCAGTACAGCCTTCTCTCTTTGGAGGCCAGCTCATGGATGGCGGAGGTGAAACCTCTGATATTGCGGTTCGCCAGCACTGCACACATCTGACCTCCACTCCGCACGCTGCTGATGTAACCCAACTACACACAAAAACGAGAAACACTGACGTTTTTGTTTAAATGATGGCGCAAAACAAAGCTCATCTTTGTCTCCTCTTATCTGCAAGTAATGTCTTAATTTAATATTATATAACTGCAAATAACAATTGACTTACTTTTGACCATCTGATGGAGAACATACAAACTTTTTAAGTGTTAAAGGAACTAAAAAGGCTATTTTTTTTATACGAAGTAACTTCCCCAGACTTATTTCCTTCTTTAATAAGTATTTTGAAATCGTTTGATTTGGCTATTCCAAACACTTTTTAATAAAAACATTTCTGCCATTTAAAGAGGCTGGGGCAAATATAAGAAGATATTACTCCACCCATCATCTTCCTTACAGTCAACTCAGATTTGCAGTTTTGGCCCACAAACCTCGATGTCCAGGTGAAGTTGGGTGGGTCTGACTCTGTAACTCTCCGCCCTGTTGGGTGACCTTTGGCATGAGCTCAGACTCCTGAGCGTTGCAGTTTTTACAGGGAGGGGCTTCTGCTGCTGGCCGCAGTACAACACAACCGGCTGCACACAGTCACCATCAGCCAGGAGGAGGGTGTGGCTCTGACCGCCAGACAGATCCCACACATGAAGACCATCAGAGAGCTGCAGGAAACCCAGAAGGAACCAAAAAAAAAAGGTTTTGCAAGTAAAGAATTTGCTGAGAATCAATTGGGAAATTTGAAAAATCGTCTTTGACTGGTTTTAAACAAAGACAATACCTTAATCTGCTGTGGCACAGTGACAGGAACGTTGACATGACCGAGCTGCCCGCATATGTTACTTCCCCAAGAGTACACCTTAAGCACACACGGGCAGTTCAACTTGAGTATTTCTGGTCGTCAGCACCACTTTGAAAGTTGCAGCGGAAAGATTTCAGCCCTAACTTTATTAAAACTTCCTGAGGTTTGACTTTATGGCTCAGGTTAGATTTGTAGTTTAAAGAACAGTGTCAGGCTTTTATTTATTTTTTTTACGAGAACTGTAAATGCAATGGAGGTGTGTGTGTGTGTGTGTGTTTTTGTTTAGTACCCGACAGTGCGCAGTCAGAGCCAATGAATGGTGCGACCCCGCAGCAACCTTGATCACTTCCTGGCCTGTCAAAGACTTCACACACAGAGGCTGGAGTCTGCACACAGTTCAAATGAGATCAGTTAGCCATTCATCCAAAGTGCAAATTTTATGAAGCGCATGTTCATATTTTGGATAGAACATAAACTCTGGTTCAGAGAGGTTATAGGTTTTTTTATTTAAAATATGAAAAAAACATTTTTATAGGGTTATGTATGAGTAATATTGTTTGTATTTATTTAAAGGGTGAAATGAAAGTGTTTTTCCAAACCTGGCCAGCTGATCTCCATGGCCGAGTTGCCCCTCGGACCCTCGGCCCCAGCTCCAGACTTCTGTCTCCAGAGATGGCAGCCCGTCTCCTGCCGCCTCTGATGCTGCATGCTGAACCCGTCCTCCAGAGAGCGGCCTGCAGGCGCACAGGCGACGGCGCTGAGGAGAACCTGGAAAGAAAAGCAAATGATGCAAAACCCAAGAGCATCACGGCGGTTTCATCTAAGCATTTTTTTGGATGGACTTTCAGAAGTAACAGCTTCCTTGGATCACAACATCCTCTTTGCAAAAGAATCTGCATCAGACTCGAACAGCGCTCCTGCCAGAGTGAACTCATTACCCCACAAATAAAAACAAACCACACCCAGCGTTGGTTTGATGACACCAGGAGATTTTAGGAAGCTTATCTGGAGTGATCTTGTGAAAGCCTGAGCTTCCAACAGGCAGACACGAAAACCAGGAAAGACATAGCAAACAAAAGCTTCCTTTTCACATAATCTGTTGACTGATATCAAACATCTATAAATGAGAATGTGAGATGTGGGAATTTTGGACGATAGTGTAGCCACAGAGTTCAGAGTTTCCATCTGATAACTCTTGAAAAACTGTAAGTTTGTTTTTTGGACTGCTTCCTTTTGAAGTTCTCTGCTCGATTTCTTAAATAAATAGAGATCAGAAGGTTAGCTTTGTCTTGCTTGGACCCTCTAGAGAGCCACAAAAATCAGAAATGTATTGGTTAAGACATTTTTATAAATGCTCACAAAAAGTTCATTTTGTATATCTTATGGCTGTAGTGGCACTATTGTTGTTAGTTTTGACAAAAAAAAAAAGAGTGAACCTCAATTTGCATAAAAGCATTGACTTTCCATTGAAACTGGCCGCCTCCGTCACGCGAATCGTGCTCAGTGTGTAAGGACCTTAACATACCACTGAACTCTGGCTCTTTCCGAAATTGGCTAATTAAGAAGGAAAAACAAGAAGGAGAGTTGCAGGAACTTTTTTTTTCAGCAAGAGATTCACCTGTCAATCAAAAAACTACATGCACTATGTTGAGTTTTGTGCCAATATGGTGTTTTATTTTAAAATAATCCTGAAAATGTATTTTGTTGTAAAGTTGAACCACTCTACTGTGAACATTCCCTTGCTTATAGCATAAAGCTCGTACACTTAGTGGTAACATACAAAAACTGAATTGGCTCTGCCTATTTTCATTTTTAAAGCGCTTCAATCCGGAAGTGAAAAGATGCTAAGTTTAATGCTGGTGATACAATCATAAAAGCCGAAGTGTGCACGGGTCTTTATTTTTGTAGAAAACTAAACATTTCACAGGTTTCATATCTCCAATTAACCATCTACAAAATATAAGACGTGGCAGACACAGAAAGGAAATGGATCATTTTACATGTAAGCAAAATAGCTGGAAGAAAATGTATGACTTGTCCTAAATACCTAAAAAACAAGCTGTTTATAAATCACGGCCCATCAAAGCCTTCACGTTTGATAAACTGTAATACTTTCCTTGCACTTTGATGATACTTGTGCTATCTATCGTCTTGTAAGGATCCAGAAATATTTTTTAACCTCTACTGTTATCTTTAGAGACTTTAAGGTAAGTTTCTACCTTTTTTTTTTTTATACAGGGTGGGAATTTAATTAAGAAGGCCAACATTTCCTATTTCACCTTTCCATTTCTTACATAAAAGCAAGAGAGTGTTCTTGCAGTAGTTTTGAGAGGTGTCAAAAGCTGCATGGAAATACTATAAACCATTGGTTTCCTGGCTCCATATTTATGGCACAGGACTTTAATCTTCTCATCTATGTTCTCAGAAAGAGAAAAACACATCTTTCCCAAACGAGTGTTTAGCTCTTCACATTCCCATTCCTACCATGGGTGGGGGTTCCAGGAAGTGAGCGTCTCCTGCTCGTCGCCGCACTCCATTTTTCGTGAATGTTTGTGAGGCTGGAGCTCTTCAGATTCTGTAGAGAAAGATGGATTTCTTCCAAGCACAATGGGGAAGAGGAGTACAGCCCAGACAGTCCACTGCTGCTGTGGAACAGAAGGTTAAAGGTCAGCTCGTCAGGAAATCGTCCAGGAATGTGGAAAGAGTTACAGAACAGAGTTTTCATGGAGTTAAAAACAAATCAGCAAATCTTTACAAGCAAAACTCCTTGTATAAACCAGAATAATTATTTGAAAAATATCAATAACTCATCCAAACCATCAACCTGCCTAAGCTGAATCTCTACGGTTTCATATTATGCCGTTCGAAACTGTAATTTTTTTTTAGGACTTAGATCTCCTTGGATTTCATTTGTTTTTGGGTCCCTAACGTAACAATGGATTGATGCACAACTCACACTTTAAATAACACAAACACATTTAGATTTACATTTTTCAGGAGTTTTGCCGTTTGTTTTTAACTCTTGTAAAGCCAAAGGAAAGCGTAGGCGGTTAAAGTAAGGCCAGTCTCACCTGCTTGTGTATCGCTTACAAGTTGAGCCGTTTTTATAACTGGAACTTATCAGATCTGAAGAAGGAGTTGATGAAACACAGCTGTCATCTGGAAGAAAAAAGACAATGTACTGGTGATCACAGGAGAAAAGAAAGAGTGTTCAGGGGAATTACAATTCATGAGGCAAGGAATAAAAACATCAAGCAAGAAGTAAAACATGAAAATTGTAAGAATTAAAACACAAAAATCAAAGTTAAGTGAAAACATGTCAAATGAATCAGATGGACAGAGTGAATGTCACTCACCTGAAGTGTGGCTGCTGAGTGAGTCCGTTTCTCCTGTTTGAGCTGTGTGTTGTGATTCAAGCAATGAACCTGCTATGAGTTCAGCTTCAACAGGGAAGTTCTTGTTGGACATCCAGTGCTGTTGGGCTCCTGGGCTGCTGTCAGTCAGGAATCCAGAATCAGCACGGCCTTCAGATTCAGGGCAAGAACCCAGTAAAACATTTTCCCTGAAGATTTTTCAATAAATACATTTTAAAAAAAGGATTTAGGGGAAGAAACATGCATAGTTGAGATTTTGTATCTAAATAAAAATCATAATTCATGAACTACTGTACAGTCTATTGTCAGATAAGCTATCTTCAGGAAACAAGCAAGAGCTGGATCTGGAGCCTGGACTGCTGTCAGTTGACTTTCTCCCGGGATAAAGCTTCTGCTTTAGGATTCGTCTTCTTGGAGAAATCTGGAATTCAAATCAAAGAATTGATTAAAGATTCAATTAAACATCTATAACATTTTCAAAAACCCTTTGTAATAAAAAAAACTGTTTCAATATAACTAGTGATACAAACTGCACAAAAGTGAAAATTTCATTAATAAAATAATGGATTATGATATTTTATTTAAAACTAAACCAGAAGCACAGTTTGTCTGGAAAAAATTTAAAAAACAGCTTTAAAGTAAAATCAATAATAGATACGAATGATCAATATTGCATTTGCAAGTAAAAATTTATTCCACTCATTGAATTATTAAACCCAGTACTGCTGGAAACAGAGGATGGCAGTGACTGGCTAAAGAGTTCACTTAAAAACTCTGCTCTGTGTTTTTTTTTTTTTTTTTTGATTACAAGAAACTGGATTTAAACAGATGATCCAGAACAATCTGGAACGTAATAACAGTCAGAATTGAACTGAATTGTCTGATTGTTCCCAAAACCGACAAGAATCATCAAGACTTGGAAGTGTCTGATGCTGCTCTTACAGAAACTGTCAGGAGACTCTTTTATTCAACCAGCTCTCAAACTGAAGCAAGTTTGCACCCTACTGTCACACCAAAATCTGTGGAAATAGTACTTTGGCACCAGATAACTCAAAAAAAGGGGAAAAAATTAACCCTTAAAGTCCAACTCCAACTTTTTTTCTTCTTTTGTAAAAATCGTTCCCAGTAGTCTTCTAATTGTAAATCAGTATATGTTTACACCAGGCTCGGAAACGTGTGTTTAAGCGAAAATTCTTTGTAAATGCATTTAGATGGGTTTTCAGGCTTCCGCTTTCAAAACTCTCGCTTTCACATGTAACTTCTGAAGTTTCTATGACTTTTTTTGGGCTCTACATACAAAACAAGTGTCCAAAGAACAGGTGTTGAAAGTTAAACCAGGTAAAACAATGACCAATCACGGACTCGGACTTGGTAGTGACTTATAGTGTCCTTTGTGGTTCGCAAAAATGCCAATCGTTTGAAAATTAATCATGCAGGAGAAATTTATAATCAAGGTTTGTCCCCAGATGGAATTACATTTTACTAAGTCTTTCATATATCGGAATAAAGCTGGAGCAAAGATTCCAGAGATTTGCACCAAACGTTCCTAGACACATGTGAATGTAGCTTTACATCTGACACTCTGCATGGGGTGGCAGTTAATTCTTGATTCCTTTTCCTGGTTTGACAACCTGAACAGTTTCTTCTTTGAGTTGTTGGAATATGTTGTTTTACTGCTCTGACATGTGACAAGAATAGACCTCTAATATCCCGTCGTCCTTCAGCTCCACCCCAAGCGGACAGTAGTGAGTTTCATCACTGGAAAGCAGCTCCTCTCTGTCGCTCACAGAACAGTGAGGCGATGGACCTCGCTCCCTCACTTTTGGAGATTTCTGGGTTTTATAGACCTGAGGAGGTAAAGTGCGAACGAGGGCCAGGCTGTGGTATGCTCCACAAGCCACCTGTAAGATATGAAACAGTTCTAAGGCCTGCACATCAAAAAGTATCATTTTTATGTACTCTTACGTACCTGAATCACATGTCTCCCTGCCAAGTGTTCAACCTGTTTGAGAAAACAATGCAGATCTTATTAAAAACAAAAAAACTACATTTAGTAGCTTAACATGCCCAAAATACTGTACTTGGCTATAAATTTTTGTTGTATTTATTTTAGATGGCATAAATTACAAATATTCAGCTTTGATGACATTACCTTCTGGGGTTTCTTTACAGGGAAGGTGCTGGTGACCAAGCCCAGCTGGCAGCCGCTGCCCCAGGCCCACAGCTCATTCTGGACTGACAGAGCCAGGCTGTGCTCCCGCCCACAGGCCAGCTCCATGACCTGAACCACCATGGGAGGAACGACCTCTGCGTCCACCACACTGACCAGGCTGGGTTCCGGCACTGTCAGTACAAATCATTTGCTGCAAAAGTATTCACTGGATCATGTTTGACATTCTTTCGTTTCTAGTGATCAAGTGGGCAGGCACGCTGACTGGAGTTTGCTCAATGATATGTCATAAATTAAAAATTGAGGCAAAATGAAGGGGGATTACACCCCTGGGTCTGCTCAGCCCCCTCGTTTTCCGGAGGAATGGTTTGATCTGTCACTCCGTGCAGAGTCATTTTTCAAAAATGTTGGTTGTCAGGTCCCGTGTCCTTCCTCACGTTATCTTTGCAAAGTGCATGTTTTGTGTCATAAATGGTGCTAGATTTTTGTACTAGCAAAATGTAATTTTTGTCGTCCATTGCAAAAATAGATGAGAGGGTTATCCACTGTGTTACCGTTTGGTATTGCGAACAATTTATAAAGTTTTATTTTGAAAGTATAACAGAAGTTTTATTTTATTTTGAAACCCAGTCCCATTTCCTGTTTCTTCAGCTTTTTGCTGCAAAATTGATGTTTCGACAGATTGGAAACAGAACTCCTGCATAAAGTTTGCTGTGCGTTGTGGAGGTAAGAACATCAGATGCAGACATGACGGAGGCAATGCAAACACTCAGATTCATAAACTTTTTATTTTTGTGTGTCAACGCAATGGAGACAAATCGCAGATGGACCAGTGTAAATCAGGCATAATTTGATTATGCCTAATTATATAGAGATTAGAGCTCTAGGGCAACAAAAATGAGGCTTCTCTCTTAAATCTGCCTATAGTGCCTCTAGTGGTTATTTGAAAAACTGCCCAATTTGTCTCTTCAAGATTTCAGTCAAATTTGGGAACAAAAGTTGGGGGCCTGATCTCACTGAGTCAGTCAGGGAAAAGCTTTTCTGCAACAGCACAATAGTTTTGACAAACGTGCATGCCTCAAAAAAAACAAAACAAAACATAAATTCTATAAATAGAATAGGGAAGCAGGAAAATGATTACTGACAACTGAAAAGTTCAGCAAAAGCTTGAAAAGGTTTTGCAGATTTTGGGGGAAAAAGGAAGTTATAAAGGTTTATTCCAACCTGAGATGTTTGCAACTCTTCCTCTTTCTGTCAAACCACACTGCCCAGCTGCATTCTCCCCCCACATGAAGACGCTGCCCTGCTCACTGAGAGCGCCACAGTGGAAGCCCCCAGCAGCTATAAAGACCACCGCCTTGCCCAGCAAAGAAGCCTCCAGGACAGGGGCAGACAACGGAATGCTCAGGTCTCGCCATGTAAGCTCTCCGAACGAAAACACCTGACCACCTTCAAAAAAGTCAGAGATTTTACAGTTAGATTACAGTGGCACAAGAACAACACAGAAAAACACACACACCTTGTGCTAACAGGAGGCCGTGGTGATCTCCCAGGGACACCTGAACAACAGAGGTGGACAGCAGCGCTCTCTCTGGAGAAAGTTGCTCAGTGAAACCCGCCGAACGCCAAACATGGACATGCCCTTGTTCCACAGCGGTGGGGGGCCACTCATCCGCAGGGCTGAACTCACAAAAAACATGGAGCTATTATTTACGCAGATCAGCCCACAAACCCAAAACATCTGAGCACGACACAATAAAACTGGAAAGTAATCAATAAAATTTGATTTCTTTTTTAAAAAATCATGTGCAGAAAGATTTAGTGCTTTTCAAATACTAATTATTTCTTGTGTAAAAAGAACCTGGGCTGCAAACAAACATAAAACAAAAAAAAACACACATTTAAGCAAATTTAAAGCTGTAAACGTATTTGGCACACCTGCAAAAAAAATTCTAAGTTACAACCTCGGACTTTTGATGCATATATTCTCCGTGTGCATATTCAGTATGTGTGGGCATCATTTAAAAAACTGCAAAACGCCTTTGAAATGAATGTAATTTCATATGAACTGAGGCCTCTGAATAGGAAAAGAAAAAGGCACATTTAACTGGATTACATTCCATCACATTCATCCGTCTACTAACAAGTGCTTGCCCTGCAGGCCCTGACTTGCAGTTGCACCCAGAGGAAGGAGAATCCTGCAAATGACTGCGTAGCAGGAACCAACTGACATGATCTTTTAACTAACAAGAAAAACTTTTAAAAAAAAACAACCAAAATACGTGTTTTTATGAAAGAAAAAATGCAGAAAATAAAAATAAAAATGAGCTGCATCTTGCTTCAATAATCACCTCGCTTGTGGAACAACATGCCTGAGGCTTCAGAGCTCGAAAAAAACTTTCGAGGTTTTTGCATATCTTTTAAGTAGTTCTTCCATGTTGACATGTTTTCATTTGGTTTTATTGACTGATTGTTCTGAGGTATGTGTTTGTGTGCTGGCCCTTTTTTATTATTGATTGCTATTTTTAACTAGCTTGATTATGTAAAGAGGTGCTTTTTAGCAGGAAAAGTGATAAAAGTTGAATTAGAATAATGAAAATATTTCCGCATTCCATGTTTTACCTGTCTTGACTGTCCTCCATCACTTTGTAATATCCATTTACAGCAGAATCATGCTTCTGCACATGGATCTCTAGATTTAAATCTATGTGTTTTACATTTTTCTCATATAAAAAGTCACTTGTTAAAGGCGATGGTTGAATTCCGAGTCATTTTTGCAGCTTTCTTGGTCCATTAGGCTCCATCTGAGTCATTTGAATTTAATGAGGTAGACCTGAAAAAAAAAAAAAAAAAAAAACATAGAAAAATCAGAATTTCCGGATTTTTCTGAAGTCAATCTTTATGTTTAATTTGAATGGGATGGGCTTGCTCCATTGTGAAGAAATCATTTTTCTTTATATCACTTATTATGCTAAAAAATCTAGCAGACGACAAGCTTTATATGCTTTTTTTAAGCGTTCAAAAAACCCAGAGGAACTGCGACCTTTCACTTCTGAATCAAACAACAGTTTTAACAAATACCTCTTTTCCTCAAAGCCATTTTAAGGTCACCGGTTTCATCGGGTTTCACCAAATGGAGTTAAAACACTCGCAAGGATTTAGCATAACTGAACGTAAACAATTCACTTGGAGCAATAGATTTAGTTCACAACATAAGTTTAAACTAACAAACCTCCAATGAGAATCCAGCTAGCTTAACGAGACCGCAGCTAAAGAAGCTACGAGGGCAAACAGAGACGTCAAACTCAGCAGAGAGTAACTGAGATTTCTGATGCCGCTGCCCTGACTAAATCCCGCCTGTTCAATCTGTATCTGCGTCCGACTGTTGCTTATAGTACAATTACTTGTTTTATAACGCGAAAAGAGCATTAAAGGTAAAGCAAAAGTACCTGTGTTTTGACAGTTTTTATGCGTTCTTGTTGGAAATTCCTCGATGGTATCCGAGCAGGGACAAACTTCATGGTTCCGCAACCACTTGTTGCTACAGCTGCTGAGGACGTCAGAGATAAAATATTGTTTGAAGGATGTCGCACTCTCTTACGCTTATCGTGTCGATGGTGTGAACATTTTGATATTTATCATCGTTCTGATTCTTGTTTACTAAATGACTAACATGCATAGCTTTTATATGTGGATATGTAAAATTTTAGCTGTGTTTGACCCTGTTTTTGTCTGTTAAATAACCACGTTATTAGGTTTTTATTAGATATGCCTTATTTGAAAAATGTAAAAATACATGTTTTATTGGGTGGTTGTTTATAATGTGCTTTAATTTTGTATTTTTACTAGCAAAACGTACATTAACAGTCACCCCCCACACACACACACCTTTTTTGCCTTTTTCTTTCTTTTTTTTGCATTTTATTTTATTTATTTTAGGATTTCTGAGAGTGATGTGCCAGCTTGTACTTTTGTAAAAAAAAAATAAATAAATAAACTAAAAAATACAGTAATACAAAAAAGAAAATTGAGCTTCTTTTGGGCATTTGTTTTAGCTTGTTAAAGTTTCCTCTGAAAACATATTGAGACTGATAAAGTACAAATTTATAGACATGAAAATAAGTAAATAGTTTAGGCCTAATTTGCACATTTAAAACAATGTTTTCAATAACAAGGCTCAGAGAAATTTCCTGTGCTTTTCATTTTTAGATCTCCAGGACAGGAATCTTACTAATTGTTTCTAAAAGCTTACAAGACATTTAAAGTGTAGATCAAATGGGAACAAGAAAGGGTCATTTTATTGCAGTTTTCTGAGTGAATGAAGGGTTCTCCTGCTTGCATTTAAACAGCAGAGGTCTCACTAATTCCTGCTGGAACAGGAACAGCAGCAGGATGGTTTCAAAGCATATTTCCTCCTTAAGGAATCAGGAAACTTGAGAGGTTTGACTACTCTTTCAAACAAAGACATGCTTACAGCCATCAAGATTTGAAGAGTAAAGGGCCTCAACCTGTGCTAAATGTGTCCAGGTTGAGCTTTTTGTACTCACCAGTTTTACCAAGCAGAGTTTGTATTTAATTTGCAGCTTTGTTGTGTTGTTGCTTTGTGTTTCCATGGCCTGTGAGGTTAAACAGAATGAAATTCCTGGAGGTTTGGTGAAAGATATCTGTTTCTTTTCAGCACTGCAGTCTAGCTGAGCAATGCTAACCATTGCATTATTCATTACAGGAACTTGAGAAATAAGTTTAAGATTGTTCTGTTGTGTTGAGCTGTAAATGGTTGATGCTGTTGGTTGTAAATCAGTGCATGACAAGAATTCAAATGTTCAAGAATGTTGTCTTTCTAGATGGCAATCCTTTTAGGTCCAGAACTGGAAAACCCTTGGTGGTATTTTAGAGCAGACCGAGTACTTTCAGAAACACAGAATGCAGAAAATGTCCAATCCAGCTATTTAGGATTCACAATTACAGAGCTTTATTAAAACCGTATCTGGTATAGTGAGAGATCTAATGAGGTAGATGAACATTTCTTCATCTTTAGGTTAGTCTCTTCATTGGCTTCTCTGCAAACTATTTGATTCTTGCAAAAAATGTAAAATTTCCTTTATAAATATTCAAATTATTTTAATAGGTTTTGAGTCTTTTAGCTTGTCGTTTCTCTCCACCTTTCCAGGTGTTCACAAAACCAGCAAAGTCAAAACATTTTTTTGTCATTAAGAGCTAGGAAATTTGTCAAAATCCTTCTGCTTCATACTCTTGACAATAGAAAAACTTGATAAAACATGAACAAACTCAAGTTGCGCAGTAATTTTTAGTTCATTTTTAAATTATGCTATTTTACACTTCCATCAATGCTGACAAGTTAGACTGCTGTCATTTTGGAAACTAAAATGCAGATTTATGTGCTGGTGAAAGTTTTACATTTCCAGAGGATTTTTCAGGACAGGCCTACATTTGTCACTTTCATTAAAATTACCTTAAAAACAACAACAACAAAAATACAAACCATTTCTCTTAGAACTGGCAAAAAGTGACTATTATTGGACTTTGTAACATTCATTTTTAAGTCATTCTTTCCAACGGTTAGCTTTTTTAGCTTATTTTTTGCTTTTTGAATGCTTGTCAATAACTGCTTGTTTCTAGATGTTGATATTTTGATTTTTTTAGTGTTTTTTTCCTATTCATATCTATATCTATATCTATCTATATCTATCTATAGATATAGATATACATATATTACATATATACGTATATTACACAGAAGCAGTTTTGAGCTCATTGCTCTCTGTGTCCTTCATCCAACATTTCTGCTTTCTCTTCTCTGCTTTTTCTCTCTTTTCTTTCTATTCACTAATGTTCGTGATCTGCTCTCGTTTTCCATTTTAGTGTTTTCTGCATAAAACTGTCCAGCAAGCTTTGGCTCTGACTTTTACGAGCAGCTATAAAAGAGGGGGGAAGAAGGCAGAACAAGGGCAGGCGATTCAGAGGAAGAAAATCTAATATTTTTTCTTCTTGAAGCTGAGCATGAGAGCAAGGAGCACAGCTGCTGGCAACAAATTCTAACAGCCCATTTTTCCCCCTCTGGTAATCTAATATTCATTTCCCAGCCAAAAAGGCTCTGTGTTTGAAGTTTATCTCTCGTTCTCAGCAATAAGGTTGTCTTCTATCTTATACGGTATCTCAAAATTTCTGTCAGTCTGTTGTACAATGACCAGAAAGAGAAATTTCCTGTTTTTTAAACAAACATGGCTTAGTAAAAAGAGATTTTGAGAGATGTGTGCTTCTTCTGGAGGAAAATATCTCACTATGAGGATTAAAAAAACAAAATGACAACGACTGCAGCAGATGTCAGAATTATCATCAGATTTTCAACTAGTTACATCAGCTAACCTGACTGTGACTTTGACTCTGTGAAAGCAACGTTCAAACGAGTTTGAGTTAAAGCTCAATCACAGTGGAAAATAAAGGAATCTCTTGACAATGCAGGTCTCTGGGAAATACGGTAGTCCTCTTAAATTAGGATGAGGGCTGCGTGACAAAATTGGTCTCCGGGTGTGTGCTCACGACACTCCTATTGGCTGCGGTTCTTGTAAAAAGAAATGCAAGCTGCTATTTCGGAACAGAGCTAAAACTATTTATCCACTTCACTCGCACAAAGACACACTCGCTGACCCTGTGTCGTGACCTGAGCAGACAGTATTTTCTCCTACAAATGCTCATAAAATATAACTGCTGCTGGAAAAAAAAAGAACACAACCCTAAAGTTTACAAGACTGCACAGGATTCATCTAGGAGTGTGCATGTGGGCGGATTAAGCCACGCAGGGTTACAGCCAGTTCTTGGAGACGCAGCAGGACAGTGTTTGATTGACACAGAGTCTGCAATCTGAGAGGATGCTGAAGCTTCCCATCGCACAAATGGAGGCTTAGAACCCTACTTTGTGCGCATCATTGATTACATTAACAGAAAAATATTGTGCAGAGTAAACTATAATTTACAAGATTCATATGTGCCTGTTTTGTTTAGAATCCAGCTTACATGAAGCCAAGTTTCCACAAAAAAGTTCAGTTCGGGTCACTGCAGTGCGGTTTGAAACTCTAAGCCCTGACATGGTTTGTGTTTCCACTGCCGAGCTGTGCAAGCCCCAGGTTAGGATTTGGCTTCATGATAGATGAAACCGCTTCAAAAAGAGCCTCCTATTATACCTTTGTGATCTGCCAGGACATTCAGCAGAACTCCATGCAGTGTAGATAGAGAGAACAAATGAAAAAAATGTTCTTACATAAACATTCAAATATTTATCAAAAGAAGAGACTGAGCTGAGTCAAAGTCAATGAGCTGCAGCTACAAGCTAAAAGAAATGGCAGAGGAGGGAATGATGACAAATGCCAATAAGAATTTTATTTTAAGTCATATTTGTCAATAAAAATATTTGTCAGACTTAACATTTACAGATCCTTTTGAGTCATTTCTGCAGTTTTCATTTTCCTGCTTTTTCATCACATTACCAAAAAGGAAACAGCTTCTTTGTGATTACATGAAGGGAACACAGATTCCTTTGTCTAATTTTTTCATGTTTAGGTAAATAATGTTTATTTATACAGCACTTTCTCCCAGAACGAATCACAAAGTGCTTAACAACGCAAGTCAAAGTTACTTAAAAACAGAATGATACAGGAGGTAAAATACAATAAAGATGAAAATGTAAAAATAAAATATCACACCAACATAAAACCCACAAACCTAGAAAAAACAAGTCTTCAGATGTGTTTTAAAGGCCTCAGCTGAGTCAACAGAGTGTAGGGACAGAGGCAGAGCGTTCCAGAGTTTAAGAGCTATCACTTGGACCTCTCAATTCCCTCATAGTTTCAAAATGTGTGTGAGGAACAACCAATAAAATCTGACTTGAGGATCTAAGAGCATGAGAAGGTTTGAGGTGTCTAAGGAGCTCGAGTGGAGCCTGGCCACGTACGGTTAAAAAAATTAAGAGTTAAAATGTTAAATTGGATTCCAAAACAAGGTGAGAGGCATGCAGTGAAGGGATCTTTGGCTGGTTTGGGTTGAATTTTATGCAGCAGAGTTCTGAGGCAGTAAAGGTCTATTTGGTTTAAACAAATAAAAAGACTGTAACAATAATTCAGGCAAGATGGAATGAATGCATGAATAATCATTTCATGTTCTGCCTTTGATACCAGATAGCTCAACTTTTTCCTCAGTTGGAGAAAACAGCTTCTGGTTAATATGTTTACATGGTGAAGGTTCCTATTCATCAGAATGGAGAGGAGCAGGGAGCTTGTAGCCCGCAATCTGTAGATTCTGCATCACAGCTGCGAGCTTTTCCATCCAGTGGCATTTTTCCATCTGCTCCTGATTCAACACATCTTACATACTCAAATACAATTTTAATCTTAATATTCTTGCTTCATGTCCTCCATCATGAGAAAAAATGCAACAAAAACATGTTAAAAACACCAAAAACAGTTTTCATAGCAGTGGATCTTTACCAAAGTATCTCAAATCTCAGTATTACAGCTGTATGACAGCAGCTCATGAACTGTACAAACTATGGGACCTTCTCATGAGATTTGACAACATAACTGGTTGCAAATATGTACCTAACTAAAATGATTGTGCTCAGCAGGAAGAACCCGGTTTCACATCAGGCCCAAAACTGTTCCTACTCAATGAGTTTGATCAGTATAAAAAATTTTGATATCAATGGTGGTAAGCCAAAGAATAAAAGTTCTTTGAGCTTTCTTTGGTCTGTCTCTGCCTGTCTGTTTGTCTGTCTGATACCAAGTACCCCCGAAGTACACACTCAACAGAGGGAAACAGTTGTGCAAACCAATTAAAACGTTTTTGAAATGCTCCGCTCATGAATCAGCACTGATTTCTTCCCAGAAATGTGCTCCTCTGAAATTAATGTGGCTGATCTATTAATGTGGCCATCTTAGTCAGCAGTGCAGTAGTTTTTTACGTGTTCTTTTAAGGTGTGATGAAATGACAAAATATGGAAAGCTTAACAACAAAGAAAATACTTAAAAAAAAAAAAAACTGGGATTTGATCTCAGCGGAAAAGTGTATGCTTGTGTTTATTGTCCCTTTGGAACGTTTTTTGGTAAAATTACAATGACAATCTCTAGCTGGTCCTGATAGTTTTTGTTTGTGCCGGTTTCTAATGCACAAAGTTCAACTTGGTTTTCAGATTAAAATGCACATCATTGTGCAGTTAGATGGTTAGTTTTTGATATTTAAATTTGGATTAGGAGTGTAGAGAATGCATTGTATGATGGAAAGCCCTTTCAATGATATAAACTTCATGATGTGTGTGAGTGAGTGCGTACGCTCACATGATTGTATGTGTGAAGGCCGTATTTTTTAAGAACATTGAAAACACATGGTTTGGAGTTTGATAAGGAATATTTTAGGCACTGGGTAATTTGGAATGAACATAGTGCACACGCAGGCACACAAAAAGCCTGACTTTGATAGAGGAGCCTTAACTTTCAAACACAAAAAATCCCAACATATCCATCCAAGTTTGATTTTAATCAGAGTTGCACTGAATAACTTTAATGAATCTGCCTTCATGAGTCACTTTACAAGTTTTTAAAATGAAATTGGACCACGAAACTACTTTTTTAAACTAGAAAATTGCATTTCCTGCGGAAATACGTTTGATTGCAAAATTGCAGAAGGTTGTTGCTTTTATATGCATAATTGCAGAACTTTTAGCAGAAAAGGCTAAAATGTTTTAAAATGAAAACAATTTTTAATAAATTGCTAAAGTTTGTTTAATTACTTAGTACACTGTTTGGATGTTGCTGAAATGTTAGCTAAAAGCCGAATTAGCTTGAAAAACCTTGGTAGATGCCAAATTAGCTCAAACAGCTAGCATATTGCTGAAATGTTAGCTAAAAGCCAAATTAGCTTGAAATACCTTATTAGGTGTTAAATTAGCTCAAACACCTAGCATATTGCTGAAATGTTAGCTAAAAGCCAAATGAGCTTGAAAAACCTTATTAGGTGCTAAATTAGCTCAAACACCTAGCATATTGCTGAAATGTTAGCTAAAAGCCAAATTAGCTTGAAAAACCTTGGTAGATGCCAAATTAGCTCAAACAGCTAGCATATTGCTGAAATGTTAGCTAAAAGCCAAATGAGCTTGAAAAACCCTGTTTGGTGCTAAATTAGCTCAAACACCTAGCATATTGCTGAAATGTTAGCTAAAAGCCAAATTAGCTTGAAAAACCTTATTAGGTGCTAAATTAGCTCAAACACCTAGCATATTGCTGAAATGTTAGCTAAAGGCCAAATGAGCTTGAAAAACCATATTTGGTGCTAAATTAGCTCAAACACCTAGCATATTGCTGAAATGTTAGCTAAAAGCCAAATTTGCTTGAAAAACCTTATTAGGTGCCAAATTAGCTCAAACACCTAGCATATTGCTGAAATGTTAGCTAAAGGCCAAATGAGCTTGAAAAACCATATTTGGTGCTAAATTAGCTCAAACACCTAGCATATTGCTGAAATGTTAGCTAAAAGCCAAATTAGCTTGAAAAACCTTGGTAGATGCCAAATTAGCTCAAACAGCTAGCATATTGCTGAAATGTTAGCTAAAAGCCAAATGAGCTTGAAAAACCCTGTTTGGTGCTAAATTAGCTCAAACACCTAGCATATTGCTGAAATGTTAGCTAAAAGCCAAATTAGCTTGAAAAACCGTATTAGGTGCTAAATTAGCTCAAACAGTTAGCATATTGTTGAAATGTTAGCGAAAGAAAAAATTTGCTTGAAAAACCTTGGTAGATGCCAAGTTAGCTCAAAAAGCTAGCATATTGCTGAAATGTTAGCTAAAAGCCAAATGAGCTTGAAAAACCATATTTGGTGCTAAATTAGCTCAAACACCTAGCATATTGCTGAAATGTTAGCTAAAAGCCAAATTAGCTTGAAAAACCTTATTAGGTGCTAAATTAGCTCAAACAGTTAGCATATTGTTGAAATGTTAGCGAAAGAAAAAATTTGCTTGAAAAACCTTGGTAGATGCCAAGTTAGCTCAAACAGCTAGCATATTGCTGAAATGTTAGCTAAAAGCCAAATGAGCTTGAAAAACCATATTTGGTGCTAAATTAGCTCAAACAGTTAGCATATTGCTGAAATGTTAGCTAAAAGCCAAATTAGCTTGAAAAACCTTATTAGGTGCTAAATTAGCTCAAACACCTAGCATATTGCTGAAATGTTAGCTAAAAGCCAAATTAGCTTGAAAAACCTTATTTGGTGCTAAATTTACCTCAAACAGGTAGCATATTGCTGAAATGTTAGCTAACAGCCAAATGAGCTTGAAAAACCTTGGTAGAAGCCAAATTTGCTAAAACATTTAGCACATTGCTCAAATGTTAGCTAAAAGTCAAATTAGCTTGAAAATCCTTGGTAGATGCCAAATTAGCTCCAACAGCTAGCATATTGCTGAAATATTAGCTAAAGGCAAAATTAGATTGAAAAACCTTGGTAGTTGCCAAATTAGCTCAATCAACCAGCAAATTGCTGAAATGTTAGCGAAAGGCAAAATTAGCTTGAGAAACCTTGGTAGATACCAAATTAGCTCAAACAGCTAGCATATTTCTGAAATGTTAGCTAAAGCCAAATTAGCTTGAAAAACCTTATTAGGTGTTAAATTAGCTCAAACACCTAGCATATTGCTGAAATGTTAGCTAAAAGCCAAATGAGCTTGAAAAACCCTATTTGGTGCTAAATTAGCTCAAACACCTAGCATATTGCTGAAATGTTAGCTAAAAGCAAAATTAGCTTGAAAAACCTTATTAGGTGCTAAATTAGCTGAAACAGTTAGCATATTGTTTAAAAGTTAGCTAAAAGCC
Source organism: Oryzias celebensis (assembly GCA_014656515.1). Taxonomy (NCBI): domain Eukaryota; kingdom Metazoa; phylum Chordata; class Actinopteri; order Beloniformes; family Adrianichthyidae; genus Oryzias; species Oryzias celebensis. The sequence goes on along the minus strand of BNCR01000017.1, from coordinate 14,173,061 downwards.
AAATTAGCTTGAAAAACCATATTTGGTGCTAAATTAGCTCAAACACCTAGCATATTGCTGAAATGTTAGCTAAAAGCCAAATTAGCTTGAAAAACCTTATTAGGTGCTAAATTAGCTCTAACAGCTAGCATATTGCTGAAATATTAGCTAAAGGCAAAATTAGCTTGAAAAACCTTGGTAATGGCCAAATTAGCTCAGACAGCTAGCACATTGCTGAAATGTTAGCTAAAAGCCAAATTAGCTAGAAAAACCTTATTAGGTGTTAAATTAGCTCAAACAGTTAACATATTGCTGAAATGTTAGCTAAAGCCAAATTAGCTTGAAAAACCTTATTAGGTGTTAAATTAGCTCAAACAGTTAACATATAGCTGAAATGTTAGCTAAAAGCCAAATTAGCTTGAAAAACCTTGGTAGATGCCAAAATAGCCCAAACACCTAGCATATTGCTGAAATGTTGGCTAAAAGCCAAATTAGCTTGAAAAGTACATGCCAAATTTGCTGTATGAAAAAGTCTTGAAGCCATTAAAAATGATGGCAAAAGGTCAATTTACTGTAGAACATGTAGTTAAGTCTAAAATGTTGAAAGAAAGGCAAAAATGTATCTAAAAACCTTGTTGGAATGATAAATGTGTGTAAATGTGAATGAATCAATGAGATTCTTCCATTGTCACTGTTAGAATGAGTCAGGAAGACATCAAAGGGTCTGACAGGCAGATGTTTACAAACATTGGCCGCGCAGCTGCACCTCCTCTGCCTAATGAGACAGCAGAATCACTGAGCTGAGGCTTCAATGTATTTCAATGGAGGTCACTACCTCCAAACAAATGTTCATATCTTTAAAAGTCTTTCACTTATCAGAAAAGTTGAACCCTTGTAAGAATCACGAGGCTTTGGGCTACAATGTGTAAAAGATTCATGCCTGTAGGTCAAAGCATGTTTACATAATCGCAAGTTAAAAACAGAGTTAGTGTTCGAACCAGCTGGAAAATTTAACATTGGCAGGTATAGGAGAAATTGGGGTACTTACTGTCAGTCTAGGGGCTGTGGGGGCAAAAGTATTTGCCCTACAGCTTTGAGAGTTAGATTTTATGCATCTAGAGGGATTTTCCTACGTTTTGATGAAAAAATCATGTCACTGTGACAAACAGTGGCCGAGTTACAGCGATTTATCCATTTTTTTTTTTTCTTAAAAAACCTGGTCTCCCCACTCTAGGTGATGACGTCACACACTCTAGATTCTCCTAAAATCGGGCAAAATGTACCAAATTGCCTCATTTCAAACAGCTGTAGTTCAAAAACTATAAGAGATATCCAAAATAAAAGTAATGCGTGTAATCTCCAAACCTTTCACTACATTTTAAAGTTTAAATGGTGTCTCTAGCTGAAAAATTGTAGGAGGAGATACATTTCAAAAACAGTGCAAAAACGGATTCAAAAAGCGGACTTCCCATTGACTTCCATTATATTTTGAAATTCAAAAACTTTAAAAATTTCAAAAACTATAAATATTTGCAGAATTGTTTAAAAACTGCCAAAAAGTGCAAAAAATGCAGAACAAATGCATGTTTGAATTTTTAAAATAGCATAATGTATGCAGAAGTTAGAAAATGCTGAAAGTTTGAAGCTGCAAAAGAGCCTTCCCCATGTATTCCTATGGCAAAAGTTGCGGCAATTTTGTTGAATTGCAAAAAAACCATAAGTTGCAGAAGAAATTTTAAAAGAGACCACCTATGTCCATAACAAGCTGAACATTTTGATGCATAAATGGCTAAAATCGCATAAAGTATGCAGGAGATATGGACGACCGAAAAACGTACGGAAGAATAATAAGAAGAAGAAGAAGAAGAAAAATAACTAGAAAATTGCATTTCCTGCGGAAATACGTTTGATTGCAGAATTGCAGAAGGTGGTTGCTTTTATATGCATAATTGTATAACTTTTAGCAGAAAAGGCTGAAATGTTTTAAAATGAAAACAATTTTTAATAAATTGCTAAAGTTTATTTAATTACCCAGTACACTGTTTGCATTTTGCTGAAATGTTAGCTAAAAGCCAAATTAGCTTGAAAAACCTTGCTAGTTGCCAAATTAGCTCAATCAACCAGCAAATTGCTGAAATGTTAGCTAAAGGCAAAAATTAGCTTGAGAAACCTTGGTAGATGCCAAAGTAGCTCAAACAGCTAGCATATTTCTGAAATGTTAGCTAAAAGTCAAATTAGCTTGAAAATTTTTGGTAGATGCCAAATTAGCTCAGTTATCATATTGCTGAAATGTTATCTTAAGGCAAAATTAGCTTGAAAAACCTCGGTAAATGCCAAATTAGCTCACACAGCTAGCGTATTGCTGAAATGTTAGCTAAAAGCCAAATTAGCTTGAAAAATCTTGGTGAATGCCAATTTAGCTCAGACAGCTAGCAAATTGCTGAAATGTTAGCAAAAGGCAAAATTAGCTTGAAAAACCTTGGTAGATACCAAATTAGCTCCAACAGCTAGCATATTGCTGAAATATTAGCTAAAGACAAAATTAGCTTGAAAAACCTTGGTAATGGCCAAATTAGCTCAAACACCTAGCATATCGCTGAAATGTTAGCTAAAAGCCAAATTTGCTTGAAAAACCTTATTAGGTGCCAAATTAGCTCAAACACCTAGCATATTGCTGAAATGTTAGCTAAAGGCCAAATGAACTTGAAAAACCATATTTGGTGCTAAATTAGCTCAAACACCTAGCATATTGCTGAAATGTTAGCTAAAAGCCAAATTAGCTTGAAAAACTTATTAGGTGCTAAATTAGCTCAAACAGTTAGCATATTGTTGAAATGTTAGCGAAAGAAAAAATTTGCTTGAAAAACCTTGGTAGATGCCAAGTTAGCTCAAAAAGCTAGCATATTGCTGAAATGTTAGCTAAAAGCCAAATGAGCTTGAAAAACCCTATTTGGTGCTAAATTAGCTCAAACACCTAGCATATTGCTGAAATGTTAGCTAAAAGCCAAATTAGCTTGAAAAACCTTATTAGGTGCTAAATTAGCTGAAACAGTTAGCATATTGTTTAAATGTTAGCTAAAGGCCAAATTAGCTTGAAAAACCATATTTGGTGCTAAATTAGCTCAAACAGTTAGCATATTGTTGAAATGTTAGCTAAAAGCCAAATGAGCTTGAAAAACCATATTTGGTGCTAAATTAGCTCAAACAGCTAGCATATTGCTGAAATGTTAGCTAAAAGCCAAATTAGCTTGAAAAACCTTATTAGGTGCTAAATTAGCTCAAACACCTAGCATATTGCTGAAATGTTAGCTAAAAGCCAAATTAGCTTGAAAAATCTTTTTTGGTGCTAAATTTACCTCAAACAGCTAGCATATTGCTGAAATGTTAGCTAACAGCCAAATGAGTTTGAAAAACCTTGGTAGAAGCCAAATTTGCTAAAACATTTAGCACATTGCTGAAATGTTAGCTAAAAGTCAAATTAGCTTGAAAATCCTTGGTAGATGCCAAATTAGCTCCAACAGATACCATATTGCTGAAATATTAGCTAAAGGCAAAATTAGATTGAAAAACCTTGGTAGTTGCCAAATTAGCTCAATCAACCAGCAAATTGCTGAAATGTTAGCGAAAGGCAAAATTAGCTTGAGAAACCTTGGTAGATACCAAATTAGCTCAAACCGCTAGCATATTTCTGAAATGTTAGCTAAAGCCAAATTAGCTTGAAAAACCTTATTAGGTGTTAAATTAGCTCAAACACCTAGCATATTGCTGAAATGTTAGCTAAAAGCCAAATGAGCTTGAAAAACCCTATTTGGTGCTAAATTAGCTCAAACACCTAGTATATTGCTGAAATGTTAGCTAAAAGCCAAATTAGCTTGAAAAACCTTATTAGGTGCTAAATTAGCTGAAACAGTTAGCATATTGTTTATATGTTAGCTAAAAGCCAAATTAGCTTGAAAAACCATATTTGGTGCTAAATTAGCTCAAACACCTAGCATATTGCTGAAAATGTTAGCTAAAAGCCAAATTAGCTTGAAAAACCTTATTAGGTGGTAAATTAGCTCTAACAGCTAGCATATTGCTGAAATATTAGCTAAAGGCAAAATTAGCTTGAAAAACCTTGGTAATGGCCAAATTAGCTCAGACAGCTAGCACATTGCTGAAATGTTAGCTAAAAGCCAAATTAGCTAGAAAAACCTTATTAGGTGTTAAATTAGCTCAAACAGTTAACATATTGCTGAAATGTTAGCTAAAGCCAAATTAGCTTGAAAAACCTTATTAGGTGTTAAATTAGCTCAAACAGTTAACATATTGCTGAAATGTTAGCTAAAAGCCAAATTAGCTTGAAAAACCTTGGTAGATGCCAAAATAGCCCAAACACCTAGCATATTGCTGAAATGTTAGCTAAAAGCCCAATTAGCTTGAAAAGTGCATGCCAAATTTGCTGTATGAAAAAGTCTTGAAGCCATTAAAAATGATGGCAAAAGGTCAATTTACTGTATAACATGTAGTTAAGTCTAAAATGTTGAAAGACAGGCAAAAATGTACCTAAAAACCTTGTTGGAATGATAAATGTGTGTAAATGTGAATGAATCAATGAGATTCTTCAATTGTCACTGTTAGAATGAGTCAGGAAGACATCAAAGGGTCTGACAGGCAGATGTTTACAAACATTGGCCGCGCAGCTGCATGTCCTCTGCCTAATGAGACAGCAGAATCACTGAGCTGACGCTTCAATGTATTTCAATGGAGGTCACTACCTCCAAACAAATGTTCATATCTTCAAAAGTCTTTCACTTATCAGAAAAGTTGAACCCTTGTAAGAATCACGAGGCTTTGGGCTACAATGTGTAAAAGATTCATGCCTGTAGGTCAAAGCATGTTTACATAATCGCAAGTTAAAAACAGAGTTAGTGTTCGAACCAGCTGGAAAATTTAACATTGGCAGGTATAGGAGAAATTGGGGTACTTACTGTCAGTCTAGGGGCTGTGGGGGCAAAAGTATTTGCCCTACAGCTTTGAGAGTTAGATTTTATGCATCTAGAGGGATTTTCCTACGTTTTGATGAAAAAATCATGTCACTGCGACAAACGGTGGCCGAGTTACAGCGATTTATCCATTTTTTTTTTTCTTAAAAAACCTGGTCTCCCCACTCTAGGTGATGACGTCACACACTCTAGATTCTCCTAAAATCGGGCAAAATGTACCAAATTGCCTCATTTCAAACAGCTGTAGTTCAAAAACTACAAGACATATCCAAAATAAAAGTAATGCATGTAATCTCCAAACCTTTCACTACATTTTAAAGTTTAAATGGTGTCTCTAGCTGAAAAATTGTAGGAGGAGATACATTTCAAAAACAGTGCAAAAACGGATTCAAAAA